>JAGKRU010000020.1:0-585994 GCA_022884055.1 Russula griseocarnosa | reverse complement strand
CTTTCTATACCCGTCCGGCTCCGAGGCGTCAAATGCGAATGCGAGCTGGCTGGGCAGTGGGGCCATCGCCAGTTCCTGAATATCCGGGATGCAAAATCATGCAACTTCAGTGCATTGAAGCAAGTGTGTCGCAATCCTCAACTGCAGAGGCTATTCCCACCGAGGCTGTCGCACCAGCTGCCCCTCTATCCTAATCCGACGCTCTTGACACTCTCGCGGGCACTCATGCCTCTCCAATATGGTGGCTTCGCAGCACTGAGGCTTGCTGGTTGGTCCCCCACCGGCTTGTCCTCGTGAATGTTTAAGCTCATTAATGCCTCGACAGGCTTTACCGCTGGGACGCCCTTCTCGTGCTTGCTACTACTCCCCGTGCTCTATCAAGCAGCTCCACAACTCTGCTACGCTCACACCGCACCAACCGCATCTGATCGGCTCAAGGAGGAGTTCGATCAGGCATACAGGCCAGGGACAGGCTCGAGGTGCAACGTGTCCCGCTCAAGCAACGCAAGGTGTACGAGGAGTCAGGCGTGAGCATATTGCCGTGTGTTGATGCTGTTCATACAGCTACCTTTTATGCTCAGGATGTTCTTCGGCGTCAAGCATCTATGCACTCTCCCTCTCGAGCAGTTCCATTGGAGCGGCGTCTCATTCATCCCTGACTCACAGTTCCGGACCCATACTACGTCTTACACAAGACTCACGTCGAGGAGAAACTGAATACTTTATATATACATGAATATACATGATACAGTGATGAAAGCATGCGACACGAGACAGACGAGTGGGACTTCAGATGTCGATGGCCCAGGCTCACGCACTGCCGTGGTGTCTGCTGTGGACAAGCTGCACAAATTTATGCGACTACAGTGCGCCTGTGTATGGGCGCGGAGCACTGGAGTTGAGGTGCTCAATGAGCTCGGGCTCAACACGACCAAGCAGTTGCGGCAAGGGATTTCAAATTTCTAAACGTGAGATTTTGCCCGGGCCAGGCTTGTGTTCCTAAGTTACCCATATCGGGTTTTCCATCATCGCCATGTGCCTGAACCTGGTCCTAGAATCGTACAAAATCACATCACGGCCACAACATGTACACTTATAAACGACCTCCCCCCATAGATGACCCAGTTACGAGGAATCACTCTAACAAAGAATATCTCTAGTTCCAACGCATCTTCTACCAAGGCCATACTAGATGACGACAAATGATCCGTCTTATGATGTTCCTATCCAACACCC
Organism: Russula griseocarnosa; assembly: GCA_022884055.1. Lineage (NCBI taxonomy): Eukaryota > Fungi > Basidiomycota > Agaricomycetes > Russulales > Russulaceae > Russula > Russula griseocarnosa. The sequence goes on along the minus strand of JAGKRU010000020.1, from coordinate 584,758 downwards.
CAGCATAATTTTGTGCAGGATGCCCAGGTCTGCGTTACATATATATGCGATGTTTCACTGCTCAGTTATATATCGATACAGACTTTGGGCGTCGCGACCACGAACTCTGGCCGAATGAGCATCTACCGGGTTGACTCTGTTGGCCCTTACCCCGCTGTGAATCATGCCGATGCCCTTCCACCGACAACATATACTACACCATGGGGAACGAGGCCCACCTCATGTAGCCATAGTAAGTATTCACTTTTTTTTTTTCAGTTTCATGCTCCCCTTTGCTGACGGTGGCTGTGCCGAAGGCCTTGGACACCGAAGGAACCAAAGTCAACGTCAAGTTGACGCCGATCATCCCACTCCGGATACCCAGTATATTCCAATGACCCTGGTCCACCTCCGCTCGAACAGTTTACTCCTGCGATTCCTGTACGTGTTGTCTCCCTACCCCGCTCCTCCAATCCATATATAGTCTTTCTTACTGCGCCTCTACTGCAGGAGGTGCCCTACAACTACTCCACCAGCAATATACCTCACTTCTCCTACAAGTAGCAGGACCTTCTCGAGGAGATCTGAGCTGGTACATTCCGGAACTCAGTCACCGAAAACTCAAAAAGAATCTCGCGAGTCACTATCTCCACAACCCTGGCTCACGTATCAACGACCTTCGCACGAGGCGGAGCCGATCAGGTGGTGTTAAGTGTTGATCCTACTTGAGATCGATGACATGTAGGCTACTCGTACATGTGGCCACCGATCAGAAAAGAGAGTAGAAGTCCTTTGCCAATCCTTGTACAATATGTGGAACCTGCGTTCCTGGGATGAATATATGGTTTTTGTGCTTCAGATCCTTGTTCGTTTGAGAAATTTGATACTTAACCCGAAGAAACTTCAAAAGGTGAGCTTCTGGCTGCAATTGACGACCAATAATGCTTATTGTCAAAGTCAGTGTGTAACCCGCGGACTGCCGGCTGATGGGTCAGCGTCATAGATCAGATCGATCAGACATCGCGAGCTGTGTCGTGGGTGGTCAAATTGGTCCGCGACTCCGCCCCCACGCAGTTGCGGTACATCATCCGAGTCGCAAAAGTAGAATAGGTGGCAAGCAGTTTGCTTACAAGGACAATTGGGGCAATCCAACACAGACTTCCCAATGACATCCATCCGTCCCACTGCCGTGGAAGGTCGCCGTCTACAGCACTCAAGCACATGACTTTCGATCACCCCACGATCTCATGAACATTGCTCCTTTCCCTGATTATTAGAAACCTACCTTCGGTGAGAGGACATACATTACTAGTATACTGTCAAAGACTCCCTCATCACGAGACTTTCTGTTGCTCCTCTATAAACAAAATACCGTGCCAACTTGATAATTCGGTGCCAATGGACCATGAGTTGAGTAGGTCTCGCCTCACATGTCTTCTGTTACATTACATTTGTAAATGACGGACAATATTTACGGCGCAGATAAGGTTTACGCCTGTTGGTACGGGTCAACACGTTTTTGCCCCATACAGTAGTATATCGCGGTTGACTCAGAAATTCGTCGGATCCTGACGACTGTGAGCTGCGCCAGCTGAGGTTTACGAAACCTATCAATTAGGCTCTAGCTTGAGTTACCTCAAAGAGGTGCCATAACATACTGCGTTGTTTCTGGCACAAATGCAAAAAACTGAAGAAGTGGGACCCCGGAAACCTCCTGCCGCGGGTATTTGGAGTTCTTTCGCCAGTTGGGTCTTCTCAGCGGGTTTCTGTTCTGAAAAGAATCCCGTGTGTACAGCACAGCATGTATACGTTATAGAAGAAGTGCTTGCTCAGGCGAGCGGATTGAATGTGTGTAGCGCTCCCGGAAATAAATTAATACGACGACGGCTTTGGATCAATGTGATGGGAGCAAGCCGCAAGTGCTGCTAGGTAGATTTTGCCTGGTCTTCTGGTTCCCGCACTTTCCCGAACCAGCCTGCTGATGCACATCCACGACACCTAGATTGGGTCAAGGTGTGAGGACAAGTACATCCAACTCGGAGTCCAAGAGTCGGAGTACATGTCGAGCGGCGTCCTTCGAGTTATACTGTAGTACGTGACTATTGTAATCAAACTTTTCTCAGCGACGTACATCAGGCCTAATGGTAAATCACTATAGTCGAGTGGGAGTCGGAGTGTGGGGCTTGTGATTATCCCATGAGACATGCGCGCTTTAGAATGTAAGTTATGTGCGAGTGCACCCTAACGTCCCATGCAATGCCTGCAATGCGAGATAGTCCATTTGGACACAGATAGGGCCTTTCCAGTAGTTTTTGCCCGTTCCAAATTCTGGTGGGACGCCGACAAACTCCTGAGACCATAAAGGGACACAAGTGCAGGGGTCTCGTAACAAGTCCAAGACCGAGCCAAGGCATGGGGAGTCTGCACTGGCGGTAACAGGGACAATAGGAACCTTGGCCTTAAACGGATAACTTCCGAGCGCACGCAAATTCATCCTGCGCTATCCGCCTTTCGTACATGCCGCTTCCTGTGGGAGATTGACAGCCCAAGAGCGCGATTTTCATATTTCATATTTCCCCGCTAATACCGCGCGCGTATGACCTGCCAGACTCGTACGCCTCCGAGTCCGAGTCGCGTTTCCAGCGTGACAATCAGTATGGTAAATGTTCCTGTATATATATGTATGTGCGAATCCGCATAACCCCGTGAGTATGAGAAGGCGAAAGAGGGTAATTGCCCGGATCTGTCCCATCATTGAGCTCCTCGGCTCGTCCATGAACGTAAATAATATGGAAACCCATCTGACAGGGCGGATTTCAAAACGTGAGAAAAGATCCATTGGGCGTCCAGGGCGACTGACTGGACGTACTGCTTGTCGATTACGGTAAGAGATAGAACATGCCAGAAATTTCCACCCGGGCTTCAGGCTTCAGGATCCCATGCCATGTCACCGTAGAGGAAGTTCAGTTCTGTACCCACCATGTACACTTATAAACGACCTCCCCATATGATGACCCAGTTACGAGGAATCACCTTCCAACAAAGAATATCTCTAGCTCCAACGAATCTTCTACAAAGGCCATCTAGATGACGACAAACAATCCGTCTTATGATGTTCCTATCCAACACCCCAGCATAATTTTGTGCAGGATGCCCGGGTCTGCAATACATATATATGCGACGTCCCACTGCTCAGTTATATATCAATGCAGACTTTGGGCGTCGCGACCACGACTCTGCCGAATGAGCATCCACCGGGTATCGACTCTTGCTGGCCCTTACCCCGCTGTGAATCATGCCGGTGTCCTTCCGCCGACAACATACACTAGCACCGTAGGGAACGAGAACCCACCTTATGTAGCCATAGTAAGTATTTAGTTTTTTTTTCAGTCTTGTTCCCTTTGCTGACGGTGGCTGTGCCGAAGGGCCTTGGACAACTTCGAGGGAGTCAACGTCAGCTTGACGCCAATCATCCCACTCCCGGAATTACCCAGTATATTCCAATTGACCCTGGTCCAGCTCCGCTCGAGCAGATGCTGATTCGTGTACGTGTTGGGTCCCTAACCCGCTCCCTTCAAAGTTAATATACAGTCTTTCTTACTACGCCTCTAACTGCAGGAGGTGCCCTACAGCTACACCACCAGTAACATACCTCAGGCTCCTCCTCACAACGTAGCAGGACCTTCTCGAGGAGATCTGAGCCTGGTACATTCCGGAACATCAGTCACCGAAAACCTCAAAAAGAATCTCGCGAGTCACTATCTCCACAACCCTGGCTCACGTATCAACGACCTTCGCACGAGGCGGAGCCGATCAGGTGGTGTTAAGGTGTTGATCCTACTTGAGATCGACGATGATATGTAGGCTACTCGTACATGTGCCCTCCGATCCGAAAACAGAGTGGAAGAAGTCCTTTGCCAATCCTCCGTACTGTACAATATGTGGAACCTGCGTTCCTAGGAATGTCATGATTGAATATTTTGTGCTTCAGAGCCCTCATTCGTTTGAGAAGTTGATACTTGAACCCGAAGGAAGTTCAAAGGGTGAGCTTCTGGCTGCAATTGACGGGCTAATGCACTTGTTGTCAAAGTGTGTAACCAGGCGAACAGCCGGCCGATGGGTTAGATCAGAAACACCCGAGTCGTACATAGCAAAAGAAAATAAGTGGCAAGCAATTTGCATACAAGGGCAAACCGGCCAATCCGCCCTCTGGTTGTCTAGGTGCATTAGTACAGGCACAGTGGGCCAAAACTTTTGCGTCCTACCCGAGTTTATGTACACTACGCATGAAGCCCGACCAATCAGCCATTTAGTTGCTCGCAGCAGAGGCGATCCTCTCCTATCGTGGGCTTTATCTTGTCCGCTATTGATTGTGCACCTATGGTAGACATTCCGCGAGCTGTAACTTATCTGTGCGGTAGGCGAGTCATTTCCCGAGGTTTGGCTCCAAAGGGAGCTAGGTTTAATCTAGCAACCGCCGCAAGTCAACGACACGATAGAAGATATCATGCCGCTTCCTGTGGTAGATCGACAGAGGGTAGGCGAAGCGAATATGTAAGTAAAGAAAAGTAGGCCAATCGTCGAAAGTCTCACAATCGGACAATCCACGGACTCAGTACTGCGGCCTGAGACTTGACATACTTACAGTTCAAGAGCGTGATTCATCTCTCCCTGCTAATACCACGCGCTTATATATGTATGTGCGAATGTGCGTAAGCGCATGTGTATGAGAAGGCGAGATAGAGGTAATTATCCGGATCTGTCTTCATTTGAGCTCCTCCGTGATCGTGTGAAAGGTCATAATACGTCCGTTCCGGCCGGCTATCGCCGAACTTGCCAAGCCGAGAAGACCAGTACTGTACAGTAGACGTCTTTCCTGGAGGTATTGTAATGTCTACACTGCTTAAAATATGTTCTAAGACAGCTGAAGGAATTATACTAAAATATCGGGTGCGATTGAAGTCATCGTCAAAGGGTAACGAAGCGTATTGGAAATCGTACGTACGTTGTCAATTGTCAAGCTGCACTTAACAGACTATACGCAACGCACGTTCATAATAGCTTAGCCAGCTGATGTTGCGTAGTGAGCGTGCTTTGTCTGAACCAGCCTACAATACTGGGAAGTCAATCATGTGGTTGCAAGCTCGCAGAGGGAGATTGGCCGTATAATTTAGTACCATACAGAAGTAGAACAAGATGTGATGTGAAATACAATACGTGACCTGTTGCTGTTGCTCTCCGCTTCATGTGAGCGCCTCTCGCTCGCTCGCCCATGGAGTACAACGCTTTTGCCTCTCTCGCCCACTTTCGCATCCTTCTGGTGCCAGTGGGCTCCATCTCTAGGAAGACATTCGACCAATGGGCAGCCGAAATCCGCACTTTGGAGAATCTTCGCCTTAGCGACATTCCACCCGGTACTAAAGACGAAAAGGGTAAGCACACCCTCTTCCTGTGCATCTCCCCGCGCTGAACCGTGGTCGCACAGCTCGTTTTATGCCCGGCCCCAAGTCCAAGGGTTATCTACGACTATGTTTCCCCACCCACCCACCATCCTCATCGCATCACGGCATGTCTCTGTTCCGACCATCTCATTTCCCTCTGGGGGTCATCGGTATTGCAAGCTGTTCGCAAACAGACTCCCTCTCCTCTATAACTGCAGAATTCAATGCCACGGTGAAAGATCTCTTTTCCCCTGACTCTATGTATCCTCTAGCGAAGAGCTGCTTTGTCTTCGAGGAAGGTGACGGCACCACCAACCTTAACCTCGGCGACCATCTCCCCGGGCTTGTGATAATTCCGAGTATGATGGGTAATAAGAAGGAGAATATCGAGACATTGCTGGCCGACTTGTGCTCGAACATCCTCGCTGAATTTTCAACAGTGGTGCGTGTTCTTTCGCGGTATATACTCATTTTCTGAAGAGCACTGTTCAGGTCAACACCCTCGAAAGCTCGCTTGGCAACGAGCATTTAAATGCATCACTTTTTCCGTCCTTTCCCTCTGCTACAGACTTCCCAATACCATTAGTGGATGAAGAACCCGAGTCATTATCACGACTTTCGGCGCATAACAGTCAACCAGAGATTCCTGTAGGTCTCATTCGGAGAGGAACTAGTCCAATGCTGGGGATGAAACGCAACCCGACTTCGGTCGTTGGACCACCCACGGCGCAACGCCAGAGTTCCCTGGGTCTCCCCACATCGCGCAAGCGTCAAACTCTCATAGGCGCCACGTCGTCGCATGGCAGACTATTCAAGGTTCTCGGAGACTTCTTCGTCCTTGCTGGGCGAACGGAAGATGCATCCGTATGGTGCGTGTAATTGAGCAGCCCTACGTGCCACAGCATTTGATTAATTATGCCAGGTACACAGAAGCTGTTACCCTATTCAAGACGGCCCATGACCCTGTGTGGTATGCGTCTGTGCTGGAGGGTCTCGCTACTGTTGCGCTACTTGAGGCGTCAGGGCAGGGTTTCGTGCGTTCCATCGTCACCTCAAATCCATATGGTAGCGCTTACCAAAACAAATGATAGCATGCCTCCACGAACCCGGGCAAAGAACCTTGGGGCGACATTTCCGAGAAGCTCGAACAAGCGATCTCGCTTTATGCAAGACCCGGGCCTTTATCCGAGTCAGATCAACGCTTTGACCTACTTGCCTATCTTTATACAGCATCCATCCTCAGACAAAGCTTTCTCTTATTTGCAACTTGGGCTGCCAAAGGTTGGGGTCCGCTTGCCTTTACCGCCTTGATGCATCCTGGACCTGCGTCATATGTTCCTCCCACACTCACACATCCCGACTCACACCTACCTAGCAACCACGATCGCCTCTCCTCTATCTCTGGTATCACGCGGTCCGCAAATGGCAGCAGTTATTTCCCAGGCTCACGGTCCCTGGCTTCTACACCTGGGTCATCGCGAACGCATCATCACCCTCGAAAGCATAGCTTACTTATACTCTTCGTTGGGCTACCGCCGAAAGGAAGTATATATCCTACGCGAGGTGGTCGGATGTATTATGGACCTTGTTGTTTGCGCGCGCGAGAAACCTGAGCCAAGAATTTCCTCCGGGACTACAGTAAACGGCCAGGCATCGGGCGATTCAGGTGCCGTAGCCGTCAAGGGAATTGAAAGATTGACAGGGAACGAAAGTGTGCTCAGACTTGTCAAGCATATATGCGACGTTCATGGAATCAACTTGGAAGCGGTCAGGTTTGTGAACACAGACACCCATGGTACCCAAGATGAGGGGGTAGTCTCTCAGGACACCAGTTCAGATGACCTACCGGAAGACCCATATGGTTGGCCGGAGCTGCAAACTGGCATTATTCGCGAAGCCCTCTCAGTCGCCGAAGCGCTACCAGGTACGTAGATCCAGCGCCAGTCCGCTCATTTCCGACAGTTGTGTAGATACACCGTCTGTGGCACAGTTTTCGCTTTCAGCACTAAAGGGATTGCATACGGTATTCAGTGATGACGATCAGTATTACATGTACCATGCGGCCAGTGAGGCGTTGACCGCTGCCAAGCGGAGGGGCGAGACGCGCTTACCAGATTACTGGTCCGGGAGGCCAGTCCTCAGCATTGAACTCCTTCAGTACGTGCTCTTGGCAAATACTCGTGTAGGTCTCGTTGATAAGACCTCCCGTAGGCCTTCTCCATCAAGATCTCTGACTGAAAATCCCATCTCCTTGCTTGCTCGACGAAGATCGGATGATGCCGGGAGGCTACCACAGATGGCGGGGCCATTTCTTTATAACCCTAGGAAATCAGGAACTACGAAAGTGAGGCCGCAACGATAATTGTCAAAATACCTCATTCACATTAGTTACTCACAGGGCAACACCCTCGTCGTGACAGATGAGCCAATAGAATTCGTACTCACACTGTACAATCCTTATGTATTCGATCTCGAGATTCAAAGCTTGAGCCTCAGGTAAGCTTCTTCCCACTTCATCCGCGGTGGCGACGATGTGCGTGGCTTCCTCAGTACTTCAGGCGTCGCATTTGACACGAAGCCGATCTCTGTGACCGCCCCGGCGAACTCGTACCACCCGGTTACGCTATCTGGTAGGCCGTTAGAGGACGGTCTTCTTGTCGTCAAGGGATGTCACGTTCAGGCGCCTTTTGGTGCTTCACGCGAATTTCTTCTTCCACTATCAACGGTCGAAGAAGAGGAGCATAGATCACGTCGACAGAGCCTTGCTGCTTGCGAATCCGGGCGGACTAAGTACAGTGGTCTTGATTCTCGCCCGGGAAAATATGGCAAGAGAATAGCACCCTTACTTCGTCTTCGTCGGCCGACGGACCATTCCGAAGTACTTGGAGTGCTCTGTTGTGCCTGAACAACCCTTGTTGCACATCCGATGGAGTTCACTCACACATGGTGCCGTGATGTTGTACAACGGAGAGGAGTAAGATCTCCAGGTACTCATGTTTCTTACAGCGACTGAGTTGTGGCAGGTGTACTCTCCAACTTACGTTGGAAAACGTTTCAAATCTGCCCATCGACTTCCTAAGGTTCTTGTTTGATGATTCTACGATAGCTCCTGCACAGGCAGCTCTAAAAGAGGGCGACTTGTCAATATACGATGCATATGAAACAGAGTACCAGCTGATCAACCGGCCCGTTTTCTCGTGGGACCGAGAACGGGAAGATACAGAGATTCCCCCAGGGAGAAAATTAACTGTTCCTGTTACATGCACCGGCAAAGTGGGGTGGTACGTCTCTTCATGGTGGTTTTCGCTATCCGGTCGTTAATGGGACGTAGCACAAGTGGCTGCATCTTTATCTCTTATGGCTACCTCCGCCGACCACAATCTAACCTGTCTCAACCGTCGGAAACGTTCCACACACGTCAAGTCTCATATCCAGTTCTTGTCACCGTTTATCACATGCTGGAATGCCACAACATGGATATTTTCCCGCTTGTGGTGGGAGATTACGAGGCTGAGAAGACACCAGCGAACAAAAGGCAGGCATTGTTCTATGATGTTGAAGAAGACGGATGGTGCCTCTTTACAATCGACGTGAGAAACACGTATGGTTTACCATTTGAGGTCACTCTCGAACGGGCGCAAAAAGGTTTGGGAAGCTTGCTGAGAGTGTAACGTTAATCTTACAGTCTGCCATGTAGACGCTGTCCCAGTATCGACGAGTTGTACTGTGGCCCCAGGAGCTACGAAACGGTACATCACTTCGAAGACTTTGGCTGGCTCCAGCTGACACACGATAGGATAATTTTGCCTCTCAAAAAGATTCTGTTACCCGAAGAAGTTACTTCTCAGGCCATTCCCATGCTGTCTGATCGTCAGTTTGTAGTCGGAAAGACGAAGCTATCGCCAGAGGAAGACAAGCTACAGCGTGAACTATTCTGGTACCGAGAAGAGTTGTTCAAAAGCGTTCGTGGGCATTGGCGAGAGGTCCGTCTCACGTCGCTTGATAATATCCAGTCCTCCGGTGCTGACAATCCAGGGAAAAGTCGGGTGGGACTCGGTCGGGTGAACTATCATTTAGGGAACAGCGAATGACACTCCCCATGCTCGAGACTCTGCGTACAGAATCAGCACGCATACACCTTGAACTGTTCCGTCGTGGCAGCGAAGCGGATGAGGAGCGGTTACCCATCCACGGAATGGCGGTACATATTACCCTGTGCCTTACGAGTTTGTCTACCTCCGGATGCGCATCACAAACCTCTCTCGTGAGCTTAACCTCCCTTTGCTTTATCCAATGATTCTTGGGCTGACGAGGAGACTGCTGCAACACGCGTATAGTGCAGTCTCTGGTCTTGACTGTGGACGTCGTAGTTGACCCGGCAGATCACGCGATACAAGAGGGCGCGACGTCGGGGATACCGGTTGGGCGCCTCGAGCGCGGCGCGGAACGTGAGCTGGAGACACCATTATGTTTTGTTGCCTGTGGGCGATTCTGGGTCCATGTGGAGGCGCGAGCTGTGAGTGCCGTGGCGCGGGTTGAGAAGGTTGGGTGTGCGACGTTAAAAGCTACGGTAGGAGAGGACAACCCTCGATAGTATATCGAATCGATAGGAGCACCGGTAAATATTATGCCTTGTTCGGTTACAATAAAATAATGGTACGTAATTTACAAATTAGACACCATGAGGCTTGAGCGCGCCTTCAATACTTCAGTACTTCAGTTCTCTACCTTACCACTGTGAGCATGTCCGAGCCCTCCTCTCAGAAGAAGAGGCGGAAGAAGAAGTCGCCGGCCTCTTCGACCTCATCCCCAGCCAGTGGACTCGCCTCATCTCAGGTTACTCAGCAGCAATCGCAATCGCAATCACCTCAGGAAGAACAACAGTCGCAGCCTGTCTTCCCATGGTCTGCACATGCTCCATCTGGACAGTCGCCATCACCATTTATTCGAGATGATCATGCACTTTCCACGAGTGCCACCGCCGCTGGCGAATATTTCCTCTTTGGAGTTATGTACAGTACATAGATCCAAATCTCCGAGCAATGATCTATATGTGTTCTCGACACGGATTTCTCCACAACTCCCTTGCAGACCAGTAAAAACATTCCCAGCCCACGATACGGCCATCGTGCCGTGCTCACTGCACTACACTTTTGATTTGGGGTGGGAGGACGGATTTCAGTACCCAGAAAAAAAAACCAGAGCAATGATGATTCTTTTTATCTGCTCAACCTTAGTACGTCAGACCTTTTTCATGTCAAGATTCGCTCCAACTGATCAGTGTTTCTTGCGTTCCAGTATCGCGAGAGTGGACCCGCATCGTGGTCAATGGTCCTGGCCCATCGGTCGTTTCTCCCATACCATGACGTTGGTCGGTTCAAAGCTCCTCGTCTTCGGTGGATGGTCCGCCAAGGGGTGGTTGAATGATATTTGGGCATTGGATTTGAATTGTTGTACGTTTGCCCTCGCTCCCTGAGCCATTTTGACAGATTTTTCAACAGTAAAATCGAATCCATTTTGGGAGTCATATGAACCAGCACCCGGAAACGAGATCCCCTTCCAAGGGAAGGTCATGTTTCAGTATCCACCGGCGACCGTATCGTCATGTTCGTATCCCTCTTATCCTTGCCTTCTCCCCTCATTATAATGTTTTATAGATTTGGTGGTTGTGGCTCGGCACGTTACTTTAATGACACTTGGTCGTTTAGCATTCCGACACGAAAATGGACTGAGCTACAGTGCACTGGGTCCATTCCATCCCCCGTGGAAGTCATGCTGCTGTCCTTATTGATGATGTTATGTATGTATATGGTGGGTATACTGGTGGTAAAACATCTGCTGACCTGCTGCCTTTAACCTGTCAAGTAAGTGATCTGGCTGTTGGCCCTCATGCGCTCGTTCACATACAATATCCAGCTCAGCAATGGACCGCGTTTCAGGACATAGGGCCAAGTCCACGCGGAAGGCGGTCTCATGCGATGGCTTCTGATGGGAGACGTGTCTTTGTGCTCGGAGGGGAATTACCACCAGGCGCACAGATAGATGAAGCTAAGCTTATTCACGTCCTTGACACGAGTATGTACTTCCTTTTTGTCATTTCCTTTGGACAGCCTTCCAGTTTGAAACAGGGCTCCTCATTTACCCCTCCGGTAGCCCAAGACGTGTCCCGGAGGAAGACGATGATGGCGAAGGTTCAACAGAACATCATGCAAAGCTCGTGGCCCCTGATGCTCCTTCTGGGAAAGAAGTCGCACGGTCGGAGCATGAGCGTCTCGTTGAGCTCGAGCGACGGCTGTCAGAAACGGTTGTTGCGAAAACTGAGCGGGACCGGCGTATTGCACAGCTGACTGACGAGCTCGCACGAAAGAATGCTCTATTTGAACAGGCGGCGGAAGAAAAGGAACGTGCGGGACTGGAGCTACGCGAACTGAAAGCGAAGCTTGACGCGCTTAATGAATCGCTGCTGTCTCGCGATCACGCACATGAGCAGGCTCAATGCTCTCTGCAGGAAACATCCTGCGCCGCTGAAGCCAATGAGGAGAGCCAACGAGAACTCACAGAGATGCGCGCGGGGCTCGAGGCGAAGAGGTCCGAATCGGCGGCATTCTGCCTGCACACGGAGAATGAGACCAAAGTAGAGGCAGATACATATCGTGCCCAGGCTGGGACAAGTCTTGGCAATTTGGATGAGGACCGAGTCGTGCATAAGCTTATGGAACGGGTGCAAACTATGGAAGCCGAAATAGCATCATTGCGGTGGAACGAGAAAAGCTTCGAAAGGATGGAGTGTCGCAATGAGGAATGAAGTATGTGTTTTAATTGGACTCATCTACTTGGTATCTAATCCCCCCCAAAAAAAGGATAGACTGCTTTTCTGACGCATCCTGCACTCCTCTCTCCCACAGACCAAACAGTATACCGTTACAACAGGTTTTCCTGCTTCCTGGACGTTCGTCGATAACATGGTTTGAAGCATGAAAACAGAACAGCAAAGCTAGCTTCTCAAATCGCATTATCGCAATTTCTTCAAAATGATCTCACCATAGTACCCTTCCAAGTTAACTCTTATACTGTATGATTACATCGGGAAAATCCCAAACTTACTAGTACTTAGCTGTACTTACTATTCGGCTATGATAGGTGTGAGATTGTGCTATATTACGTAACTAATGATACACGTCCAGGACGCTGCAAGCATCACTGGAATCCAGAATCCTCTTGCCTAAAAGCTGCAACATACGCCAAATAGTCCCATAAGACTGCAGATGAAGTTGAGTAAGTTCCTATCAACAAGATGCCTAGAAGCAGCCGAATAACTATTGACGTACCTGCCACCACGGACATGAGAGACATGATACTAGCGCCGGGTTTGATGATTTCCGAATGTGCGAGAACGAGTGGCAATGAAAAGCCAGTGACGACGATGAAAGCGGTGGTGAGTCGATGGGTCCCGAGCCCTCGCCATAGTCGGTGAAGGAGTCCTCACCGCCGCAATGGGAGAAGAGAGTGTTGGCACAGTGGCCTTGATTCCTGCCCGGGAAAATATGGCAAGAGAAATAGCACTCTTACTTCGCCTTCATCAGGCACGTTGGAAAACGTTTCAAATCTGTCCATCGACTTCCTAAGGTTATTGTTTGATGATTCTACGATAGCTCGGGTCTGCGCAGGCAGCTCTAAAAGAGGGCGACTTTTCCATATACAGCACGTATGAAACAGAGTACCAGCTCATCGCGCTCATCAACTGGCCTGTCTTCTCGTGGGACCGAGAACGGGAAGATACAGAGACTCCCCCAGGGAGAAATTTAACTGTTCCCATTACATGCACCGGCAAAGCAGAGTGGTACGTCTCCACATGGTCGTTTTCGCTATCCGGTCGTTAATGGGACGTAGCAAAAGTGGCTGCATCTTTATATCTTATGGTTAGCTCTGCCGACCTCAGTCTAACCTGTCTCGGCCATCGGAAACGTTCCTCTCACGTCAAGTCTCATATCCAGTTCTTGTCACCGTGTATCATATGCTGGAACGCCACGACATGGACAGTTTCCCGCTTGTGGTGGGAGATGAAGAGGCTGAGGAGACATCAGTGAAAAAAAGGCAGGCGTTGTTCAATGATGTTGAAGAGGGATGGTGTCTCTTTACAATCGACATGAGAAACACCCATGGTTTACCATTTGAGGTCACTCTCGAACGGGCACAAAAGGTTTGGGAAGCTTGCTGAGAGTGTAACATAAATCTTACAGTCTGCCTTGTAGACGCTGTCCCAGTATCGACGAGCTGTACTGTAGCGCCAGCACGGTGCATAAATTCGACGACTTTGACCCGACTGGCTCCAGCTGACACACGATAGGATGATCTTGCCTCTCAAAAAGATTCTGTTACCCGAAGAAGTTACTTCTCAGACCATTCCCATACTGTCTGATCGTCAGTTTGTCGTCGGAAAGACGAAGCTATCGCCAGAGGAAGACAAGCTACAGCGTGAACTATTCTGGTACCGAGAAGAGTTGTTCAAAAGCGTTCGTGGGCATTGGCGAGAGGTCCGTCTCACGTCGTTTGATAATCTCCAGTATTCCGGTGCTGACAATCTAGGGGAAAGTCGGGTGGGACTCGTCGGGTGAACTATCTTGTAGGGAGCAGCGAATGACACTTCCCATGCTCGAGACTCTACGTACAGAATCAGCACGCATACACCTTGAACTGTTCCGTCGTGGCAGCGAAGCGGATGAGGAGCGGTTACCCATCCCACGGAATGGCGGTACATATTACCCTGTGCCTTACGAGTTTGTCTACCTCCGGATACGCATCACAAACCTCTCTCGTGAGCTTAACCTCCCTTTGCTTTATCCAATGATTCTTGGGCTGACGAGGAGACTGCTGCAACACGCGTATAGTGCAGTCTCTGGTCTTGACTGTGGACGTCGTAGTTGACCCGGCAGATCACGCGATACAAGAGGGCGCGACGTCGGGGATACCGGTTGGGCGTCTCGAGCGCGGCGCGGAACGTGAGCTGGAGACACCATTATGTTTTGTTGCCTGTGGGCGATTCTGGGTCCATGTGGAGGCGCGAGCTGTCAGTGCCGTAGCGCGGTTTGAGAAGGTTGGGTGTGCGACGTTAAAAACTACGGTAGGAGAGGACAAAGCTCGATAGTGTATCGAATCAATGGGAGCACAGGTGAGACTGCCCGTATTGAGGTAAACGAAGTGCAGATGTCGTTTTGCGATAATGCCTCAGGGGTTCGGTTAAAAATAATCTCGTATGGTACAGCGAGATTTCAATTACAAATGAGAGACGCCATGAGGCCATGAGGCCATGAGGCTTGAGCGCCTTCAGCGCTTCAGCTTCAGTTCTCTACCTTATTACTGTGAGCATGTCTTCCTCTCAGAAGAAGAAGCACTCGTCGGCTCCTTCCACCTCAGCCCCAGCCAGTGCACTCGCCTCATCTCAGTTTACTCAGCAGCAGCGATTTCAATTTCCCACCTACTCGCCATCATCACAATCCCAAGCACCTCAGAAAAAACAACAGTCGCAGTCTGTCTTCCCATGGTCTGCACATGCTCCCTCGTCTGGACAATCGTCATTACCATTTCTTCGAGATTCTCATGCACTTTCCACGAGTGCCACCGCCCCCGGGGAATTGTTCCTCTTTGGAGGTTGTGTACACGGATCCAAGTATCCGAGCAATGATTTATATGTGTTCTCAACACGGGATTTTTCCACAACTCCCTTGCAGACCAGCGGAGACGTTCCCAACCCACGTCACGGACATCTTGCCGTGCTCACCAGCACTACCCTTTTGATTTGGGGTGGGGAGACGGATTCCAGTGAGCAGAATGTACAAAACCCGTTTGGTAATTCTTTTTATGTGCTCGACCTTGGTACGTCGGATCTTTTTCATGTCAAGATCCACTCCAGCTGATCAGTGTTTCTTGCGTCCCAGAATCGCGAAAGTGGACCTGCATCGTGGTCAATGGTCCCGGGCCCGGTGGTCGCTACTTCCCTACCATGGAGTTGATTGGTTCAAAGCTCTTCGTCTTCGGTGGATGGTCCTCCAAGGGGCGGTGGTTAAATGATATTTGGGCTTTGGATTTGAATTGTTGTACATTTGCCTCTCGCTTCCCTGAACCATTTTGACCAGGTTTTTCAACAGCAAAATCGAATACTTTCTGGGAGTCATGTGAACCACCACCCGGAAACGAGAAGCCCCTTCCAAGGGAAGCTCATGTTTCAGTATCCACCGGCGACCGTATCGTCATGTTCGTATCTTCTTGTCCTCGCCTTCTCCCTTCATTATAATGTTTTGTAGATTTGGTGGCCGTGACCACTACCGTTACTTTAACGACACTTGGTCGTTTAACATTTCGACAGGAATATGGACTGAGCTACAGTGCACTGGGTCCATTCCATCCCCCCGTGCAAGTCATGCTGCTGTCCTAATCGATGATGTTATGTATGTACATGGCGGGCGTTCTGATGGTAGAACGATCTTTGGTGATCTGACTGCCTTCAACCTATCAAGTAAGTGATCTGGCTGTTGGTCCTCATGCACTCGTTCACATACAATATCCAGCTCAGCAATGGACCGCGTTTCAGGACATAGGACCAAGTCCAGGCAAAAGGTGGGCTCATGCGATGGCTTCTGATGGAAGACGTGTCTTTGTGCTCGGAGGGACATTATCACCAGGCGCACAGATGGATAAAGCTAAGCTTATTCACGTCCTTGACACGAGTATGTGCTTCCTTTTCTTCATTTCATTTGGACAGCCTTCAAGTTTGAAACAGGGCTCCTCATTTACCCCTCCGCCTCACCGCAGGTTACTCGTGAGCTAAACCCCGGTTTGAATGGTCTGCCATCGCGACCCACGGGTATGAGTGGTAGGCCAAGACGTGTCCCAGAGGATGGCGAAGGTTCAAGGGAACATCGTGCAAAGCTGGTGGCCCCTGATGCTCCTTCTGGGAAAGAAATTGCACGGTTGGAGAATGGGCGACTCGTTGAGCTTGAGCGACGGCTATCAGAAACGGTTGTTGCGAAAACTGAGCAGGACCGGCGTATCGCACAGCTAACTGACGAACTCGCACTAAAGAGTTCTCTGCTTGAACAGGCGGTGGAAGAAAAGGAACGTGCAGGACTGGAGCTACGCGAACTGAAGGCGAAGCTTGACGAATCGCTGCTGTCTCGCGATCATGCACTCGAGAAGGCTCGTAGCTCGAGTGTGCAGGCTCAAAGCGCTCTGCAGAAAGCATCCCGCGCCGCTGAAGTCAATGAGGAGAGCCAACGAGAACTCACAGAGATGCGTGCCGAGCTTGGGGCGAAGAGGACCGAATCGGCGGCATTCCGCTTTCACACGGAGAATGAGACCAAAGTAGAGGCAGACACATATCGTACCCATGCTGGGACAAGTCTTGGCAAATTGGATGAGGACCGAGTCGTGCATAAGCTTATGGAACGGATGCAAACTATGGAAGCCGAAATAGCATCATTGCGGTGGAACGAGAAAAGCTTCGAAAGGATGGAGAGTCGCAATGAGGGTTGAAGCGTGCGTTTTAATTGGACTGATCTACTTGGTATCTAATCCTCCCCCCCCCCAAAAAAAAAAAAAAAAAGGAAGGACTACTTTTCTGACGCATCCTGCACTCCTCTCTCCCACAGACCAAACAGTATACCGTTACACCAGGTTTCAATGGGACCAACAGGTTTTCCTGCTTCCTGCGCCTTCTTCGTCGAGAACTAGTTTGGAAGCATGAAAATAGAACAGCAAAGCTAGCTTCTCAAATCGCATTTACTTCCAAATGACCTCACCGTACTAGTAGCACCCTTTCAAGTTGACTGTTATACTATCTGATCCATCAGGAAAATCTCAAACTTGCCTGTACTTAGCCGTACTTACTGTAACATGGCTTAATGCTGCTTAACAAAGTTTCTAAGCAAAGGCAATGGTAATCCAGATGCGAGATGCGTATGCGACAAAGTGTGAGTGAGATTGTGCTATATTACCTAACTAGTGATGCAGGTCCAGGCAACGCTGCGGCCGCAAGCATCACTTGAATTCAGAATCCTCTTGCCTAAAAGCTGCAGCATACGCCAAAATAGTCTCATATACGAGACTGCACATGGAGTTGAGTAAGTTCCTATCAACAAGATGCCTAGGAGCAGCCGAATAACTGCTGACGTACCCGCCACCAATGAGAGACATGATACTAGCACCGGGTTTGATGATTTCCGAATGTGCGAGAACGAGTGGCAATGAAAAACCAGTGACGACAACGAAGGCGATGATGAGTCGATGGGTCCCGAGCCCTCGCCGTAGTCGGTGAAGAAGTCCTCACCATCCAATGGGAGAAGAGAGCGTTGACACAGTGGCCTTGGTTCCCGCCCGGGAAAATACGGCAAGAGGAATAGCACTCTTACTTAGCCCGGCGCAGAACGTGAGCCGGAGACACCATTATGTTTTATTGCCTGTTGGGCGATTCTGGGTCCATGTGGAGGCGCGAGCTGTGAGTGCCGTGGCGCGGGTTGAGAAGGTTGGGTGTGCGACGTTAAAAGCTACGGTAGGAGAGGACAAACCTCGATAGTATATCGAATCGATAGGAGCACAGCTGAGACTGTCCGTATTGAGGTAAATGAAGTGCAGATGGGCGTCTTGATAAGACGGTTGTCTTGAGTACCTCAGGAATTTTTGTTTTGCGGACTTTCATTACTTCATGAGTCCTATTACGCGATCCCGATACGATCAAGAAGATGACCATACAATGGGATCCTGCCAAAAGGCTAGCAATGGGATCTCAGAGGTAGCAAGATAGGTAGCAGCATGTGTATTCAAGGACCACAGTTTAGCTTCGCTAACACCGCAGCTACATTAGAGACACCATGACACTTGAGCGCTTGAGCATAACCATGATTTAGGAATATCACCAACAGTGTCAGTGTCAGTGGGGACCTCAAACCACACAAGCACCACCGTAATTGGAAAGCAACCACTGCCAACAAGGTTTAACTACAGTAGCACAATCAACGAATACCATGGCCACCAACTACAGGCAATACTGTAAACCAAACAACTGCCATGCATTGGCCTATCGTCGCCTGTCGCCGTGTGACAAGCACAGAAATCCCACGGCATCAGAACAAAAATAAACGTTACAGTACGTAATAGAAATGAGTGATACTTCCACTACGCATGCACTGACACTACAGCCGATTTCAGAACGATAGGCCCTTGCCTTGTTTATACCTTTGTTTGGTCCGATCATGACATGCCGATGTGCCGAACTATGGATCAGAGATCCACAAGGCAGTTGTTTTTTTGGCACGGTGACTATATCGCATGATTGAAAGGTGATTAAACTGGTTGTAAGTACTGTATTTCTGTATAAAGATTGTGTATGTACAAGAAGGACTAGAAGAGCGGGACGGTCGGATGTCTGATGACACAGGTTCATAATTTCCAAGGGCAGAGAGCACTGAAGCCCTTCAAGGTGGACGCGCGTGGGGAATATCCTCCTGGTTGGAGTGCCAATCTTCACCAAACATGAGCCCTGCAATGCCTGCAATTCTACTCATAGGATCATAGCCAAAAGTGTTATAGTCGCAAGGCAATCGCAAGGTCGTTCCCGAATCGAGAACCTGTGTCGAGAAACGATGCCCTATAAAGCACCATCAGGTGTGCACGGACCATGTAGAATTGTATACCTGGCCATCAATATCAATTGAGAGGTTGAGAGGGCATTCCAACAGGTGTTGTCGTTGTGGATGACGGTGAGCAAGTGTGATGAAGATCTTCGATCCATGGTTCGGCACATCGGCATGTCATGATCGGACCAAACAAAGGTATAAACAAGGCCGTCGCGAAGGGGCCTATCGTTCTGAAATCGGCTGTAAACTAGCCTGACACGAGCGCGACAACCTTACATGATGAACCCGCCCCACTGCACACCAACTCTCCCTGCCCATAAGGAAAGAGGCCGGTTGCATCAGGGAGAGGTGGCCAAGGAAACTGGAACAACTACAACATCACTGCTGAACTACTACGACGAAACTCATAGGAACAAAACATACACAAATCCAATAAAACACACGTGGAGACAAGTCCTCCAGGACCTACCAGTCAATTAGATCTTTAACTGTGAAGTTTTAATGGGTAGTGGACGATGATCGAGACACGCCAATATATGTCCATGATCCGAGTCCCACACTATCCGCCAGTAGTAGGGGTCACTCCAGGCTGATATAATTTCCTTGTAATACGGTTACGAGTATTACAAATAAACTCTTTCCAAAAAGAAAAAAAACTTGAGTGCTTGAGCGCGCCTTCAGCGCTTCAGCTTCAGTTCTCTACCGTACCGCTGTGAGCATGTCCTCCTCGTTGAAGAAGCAGCACTCCAAGGCCCCTTCCACCTCGGCCCCTACCGGTCGACTTGCTTCATCTCAGGTTACTCAGTTTCAAGTTCCCACCTACTCGCAATCACCTCAGGAAGAACAACAGTCGCAGCCTGTCTTCCCGTGGTCTGCACATGCACCCTCATCTGGACAGTCGTCATCACCATTTAATCGAAATTCTCATGCACTTTCCACGAGTGTCACCGCTACCGGGGAATTGTTCCTCTTTGGAGGCTATGTACATGGATTACATAGATCCAAGTCTCCGAGCAATGATCTATATGTGTTCTCAACACGGGATTTCTCCACAACTCTCTTGCAGACCAGCGGAGACATCCCATGCCCACGTTACGGACATCGTGCCGTGCTCACCAGCACTACCCTTTTGATTTGGGGTGGGAGGACGGATTTCAGTACCCAGAAAAAACAAAACCAGAAAAATGACGATTCTCTTTATCTGCTCAACCTTGGTATGTCGGATCTTTTTCATCTCAAGACCCACTACGGCTGATCAGTGTTTCTTGCGTCCCAGTATCACGAAAGTGGATCCGCATCGTGGTCAATCCCGGGCCCGGTGGTCGCTACCACCATACCATGGAGTTGGTCGATTCAAAGCTCTTCGTCTTCGGTGGATGGTCCGCCAAGAGGTGGTTGAATGATATCTGGGCATTGGATTTGAATTGTTGTACGTTTGCCCATCGCTTCTCCTGAGCCATTTTGACCAGATTCTTCAACAGTAAAATCGAATCCATTTTGGGAGTCATATGAACCAGCACCCGGAAACAAGAAGCCTCTTCCAAGGGACGGTCATGTTTCAGTATCCACCGGCAACCGTATCGTCATGTTCGTATCCCTCTTATCCTTGCCTTCTCCCCTCATTATAATGTTTTGTAGATTTGGTGGTTGTGGCTCCGGACATTACTTTAATGACACTTGGTCGTTTAGCATTTCGACACGAAAATGGACTGAGCTACAGTGCACTGGGTCTATTCCATCCCCCCGTGGCAGTCATGCTGCTGTCCTCATCGATGATGTTATGTACGTATATGGTGGGTATACTGTTGGTAGAGGGAACTTTGGTGATCTGACTGCTTTCAACCTGTCGAGTAAGTCATCTGGCTGTTGGCCCTCATGCGCTCGTTCACATACAATATCCAGCTCAGCGATGGACCACTTTTCAGGACATAGGACCAAGTCCACTCGGAAGGCGGTCTCATGCGATGGCTTCTGATGGGAGACGTGTCTTTCTGCTCGGAGGCACACAGGTGGATGAAACTAAGCCTATTCACGTCCTTGACACGAGTATGTACTTCCTTGTCATTTCATTTGGACGGCCTTCAAGTTTGAAACAGACCTCCTCATTTATCGCACCGCCTCACCGCAGGTTACTCGTGAGCCAAACCCCAGTTTGAATGGTCTGCCATCGCGACCCACGGGTGCGAGTGGTAGGCCAAGGCATGTCCCGGAGGAAGACGATGATGGTGAAGGTACAAGGGAACATCATGCAAAGCTGGTGGCCCCTGATGCTCCTTCTGGGAAAGAAATTGCGCGGTTGGAGCATGAACGTCTCGTTGAGCTTGAGCGACAGCTGTCGGAAACGGTTGTTGCGCAAACTGAGCGGGACCGGCGTATTGCACGGCTAACTGACGAGCTCGCACTAAAGAGTGTTCTACTTGAACAGGCGGTGGAAGAAAAGGAGCGTGCGGGACTGGAGCTACTCGAACTGAAAGCGAAGCTTGGCGAATCGCTGCTGTCTCGCGATCACGCACTCGAACAGGCTCAAAGTGCTCTGCAGAAAGCATCCCGCGCCCCTGAAGCCAATGAGCAGAGCCAACGAGAACTCACAGAGATGCGTGCCGAGCTCGAGGCGAAGAGGGCTGAATCGGCGGCATTCCGCCTGCGACTCGCGGACACGGAGAATGAGTCTGTCAAGAGCAAGACAGAGGCAGACACATATGGTACCCATGCTGGAACAAGTCTTGGCAATTTGGATGAGGACCGAGTCGTGCAAAGGCTTATGGAACGGATGCAAACCGAAATAGCGTCATTGCGGTGGAACGAGAAAAGCTTCGAAAGGATGGAGTGTCGCAATGAGGAATGAAGTGTGTGTTTTAATTGACTGATCTACTTGGTATCTAATACGCCCCTCCAAAAAAAGGATGGACTGCTTTTCTGACGCATCCTGCACTCCTCTCTCCCACAGACAAACAGTATATCGTTACGGTTTCAATGGACCAACAGGTTTCAGCTCCTGCTTCCTGCCTTCTTCGTCGAGATTCGAGAATATAGTTTGGAAGCATGAAAGCAGAACAGCAAAGCTAGCCTCTCAAATCGCGATTTCTTCAAAATGATCTCACCGTAGTACCTTTCCAACTGTTATACTTACTATACGATCACATTACATAGAAGCAATGGTAATCCAGATGCCACTAAGGGTGAGATTGTGCTATATTACCTAACTAATGATACAGGCCAGACAACGCATCACTCGAATTCAGAATCCTCTTGCCTAAAAGCTGCAGCATACGCCAAAATTGTCCCATATACGAGACTGCACATGGGTTGAGTAAGTTCCTATCAACAAGATGCCTAGGAGCGGCCGAATAACTGCTGACATACCCGCCGCCAATGAGTGACATGATACTAGCACCGGGTTTGATGATTTCCGAATGCGCGAGAACGAGTGGCAATGAAAAACCAGTGACGACGATGAAGGCGGTGATGAAGCGGCCGAGGTCGATGGGTCCCGAGCCCTCGCCATAATCAGTGGAGAACTCCTCACCACCGCAATGGGAGAAGAGAGCATTGGGAAGAGGAGCGACCACGAAGGTCAATGCTATTTCACGCATTGATTACCATATTATCAAAGTGAGTGATGAGTGGGAAAGGTTGTAGAGAGAGACAGGGAGAAGAATATAAACGAACCGACGATGAGAGGCAACCAATTTGACCAGAGTGCGCAGGAGAGGATGATCATCAAGAATCCTACTGCGAGAACGAAGGAAAGCAGGATAACGGCTAGGTATTTTCTTTATATATGCACTTTTTTAGAGAGGTGATATAGAAGGGACGTACTTTTGAGACCTGCAGTCATGTTGTTGTATCTCGACAACAAGTTCATCTGCATAGCGGAAGTCGCACACTGTGAGAAAGGTCCGCAGTGCGACCCGATGAACACGTGTTGAAAACCGGGTTCCGCCGACGATTGCCTGAGCGAGCGCACTTTATTGACTGCACTGCACTTGACTATCACCACGCAGTAGTTGACTGCTCGTCCTCTGCGATTATATTATATTATGGCGGCACCCGAAGTATACAATGTCTCTCAATCTCCCATAACAAGCCATGCCTTCAATGCAGACCGCACCCGTCAGTTCTCACCCACTCAGATCGATCAATTCTCGTAGATCCTCACTCCACCTCCAGAGGTCGCCGTCAGCTTGAACACGAACGAAGTTCAGGTCCTCTCACGCAGTGGTGCCGATTGGACGCCAGTGGAGACACTCTCAGAGGTAATATCTTGGTGTCGATAATTCTATTCTTTACACTCAATGAAAATGAAAACGTTCACACAGCATGACAAAATCGTCACTTCTATCGACTGGGCACCCAACTCGAATCGCATCGTGACCGCTTCACAGGATCGAAATGCCTATGTGTGGCAGCAAGCATCTGACCCGCTTACAGGGCGCATTGTCTGGAAGCCGACGCTAGTCCTGCTGCGCATCAATCGTGCAGCCACTTTTGTCCGCTGGAGCCCTTTCGAGGATAAATTCGCCGTTGCGAGCGGTGCAAGGTGAAGGAGGCACTGCGACTCCACATTCCCCCGTTAATGAAATTTTTGTCTGACCTTTCCTGATTCCCAAAGGGCGATTGCAATTTGTTCCTTCGATCCAGACAACAATTGGTGGGTCGCAAAGCAACTCAAGAAGCCGATCCGCTCCACCGTCCTCTCTGTTGATTGGCATCCGAACAATGTCTTGCTCGCTGCAGGGAGTGCAGACATGAAAGCCCGTGTGTTTTCTGCTTACATTAAAGACGTTGACAAGAGGTAAGGCGTCTCGTTGAAGGCTGTTCCTCTGTGCGCGATCTCAAAAATTATTACAAGGCCTCCTCCCTCCGTCTGGGGAGAGAAGCTCCCGTTCAATACCGTATGCGGTGAATATTCGAGCCCTTCCGGTGGTTGGGTGCATTCTGTCGGTTTCTCGCCCTCTGGCGACGTTCTAGCTTTCGCAAGTAGGTCTCCTCATCCTCCGTGTTTTACATTTCACCAAGTGAACATGTAGGCCACGATAGCACCATCAACGTCGTGTACCCTGGCGGGCCTACTATCTACTCAATTCGTTCCAACTCGCTCCCCTACATCTCGCTCACATGGGCCGCCGAGGACGCTATTGTCGCTGCAGGCCATGATTGCCAGCCAGTACTTTTCAGTGGCGGTCCATCCGGATGGCAAGCCCTCGGCTCGCTTGATGATACCACAGCGCCCAAGTCGTCCATTGGTGGGCGTGGCGGAGTTCCAGGGTCATCGCCCGTGGGTCGTCTCAACAGCGCCGCGTTCAACACCTTCCGCAATGCCGACTCGCGCGGTCTGGGCAGTAGCCCTGGCGGAGGGACAGCACTCGCGACGGACACGGAATTATTCACGGTGCACCAGAACACGATTACGAATATTCGCCCGTATGAGGGCGCCCCTGGTGGCGTAACTCGTGTGAGCACGAGCGGTGTAGACGGGAAGCTCGTGATATGGAATGTGAATGTCGTCAGCGGACTTGGGACTAAGCTCAAGGCGCTGCGTGTGGGTTGAACGCAAAAAAGTTACAATGTAGTAGTAATAAATACAGACGACCAACGTGGTTGTTACGCACCAATGTCAAAACAAGTACCATCTTTCCCTCTCCAAATTCTAAGCCGCCTCAAAATGGCTTCGTCCGGCGTTCTGATCAAAGTGCGAGTCTGGATGACCAACTGCAAAGAACGCGTTCAGCGGTTTGCTGGAACCATATACAATATATAGGACATGATCGCAGTGCATCCTTAATGTGCTGATATAACATTGCATATTCAGAGAACGTCGGCCTCAATTTGTGTTAGATTGGGGTGGTCTTCATTAATTAAAGGTTGATGGAAAGAGCTTATTGCAAGCGCCGAGACGGGCCGGTTTTCCTGGTCACGCGCAA
The DNA here is from genome assembly GCA_022884055.1 of Russula griseocarnosa. Classification (NCBI taxonomy): domain Eukaryota; kingdom Fungi; phylum Basidiomycota; class Agaricomycetes; order Russulales; family Russulaceae; genus Russula; species Russula griseocarnosa. The sequence goes on along the minus strand of JAGKRU010000020.1, from coordinate 559,786 downwards.
CTCGTGCTGTCCCGCGCTCTGCTTGTGTTGCCCTTGTGCGGCTCCTTTACTCTCCCTCTCCCACTATGTCCATGAGAACGCGTAGAAAAAGTAAACAGGCCGCCGCCGCTGCTGCCGCTGCCGCCGAGCCAGATAACGAGCCGACTGGGTCAGTTGCGCCTCTCGAGGGCCCGGCCAGCTCGTCCAGGGTCGAATTCTCTGTGCCAGTCCCAGACGACATCGACCTCGAATATCTCTCAAGGCTCCTCCCCGATTTTTCCTTCGAAACACCTTCTCCGGATGCTGTCTTGTCCCTTTACCGGTTCATCGTCTCGCAAGCAGTAGATTTCGACGGCTCCCTTCGTGATTTGGAGGAGTCGCGCGCCGAAGTTGAAAGGAAGGAGATCGAACTGGACCAGGCTTTACAAGACCGCGAGTCGTCAGTGTCTTCTCTTGAAACACAGGTCAAGTCGCTTCAAGAGGAGCTCGCGAAAGTAAAAGAGGAACGTAACACTTTTGGTAAGACAATTCTCAGCCGACATTCATGCCGTGACATCTATTATTTACTTTACCCTTTCTCTTTAGCTTCGTCCAAAAGTAATTTAGAGTCACAATTATCGACCCTGAGCAGCTCGCAATCTGTCTCATCTACGGAGCTGGATTCTTTCAGGCACAGGGTGGACGACATTGAACGCGAAAAACGTGATCTTCTTGGCGTTGTTAGTAGGCTTAAGGAGGATAGCGCTCAGCGCGATGGTGTGTTCTTTCACGTACTGTCATATGCATATGCCGAATAACCATCATTAGAGGAAATACAGACCCTCCGTGTGAGTCTCAAGCAGGCAAGGCAGGACCAACAGTCCCTTGAAACTCAACTAAGGGAACTCCGCTCGGCCGAATCTTCTACTAAAGTGCGTTATTAGATGATATTCTGATTGGCATGAAATGAATCGGCGGCGCAGTTCAAACTGGACTCTCTCTCGCAACAACTACAACTTGCTAGGGATGAAGCAGACCGCACCTCCAATGAGCTCACCAAAAAGTCGGAAGACTTTGCCAAGTACCGCCATGAGAAGCACGCCGCGATGGCTCAGCTACAACTGTCCTACGATGCACTACAAGAAGCTCATGCCTCGACGGAAGGGTCGCTTAAGGCTCTCCGTAGTGCCCACAATGCCCAGTCCCAACAACTATCGCAGTCACTCGCTCGCGTGCAGGACTTGGGTGGGCGGATCGCTGAACAAGACGCGACATACACCAGTGAGGTCGCCGGATTACGGCGGCTCATCGAGATGGTCGAAGCCCGTGAGGCGCAATCCAAGGCGATCGTGGAGAATGTCGAGGAAGAATGGGCGACAGTCAATGAGCGCGTAGATCGCCGCGAAGCAGCTCTACGCGAGCAAATGGAACGCGAGCGGTCACGTACAGAGGCCGCCGAAGCACGCATTGAAGAGCTGGAGCGTGTACTAGAAAAGGTCAATCGTGGTGAATTCCCTGTTCCTGCCCCTGGGTCTTCTGTACCATCGACTCCTGCGAGAGGTTCGGCGGACATCTTGACCCAGGGCATGATGGATCTCAGTCCAACCGTGGCGATGGCAAGCCGAGCCCAGCGGAGCGGCAAGACCTTCACTGAGGTGTATGCGGACCACATCCGTCTGCAGGACGAGTATGCGAAGAAGAATGCCGAGTACGATCGCATGTCTCGGACGCTTGCGCAAGTATTGGCGCAGATTGAGGAACGCGTACGTGTTATTCGACAATGCAGAGGCTTGTTCTGACTCTCAGAAGGCGCCCATTCTTGCCCAACAACGTGTCGAGTATGAGCGGCTGCAGTCCGAGTCGGCTCAGCTCGCCTCTCAGCTTGCAGATGCCCTCGCGGACCGCGATTCTAGTGTCTCTACGGCGACCGACGTCTCACAACGTCTCACGAAGACAAATCGCGAGAATGAACTGCTTCAGAAGCAGCTGAATGATCTGGGACGCCAAGTTCAGAGTTTGTTGAAAGAGATCGCCAGGCGACAAGACCCGACCATTCCTTCGGATGAGGAATTGGAGGCAGACGAAAGCACGGCGCCGGCTGAAAACATTGACGAAGTTATCACCAATAACCTCGTACTTTTCCGCAGTGTCCCAGCGTTACAGTCACAGAATCAAAAGCTACTCGGTATCGTCCGCGAGATGGGCGCCAAGATGGAAGCGGAGGAACGCGAGTATCGCGACACGCTCGAGAAAGAGCAAGGCGAGGCTGTGCGCGAAGCGCATGAAGCTATTACCGCACTGCAAGAACAACTGGAAACACAGCGTCATACCCACGGTGTTAAAATCCAAGCGTTCACCAAGGAGCGCGACTCACTTAAAGCGCTCCTCGCGCGGGCTGAGCGTAGTAATACCGGAAAGGATTCACATGGTCAAACGAACGGCCCTGTCTCGCAGTCAGGTATCGCTAAGGAGCTTGCGGAGATACAGCATCAATTTGATACTTATCGGGCCGAGACGGACGTTGATTCCGTTCGCCTGCGCGATGATGCCGTCGTTGCACAACGCGAAGTAGCCCAGCTCACAACTCAGCTAGCCAAGGCCAACGCGAAACTCGAGATTGCCGGAGGTACGTCCTATCTAGCTCTGTTCTTGTGCCCACTGACAAGTGATGTAGATCGCTTCAAGATGTTACAGGAGCAACAGACACTCACCCTGCGCGACCTGGATGACCTGACGAAACGCAATCGCGACTTGTACGAGCGTTTCACCGCCGTGGATATCGAGTGCAATCGTGTTACCGAGTATCTCATCTCTGCGAACGGTCAGATTGATCAGCTACGTAACGAGTGCGCGAACCTTCGTGCTGAGAAGAAGATTTGGGAGGTGAGTAATAATTCTGTAATTGAGGATTCGGTGGGGCACGTGTTAATTCAGTTGCAGAGTGTGGAGATCCGCCTTGTCGAAGAAAATAAGGCATTGTCAATGGAGCGTTCGCACTTGTCTGACCTCATGGCGAATGTTCAGAAGATGCATAACGATATTGAGCGCTCTAGCGAGAATGACCGACGACGTCTCGAGAGTCAGATCCAACTCCTCGAAAACCAGAGGTTTGTCATTTGATGTATTTCATTCCACCTGGTTGCAACATAGGCTGACGATCGTCCAGTCAAGATCTACGTCACCAGCTCAATGAGGAACGTCAGAACGTTCGGCGCATTACTTTGCAACGGGAGGTTGAAATTAAAGAATTACGAAGCTCTATCGATAACCAGGTATACTTGTAGATTCAAGGATTTGCCGTCGTATGCGCGATCTGAAATCCTTTCCCCATTAAGGCACGTGATCTACACGAAACGCGCACGTCGCTTGTTAAAGCGGAAACGAGCAAATCACATCTTGAACAACGGGTGGAGGAACTCTCTCGCAAACAACAGGGTGATGCGGAGAGGCTGGCGGTATACGAGCGAAGATCATCAGCAGTAAGCGGTGCCACCCACCATGTTAGTGCAGAAGGCGGATCTCGAGAGCAACAACTGGAGGCTGAGGTGGCAGATCTTCGGTAAGTCCTATGTGACGCTATTCTTTGTGCAACGCGCTCACGCTCTTTGCTAGTGCTTCGCTCAAGGTAGCCGAAGTTGACTTGGCTGCGGCCCGTAATCATATACAACAATTCAAGGAGATCAGCCAGGCCAGTGAGGAAGCATTGGCATCTTTGAACACGACACATGACGAGTACAAATCCACGACGGAAGCACAGCTCACTACCTCATATGTATGCTCGCTCCATTCGTGTATCTATTTCCTGAGTACTCACTCTTTGTCTGCAGGCCCAATATGAAGCCCTTCAAAACACTCTGAAGAACGCCGAACAAGAACTCGCGCAAACCAGGTCTTCTCTTACGGAGACCAAACGTACGTTCGAGAGTGCACGGGAAGAATGGCAAGCGGACAAGAAGACTCTGGAGGATGCGATCGTGGACATGACAGCTGCGGAGAAGAACCTTGCTGACGACAGGTTATCTCGTGAGTCTAATGCACAGGCACACGAGGAACGCGTCCGAGTAAGTAAACCGTTAGCGTGCTTAGGTCTTTTTGCTGATTTCTACTTGGTAAACGTAGGCGGCGGAGGAGAGGTATTCGCGTGAGGTCATCGCGCACGCGGAGGCTATCAAGTCCATCGAGGATCTCAAGCGGCGGCTACACGACCTTCAAGCATCTGAGCGCAACAATCGGACGGCCGCGGAGACCGCACAAGCTAAACTGACCACTTCAGAAAGCAGCTGGAGCCAGCAACGGCAGGCGCTTGACAGGGAAATCGTCGATCTTACCTCCAGGTGAGTCGTTCATAGACGCTCTGTTGTAAAAGAACCTGGTATCTGATGGAATTTTTTAGGTGTAAGGCACTGACAGAACAAAATAATGTGCTTCATCAACACCTGGACAACGTCAGCTCACAAGCCGCTCGTATTCGCCAAGCCGCAGATTCTTCGGTCGGCACGCCCAGCGAAGGCGAGACTGCGGACGGCACTGAATCAAAGCTTTCTGAGCTTCGTGCCGTGATCAATTATTTACGCAAGGAGAAGGAAATTGTGGATATGCAACTCGAGCTCTGCAAGCAGGAGAATGCCCGCCTCAAAACGCAAATGGGACACCTCACTCGTGACTTGGAAGATACGAGAACCACTCTGTCCGATGTAATCTTGTCCTATTTCAACAGATACATGATCTCATTATATCTTTCTCTTTAGGAGCGGGAGCGTGCTGCTTCTGTAGCCGCGACGGACACACAACATGCAGAACTAGTCGAGAAAATCCAACAGTTGAACCTTTTACGCGAGAGCAATGCTACTCTTCGTGCAGACTCTGACGCACATTCGAAGCGGTCACGTCAGCTTGACGCCAAGTTGAAGAGTATCATCGAAGAGCTCGATCCGCTACGTGAGCGCGCTCGTACCATGCGGGCAGAACTGGACGCACGTAACGAACATGTTGCACGACTGGAAGAGGAGAGCCGTAGATGGCAAGAGCGCAACAACCAACTGCTCACGAAGGTCCGCTTATTCATTTGTCTTGCTTGTTGTACTATTCCTACGTGTATTGACTCATGCGTTGCAGTATGATCGCGTCGACCCCACCGAATTCCAATCGCTCAAGGATGAGATCGAAAACTTAAAGGGAGAGAAGTCGGCTTGGGAGACTGAGCGGGCCACGCATACTTCGCACTTGACCGAGCAGCAAGAAAAGGTGATTATTGCTAACTAAGTTCCCATTCACGGTGGAGACTTACATGGAAAATTACATAGATTGCCGCTATAGAGAAAGTAAACAAGCAGCAGAAGGATACCATCACCAAGAATAATCAGATCTTCCGACAACGGATGAGCACTCTGGGCGCCGAGAATAGCCAACTCAAGTCGACCCTCGAGTCTGCCCAGAAGGAGTCTGCTGCTATTTCGGAGGAACGCGATGCTCTCAAAGCTGCCGTCCCTGCTGCCGCAGAGTCTACCTCCGCGCCACTCACCGAAGAGCTCGAACGGTTGCGAAAAGAGAAAAGAGCCTTGGAGCAAGCTCTGCAGGAAGAAAAGTCGAAGTCGCCCGTGCAAGCGCCCGTCCCTGATATATCTGATCTGGAGGCTCGTCTTGTACGTATAGTCTCGCCACCAATAACGTAATACGTTTGACCTTTTCTCCTTTTCAGGCCACTCTTACAGAGGAGCGAGACAAACTTATCGCAGAAAAGGAGGCATGGAAGAAGGCCCCAGAAGTCTCCCCAGAGGCAAAGGCGGTGCCGGAAAATTGGGAAGCAGAAAAGGCGGGACTTGTCAAGATCCGGGATGAAGCTATGACGCAGGCTAAGGTAGAGTAGGCCGCAGCAGATCCCCACAGAAGCCCGCTTATTTATTTATAGGTTGCACGAGAGGAGGCAGAAAGACACAGGGAGGCAGAACGTGGTCTCCGGATGTCAAATGTAACTTCATATGCCGCTTGTAAATCAATTTTATATATCACTGACGCGGATTTTAACAGGAAAAGCTTAGCACTCGGATACGTGATCAGCAGGTTGCGCGCCAGAAGGCGATAGAGGAGCAGGAGGCTGCTATCAAGGCCGCAGTGGAGAAGGCCACAAGCGAATTTCGCAGTGCCCCACCTACGACTTCTGAAGAAGTCACCAAGCAGCATGCGGAAGAATTGCGGGCTTTGGAAGAGCGCCTTGTCGCCAAGCATCAAGAGGAACTCATTAAGGCGACCGAGGCGGCAATAGCTAAGGTGAAAGAATCGCAACCTGCGCCTGCGCCTGCACCCGGAACTGCCACGCCCGAAGATCAAAAAGCAGCCATCGATGCCGCGGTCACAACTGCTCTCGCAACCAAGGAGGCTGAACAGAAGGCCAAGCACGACGTCGCCATCGAAAAGGCTGTAGAGAGCGGCCGTTTGGAGGGCACGATGAAGCTCAGATTGAAGGATACCCAGTTAGTGAGAGCTCAGAGCAGGGTCAAAGAACTGGAGAAGCAGATCGAAGAATGGAAAAAGACTGGCGTCATTACCAGCGAAGCTGGCACGGAGTCTACATCAGCGCCAGCTGCCTCTTCGTCTGCCCCAGCAGCACCAGCAGCTTCCCCTTCGGCGCCGTCTCCTACATCCGCTGCCCCACCGCGTGCGGGGATTGCTGGAGCTGCGGTATCCACGTAAACCTTCTGTTGCGGGTGCTGCCGCTGGTGCCGCCGCTGGCCAACCTGCGCGCGGTCGTGGTCGGGGTGGTGTGCGCGGAAATATTGGTATTCGGGGTGCTGCCGCGCCTGGCGCGGGCCGTGGAGCCGCCGGACCTCGGGGCTCGGCGGGCGCTGGTTCTACTGCTGCTGGGACTGCGGGAGTTGCCATCATGGGTGCTGCGTCGAAGAGATCGCGCGAGGAGGGCGAAGTATCGACGGAAGACTCACTTTCCAAGCGTATGAAGCCTGCTACGGCCGCGGCTGCCACTACATCTACCACCCCTGCCACCAGTACGACGGATACTACAGCCTCTGCGGATGGTAGTGCTGCTGCTGCTGCCGGTAGTAGTAACACTGGTGGGAAGCCGGTCACCTTGCAGCGCAATCGTGTCCAACCTTCATGATACGTTGCTCTAACTTTAATCACTCATCCATCTCATTGTTTTGTTGACCATCTGTAATACGTCTCGGACTAGTATTCATGCACGTAATTGTATCATATATATCTTTTTTCCTGCCTTTGCTTTGCTACACCCAAACTTTTACAAAAATGCGAGAACAACAGCTTTTGGGCGTGGCGCTGTGCGTCACGATAAGCGTAGGTGAAACTCAGTGGAGAACGGGGAAGGTCAGTTCAGCGCATCGTTAATATATAAGAGTAACTTGAACACGATCGTTACCACGTACATGTCTGAGCGGGAAATGGCATTTCTCTCCAGGGCATATGTAGCACGTTGTCGCTTCTCCCTCGGCCAGACAGAAAAGGCCTTGCAGACTCTCTCAAGCTGTCGTTTTATCTCCTACAGTACACACTAAACTCTCTTGCATAACTAGCAGAATGGCCACTGAACGAGATGGTGGAATATAACACGCCGCAATCAGGAACGTATGGTTAAGACTACTATAACCAAATGTTCCTGAATGCGAAACCTTACCAGGTCGGGGAGGTCGTTCCATGTCTACTGTACCGTACGCCCCGAAGAAACCTGAAGCATTACCCCTATATTATGCCGCAAGGATCGGGTTTCAAGCTTTTAAGACTTGGTAGAACACCTCGTTGTCAAGTATCCAGAGCGGGTAAACGCACTGGCAAGGGGTGGGAGAGAAATGACGCCGATGCATGCTGCGGCGCCAGGAGGATATACCAACCAACATTTTGCGGTTTTTACTAGAACATGAGGCAGATGTAGGTATCCGGAACAAATATGGCGAGACCCCACTGCAAGGAGTTTCTTGAAAACTTGAGGCAGGGCAGTATCGCTGTACCAGTGAAAGTCAACGCTAGGACTAGAGATGGTAGAACTTCTACCCGAGTATGCCAAGCACTCCGGACCCCGGATTGGAGATCAAGCGACGTCTCGCACGTCGAATCACTGCGAGAACCAAAGTGTCTTCCCGGGCCGGGCTGACACGCGGTCCATCATTATCATGGCCACTCATGTACTCATGCCTACTACTTTTGACGATGCCACAATTGCATCTATTGCCTCAATTCAACGACGCCAGAATGATCTACTTGTATTCCAGTTACTGGACTTACGCGGCTGTACAGAGTCTCTCACGGTACAGCAGCAATACGCTGCCGAGCTTTTGCGAGGATTTGGAGACCATCACATGTCTCGTTGAAGTAAACATATGCCAAACGTTATTTCTATTCATGCATCATGGAATGTCAGTAGGCCTTAGATGAAACTGTCGATGTTCAGCGCAGTCGGAAAGACCTCCGCGGAGTCGTTGAAGGGTTTAGGGCAGATATGTCTCAGTATGTGATGCACCCCTCGATTAAAACTAGCTTTCGAACAAGTTCCAGACTGAAAGGAGATATGCGAGCAGCTCTGCTAGCCTCAAAGCGAGCCATCGACTCCAAGGCATCGTCGAATCGCGAGGAATTACTACGCTCATCGGTATTGAAATAGATGAAACCGTCAGACAGCAAGGCCACGTACGTAAACGAAACATATGCTTCTGGTTTTTCTCTCATGTAGTCTCAGAGAGGACGCGGTCATGAAGGCACAGGCAGATGTCACGGATGGCTTGAGAAGGACAACGGGATTGATGCAGAAAGAATTGGAGCGCTCCGTCCTATCCACACAGATGCTTGGTTAGTTCCTCTCTGTTGTCTGCTTTGAGTTGGTCACTACTAAGCCTATGATTCCAGGGGCATCTACGGCTTCACTGAAAGCTACATCAACAACTACCATGATATACTTACCGGGCTGCTTAGCGCTTCAAACAACTTGTCACCACGCTCGAGAAAGCGAATCGATTAGACCGACTGCTTATCCTCGCTGCTCTGATATTCTATGCCCTTGTCATTCTTTTTATTCTGAAGCAACGCATCGTCGACCGTGGGCTGTGCATCGCATTTTGGTGGACGCGTTTATTACCTTTCAGGGACCGGGGCGACACAACTCTCGCTGCTCAAGAAGTCACAGTGGAGAAGGGTACATTGCCCCTACAGCAGAGTCGCCTCGTCCACTATTGCTGCTGCAGGTTCGCATTTATTCGGTGGATATCGTACACTTCAGGTAGAGTATTCTGAGCAGTCATTTTGACTCGTTTGGAAATGGATTTGTCTACATCTGTGGATGTGGATTCAGCTATTTCTAATACTTTTGTGACAATCTCGACTTCCGAGTCGGAGATAGATGAAACGCCCGTTTCGGAGGCCATTTATGACGAGCTCTGATACTATCGGAGCTATGACTTATGAGGGATTGGACTGAATTCTCCTTCTCTGATGGGTATTATGGGTTTCTGATCCTTCGGGAGAGTCCGCGGCGCCATGCGAGGGGATAGATTAACAGTACGGGGTTACGACAATATAATATTCCACACATGGGCGTGCCTGCCTGTTTATCCAGGCGATGGCCAGAACAAAAAGGTCATGACCTTGTGGCAGATATACTGTAGAGTAGTAATCAAGTGCCTTATCTTTATCGTCGATTGCCTATCATAGTTCTATTGTTGTGGATGTTCAAGTCCGCAAAAGGGGAGCGTGTTGATGGTGATGGGCATTGACGATTGACCACCGCGCAGTGACTTTTGTGTGGCAAGTGTTGAATGCTACAGTTTGACCACAGTAGTATGGCCCACAAATCGTTACTGAAAGCACGGCGCCGCATTAATTGACGATTGACGCAGGCCACATCCACAAATCAAAGTGAGAAGTGACCAGGTACAGTATAAATTAAGCCAGAGAGACATGTGTTCGAGTCGACAAACCTCGATCCCCCATCCAACGCTCCAACACCAAGCTCTCCTTCTCCTTTACGCTTTCAATCTCCTTGACGTACACACCCTGTCATGGCACATGATATAGTCTGCGACAAACACTAAGGTCGTCAGAGTTACCAGAGCATGATGAAACCGGCCAGGTCGAGGCACAAGCATCGCACACGAGTAACAGCAGCAGCGAAGGACAACACAAGTCGCTCACAGGGGCGACTCGAGTACCGTCATCCAATCCCGCAACCCAGACACGCCAGGCAGCACACCATTCACCACGGTACTCACTCAGCAGCGTCATGGTCACATCCTCAGCCATCAGCGCAACCAATGCCACAATAATCTCCAAGAATCGCCGGGCAGAGGAGGACCACCACCGACCCAGCGAAGCTTCGGAGGAAATTGAAGCAAGTCAGAAGCGCGAAGAAGCAAGACGCAGCGCTGAGGTGATTCGCATTCGGCGAGAACAGCTTGTGAAGGGGTACAAACAAGAGCTGGCCCTGTTGCACGCGCGGATCACGGCGCTTCGTGCTGAATGCGAGAAGGAGGTTGACCAGCTGAGGAAGGAGTGGGAGGAAGCTCAGGCATTTGAGCGGGGCGAGGTGCTGGTGGTGGTAGAAGATCCTCGACTCGGCTCGGGTCACGGTAGAGGAGGGAAGAAGAACCTCCAGCCGGTGGTGGGTTTGGAGACGACACTGCCATCCCAATCATCGGCGCCACTGGCAGGTCCATCTCGTCATGGCTCCGAAAATAATTTCCTTCCACGGCCACCACCCCTCCGAAGGACCCAACAGCAGCAGCTGCACTTGTCGCAGCGGCAGCGACAGCAGGAGGATGACCACGGCCCTCATCCTCACCCCCAGCCCCAGCTCCAGCCCCTGCAGCGTCAGCCAACACGATTGATGGCGATGCCCACCTTATCATCGCATCCGCATCATGGCCTGCACCACACCCCCACCCACACATATGGTACGTATGGCACGCCAGCTATCCTGGATCCTGGAACTGAAGTCTATTTTGGTGGGACAGATGGGGACAACGATTCAGAGATGGGTGAACCGGTGAACCATTGTTTCGATTCCGATTGATGGATAGATAGATGGGCTGCTGTCGAGGGCGGGATGCCACATTACATTATCTTGTACAATATCGTCTCCGAGTTTTGGCCTTGTGAACTCGTGTCCTTGACCTTACTAAAAAGTAGTGAAAGGGAAATCGGAACAAAGGATATCTAATAGACGCCCAGTGAGGCTTATCGTGCTTATCGGCCATTAATTAAGGTATCAATTGCAAACTCTGCCGAAGGTGAGTGCATCAGCATCAACACAGCTCGCTATGCGGCGCAAAATGATGAGGCCGATACTGGTACTCAGATGACATCGATGTTGTTCCCAACTCACGAACGCCACTGGGTAGTGATGCTTGCTCGTCTAAGAACTCTATCGTTATCCTACAGTAGTCATGGGAAAACAAGATCTCGCATTTCTATCTCGCACGTCTGCCTAAAAAACCTCTGAATTAAAAAAATGCTGTTGTCGTAGTCACTAAGCTTCCTCATATCTCGCATGATAACCAACCAATACCCTGAGACGAACCTCCACTAATCTACCAGAATAGGAAGGAAAGTAAGTAATGTAGTTCGATCCCACATGGCATCTTCGCCCTTCGACGAGAACCAACAAAACAGATAGCATAATGTCATTGTATATTACGAACAAATGCGACATAGTGGCCCCTCCATTTCCAGTATCAGACTCCTTAAGCAGCGCTAGCCCAGGAAATCTCTGGAATGTTTTGCACTGGGACATGCTGCAACGTGTTCAGGCCGCACGCAACAACTGAAGCCTGAGCAGCAACCTCGTGCGAATGGCATCTCCTCCGAGGCTACGCTAGAATCGCTGTAAGAATCGCTCTGCGACTGCCCAGTTGCAGAACCTTCTCTGGCCTGTGTTGGTGCGGGTGCGGGTGCGGGTGCAGGAGCATGCACAGTTGGTGTCGTCGATGTAGAGGTAGAGGTCTCAGAGGCCATCTTGCGGCGGCGTGAGAAGGAAGTACTCCAATTCACGAGGCTTGCCAACGCACTCGATGAGCCCGCAGTTTCTCGCGGTACAGGAGCGGCAAGGGGCGAGCCAGATCCGGGAACATGAAACGATGTTGTTCGTCGTCGTGCTAACAAACTTGCCACACCTTCGCCCGCCGAGTCCGTAGTTTGTGGTGCTTGCGTCGTCGTCGTCGCCGGAGTAGGAGAAGATCCGACAGCCTCGGTTCCTGGCTCGTCAAAAATGGATGGCGCAGTGATAGTGGTGGTCGGGGTTGCCTTTGTTGCGCTTCCTCCAGCGCCGCCGAAGGCCGGAAGTCGTGGTACCGAAAATCCGAAATTCGGGACGATGTCGATAGTCGGGAAGCCCGAGACCCTGGTCGTAGTGGTGATGCCGAATGAGGTTGGTATGGCCGTCCAGTTGCTGCGGCAGTTGCAGGCAAAGACTGTGCGGGCGATGACGATAGTGCGGGGAGTGGTGGAGATGGTGTGCGTATAGGAGAGGTATCTGAATCTGGTGCAGGTAGAATCGGATCGGGCGGCGCTGGCTCAGATGTTGCCGGCGCCTGAGCCAAAAGTCGCGAAAGAGAGGACGGCCCTGCTGCTGGGGTCGTTGGGTTCACCCCCGAGCGCGCCATGGGAAGTGTCTTGAATTTAGAGCGCGAGTCGGACGAAAAGTCTCTTCGACCTCATTGTCGGGCGGGACCGATAAAGGAACGGGAGTGTCCTCTCTCGATTCGGTCAAAGTCGATGCTTTTTTTGGAACTTTGCCGGCGTTTCGAAGTACCTGGCTGTGTCCAGTCCTCGACCTTCAACCATCGCCGAGGCCATATGGTTTACTGCTGGGATCCTGCGAAAAACCGGATTAGATATGCCTTCTGAATCATCATTGTTTTTGACTACCATACCTTCGGGTCAATCACCCGTTCGGTTATTGATGAAATCCTCGCAACTATCCACTCTCGTGTTTTTAGTTGTTCAGCAAGGTGTCCAGTTGCTTGAAGGAAATAATGTGGAGACGAGACTGATAAATTAAAGTCAACACAAACTTTGCACACGAAACAGGCCGGCTGATGAAAAGAGTTTCACACACCGTTGAATGCGGCCCAGGGCTTTGATACCGAATTGCGCGTTGGGAGGAAAAGAGCGAGATCGCCCTTGGCAAAGTTCCGGAAGGATATCTTCACCTTTGAGCGTTCACGATACTCCTTGCATTGCTACTGCCACTTGCAAATTGTGGAGCTAGTTTTCACGATCACTTCCAAGAAATGGTCATGGTCGAAAGAACGCAAGATCTCGACTGCTCCAGCAGGATCGGAGGGGTCAACCGGCGAAGGTTCACCCAGTGGAACGTTTGAACCGTGCTTGACATTTGCCAACAAAGTGTGAGACTCTGTGAGTTGTCCGATGGACTTGGACATGGACGACGGATGAGAGGTAGCTGCCTGCGCGAGCGTCAATGCTTTGAAATGAGCTGTGCGGTACACTAATGGATGTTCTGTGCCACAAGGCGTTCGGCCTCTTCCACCTTGTGTTCGAAGTCCGATTGTAAAGCCTTGCCAGCCCGAATGTCTTCCCGGAGCACATTCTCTACATGCCGCGCATCCTGCAGCTCGCTCTGAACACGCTGGAGTTCCTCCCGGAGGCCAGCGTCATCGTTCACCTTCATTTCAGCCTGAGCTGTAGCCTCCTTGAGCTGACGTTCTAGATCCTCGACCTCCGCTTTGAGTTCCAAGAATTGGTGTTCTAACACTGCCCGATCTCCATCCGCCTCGGCGACGTAGTCCCGTAACTGTCTGTCGTGCTCGCTAGCCTGTGCACGCAACGGCCTATCCTTCTCGTCACTCGCTTCCTCCAACGCTTGTTTCATATCAGTTCGCTCTTTGCACATCATGTCGATCTGAGCCTCGAGATTTTCCCCTCGGGAGCGCGCCTGCCCAAGACTTCGAAGTGTTTCATCCTGATCCTCAAGAAGCTTCGTGATTTTCGCGGAGTTTCGTGCCTCCAGGGCCCGTATCTCTTCCGCTTCTTCGCGAACTTGAGCCAGTTGTTGCCGAAGGATTTCCGCTGCTTTAGTTTGGTTTGTTGCCTCTGAGAGGGCATCACCCAGCTCTTGCTACTTCCGCTCGACATTCGATACAAGATCCTTATGCCGATCTTCCAGGATGCGACGCGTTGTGGCCTCGGTCTCTATCTGCGCACGAGCCTGGCGTAACTCTCACTCGAGCCGTTCCACTTGTTCATGGTCACTACTAGATGTTCGGAGTTGCTCTTTGAGATGGGCAATTTCAGACTTCAGGGCGCGACGCTCCTCATCAAACAGTGCCTCGCTGTTGGCCTTCTTCCCTTCAAGCTCGCGCAGGTTCCCAACGAGTTCTTGAAAGGCTTGCTCACCCGCGTCGGATACTGCGCGAGAGGAACGATGTCAGTTCAACAGACATCCCAAATGCCAAGAGCCTACCCACAACGCCTCCGTGATAGGGCCAATCGTGATGTTGAGAGTACTACATGTTGCAGGTCAACTCAACTTCCGGCTATGAAAGGGAATGGAATGATCAACAAACAGCATCGCTCCGCAATTCTATCGAAGCCAGTTTCCAGACCATCCAACTTGTCCACTAGTCATTGGAGACTCGTGCGCGTCTCTCGAACATTGGCAAGTGCCACACCGTTATCTTTGAGTGTCTGAGCATTCTGCTCCAGGTCTTCCAGGATGCGTAATAGATCTATTTGTCAAATGAAACCTCACTTGACTGGATCTTCAGCCAGACTAGAAGATTTAGAACGTCCTGCTGACATCAGTCCGCTCCAAGGTATATATACTATCGGCATCCTTGCCTCCAGAAGGGGAAAAGTCGGTTGAGGGAACGCATCTCCATACCCTTGGGATCGAAAGGGAGCTGAACGTGCACTTCACTACGGTACACCTGTCGACGTTTGCGTTCAGCAGCCCTTGGAGAATGTAAGCGATACATGTGGGTGGGACCAAGTTGAAAACACATACGAAAGCTTCGCGCGTGCCGCGTTCAACACCTTCCGCAATGCTGACTCGCGCGGTCTGGACAGTAACCCTGGCGGAAGGACACCACTCCCGATGGACACGGAACTATTCACGGTGCACCAGAACACGTTCACCCGCATGAGGGCGCCTCCGGTGGCGTAGCTCGTGTGAGCACGAGCGGTGTAGATGGAAACTTATGATATGGAATGTGAATGCCGTTAGCGGACTTGGGACTGAGCGAAAGGCGCTGCGTGTATGTTTGAACGCAAAAGAAGATACAATGTAGTTGTAAGAAATACAGAAAGAGGTACTGAACGATGCGGTGTATCTTGTCAATAGATGTCACCGACACTATCGTCGGGTGGGTGTGTCGAAAGCGTCTGCTCGTTCACAACACCCCAGACGGATGCCTTGAACTACGCGTAGCAAAACGCGTCAATCATCGAGGAAAACAAAGCATCAACAGGCATGGTCGTTACGCACCAATGTCAAAACAAGGCCCATCTTTCTCTCCAAAATTCTAAGCCGCTTCAACATAGCTTCGTCCGGCGTTTCGCTCAAGGTTCGAGTCTGGATGACCAACTGCAACGGGGGGAATGAACGCGTTCAGTACTAGCTTGTTTGGAACCATATACAATACGCGATCGCGAGGTGGTGATAAACGTACATCCTTGATATGCTGATTTAGCTTTGCATATTCCCAGAGAACGTCGGCTTCGATTTGTGTTAGACTGGGGTGGTCCTCATAAGGGTTGACGGAAAATATGGCCGCGTCCATCGTTGTTGCGAGTGCCGAGCGGGCCGGTTATACTGTACTGCGAAGCGATATGCTGTACCCGGCATATCGCAGTAACTTACCCGGACCCCACTGGTCACGCGCACCTTACAGCATATTGCCCTCACGGTGACCTTCCCTTCCCCCTCTCTTGTGCACACCCACTAACACCTGATATCTCGGCTCCAGCTGTAGCTCTATGCAGGGACCCTGAAAAAAAAAGCGTAGAGGACCCCACCCCGTCCAATTCGTGTTTCCTGACTCGACGCGAGGCGCTTACAGTATACTCTGCTCAGCCTCAGGCTCGCCGGTGCCTACCATTCAGGCTATAGCTCGGAAACGCTGTGACATGCATCTTCCCTACTCTACTGATATGCCGCCGGACAATGACGCCTAACGGTGTGTTCCGCTCAGGACCATCTCCTCGGTCACAGTTACAAAAATCCGGTCTTAGTTCTTAATATCAACTTTCCCAGTTTTGATATAGGCTCCTGCGGTCTTTCTACGGTTTCCGCCGTGGCGCTAGTATTACTGACAATGCCCATCTGGTAATGCCTTGAAGAGAAAACCCGTATGTTTCGGAGATACATGTTATTCGTAATAATGGCATTCAAGTTTGGCTCCGTGGTAGGACGCAATGCGTGCGCCAAGTTCTCCCCTAACCCAAGGTTCACTAGTTCGCACGTGTTCATAGGTTTCCCTTTGAATCATCTTGACTCCTATGGACCCTGCACAGGTCATTAACGATTCTAGCTTTCTAGGAGACCTGGTGTCAACGTTTGTGACATGTTCAGACGGAACTACATTCATTCGTCTGACTCTTTGCAAGATGACAAACCAGAATCGTACACCCGGAACGAAACCTGAATGTCGTTGCATGGCTTACATGTGCAATCTATACTCTGTATGATTATGTTATGGTGCGGGCTTGATCATTGATCTGATAAAGATGTATGACCGTGAGGAGGCCCGGGAATGACAGTGATCGAAGTTGAAGTGATCGGTGTGCGTTTTTTTCATTCTATTGTAACACGCAGTTGACCACACATGATCCTGCCCTCAGCAGCCAAGGCCAGGGTCTGGATTCTGGAAAGTACCCCAAACGCGTTATTAGGACGTTTACAGTTCCGAGCGCTGTGCTGCGATGACGCTAACCGCTCTGTGTGGACCGCGGACCCACAACTCTGCCGCAAGATTGGATATGAGTGCTTAGAAGACCTGTGTTCGCTTTTGTGCGTGTAAACCCACGATCTGAATAGGGAAACCAGCTAGCGCCCGTTTGCCTTTTTAGTAGAACTCCGCCACTCACTGTAGTCCTCAAAAAAAGTGGCGGCTGTTATATCATGGATTCCCACTGTCAAAGCACAGTAGCTGTCTGATTAAGGAACGGGCAGTGTGGCATCCATTGTTAAACTTCCACAGAAATGGAGATAGGAGTCACTGCTTGCTAATTCTACCCCTACGACCACCATCCAATTCAAGAGGGCGGTTCAGGGATGGTCCAAAAGGGGCCCGGGACAAGTAGCTGTTGTTTATGGGCGATGGTGATGGGCTAACAGTAAAGTATAGTTAGCACAATGCCCTGCCACCTGGTCGTGAAGGCATATATGAATCTAATACAAGAATGACACATGGCAGTTCGACGCGTTCGGAACAGGCCGCGAACGAATCTTGATAACCGCGCCCCGCCACATTTCCCGCGCTCGACGATGTTGAGTATACACAACACACACTCAGCAAATGGGTTCCGGAAGCCCACATAGGATTACATCGCCAATCCAACTAGATTAGTAAGCGGGAGCAGGGTGCGCAGTAACAATGAGGCTGAATGAGCAAGCTCGCCTCAAATATGGAGCCAGAGGCTCCAGGGTGTTGTGCACAGCTTGTGGCGATGATGACGGTTGTTGTGATTGTAGTGCCTTTGACGGCCTTGACCGGTTTTGGCTCCGTTTCAAAATTGCAATCACACCGCTTCCTGCTTTATGCTTCACCCTTCCCCATGGTTTAAAAAGCCCTACCATCGCGACACCCTCCAACCCCCCAACATCATCCCACTACAATCATATGTCACCACAAATATTCATGTGAGTCTCCTCTCCCTCCTCTCTTTTAGGGGTTATCCCGACTGACGTGTCCACGTGGGGGTTTGTTTTTAGCCCTAACATCCTAATGGGAAAGCATTGGCACCACCATCAATCTTCGGAGTCCGTCCGTTCAGAACCAGAACCGGAAAAGGCATCGGCGCAGCCTTCTCGCCCTACTAGCATCACCAGCAGCTTGCTTTCAAAGCTGTCTCGGGGCCGGGAAGGCAACACGTCACAGCCAGCTCCGAGTCCGGCGGAGTCGGAGAAGCCCACGGCCACTCCCTCGCCCTCGCCAGCCTCGCCGGCGCCGGTCCAACCACTGGCACATGACCCGCCGAGGCCAGCCCGGCCGGTCCGTATCCCTGCGGTTACCAGCAAGGCAATGACTACAGCGCCTGTAAAGGATAAATCGAGGCCACACCGGCGAAAGTATCCGAAGTGAGTTTTTCCTTCTGTGATTATGATATATGCCGAGCCGGTTGACTCATTAAAAAAAATTTGTTTCGCTACACAGCAACATGAGACAGCGTCTTTAAACACTGACTCGCCGGTTCTCCATCCATGACATTGAGTCATATGCTTCAGGAGCATAAGCATAAGCATATGCTACGCTTTCTTCATTCTCCGAATTGTGTATTCGGAACTCGATACCCGACCGGAACGCTTTGGCGTGTATACCCACAACAGTATGTTTCGTGCTACTGTATTCGGAATGAACGAAGGCATTATTAGAGTCGGGCTGCATTTCTTGGTATTGGAAATGGTAGGAGTTTTTTTGTCCATGTTGCGTGGAGAGATAGGTTACCCTTTTGTATACTAGTGTTAAACTTCTCGCGTTAATGGAATTTGGTAGAGTTAATCTAGCAGAAATGAACAACTCACTGGGTTGGCCAAAGTGACAAAAGCTGGCATAGTCATCCTGACGAATTGAAGCATAAATGAGAGGATCGATGAAAGCGCCCGGATCGTGCAGGTCATCCAGGACCCGCAACTCACTATCATGGGAGACCAGACAGTGGTTTTCAACTGCGCCACTATCCAATGGCAATAAATACATGCGTAAGTTTTGTTTAGGCGCCTCTTCCAGCCCGATTGAGAAACTGGTCTACGGCCAGAGAAAACTGGGGGTTACCCATGCGAAGCATCTGACAATGACAAAAAGGCAATATGCGGGCCACTACACGTTGTAGCTTCTCTGAACGTAACTGCCAGGAGACCAAAACAATGGAAACTTGGAAAGGAGGTAAAGGGAGATCATGAGGGTGGTTGGATTCGGATACATATGCACACGTGAGTAGTTCGGTGGTTTTCGAATAGGTTTGCACAACAATAAGCAAAAGTGGCGCCGATTCGCTGGGACCCTCTAATCGTTTTTGTTTTGCCTTTTTCACGTCAGGTTTTGACATGAAGCCATGCGGTAGCAAGGAAAAATAGGGTGAAGGTTTCGAGAGTCGGGCTTGTGGGTATTCTTTGTGTGGAACCAGAAACTAAGTAGCCATTTACTAGCGTCACTTTCAGTTCCTGGCAATGAGGAAAAACAATGAGGGAAAAAATTAGGATGGCCATTCGATAGGGCTCGAGCTAGTTTACAGGCTTGATATAGGGTTGCAATGCCTGCGCAATCAATTGAAAATGAGGGCGGGACGAAGAAAGCACCGAGCTTCAAGTTACCTGCTTGTACAACCCCGAACTGGCACTAATGTACCTTCCTTTTGATCAATCTGCATGTCTTGCTCGATCCGTAATCAAATCGATTTCATTTGATAATTCGATTGCTGTACTGTAATATGTTTCGGGTGCTAGATATCCTGCTAGGCAGCTAATGGGAGCCTGAGGGCTATTGACACGATTGCCGGCTGCCCCCGTGTCGGAGATTGGCAGAGCAGACTTTAAGTGATCTTGGCAAAACGGGTGGCGGGTGGCAAAGTCTGCTATGACCGACCGAACAGCATTGCGAGCGAGGCTGGCAAGCAACGAGCATAGCTTCGAAAAGAAACAAAAAAAAAGATCTGTGGTGATGTATACCGGTTCGAAGTGCTGTTTGAGGCGTAAGCATTTGGTGCCCGTTTCTAGTACCGTACCTCATGGTGTCTGTACGAGTTAAATGAAGATGGTGGGATGAGCGCAACGATTGAGATGCATTCGTTAAAAAATACAGTATCGTGGCGAAAAGATTGAGGGTTGTTCCTGGACAGCTCTGACTGATCGATCGGGGTCAGCCCTGGTCACCACGCCTAGTCGCTGGACCCCAGTTACCATTTTAGTCGCCGACACACCATTTGAATGGTACTTGCCACTGGGTATAATATGTTAGAGTATGCAAGTCGCCAACACTCCAGTTGCCTATTGTCTCGCATGAGTTCAACCTAGCCGTCTAACCCCACCCATCTCTTCGTACTCCTTCTTAACACGCAGAGGCCATCCCGCTTTGCCCGGAAACCGCCATCATGGTTCCCCCCAGTCCCAGCCCCCCGACATCTTCCGAATCTCCACCAGAGCATACCAACTCCTTTGTCCCTAGACCGTTCCCCCCTCCGTCCCTGGCAGGGATCCCTCTTGAATATGTCATCAATTCGCTTCGTAGGCTCGCTCCTCAGTACTGGAACAACGCGGAGAGTGCGGACTGTTCAATCAGTACGTCCGAAAACAGTTTATTCAGTCTCCCGGTAAAAAATATTGATAGAAAAATCTAGTATATCCTCTGAATAATCAACCATTCGACTTGTCTACTGTTGTCGACGACTCTAGTGCCTCCAGAATCCCCAGGTCGGAGGTGCTGTCCAACTCCCATGACCCGTCGAGCATGGGCAGGCGTCTCACTGCGCCCAATCTAAACAGACAAGATGTGCGCATGCTCATGAAGGTCTGCCATCTTTACTACTGTCAGTGGACCAGATCGCCGTATCTCATCCGATACACAAACAGCTCCACATCGACTACCTCTCCGCACAATCAACTCTCCTGCGTGCCCTCTTCAGCGGCGCATCCCCACTTGATTTGATCCATCCCGCCTCCCAGCCCTCACCCTCAGCTGCGGGTCGGATTTCTATCTCTGCAAGCGTGGCAGCACGTCTCCCGAGATTACTTCCCTCTTCATCAGATCATCCAATCGTCTATCTGCCTATACCCGATCCACCGTCCTTTCCTTATCTCGTGTCGTGGATGTACTTTGGCGACACTACCGCTCTCGATAACGCACTGCAACGCTGCGCGATACACTGGGATGGTCTCGCGCGAAATGTCGAATATCTCGGAATGCCCGAGGAGTTAAAACGGTTTCTTGGCCGTTGGTACAGAAGGTGGCTACAATCTGTACAATCAAGGGACACAAAAGACGATGAAAATGATGAAACCCCTCGTGGGCGCTCAAGTTCTCGTGAACACTCGACATCTCCACACTAAATCACCCCTTCGGTTTGTCACGATCTGTACTTTTGTCCTAGGCTTATCGTCCCCGTTGACGTTTTTCTTTTTCTTTTTTTTCTTCTTTTCACGGCTCTCGATACTCATCTTTCCATACTCATCCAAGCACCGACTTTCTATCCCCATTTTGTTCGTGCCCCCCACCATATCGCCGTTCCACGGAGTGGCGTGGCCGTAATGCTTCGCATCGCCAGACATTCCATTTTCGTTCACGTTAGACTGGGCACTATCTCGAGCTTTTCTGTAAAAACTTTGTAACGATGCTACTCGAATGATGATCATATACGTCTCTGTAAAGGCGTCAGATGCTTCTTATTGCCAGTGAGGGGCCTACGCCTACGATAGCGGTTCTAACATCCTCTTCCTCACTCAGTGTATATCTACGTCTCCATGATTGGTTGCTTTCGCCAGATTCGGAGATGCCTGTGAACGCCCACACCCTGCCGAATGAAGATGTACTTTACGCCAGGCCCCCGGGATGATGGTCAATTCCATTTAGGAACTACCGTGAAACCCGCAAACCCTTGCCCCGTGGGTGAGGCAGCAGCGGAGGCGATCGCTGAGGTGGGTTGAGTTATTTCAGGACTAATCCAGGCCTAGTTCCACTATCGGAACGCCGATCCGACTCCACTTTATTTTTTCAAAGAGACGCCTGGGGACAGGCGCCAAGATTATCGATGACCCACCGGAAGTTCTTCACGACTCGGAAGCATCCCGTGTACGCGATATCATTATTGTATTGTGCAGTCTTTGTGTGTCCGTACATCCAAAAGCTTCGAGGAATTCGGATCCGGATTCCGGAGTCTGTTTCCGAGTCCGAGTCGAGTCTGGAGCAGTCTTTGAATCTGATACCTACAGTAGGCCAGCCTCATGCACTGCGTCACTTTTGGCCTCGCGGTCCTCGCGTCATGTATGTACGTACTGTACTGTACATATGTCTGATTTATGACAACCTAGTTAAACTCAAACTCGTGTATGTATTGAATCATGACGATAGAGTTGCAACCCGATCGGAGGGATAGAGAAAGCGGTCTGAGCAAAAATCGCCGGTGCTACCGACTGCCGCACTGCAAGTAGCCCTATTTAATACTCCTACTAGTACTAGTACCAACATAGGAACAGTGCCACATATTCGCCGATTACCTCAAATTTCTCGCTCGCTTCTCAACTCGAGGCCACTAATTTGATAAAGAGATCTAGCAATTAAAATGCACATGACTTGGCGAACTACATACAGTAAAGAAAATGACTAATGATATGTTTCTGCTGCAGCAGGAATCAGAAAAAACTTATTCCACGTGGATGTCACGTGGTTGGCTGCGAACATAAGCCAACTGTGGGGGAGAGCTAGGACACTCTTTTTACGTGCTGCTATCTTCAACCACTGCACCCATCTCTGATTCCCAATACCTCCTATCTGAAATAGCCACACTAAACACTGCGTAATTAGAAACTAGCGGGGACCATTCGACCGCTGGCCATCCCTGCATCTCTCCTTGCCTATGTCCCGCCAAGTGAATGAAGTTTTGAATGGTAGGCACATTTGTTCTTCGTCATTTTTCTGCTACATCTTAATTTTGGATGAACTTGCGGTCCTGGGGCATGAATTGGATGAAGATGAATCTGAAATCAAACTGTCCTCACAACGTAGTGTGTCATTTCATACATGTCAGGATTCTGATTTTGACCCTTCAGGGAGCTCAAAAAACAAAAATCTTCCTATCCGCGTCGTCACCAGCTCTGAACGCAATCTCATCCGCCTACGCATCTGGCTCGGTTATCATCTATGCAAGACATTCGGGTCAAGTGGACTGTGTCGGTTTGGACTCCGAACGGTGGTGAAATTCACCCCCGTCACTCGCTCTGCAGAGGCCGCGAATATGGAATTTATTGCCAGCCATACACGTATCCCCGTTCCTCATATACACGATGTCTTCACCATCGGCAGTCAAACCTACATCGTGATGGACTATATCGACGCTCCCGATTTGACACACACTTGGGACAAGCTCACTGTTGTGCAGAGGAAGCGTATCTTTGTACAGCTTAAGGATTATATTACCCAGATGCGATCTCTGGAACCCTCCCAACCAGGTGCGATTCAAGCTGCGGATGGAACTGGCCTGTTCGACAAACGAATATGCCAGGACAACGGCCACTTTGGACCGTTTGTATCTGTTGGTGAATTTCATGAATATCTTGGACACGGGTGCATTCGCGCGCTCGAGAATCATCGGCAGTATTGGCCGCAACTCCGAACTCTGGCTCAAAAGCGGTATCGGACTGTCTTCAGTCATTCGGACATTTCGCCGAGAAACGTTTTAGCGAGAGATGGCGAGATTTTGGCGATCGTTGACTGGGAGGGCGCGGGATGGTATCCCGAGTATTGGGAGTATACACGGTGGGCGGTAAGCAACTATCTATCAGCACAAATGTGGCTTGAAGCACGAGATGAGATCATGGACATTTATCCCGATGAACTTGAGATTGAAAATTATATCGGTTCTGTATATACTCGACTCTGAAATGTAAACGTCTATGCATCTCTTGTATTAGTGGACTTAAGCGGACAAAGTCAGGTTCTAGTCGGTATTGACAGAATACGTATGTTTTTTTCGTCAGATGTTACGTGAGGTGGAATGAACCGGCTGTTCGATCTCAGAGCGGCCCGGTCAGCCGGCAAGGATGTCTGTCCCGCCCATAATTTATCATTATTTCTCAAGACCTTTGCCATACCTCCGCACACTTCAACTACAAGAAGCTATCCATGCCCTACAACTACAGCAACGCCGAACATCCGCATCGCACGAAGATATCCTTCTTCTCCTCCAGCACAAGCCAGTTTACACCGGTGGCCGCCGTCAAACCGAGTCCGAAACCGCACAGGAACGCGCGCGATTGACGACTCTCGGCGCGGATTTTGTGCTCGTCCAGAGAGGCGGTGAGCTCACGTACCATGGGCCAGGCCAACTCGTAGGCTATCCGCTGCTCGACCTCGGTCGTACGAGCCCCGCAATCGGCATTCGGGACTATATATGTCGGTTGCAGCGTATGCTGTCGCTTTACCTGCGCGAGGTGCATGGATTGACACCGATGACGTCGGAGCATACGGGCGTGTTTCTCGGCGCGAAGGAGAAAGTGGCTAGTATTGGCGTGCAGGTGCGCCATAGGCTTACGACGCATGGCTTTGCCATGAACGTCACTCGTGAACCCCGCGCGTGGTTTGACGAAATCGTCGCGTGTGGCTTGGCCGACGTCAAAGCGGCTTCTGTCGAGTGCGCGACGGGTAGAAAGGTGGACGTTGGGGTGGAAGTTCCTGGGATTGTGGATAGATTTGGTCGGGTCATGGAACGCCAGATGGTGCCGTTAGAGATGGGGTCGGGCGAACTTGCAGAACTGGTCTATAATCTGGAGCAGGAATCCACAGAGGACGAACGGACCAAAATTTCCAGTAGCTAACGCGGCGTATAGTCAACCATATAGTACACAGTTCCTATATGCATACATCGTCCTGATGGCCGCCAGGGTAATCCCACTAAATGTTCTATAGACTATAACTTGGTCGACGGAGTGGTTGGACCACTCTCGACTTGAGTAAAAATATCAAAGTTACGCAATAACTCGATTTCTGTAGGAAGCTGCGTGTTCTCTTAGTCGTCAGCACATCGTTCAAGAGCACAAGTTGACCAACCTTAGTCTCAGGGCTAAACAACACGATCGAACGATGAAGACGGCCCCTCGGACCTCCGCGCGCCTCATCGCCCTTGTACACAAGCGGAATCCTCCCATTCACATCCCCCTTCCCAGCTTGTGGACAAATGACCATTCGCCCAAACGCACCCGCTGACAACCTCTCCACGCGTTCGCGCTGCTGGGGACCCTGGGGCGTCGTTGTCGTCATCACCTGACGCCCAACAACAACATCAGGAAGAAGGTCCGCGAGCGTAGTGAGGATGTAGTGCTGTGGCGGCATGAGCGCGATCTTCTTTGATCGGTGTTCGGCGAGCGCTTCTCGCGGGTGCACGAACCGCGCCTCGATGACTTCTTGTCTGCCGTCACCGTCAGGAGTTGGTACACGGTGCTGTGTCACTCCAGAGGAAAATGATGGGAAGCCCCCGGGCCCGGCGCTGGACGCCGGCGTGCGGAGGAGAGAGGGCAGGAAAGAGACGTAGAAACGCGTGTGGAAGCGGCTGCAGTTGTTGGCATGTTAATTGGGTAAGTGTGGTGTGAGTGTGAGAATTGAAGGGTACGTGAACACAACACGCATGCACGCACGCACACACGCACCGAGAAAATCCGAGGGGCGTAATCCATTCTGTGAAAGGAAGTAGGGTTTTCACGTCTGCGGAAAGGGCGTGTTGCTTCAAAAAATCACGAAAGAGGGTTCTTCCTGTGTGAATGGACTCTCGCGACGCGTTCAGGGCGGCCTCGCTCAGGCTCAGGCTCGGACTCGGAGGAGACGGAGACTGAGAGTGAGACCGAGGCAGTTCGGACTCGGACTTGGACTCGGATGTCGCCGATGCGAGCAGCAGACCCGTTTCTTCGAATGTCTCCCGGATCGCAGTCATTCGATATGATTCATCCTGCTTCTCGTCGTAATTTCCTCCCGGGAAAACCTGCGTAGTGCCAAGAGGGAATTAGCCATCGTGTTGGTGCAACAACACCAAACTGCTGTCTAGTCCGTCCTCACGTGCATGCCCGCGAATGAGGTCGCATTTGGATTTCGGTGCACGAGGAGAACCTCGTTGTTCGAATTGACGACGACAAGACTGGCAGAAGGCCTCAGAGCAGACAGATCTTTAGCCCTAGACGAGCTAGTTACCATGCTTCGCGACGAAGTCGAACGTAGCAGAAATCTGCCAGCGAACATGGGTGCGCCGTCAAAGGCGCCAAGAATACATGTGATCATTACAGTATTGTCACATGGTACAGCTCATCTCACTTTTTTTACGCGGCAGGCCACGCAATGTACGGTATCAAGAAATTAACGGCCAAAGAATTCCTCCTCCTCATCGTCCAGGTCATCCCAGTCCACCATCTGACAGGGTCGAGAAGGTTGGGCCGAGGCCGCCACCAAACCCGAGGGTACGAGATCATTGGGGTCAAAGTCCACGTCATCCGGGCCTGGTAGCAGCGCTGATCCACTTGAAGCGGGTTTTGGGACCGTCGCACTAGAACTCCATCGCGCATCGAGTTGGTCATCGATAGCAGGACCACTTGCCATAGAGGTCCACATCTCCGCTAACAGCCTGTTTAAGTCGGGGTTGAGAAGGATTCTATCATGGAATGGCACGTTCGAGTCTTCTCGCTACTCACCTACTCTCATTCCCAGCGCACATACTTTTTTCGTCGCCTGAAAGCCCGAGCTCGGTGGCCACCGCGAAGAGGGAGGCATTTGACTCTGCGTAGCGGGTGCGGAGGGTGATGTACATTTGGCGGACGTCTACGAGACAGACGGACGTTTGTGTGCGAGGAGGGGTATGTTGGCGTTGACCGCGCGAGCCCTCATCGCGCCGCGGGGATCGTGAACGACGCCGGGAGGACCTGTAAGTGTACTGGCTGCGGAATGTATCCACGGATTCCGGTCTGATTAAGACGTTTCAGAAAGTGATATTGTGAGTAAAATTCACGGAACCTACTGGAGCAAACTCTTGAGCCCAGAGGAGAACTCGGCCGTATCAATGCCGAGATCACCGAGCAGTGTACGAACAGAGCCTTCATCGTGAACGAGTAATACCAGAGGCCGCTCACAATTGAGTAGATCCCGGATCCTTGTGGATATATTGCACTGCTTCAGCACCTCGGTCTGACCGTACTGGAAAGCCTGTACGATCGTATAGTTCGCGATCCTCAACACCCAAAGCCATTCAAATTCTTACCGCCCTCTGCCTGCCTTTGTTACCAAAACGTTGTCTTTCTTCAATTTCAAGGTGAACGGAAGTTTCAAATGTAGGGGGTTGGGTACCACAAATTATCGAACTCCACCCGATGTCAAGAATCACGCCTTTCTCGTGAGACCACTCATTGAAAACGAGCGAAAGGACTTGGGCAGAGGCCCACGGAGAGGACCTACTGAGACCGAACCTCCAGAAATTAGAGGAGGGTTTGGAGACATGAAAGAATAATCTGAATGAAATGGTTCGATTACGATAATGGAAAGGAAGAAATGCAGAATGAGTTGATACCGGTTATGCTCGAACGCGGAACGGAATTTGCCCGACTGTCCGACATTTCCGAGATAAACTTTGTTTGCGGCGCTATCATCCTCGCCTCGCTTCTTGCCTTTTGGCTTGAGGGAATTGAGCTTCTTGGACAACTGAAGAGAACCATTTATTTGGAGAGGAGAAAGCGAGAGGAAGTCGGATGCTGATTGCGGGGTGCCTGGATAACGGAAGGCCTCGTTTTTAGTCCACTCAGAAGCGGGAATTAAGATGGAGGAGGCTCCAGAGGGTCGGATTCCTGTCTCGCGACTAAATAAAGAAAAGTACAGTAGCGCCCCGGATCAAAAATGCATACCAAGGACCAGTTCCACTGTAGATTCAGGGCCGACAATGGCTTCCGCCAGCTTGCGCATATCATACTGTAGCCCTCTGAATCCACGACTTGTTGAGTAGGCGCATATAATTAGAAAAAAAAAAAGAAAGTGTGCTGCACCCTTGCAACGTCACGTTGGGTCTAAAGCCACCAATCTGATAGTACGAGAAGACTGGTTTCTGGTCCCCCATCTGCCCCACAATTGATGGACCGGTGTGGGGAGCAACAAGCAACAGATTCGGGTTAGCGAGTCCAGAAGGGGATACGGAGGTGATGACAAGTGATAATCAATCAACAAAATAAAATAATCTAGCGTTACAGTTACATTACAGCTCAGGCTTCTACCCCCGCTTTTCTACGCAGTGTTTGCTTCCCGCGTGTACGTCCTTTCAGCTGTCAGCTAAGTGGGTAGAATGGAGATTACATCGATGGAAATATTTACTCCGCCCAACCAACAACAGTGTTACGGCAGTTTTTACGACGGAGCCACACCATTATGCGTAGTCACGGGCCGGTTGGCCGATGTTATTCCATAACCATCAGCAGAAAAATACACTTGAAAGAGAGTCCGGTCTTCGTAGAGAGCCTGTTAACTAAAAAAAAATATACATGCCGAGCCGCCGCTAGTTGTTGGCAATCATCGATTGGTTTGTTATAGTAGAGAGGAGATTGCGAGATTACAGTGCGGAGGAGCGGCGGTGCAACTTGAGGCCCAAATACGACTACTTGACCGCACACCCGAGTCGCCATCATTGCCATCTTTTCTTTCTCCTCTTGATCCTTTTCCCTTCTCCTTCCCTTTCCCATAGCCCGTCTCTTATCATGTCCGCACCCCCTCCGCATCCCATCTCCCCTCCGCCGGGTCTTGTGGGCTCCGAACCTCAATCCTCTGTTGTCCGGCGTCATCACACCATCACCGCAGCTTCAAGAAGCGCAAGAACAGGTGCTCGCGCGCCGATCTCGGAGGAGTCACAAGAGCAACAGACCTGGGACGACGAAGAGGTCCCGGATTCGGAACGGGTGAGATCCGTGGGGGCCGTGGGGGAGAAAGGCGGCTCTCTTCATCGACAAGCTTCCCTTCCCGCACGATATAATCGAGGTACGTTCTTGGGTGTTTACCCCCTTGCAATTTTCTTTTACGTCTTGTATCACTGACAATTTAATCCCAAGCCTACGGCCATGCATCGCGTGGGTCCGGTAGTCATACCCCTCGCACATTGAATAGCCTTTCGGCAATTGCTGGCCAAGAGGGTGAGGAGGACGACTGGGAAACTGATCTGCGGGGCATGCGAAACGACGAGGAGGTATTCAACTCTATACTCTACACCGACTCGTTTCACGGCTCATAATTTGGCCAGAATCCGCAGTACGATCAACCAGGTGAAAACTCGCCGTCCCCGATGGCTTCACAGTTCGGCCCTGTCCCCTCTCCACCCCCTGGCTCTGCTGTTCGGAGGCACCAATCACTCACATATGGTACTGCAACCCAGAGAATGGCCTCGGCTGGCCTCAGGCGTGCTGGGACCCTGCAAAACCAAGGCCGCACGCACGGTCATCATCCTCAAACACCCAGCCCTACTGGCGCCGACGAAGAATTCGCAGAGGGTTCTACTGGTCACGACGACGAGTCCTACTTCGACCGGCAAGTTTCGAATCAGGGCCAACAATATCCCACCAGCCCTACCAACCGTTCTCCGTGGAGCACGCCTAGCAACGAATGGCGCTCCTCTGGGGGAAATGTTAACCTAGTTGGGTCTAACAACGGGAGCTCGGCAATTGAGGATCTTCAGCGAGGACTATCTTCGATGGATATCAATAGCCAATATTCGGCGGCCGCCTTTTCTGGCACACAGCCCAACCACCCACCACGATTCAATCCGAATCAGCCACAGCAGTTCACAGTACTGCGAAGCACAGCACAAAACGACAATGGCAAGTTGCAACTTGTTACAAACTTAGACGAGCGCGGCAATCAAAACCCCGGAAGCACACCAGGCCCGACAAGTGCGTCGGCCTACGTACCACCCATCGGACATCCACAGTCAACGGGACAACAGCAACGTGGGGGCACAGGTGATCCTGATGACCGCGCCATTTCGGCTTCCGGAACTTGGGATCAGAAGGAACGCGTTCTCCACTCGCGCACATCGAATCCGAATATCAATTTCGGGTCGAATGCTCAGCAGCAGCAACAGAAGGGACAGGGAATTCCGAGTGTTCCCCCCATTCCGTCGCAGTTCCTTCAGGCGAATCAACAGCAGAATCTTAGGCTAGGGTTAGGCACGCAAATGGGTGGTGGCCTTGGCGTATTGGGCGCCCAGCCGGGAGTTCTCACCTCGCCCATTGACCTTCCCACACTAATCGCTAATAAGGGTTATAACCCTCAAAATTTTGACACGCGCCCGACCTTTGTTCGTCACTTGTTTACTGTCCTTTGCCCTGTTTTCTGACCTTTTTTAGGCGCGCTACTTTGTGATCAAATCTTATACTGAAGACGATGTACAAAAGTCTCTCAAGTATGAGATATGGAGTTCCACCGATCCTGGAAATAAGAGGCTCGATAAGGCATTCAAAGAGACAGCTGGAAGAGGTCCCCTCTACCTCTTCTTCAGTGTGAACGCGAGGTTGCTTTTATACATTGTACGCGTCCGTCACACTTATTTTTATTTTTTTTAGTGGTCATTTCTGCGGTATGGCAGAAATGCTAACCCCTGTCGATTACACGCGAAGCAGTACCGTTTGGGCTTCTGATAAGTGGAAAGGCGTGTTTAAAGTTCGATGGATTTTTGTGCGTGACATTCCCAACGCCCAACTACGTCACATACGCCTACAGTACGGACCATTTTCTCTCGATTCTACACCTGTACTGACCCTAGAGCGCCTTCAGCAATACCCAAGAGAGAAAGCCAGTCACCAACTCCCGGGATACCCAGGAGCTCCCCCCCGATGCAGGCCAAGAGATGCTTCGAATCTTCCATACACACCCAGCTAGGACGTCGTTGCTCCAAGACTTTGCCTTTTACGAGGTAGCGTCCTACAACACAATTCGCTTACTGTCTAACGCCACCAACCTTTTAGCTCCAGTCCCTTCAGAGGATGCAAGCCCAAACAGCAGGAGCTGCAACGCCGACGGCGACAGCAACTAACCAGAGTCCCCCATCTCCGCCGAACAGCTCGCCCTCGCCACCGATTCAGCACCAGCAGCAACCGTTCGGCTTGAATAACCCGGGTGGTCTCTCCTTCTCGCAACTGCAGCTTCAACAAATGGGTCCCCTGATGCAGTTACAGATGGGACTACCATTCGTAAACCCACAAGCAATGCAAAGTTTGATGCGCAACCCTAGTCCGGTACCCAATCAAGGTTTCGCAGGTGGCGTTCCTGGTTTCCCTTCCTAAGTGAGCACCTAGGTGTCTGTCATCGATGGAACCGTTTTTTTCTCGTGCTGTTCAAGTTGTCTATTTATCTTTCTAACCATGTACCAGTAGCAAATGGGTCTCGGCTTAGCTGTCGTCTTGCGTATCTCCGCTAATCTTTCCCACCCATTGATGTCTTGGCTTACGCTTGTTTGTACTCATATTTTGCGTTACTGCGGACAGGGACATTGTCGAATGGGCATGGACCATGGCCTTGTTCGTCTTGTACTTGCACAATGTCGTACTATTACGCTACGCATAGGATGGAGTTTCCGTTTTTTCATCATCTAAGAGTATTGGAATATATGCTGTTTCTAGTAGATTTTAGATGGCTCTGCACTCTAATATAAAGACGGAGGTCGCGGCCCGGGGCAGTTCATGCCATGCAGCGTTGAAGACTCTTGAACAAGAACAGGTTACCATGCATACTCCCCATTACATGAGACTATCCGTATCCTGACGATATGGGGTTCTCACAAATTCGTGCCATAACAAACGCGGAGTTTGTCCAGATGATGGGAAATGTCGGCCCCCACAGGCTGGCCATCCACAATAGGTCTGTGACATCGCTCACCTCTACCCATAATACGCCCCCGTTCAACGTTCCAACCATCAACAACAGCTGTCGCAAACTCCGCAGGACCAGACTCGACATGTCTCCTCTTTCTCCTCCGCCGCATGATCGACTACCAACAAACAAACAGCGCTCTTCCCGGGCTCGACATCCCCGACACCATCTTATCATTACACGTGAACCACAACCTCCAGAGCGACGCCAAGAAGATGGCCTATGCCGCAGACACTGCAGCAAAGCGATTCAAAGCCTCGCATTCAGAGTTGCTGGTCCCCTGGGGCGAACCGCCGTTCCCGCCTCGTCCACAAATGGGCGGTGCACGCGCTGCAGATTCGGACCCGGACGCTGGTGTAGATGCGGGTGCGGGTGGCGAACCAGCCATCGAGTCCGTAGCGCGTACCGCGCGCTATCGATTGATGTTTGACGCGATGGTGCTACAACAACAACAACAGCAACGGCCCGTCCATGTTCTCGCTACGGCCCACCATGCCGACGACCAGGTCGAGACGGTGCTCATGCGGCTCGGCGCGGGCAGTTCGGTTCTTGGATTGGGCGGCATGCGGCCTGTGCGACGGTTTGGGATGGCTATGGGCAAGAACGAGAGTGATTTTGGTTGGTTTGGTCATGAGGGTTTGGATCGGTGGATCGTTCGTCCATTGCTTGACGTGCCCAAGGTCAGAAATCGTGCGCCTTCTTCCTCTGTGTTTTCTTTCTTACACAGAGTTTTCTTTTTTGTGTGTGTGTTTACTCGTGTGTGATGTGTTTTTTTTAGGACAGAATTCTCGCGACTTGCGAGTCGCATAAGATTCGCTATGTCCTCGACCGCACCAATTTCCAGCCAGATCTCACGCTACGCAACGCTATTCGCCATATGCTCGCTAATAATGAAAAGAAGCGCGACTCTGCTGCTGTTGCTGCTGTACCCGTCGTTCGTCTCAGTCCTTTGTATGATCGTAAATTGAGTCGAGTCTGACGTGGACGTTTTTTATGAAGGAGCCACAGCCCCCACTCCCTCCAGTAATGGCGGATAAGATCATGCGAATGAAGTCAGCCTCGGATAACTTGAAGATCGCTATC
This sequence comes from Russula griseocarnosa, assembly GCA_022884055.1. Classification (NCBI taxonomy): domain Eukaryota; kingdom Fungi; phylum Basidiomycota; class Agaricomycetes; order Russulales; family Russulaceae; genus Russula; species Russula griseocarnosa. The sequence goes on along the minus strand of JAGKRU010000020.1, from coordinate 526,970 downwards.
CCAATTGACTGGATGGCCAGCCGGGAAAGCCTCCATGCAGCCGTCCACGAATCATCCCGCAATCTCTCCGACATTGAAAGCAGAGGTGATTCACTTTTGGCATTCCCCATCGCACTCAATATGGCTTAAAGCAAAACATTTCCTCCCAAGTCAGCGCCTATCTTAGCCGCTTCTCCGTCCAAGCTCCCCCAGGCACCTTCATCCTTGCCTCCGACAAGCTTTCTACAATCCCTATGGATCAGCTCGTACAACACACGATAATACTTCGCATACTACGATACATCTCACCCCACCCATGGGGCTCGACCCGCGCACAAGCCGGACGACGCCGTGAGAGGCTACAGCGTATCGTCCAGCGTGTATGGGATCCCGATCCGACTTCCAAAACACGTACACGATTCGAGGCAGGTGGGAACGTCCTTTGGACACCACTGAGAATCTGTCAAGATGGAAGGCTGAAGCATGAACAACCGATGCAGGGTGAACGCTTTGGATGGCTTGCTTCACGCGCACCTCCTCCACAACCCTGCAAACAAGATCTCGACCGTGACATCAGCACGAAATTGCTGCCTCCTGGGCGACGCGTAGAAGTACTGTATGATAACAGGTTTCTCATCGTGTTCCGGCTCGAGGCGGTCCCGCCTGATGATCCTGTCATGGCTAGCGTTATAGAGGGGTCTGGAAGGGTGATGTTAGTTCCAGCAGGTAGATGGCTCTGGCCCCAGGTGGTGTGGCGGCGTAAGGATGAGGACGATGTCGTGGTTGCGCATATATCCGCGCCTGAACTTGATTGGTACGAGCCTTCGCCCGGCTTGAGGAGAATCTATACCACGCGACCATCATCAGAAGTCCAAAAGGAACCCCCATTGTGGCAGGACAATGTTGATTTCAAATTTATACGTGTTTTAGAGGAACCCTAATTGTAGACATCTAAATAGGTCTAAGTTGCAAGGCGGCTAGTAGCTAGTAATAGAGTCGCCTGAGGGCAGTCTAGAGTCATGTGAATAACCCAAGGATTGAAAGTGTCCCGCGGTGTTAATCTTCAAACTTGAAGCTGTGGGATTGTAACTGAAGTTACGTGGTATTAGCAAGTTTTGCGGTGTCTCAAGTTTAATATAAGACCTACTGTAATGTCCCCTCCCCGGTACGAGCCACGCTTCTTTTTGTTTTTCTCTTTCCTGAACCCATCCCCGCGTGTCACGATTAAATCACGATTCGCTCGCGCGCCATAGTCGTCTGTGCGAGCCCCCTGTACAATTACAATGTATTCAGAACGGTCTCGCCTAATAGCACACGGGAAATAGGACAAACTCGTGATTCAAATGAGTTATCCTTTGGCTTGTCATCATCATTGTTCACTGCCTCTACCTTGACGCGTTGAAAGGGGGCATTAGGCTTGCGCGCGGCTTTGCCTCCACGCGTATTGCCCACCAGTGTTGTAACGTTAGTTGTAGTTACAACAACTACGGCCTTGCCTTCCTCGTTCGCTCGCCGTTTCTTCATCGCTCGCGCTTCAGGATCAGGCTTCACCGAGAGAGCAAGGGGTTTCTTCGAGTTCATCCTCAGACTGAGACGAGGATGATGAACTGGAAGTCGACGCTGATCCTTCAGACGTGTCGTCCTCCGAACTAGAGTCCGAGTCCGAAGAGGACGCAGCTTTGCGTTTCAATTTGTTCGTCGTTGCAGGCTCACTTTCCTGGTCAGAATCCGAATCCGAGCTGGAGCTAGAGTCTGAACTTGAACTCGACTTTGTTTTGTGTTTTGTAATGTTTGGCAGTTCATCCTCCTCATCAGAATCCGAATCAGAGCTGGAGCTGACATCAGGGGATGACGATGCGGGCTTTTTCGCCCGGGCAGCCTTCCTTTTACTCCCACTTTTCTTAGAAGTAGGAACAGAGTCCGAGTCCGTATCGACGTTAGTTTCATCACTTGAATCCGAGCCTGTCTCATCCGTAGACTCCTCATCGCTTTCAACATCATCTGCAGAAGAGAGCGTTTTGCTGGAGTCGCGCTGGGACTCCAATAACTTCGTGACCTGTGGCACGGCCTCCTGAGAACTATCATCGCTATCATCGCTGCTATCATCTGTGTTGATGTGAGTAAAGGTTGACCAAGGTGTTACATAAAAAGGATCGGGCGCACCAGATGAATCAGCTGTAGAGACGAACGGGGGATGGGTGGCCATAAGTCGAATGAGGTACATAATCAGCAGACAAGCATCATCTTACAAGGTTCCAACTTGGTTGTGTTCTTGCCTGCCAAGTTGTCTTCTACTTGACTGACATCATCGGACGAGTCTGATCTCACAAGAGGTAAACAGAACGGAAATAAATCTAGACAAAACACTCTTACCAGAACTGGAATCAGAGCTTGAGGTATCTCTGGGGTGGCATGAGCGGGGCCAAGGAAACAAGTACGGTCACTGCACACACGTTGCATCTGCGGCGGCCTTGAGCTCTCTCCACTCCTCTAGAATTTTCTGTAGCGTTGGTCCCTTGTATTCAACGCCATCATCTATGGTGATAGTGCCAGTGACAGCCTTCTTGAGAGCGCTTGCCGCTTTCGTGTGGGATCTGTCCTTTAAGAAGGAATGGATTAAGGTATAGACATCTATTATATGACATTTCAAGGGGGAATGAAAGTGAGAAGTGAATATGAGACATACATGTCAGGTCAGTTCCTGCCTCTGTCGGAGGCTCTATGAAGTTTTTAGCCCCCAACCTTGACCTTGTCATGGGGGAAGAGGATGAGACAGAATGATGTGGAGAACAGAATAAGGACGGATGACCGGGCCGGACATCCCAGGATTAAAATGAATTCAGATTTGACTTTTGTTAAGCGCTTGCCGTTATCACCACGAGGTACGATGAGCGAACCCATCAAGGACCGTCCTTCATTTCTCGATTCGTTCGATGGTTCATCCTTAAGGATTGCAATCGTTCACGCACGGTGGAACAAACCCGTCATCGATTCGCTCATCGCAGGCGCCGTCCGTAAACTCGAGGAATATAAAGTCAAGAAGGATAACATTATCATTCAGTCGGTCCCAGGCAGCTTCGAACTTCCCCTTGCCTGCCAACGGTACGCACTCTCAGCGAGCCACACACTACCCTGCCCACTAATTATCATCCTCGTAGAGTGATAGCCGGATCCCATGTCCAAGCTGGTGCAACCGCCATAGATCTGTTGGGTGCACAACAAGGCTTCGGCACGCCACGCTCTGCCACGCCTGTCCCTGGCGCCGGCGCAGCGTCAATCCTGAACCTTACGACCACACAAAACCGACCATTCGACGCGGTTATCGCGATCGGTGTGCTCATCAAAGGCGCAACGATGCACTTCGAGTACATCAGCGAAAGCGTCTCGCAGGCGCTCATGCGTGTACAGCTTGACACTGGCGTGCCGGTCATCTTTGGTGTTCTCACTGCCCTCACGGAAGAGCAAGCTCTAGAGCGCGCGGGCATTGGACGTCCCGGAAATAAGGGGCACAACCATGGTGAGGATTGGGGCTCTGCTGCCGTAGAGATGGCATCGCGGGTGCGAGGATGGAGCGAAGGAAAGTTTTCTGAATGAACTATCGCATGATAGAGCCGGCGTCGTACCCCTAGGATTTTTATTTGTTACTGTACGATGGACGGGCGAATACGACAATCAACAGCGTAGGGGATAACATCAATTACATTGAGAGCAAAATATTCGACGAGTTCAAACAACTAGATATAGCAAGCCGATAGTACGGGGGCAAATTGTGGGCTAGTAGAGATACAGTCAAGAACAACAGTATGTGTTTTGGGCCGAATACAATGAGTTGGTAGCTGGAGAGAAGGAGTGACTGATTGTAACGCGAAGGAAAGGGTTCATGAAATTTCGTAATGAGTGGGGACATATCACGTCGTTGAAAGAATGGGTCAATATTATGGTTATTGGATCGAAACAGGCCCTGGTAGTTCTGGGAAACCAAGGAAGGAAATGTCTGCACAAGATACAGTTAGTGTAGCCTGCAGCATCAAATAGCGCTTGTCACGGAAAGGGGGAAAATTTGCTGGTCTTGAGGAGATATTATTCATTAGTACTACCGTCAAGTACACCGCGTTAGAATAAGAGCCCAACGGGGAACTCCAACGTTGAAACCGCACCATTTTATACGAGATAGAGTCATGTCACTTACGCCTCTTGGGTAGCAAGCTAGGATGGGTCGCACTCGGTTTCTTGAGTCTCTTGTAGACAGTGTTCGTGGCGGGAGAAGGGTCACATCCGTGCTGAGAACGGAAATGGCGGTTTCGAGCATCTTGCCTGGCAAAGCTACCGTTCCCGGCTGCGAGTGAGCCTGTGGATTATACATGACCAGCGAATGAAGGAAGCCTACGCGATGTTACAAAGGGAGCACACCTCGGGCCTATCCAGAGGGAGGCCTGCATTGCGCTTGTGTCCATCGGATTTCAGGTGTCTGGCAAGGCTCTCCGGCTTCACCGTCTTGCAGCATGGAAGCAAAACCTTTTGTACCCAAGAGGATTCAGCATTGGGGTGGGAATGAGAAAATATAAGAAGGCACGTACTACTTCGTCGACGTTATCGGCTTTGCCAGACTTGCGCTTCTTTGAGGAACAACTGGATGCCCGCTGAGTGGGTTGAGGCTTCGGCGGCGGGGCCACTCGAGGCCCTCTTGGCGGGAAGGATCGTCCGGTTTCGAGGGCGGTTCAAAGGGATGGGGCACGTCAGGAAATTACGGCTGTCAAGCTGGCCGTTCTGTGGGAAGGATGCCTGATTTGTAGGGAGAGGTTGATGAGGAAGAAGACCTGGAGGAGCAACCTGGAGAGGGTTGGGCACAGAGATGGGGCAATCGGCGCAGGCTCATGGTTTTTATAAGCAGTCGGCGAAAGGCAAAAGTTATCTATGTCAAACGGAAAGTGAGACTGGGTGTCGCCGAAGACAAACTGCTGCCCAGGAGGGGTTTGTCTTGCAGATCTGCCGGGGGGGCGAGGATTCGCAGAATAAAGCTGCGACAACGCATTCCATACGTCCCCCCGCCCCGGAGGGGTGGAATGGTCAGTGCAGGGAGGAGCGTAAAAGTCCTCCAACTCCTTGAACGAATTTTGGTAAAATGACGTGGAGGCAGGGTCGTAAAGATCGAGTTGCGTTTGTGGCGGACCACTGGAGCAATTACTCGGCGCGGGAGATGAAGGGAAAATAGAAGGATAATCCCGAAAGTCAGGCCAGGAGTACTGGTCGATATCGGGGAAGCTGTGATCGATTCTGTTAGTCATAAAGAAAAAAAGGGAGGGATAGGTAGGGGACGAAAGAAAAAAACTTAGTTGTGGATGAATCGAGGGAAAGCGGGAACGGGTCTATTAAATAAGTATCTGGGGGACATCTGGACCGACAGAGATCCACAAGGACAAACTCCATTCATCCACCTCGTGGGGCCCAGCCAGCTGAGTTCGGAGATCAGAATTCGGATTCGGCAAATTTCCGCACTTTGAACAAAGTCGTCGACAAAATGGTGGTCGATGGAACCAAAAAATCCTCCTTCTCGGACTTGTACAACTGTCATAGGCCACTCGAAACCCCATTGCATGCCTGGGGCTCAAAGACAACTGAGTGTCACGGAGTGAAGGATAAGGATGAGACGAGGTTGGAAGGGTAAGAATACTGAGGTAGTGGATTTCAGGGCACGCGAGGGTAGGGCGCAATAACAAGATTGTGAATATAGACGCTCGTACGTTGATCAGTACGATAGCTAATCCAGTGTAAGACAACAAGCCTTGTCAACCTCAGAGGAAGAGCAAGTAGCAAGATTCCCCTAGACAATGACTGAAATAACCGAAAAAGCAGGATCATGCCCTGAGCCCCAAGAGGATTGGGACTAGGACATAATATGAACATGTTTCCGAACGTCCATCCGTTTGCTAGTTCATTGTGGTTTATCACAGCCGAGCTGTACTCCCAGCACGCGCTGTACCCCAAGTGGCCTGAGGCATTGCGGCTGAACGGCTAACCCAAGGGTCTTATTCCTCGTGCCCTTTGGATATCCGTCCAAGCCAGTGTTGCTTCAGTCCTGGTGACGCTTTGGCAAAGCACAGGTACAGAGGCGTGCGAAAATAACTGTCAGGCTGGAAATAAAATAAATAAATTGAAACAAGAAAGCATAGCTTCACTGATCGCGTTGTTACACACGTGGATAAAGTTCGAGAAGTCGGAGACTCCGACGAAACAAACAAGAATGGGGATACAAAGGCTGGATATCTGAATAATGGGATGTCCAGGTTAGATACTTAGAGCCGGATAGCACCCCATTGTATAGAAGAATCTCATCCCGAGAAGCAATGGGGCTTACTGGCTCAACTTCTCTAGTCGTGCCCTACCTTGCAGCCTACAAATACACAGAGTCTGTGTGCACTATCCAAAAGCTCGACAACGGTCAGCCAATACATATAAAACACACGAAGCGCCAAAAAAAATCCAGAGCGAAACAGGGACCAAAGAACAAGGTTGATAAGGAACTTCAAGGTAAATCTTTAGTATATCACTTCGAAGGCTCTCAGAGCGCAAGATCAGCACAACGCCCCCAGAAGAAATGTGACGATACTTTCAAAACAGCGTGTCACGGTTGTTGGTTGAATGTCGTGTCCGGGATAATCAAAAAAAGGCAAAGGGCGCGAGGGCGGCAAACGCAGTCAGTGCCTGACGTAGTGTGTGTGTGTGTGTAGATCGATTCGTCGAAGCGGAGAGGTAAAGTTACCCGAACCGCCGCCATCCACAAGTCGGGCCCGTCTAGCGTGAGAAGTATACAGATCAAAGGGGAAAAAAAATAATCCACAACGACTCGCCCATCGAGCTCAAGTCCCCATCTGATAGGGTCTACAAGCTCCGAACGGGTATATGATTTAGCCCTTTGCAGTAACATCTGCCGTCACTGGGCACGCATAGAAAACGGGGAGGTGGGGAGGAACCTATCCCCCGTCCGTTTTGCGCAGCTTCTGGGTTAATTAGAAAGGAATTCATCCACAAAGATCGGCAAAGACCGGGGACTAGCGATCACATACTATGTTGCAGATGTTTTCTTTTTTTTTGGTCGCGGAAGCGGAAAAGAAGTATGAACACGTGTGAAAATCGAGGCTGCAAGGACAAGGGCGGCCAGCAGTCGTAAGAGATAGATAGATCGATACGAGCCAATTGCCCGTCGGAATTCGAAATCGTGGCTTGTGAGAGGTTACCTCACGGCAGAAAGTCAACCACAAATACTAGTAAATGATCACAAGGAGAAGAGAAGGAGGCATCCTACTGTAAGGCGCGAAAGTGATCTGGCCAAGCCTGAGCTTCTGGGGGCTACTCGTGACCCTAGTTAAGACGAACTCAACCAGCCGCACAGCAAGACTGAGTCCCACCAGACTACTGTCACCCTCACTCGGCGCTCAGACTGCCCAGACGGATAGAAGAAGGCTGCGGGCACTGCGTTGTTGATAGTAGTCCGAAAAAGGAAAGGTGCGACTGGCGCCGGGAGAATCCCGGCGCCCGCTTGTCAGAGCATTCCAACTCACAGCCTCGTCGCCATACGGACTGGCACTGCCATGAGTAAATAGGAGTATTTCGCAAGAACAAATCACGTAGCAATACTCTACATAGAGATCGAAGAGTAGAAGTAAATAGATACAGCAGCAAATGTCATAGACCAGACTCCAGATCTCTAGTCTGGGACCTGTTGATCCCACCCTAGAGACCGAAAATCATGTCACATCGCTATGTGATTATGTACACGGACGGCCCACTAAGACTGAAGGGAGAGCATCAGCTTGCGCCAGATAAAGCATAAAGGGGTAGAAGAAAAATAAGTATAAGTATATTGATACGTTTGTGATGGTGAAGAAAAACAAAACCAAAAAGAGTGTTATGAGACCCAAACTAATGCAGTGACAAGCACGTAAGTTTACTGCGGAGATTGAGAACAACAGGAACACGCACAGGCTAAGCCAATCACCAGATACAACGCGATCAGCATGAGACCTTCCATGTAGTTGGATTTCCCATCTCTGTACCAAAGGAGTGGTCAGCGAATCCAGTGCGTGAGATATTTGAATACGCACTGGAGAAGAAGGTTAACGAGAAGCACCGAGACAAAAAAGACGACAGTCTGTGAGTCACGTTCAGATGGGCGTACTGGAAATGAGACACCAAACCAAAAATAGCGGGGCGGTGCATACCTCGAAATCGTCAAAGAAAAGGGTGAGTTCGTGCCCAGAGCTGTGCAAGCACGGGATAGGTCAGAAGACGGGATCAGACTCCATTAGGCATGAGAGATTCTTACCACCAGCCAATCACCACGAGGAGTGGCACGACGAAGGTGGCGATTTGCTGACACAAATCCGATGGGGATCAGCACAGAGTCAGAAAGGACCAGAAGGCGGATGCTCCGTACGATCGAACTGCCCACGCAAATGCTAATAGTAAGCCCCATTTTGTCTTTCATAGCCATCCACACCGAGGTGACGTGTTCGGCTGCATTTGCCTGACGGATCGTGTCAGGTAAAGCTCTGAGGGGTAAATTGGTTAAACTCACGACAAGGGGGAGAAGGATGAGACCGATGAATCTCTTTGGTATTTTGTACCTTTTTGCTGTCTCCTCGATCGACGCGACCACTATACAAATTCAAGGGTCAGTCGTAGGTAGTTTCGGGAGCACATTACTCACACCAGTCCGCGACAAAAGACGTGGCAATAGTAACAATCAGAAGGCTGCGGACCTCTGTTGAGCGAATAACTATGAAGAGCGGTAGGAGGAACCTTACCCCAGACCGCCGGCTGCCATGCTCATCTTTGGAATCTCCTCTTCTTCAACCACCTGAACAGCTTGCTCACACTGCTCCTGTCTCTGTGTCCGCACTGGTTTGAAGAGTGACGCATGTGTTTTAAGCTGGAAGAAGAGATAGGCCACATAGACACCGAGCAGGAGTATGGCAGTTCCGCGGGAGATGTAATTAAGACCCCTTTGGCCATCTTCGTCGAGTTCAGGGTGTAACATGGCATTGTAGCTATTCATTGTGACCACGCTCCCCCCCTTGACTGTGGAATTAATATGCTTATTCGAGGCGTGATACGCTGCTGGGATCACAAGGGCTAGTTCACTTAGGATTAGGTTGAAGAATCCTCGGACTTGTCAGGAGACGTACTGATGCATGCAAGAGTCATGAGTGAAGAGCTCCTGTGGATGGATTATATTAGTACGCAAAGACCGCCGCAGAGGCGAAATACTAACGTTTGGGCAGCAGTCGTCCCAAACTCGCTCTCTGAAATAGACATGCCGGCTGTAGGACGCTTCAAGTGAGCACGCGCGTTCATGGAAACGAGACTTCAACATACCGGCAAAGAAGGAACAGCCCAAAACCAAAAGAATGTTTGATAAAATCGAACCAAGCATCTGTAAAAGGTAACCATGTGTACAAGTGTACGAAGAAGGCTTCGGGAGGTACATACGGAACTCTGCACGATATCAACTTCGCCTTTGAATAGCGCGACGATCCCCACGATAATTTCAATCGCATTGCCAAAAGTAGCGTTCATTAAGCCAGCAAGAGTCTGTCCAGAAGACAGTGCGATCTGTTCAGTGGCATCTCCGAGAAGCTAAGAAAAGATCAGTTAAAATCGCGAAAAAAAATTTGGGTCACGGATGATGAGAGGACGAGTGCGGCTACGGAGTAAGTAGTACGCACTTTAGCTAGAGGGACAATCGCGACGAAACAGAATCCGAAACGCAGCGGTGCATCCCAGTTCAAAAAATAAGAGGCCGCGGCCACGGGGACAAGGAGCAACAGGAGGTTCGCCCAGGAGCCGAAAATGAACCATCTGAAGGAGTCCAACCAGGATGGTTCGTCCTCCGCTTTTAGGAGCGCGATTAGCTTCTGGTAGAAGGAGCGGGATTGTCGTCGTCGACCGTCACCATTGAGGAGTGGGGAATGTTCTGAGGGTGACATGAGACTCAGAGGTGCTGAAAATGAAAGGGAGGAGAACCCAACCCTTGGACGCACTTTCGGGTTATCAATATAGCTGACGGGTAGTAGTGTCTTGGCAGTTGGTCTTGGCGCCACCTTATCTCATCAAGGCTGTGCTCTCTCTGGCAACGGCACGCACGGGCTCCACCTACGTAGAACATGAGTCCTTGGCATGGAGAGTCGTCATCTTTGAGCTTGAGCCTCGGATGAATTTTTTTTCATTCTACTCTGCAATGAATCCAACTACTGTCGGCACAGAGAGCCTAACACAACACCTCGCCAGCCTCTGCCACCAGCGCCACGTGTTACTGCCGCAATTACATTATTCTATTTAGTAAATCCATTTACGGCGCGGCTCGGAGTATAATTGGCTTTCGGCATCTCTTGGCATCACTTGGCCGTATGTTACTGTTACTGTACTGTATCCCCTTCTCATCGCCGTATTCCTCCGGAACATGTATATCCCGTGCCGTGCGATATTCTCGTACACGTATCCGTACACGTATTGCAGTAATTCCCCACCACCTCTCCGCCCGCGGGATCGATACGATCGACACGCCCTCCCAACCGTCACCGTCACCCCAAGCCCGGCACGGGTGCTCCTATCCAGCAAACGGATCCAGGCGCCGTGACTGACGCGCTGACGGTCCGGTTGTCCATATTATCGTTATCGTTTCATTCCACCACTGCACGCCCCTTTACGCTCTGCGCTCTGCGGACTTTCTGGCTGCTCCACTATCTACTCCTCTTTACTCTTTCACTATTTGTCCCCTGTCTTTCTCCCAGATGGACCTTAAAGCTCCCCCATGCACTATTTCGGAATTCGGACCCCGTCAACTAGCATCTAGCTAAGACAGACAGGATAACGCAACTCCCTACGCACCCGTTCTCGTATTGCTATATGAGTCTGTGGAATGATGTACTAGGATCCGCTTCGCAGTATCTATGGCCCGCTTGAGGTTGCTGGAGTAGGCGATATCGAACAGAATATCCATTGATGCTTTTGCTACCAGAATTGAGAATTGTGTCAAGGTGTCCCTGTATTATCTTCTGTTTATTCTCTTCCGTCTCGGCGTGCCGCGTGATGTAGACTCTGGTTTGAGAAACCCGAATTGTGTCCGTTGGCATGGGTGGCGGCGGCGGCGGTGTGAAGTAGATGACAAGAATATTATTAGCACCAGCGACACATGGTCGATTGAGTCTGATCAGAACGAGTCCTTTGCCAACAACCTCACATTAACTATAAGAGCTCCCATTGATCATGTGGCCAACTAGCCATACCATTCCCTCGCAGATTTTTCTGTCGTACTAGACGACCGGGATGCATCTTGTCTAATTTCCACTCAAGGCCCAGTAAAACGCAATGCTGACCTCACCGCGACGGAGAGCAGGTACATCATGCCAATTCCAAGATCTCCCTTACAATCTCATCGATCCTCGGGTCCCCAACTGACTAGGTAATTCCGTGACAGTTGTCTTGAGATCATCGATTATTGCCGCCTCGAATGAGGTGCTATTGCCTAGGCCTACGAGCGCTCGGTAGGCTACTTCAGCATCCGTACGTTCTAGACGCAGAATCTGTGAATGCACATGTTCCTGTCGGCATTTGGGCGGCGGAGTACTTCGCAAGAAGAAATCACGTAGCAATACTCTGCATAGAAGTTCGAAGATGATAGTAAGACACATAGAGACAGCAGCAATGTCATAGACCAGACTCAAGACCTCTAGTCCGAGACTACTCTAGACACCAGAAATCATGTCGCATCGCTATATGTTTATGTACACGGACGACCCACTAGGGTTGAAGGGAGAGGGTCAGGTAACACCAGATAAAACCAAAAAGAGGATTATGAGACCCAAACTAATGCGGTGACAATCACGTTAGTTTGCCGCGGAGATGGACAATAACATGAACACGTACAAGCTAAGCTAATAACCAGATACAACGCGATCAGCATAAGACCTTCCATGTAGTTGGATTTCCCATCTCTGTACCAAAGGCGTGTCAACGGATTCAGTGCGTGAGAGAGAGATCTGAATACGCACTGAAGAAGAAGGTTAACAAGAATCACCGAGACAAAAAAGATGACAGTCTGTGAGTCACGTTCAGATGGGCGTACTGGAAATGGGACGTCAAACCAAAAACAGCAGGGCAATGCATACCTCGAAATCGTCAAAGAAAAGGGTGAGTTCGTGCCCAGAGCTGTGCAAGCACGGGATAGGTCAGAAGACGGGATCAGACTCCATTAGGCATGGGATTCTTACCACCAGCCAATCACTACGAGGAGTGGCAAGACGAAGGTGGCGGTTTGCTGACACAAATCCGATGGGGATCAGCACAGAGTCAGACAGGACCAGTAAGTGATTGCTCCGTACGATCGAACTGCCCACGCAGATGCCAATAGTAAGCCCCATTTTGTCCTTCATAGCCATCCACACCGAGGTGACGTATTCGACTGCATTTGACTGACAAATCGTGTCAAGTAAAGCTCTGAGGGGTAATGTTGGTTTTACTCACGACAAGGGGGAGAAGGATGAGACCGATGAATCTCTTTGGTATTTTGTACCTTTTTGCCGTCTCCTCGATCGATGCGACCACTAGACAAATTCAAGGGTCAGTCATAGGTAGTTCCGGGCGCACATTACTCACACCAGTCCGCGACAAAAGACGTGGTAATAGCAACAATCAGAAGGCTGCAGACCTCTGTTGAGCGAATGACCATGAAGAGCAGTCAGAGTAACTTTACCCTAGACTGCCGGCTACTATGCTCATCCTTGGAGTCTCCTCTTCTTCAACCACCTGAACGGCTTGCTCCCACTGCTCCTGTCTTTGTGTCCGCACTGGATTGAAAAGTGCCGCATGTGTTTTAAGCTGGAAGAAGAGATAGGCCACATAGACACCAAGCAGGAGTACAGCAGTTCCCCGGGAAATGTATTTAAGACCTCTTTGACCATCTTTGTCGAGTTCAGGGTATAACATGGCATTGTAGCTATTCATTGTGGCCACGCTCCCCCCCTTGACCGGAGAATTGGTGTGCTTAGAGGCGTGATATGCTGCTGGGACCACAAGGGCTAATTCATTTGGATTAGGGATGAAGAATCCTCGGCCTTGTCAGGAAACGTACTGATGCATGCAAGAGTCATGAGTGAAGAGCTCCTGTGGATGGACTATATCAGTACGCAAAGACCGCCGCAGAGGCGAAATACTAACGTTTGTGCAGCAGTCGTCCCAAACTCGCTCTCTGGAATATATATGCCAGCTGTAGGACGCGTCGAGTGAACACGCGCGTTCATGGAAACGAGACTTCAACATACCGGCAAAGAAGGAGCAGCCCAAAACCAAAAGAATGTTTGATAAAATCGAACCGAGCATCTGTAAAAGGTGACCATGTGTACGAATGTACGAAGAAGGCTTCGGGTCGGGTACATACAGAACTCTGCACGATATCAACTTCGCCTTTGAGTAGCGCGACGATCCCCACGATAATTTCAATCGCATTGCCAAAAGTAGCGTTCAGTAAGCCAGCAAGAGTCTGTCCAGAGGACAGTGAGATCTGTTCAGTGGCATCTCCGAGCAGCTGAAGAAAGATCCGTTAAAATCTGGGTCACGGATAATGAGACGATGAGTGCGGCTCGAAGCAGTACGCACTTTAGCTAGAGGGACAATCGCGACGAAACAGAATCCGAAACGCAGCGGTACATCCCAGTCCAAAAAATGAGAGGCTGCAGCCACGGGGACAAGGAGCAACAGGAGGTTCGCCCAGGAGCCGAAAATGAACCATCTGAAGGAGTCCAACCAGGGTGGTTCGTCCTCCGCCTTTAGGAGCGTGAGCAGTTTTAGGTAGAAGGTGCGGGATTGTCGTCGTCGACCGTCACCATCGAGGAGAGGGGATTGTTCTGAGAGTGACATGAGGTCAGGACATTAAAAGGAAGGAGTAATGGACGCACTTCTGGGGTTATCGCACTGGCGGCCAAAGGCGGACAGGTATTGTAGCTTTCGGAAATTGTTGCCCACTCTCCGTCTCCGAATCGGTAACTGAAAATAAATCAAATAATTACGAAAATGACAATACATCGCCCATGCGTTTCCTTCCAACTACACTGTCATACACTTCCATAAGTCCTGTCCTTCAATAACCATCTCCAAGCCATCTCCAATGGATTCCGACCTGATATACCCAACGTCTTCACTTGCAGCGGTCGATGCTCTCGAAATTCCATTTCTGATGGGATTTCAGTTTTGCGAAGTCGATGAGAAAGATCATTATCCCGCAGAAGTACCTCTTGTGCTGTGGACTCCCGGTAACAATACCCGACGACGTGTTTCATATGGCATTCCCTTTCCTCCCTCTGCAGTCCCTGTTCCTCGTCCGTGGGCCGACTACGTGGGGTACTGCGGCGCTACGAGGGCTTCAAATCAGCCCAGTTTCTCATTAATATTGTTTAAATCACCCTTATCCTTATCACCGATGTATATATGTTGCGGAATAGAAATGCTGACTCAAAAAAAAAGCCTGAGTACTGAGCGATCGCCTTGCGGATTTTGGTCAACGTTTATTATTCATTTAGCGTGTAGATGTTCATTTGTCAAGTATAAGCACAACTTCTGCCTCTGTAAAGAATGATAGTTCAACAGACGATGCAAGTTCAACAGCACAGCGCCCAGGATTCCACTCGACCAGCTTCCCCACTTGTCCGATCCAACGGTTTCCAACGATGACAACCTTGCCACCCTCAGTTAGGTCCCAAGGTTTGAGGAAAGAAGGGTCTATGGAGATCTGTATCTGTCTCGCATTCCGGTGCAACATCACAACCACCTCATTCGGTTCCGGTGAAATCTTCCGGTTTGCCACCACTACCGTCTTTGAACTAGAGCCCTCATACTTTGCATGAGGTGACGATGCAGGAACACCCCGAATCTCGAATGGAATAGATACATCCCGTAGTACTTCTTGGACTTCTTCTGCCAAGATCCAGTGCTTGCAGGCTGATCTGGTGTGAATACATGAAAAATCCACGATCATGTAAATGACTCACTTGGTCTTTGAGCAGTAGTACTACAAGGTATGCTCTCTTCGGGTTCTTCTGGTTCCGAAGTGAGGGGATGGGCCATGACTTCTGGAGGGGGGCTTCCGCTCAAGCAATTTGACGACGCCACTGGCATCACAGGCATTGCAATGTGCCTGTGAAAAGGGCTTGTTCAAGTAGAGTGAAATAGATATTGCATTACGCACTCGAAAAGACGCTCTATAGAAACATCTTGAATCAGGAACCGTTGTCTTGTTTGTCCAGATGCCAGCTTTGCGTCCAACTCAACGTCAACACCATCATCATACTGAGCTTTGACAAGCCCATGATACCCCTTGAGGGGACCTCTTGCGACAACTACTCGCTGGTCCTCCCACACGCAACGCTGCTTGGACCCAGAAAACGTAGAGGCTTGAACTCCTGACACTGTAATCTCGTCCTCCTTGACGTCAAACTGTAAAACATCATGACTTCACTGCTGGTAACACGGATGCAGATGGATGTAGAAAAACTCACCACCTCCCCATCCCTTTCATTCATTACTTTGACGTTGCCATCTAATGCTTGCAATATGTACCCGCGGCAAGTCACACCAGCTGTTCCAGGAAACTCGACAAAAAGACCTGGAGTAAATCGAAAAAAACGGAGAGGAGAACTGTAGAATTGTACACCAAGGGTTGATGTAACGATCTACAGGTCCCAAAATCATTAGGGAAGGCGGCAGGACAGTGGGAAAGACTCACTTCTTCATTGGTTTCCTTGCACAAGAATGTCAACTCCTTATCGTCATTGTCAACAGCAACCACAATGCCAGTACGGTCTGACCAGCGATCCTTCACATGGTCACCAGCAAGAAAATGCGGCATGAGGTCACGCAAAACGATACGGATGACCAGTTCCAAATGCTCTTCGGGGCTTTGAGCAACCACGTCTGCAACATTATCGTGAATCCTTTCAATCCGGCCAATGATGCCAGCATGCTCTCCTGATACCACTAGGATCCTATCACCTACTTGAGTCGAATCCTGAGCGAAACGTTTGACACATGCATTGAAGAGATCATCTTTTTGGAGAATAGTCGATCGCATAAATGGTACGATATTCCCAGGGGAATGATTCGACACAAGAAGATGGGACATCGGAACCCATACCATAACGAGCCCATCCTCGTACACGCTCCTCCCGAAAGCAATCTTGTTAGGTCCTTGAACTTGTACCCTTGTGTTGCCGTATCGTTGGACAATTTCTGCGGTAGTCCATGTTCGAGGGGGTGGCCGCCCACCTCTCTGCCGCTTACCCCTCGATTCAGGAATTCGGGGCACAAATACCACGTTGGCATCCCACTCGTCCGTTCCAAAGACGTACCCCAGGTCATTACGGTATCGTCCAACTAGACAACACACCCATTGACCAGCCTCTATTCGAGAGGATGAAAGAGTATCCCGGGAGAGTAATCCAACGTACTCTGTCGGCGCGATGAAGTGCGGTTGCTTGTTGTAGACAGTAACAAAACCATCCACTGCATGGCGAACCTCGCCGACGTTGTATGCTTCAATAAACACATATCCTGGAATAGAAGACCGAGCAAAGGCGGACATAATTGCTGGTGGTTGGCTTTCACTAGGCTCGAGGCATCGGCGGCATATTTGAAGCACGATGTTGGCTTCTTGTCCAAGCTGTCTGTCATTTGTAGGTACCATACATGTTGATAGCAATACACTGACCTTCACCCTCACCGACCATATGCTAGGGTCGGTGTCGCGTGGCACACGAAATGGCAGGACCAAGTCTTCAATTGTTGGTATTGAGGATCGTGTGTTGAGCCCTCTTTCCATAATCCTCCTCGCTTCGTCCTCCAGATCCCGTACCGCCGAACTTGGGAAACCACCAACATGTGAGATGTCATCCAGCGGTTCCAGCCCATCGCTTGACACGTCATCATCATTGAAAAGGTCACCTGTATGATAGTATTTAATACAGTTCACTGAATGGACTATTTCACGCGACTTACTGAGATTTCCTTCTTCCTCTTCTTCTTCCTCGTCCTCATGCACAGCAGTTGCTTCGAGATCAAGGAAGTCACGTGCCTGTAGGTGAGCCCATTAAGTGATATTTGTTTCGAGATGCACGATTCGAACTTACAGACAACATTTCTTTTTACTTGAAGGGTTTGGGAAGGTGAGTGAAGGTTGTCAAAGTGAGCGCAGAATGAGGCGACGGAGCGCCCGGGCATACCAGGTCGATGCGCACTCTCATCCCCACCGGGGATACCTTACAGACAATACATACATGTCCCATTCAGTCGTTGAAATACCCAGCCACCCCCCCTGTCATTGTAGCGCTGGCAACAGCGCTCACATTCTCGTATACAGTATAAGTAGTTATTGTGCTGCACGCGCGGATACTGAGACTAGATTGTCCTTACAGACAATCACGCGCGTGTCCACGGTCACTCACCCCGGTTTTTACACTTATGACAAAAGGAATAATTACAAAGTGTTATGATAGCTAGCAAGAAAGAAACTCAACCGACGGTCCGACGCAAACCCGAATTTGAGACTCGACTCGGACTCTATCAACCAGATCATTAATCGATCATTCTTCATAGAGTCTCACTTCGAATATCCACTGGGAAAGCCGTACTGTAGCTTCGGCAACAGAAAAAGCCTTAGAAGGAACGGATCTACGCAGCTTAGCAACAGTCACTAGTACTGGCCTTAACTTAAGTTACTGTATCCCCTTCTCGTCTCCGTTTTCCTCCGAAACATGTATATCCACATCCACCTCGCGCAGGTGTGCGATATTCCCGTATTGCAGTAATTCCCCAACACCACCACCACCACCGCGCCCTCTCTCCGCCCGCGGGATCGATACGATCGACACGCCCGTATTGAGACATCTCCCAACCGTCACCCCAAGCCGGGCACGGATGCTCCTATCTTCCAGCAGTCCCTGTACCAGCAAACGGATCCAGGCCCCGTGGCTGACAATCAGTACGTACGAGGCCGTTGTCCCTATTATCGTTTCGTTCCACCACTTCACCGCACGCCCCTTTACGCTCTGCGGACTTTCTGGCTCCACTATCTCCTCTTTACTCTTTTTCATGATTTGTTCCCAGTCTTTCTCCCAGAAGCGACCTTGAAGATCCCCCATGTACTATTTCCGACCCCGACAATTAGCATCTAGGACAGACAGGATAACACGCAACTTCCTACGCACCCGTTCTCGTATCGCTATATGAGTCTGTACCTCTACGTCGGAATGGTGTACTAGGATCCGCTTCGCAGTATCCACGGCCCGCTTGAGGTTGCTGGAGTAGGCGACATCGAATGGAATATCCTTTAATGCTTTTGCTACCAGATCTGCCTGCCGCTCGCCCTCAGAATTGAGAATTGTGTCAAGCTGTCCCTGTATTATCTTCTGTTTATTATCTTCCGTCTCGCCGTGCCGCACGATGTAGACGCTGGTTTGAGAAACCCGAATTGTGTCCGTTGGCATGGATGGCGGCCGTGTGAGAGTAGATGACAGGAATATAATAAGCGCTAGCGACACATGGTCGATTGGTCTGATCAGGACGAGTCCTTGGCCAAGAACCTAATATCAACTATACGAGCCCCCACCATCGATCACTGTGGCTAACTAGCCATACTATTTCCTTGCAGATGTTTCTGTCGTACTGGATCAGGATACATCTTGTCTCATTCCCACCAAGACCCAGTAGAACGCCATGCGGACCTCCACCGCGACGGAGAGCAGGTACGTTATCCCAATGTCAGGATCTCTCTTACAATCTCATCGATCCTCGGGTCCCCAAACTGACTAGGTAATTCCGTGACAGTCGTCTTGAGATCATTGATTATTGCCGCCTCGAATGAAGTGCTCTGCCCCATTGCCACGTATAGCTATAAACAGTGCCAGATGTCATGAATTTGCCGCCTAGGAACGAGGGACCCATCAGCTTACCACATTGCCTAGGCCCACGAGCGCTCGGTAGGCTACTTCGGCATCCGTGCGTTCTAGACGCAGAATCTGTGAATGCACATGTTCCTGTCGGCATTTGGGCGGCGGCGGCAACAAAGTAGAAATCATACATCGGATATAAGGCGAATGTGTTGTGCACGCAAGCCCGCATCAATACCATCCTGTAGTGCCAAGCAGGAAAAGCTGTCCGACACAATTAACCCCAGTCATGCAAACGAGAGGGGAGGATAGTTGGATGAATGTGAAACTTACTTGAAAAGTACAGCAGAGAGAGCGAGGCGCTGGCCCTTTGTGAATTTTTCATATGGTGCGCTTCCCAGAATTTCGAAAATCTGGACATGTGGAGCAGTAAGTGAACAAATTATAGAACGACATCATGATGACTCGCTTCCTTAATCCAAATGCCATCACCGATCTTGGCACCCTCTTGCAATACATTCGCCACGGTCCGCAAAACGAGCAGGACATTGGTCTCCTTGGCCCTGGTTGATGGTGAGGCAGCGTTGTCTGTTGTGAGATCGGCAGCCCGAAACAGCGCATCGAAAAATGTGCTATTGTCAATGAGGTCCATGCAGAAGCCACTTAGAAGGCGTGCAAGGTCAATAACTGGACCAGAAACCTTTCAGATTAAGGACTCAAACTACGAGCCATGCAACGGTTACCTGGAAAGCGTTGTGATGCTGGCCACCGTTCGAGGATCTGAACAACTGTCTCGACGTGTGTATTTGTAAGATTGACCGTGGGTGACCTTTCCGTTGTTGACTGCGCGAGGAACGTGAATACTTCTTCGAGGTGATCGATCTCCTCAGGATACAGGGCAAGAGCCGATGTCGACTGTACGCAAGTTAGACAGTCTAAACCCAAGAAACCAAAGTTCCGTACAATCTCGCTGCGTAGAGCCTGGTCAAATTGGTAAAGCTTGCCCTGCATGGCAGAGACATTTGCCTGCTTGAATAACAGGGCCTTTGACTGCCAGGGGTATGAGCAAAGTTTACGCCGAAATTCTATCAAACCCACCACAGGGATTACCGATCCCGTCGGCGACGAAGACATTGGCGCTGTTGAGGGGCCTGAAAGATAGCGATTGGAACCAGTAAATGGGTCACTATACGATGATGACGCCGTGGGAGGAGTTGTAGCTGATTCGTTTGATATATATCTAGAACCCCCAGTGAAGGGATCGGAATATGCGGATGTCGAGGATACAGTCGAAGCAGAAGGGCGATGTCGTGATGCTCCTAAATCAAGTAGAACATCAACAATAAGAGGACGGGTACTTAACATTTAAGCATGGGCTTGCCTGTATAGGGATCCACTAAGTTGTCATTTCCACCTAGGTTTACCCCGCCCGTATTTTTCTCGATAAATTGAGCAACTTGATCAATATAGGTGAGTGGAAGGTCATTCTTTTCGAGAAAACGTCGGGCCGCAGTGAACATGTTTTCTGCAGATGTGTTACCTATACGACCCTTATGAAAGTGATGAAACATACCATTGGCGTTATATGGAAGCTTGAGAGGGGGAACTCCGTCCTGGATGTCGACGTCGAATACGTAGTCGTACTCCTTCCCCTCGTATAGTTGCTTGCGTCCTGAACCAACAGCATCGACGACCTCGCCTATTTTTTGCCACTGGTTACCCTCACTATCCCACTAAATGAAGGTCAGTGAATAGTATGATCGAGCGAAGAATGAAACTTACTTGGTGCGCTTCGGTTATTGTTCCATTTTGTATCATTTTGACATCGCCGGGCTTGCGGCCTGACTCAGAATGAGAAGACGATTCATGTGCCAGACCAAAAAAGTGCATACCCGGGATGCTCAGCGCCTCTGGGCCTGGAAGATCGGACTTTTTGACGTCTCCCACTTGCTGCGCCGGCAGGGCCTGACTTGCGACCAGATCATCGAATGTTTTCAAGTCCTGAGGAGGAGCCCATCTTTCCTCGACCTCGCTGAAAATCCGTATGATGCCATCACTAGCGCCGGTCACAATGTCGCCGTTGGGCATCGCGGACACTGACCACACTGAGATGGCTGGATGGATTATGGTCTGGTAGCACTCCCCGTCTATGGAATAGACAAGAGACCTATCAGGTGGAAGCCGAGTGAAGTGGGGAGTGAGTCCACACCTCGCCAGATACGCAAACTTCGGTCTTCTCCACCGGAGGCCGCGTCACCATTCGGTAGAATTGTTAGTGTATATACGAAGGACGTGTGTGCAGTCAGTGAGTGAACAACGTCCCCCTCAAACGTCCATATTGTAATCTCACTACATGGGAGAAGAATGAGCACGGTATTAGTAGCGGTCATACACATACCTGTCGTTGGAGCCCGAAGCGAAGCCTATATCGGTTAAGAGCGCCAGGGCGCGGACTGCATCCTTGTGGCCGTGATAGGTCCTGATACACTTATGTTGCTGCCAAAGTTTTATTGTTTTATCGGCAGAGCCTGAGGCAAGGGGTCTGATATATTATATGAAAATGCGAAAAGCGGGAAAAAGCGCACCGGTGAGATACTGGTCGCCTTCTATTGATACTACCGCCCACACGGACTGCGTGTGGCCCACGAGGTCGGACACAAGCTGGAAGTTAGTCCATACTTTGGCGGTCCTTCGCAAAGGGGGGTCAGCTTGGTTGAGGGCGGATGGAAGAGAGAAGGGCGCACTTGTCCCACGACCCTGAAATGATGGAGCCATCCCCGCCGACATGCAAAGAACAGACATTGTCCGAGTGACCGAGTAGTGAACACAGGGGCTCCTCTCGACTTTGCCCGATGTCCCAAATGTTTATGACAGAGTCTTGACCACCCGTAGCGATGTAACCTGCGTATTGCGCCAGCGTGAGGGGGGGTCCGAAGATCGGCTGACATGCCATGTTCTTACCTTGTGGTGCTTCTGGGGTAGGTTTCAGGTAGGCGACAGCATTAATGTAGCGAGGACCAGCGCGGAATGTATGCGCAGGAGAAAAAGAAGAGTCTGAGGCCTTTATCCATGAGATCGCTGTAGAATCGCGCGAAGAGGAAAGAATTAGATCGTTTGAAGGGGCGACGACGGCTCTAACCTGAGGAATGGTCAAAAAGCCGAAAAGGGCGCGTGAGGAGGACGGCCTACGTCGCTAGAATGGGCTTGAAGGGTGGCGGAAAGCTTGAAGACCATCGGGTTGACGTGGAGGTGATTGGGAGAAAAAGTAAAGAGTTTGTAATAGCTGGTGGCCTAAATTCTAAGGGCGAAAGAGGATGTTTCCGGGAGTGGCTGCAACGGGATATTCTTACTGGGCGTCACACATTGTTCTCGGGGGGCAAGCCACGATGGCAAACTACTTGGTGACCAGAGACGTGAAAAGACGTGTAACCACGACGTCCGCGTTGTAAACGAGCACACCGATACGAGATCAATATTGCCGACCCCCGACTGGCTTTGATTAATTGAGATCGAAACGCACAACTCGCGAAGGTCTCGGCCCGTCTTGGTCTGTTCTAGACCCTCTTCTCGGCCCATTATCTCCGAGCCTGCCCTTAACCTAGCCGCTGTCCTATATCTTCTCTCGGCTAACGGCCTCTTCCCCATCAATTCCCTCGCGCTCGTTTTCACCTGGCGTCGTCCGTATACCCATGGCTCGACGATACGCGCGCGAGGCCCTCGCAGGAGATGAATTAATGGTGCAAGGCATAGACAACTCCTCCGTATCTCCCCGTAGCTGCCATCCCCACAGCTACCAGGCTCGTTAGCGTGGTGTACATTTTTCTTTTCCTGTAGAGACGAGAAATATATTTCCCACACACACTGAATGGCGATTCAATCATTCCAGCGTTCAAACTCAGCTGCTGCGCAGGCTCAAAAAAATAGTGCTCAAATAGATGTGGCGTCCTTGTGCTGCCCAAGAAGTCGAAACTCATCACCTGGTTCCACAACTCGCGCTTACCATTACTGTCTCTGCTGCTATTTCGAAGAAGTTTTATTTTTCCAGTTATCACCATCTTCCGGTTCTTGTGATCAGCTTTGAGACTCTCAGTATCTCATTTTGGATTGCCATCCCATTTTTTATGACACGTCGTACCTTAACGGCACGTATCTACAGCAACAGGTGTAATCTTCGCGACAGGACGTCTGAGCCATCTTAGCACAATCCTAATACCGCTAACTGGTCGAGATCTACCCTTCGTTCGCACGTTTACACGGAGTAAAGCTGTCGGGAAATTGGGCTGTGTTCGAATTGTGCCAGAGCGCAAGTGGACGACAATATGTACACAAAGAACGGAGGCAGCGCAGAAGGCTATTATGTGACACTTGATGGGTCAGTTAAGGTACAATAGTCCAGTTAGGCAAAAGAAGAATGATCCCACAGACGACAAGAGAAAAGCCGCCCGAAGAAAGCCCAAAGTTATTCATACAAGTTGACAGCAGGGACCACCGAAACCTTCGTTTTCTTCCGTGCGCTGAGCTCTCTGCTGATTTCTGCCACGGTGTCTAGGTTGGCCTTGCGCTTGAATTCGTTGTTCACGTTGTTCACATAGCCTGGGGGTGACGTGACAAGATTCTGCGTATCTGTCTGCATTTGGACTTCATGTTCAGAGTCATATCTATGGAGATGTCAAGGATCAACCAGCTTGCGACAAGGGTCGACGGACGTAATTTCAGGCCCCATAACTGTATTGCTTGCTTCCCCAAGCAACGAAACCGCCTGTGGGATACGATCGGCGGGCTTTGACGCACGATTCTGCGGTGTACATGGTGTCAGATATGATTCAGGAGCGGGGCTTGTAACGTGGCCTTGCAACGGCCAGCCACAAGATAAACAAAAGGGAGAGTTGTTCTGTCGGCTGAGGTAAATCACGCACCACAGTGTCTTCCATTCCCATTACCCGAAGTTGCACTGCACTATTTGGGTTAAAGTAATCGCGATGTCTCTGCCCCCGTTTTGAGGCCTTAACAAAGACGTATTTCTGTCTCACGGCCCTCTGTTGTTTGACTCTTCTGTCGTCCTTCTTTCCATGCTTCGGATTAGGAAGGACGATTCCATCGTCGTTATTTCCCGGAGCAATGAATCCTGAAACTGATTCAGCAAACACATTGACTTCCCCAGAGGTTAAACGTTAGACCTTCGACTTGAAGTCTTCTAAATAATTGCGCTGCCACAATAGGCTCGCACTCTGCATGGTCTCCTGACACACCTGACAACCCTATGATTAGTTTACGCACCAATCAGCTTTGCAAAGGCACTCGAGGAATCGGGTGCGTGTATTTCGGCGATTTTGATTGCCCGACTGTGAATGCAGCATTCGTTAGAATGCAGATATAGTTATTACATTTACTAACCGGAAAAGAGCTAGACGACTGAAGTTCCCAAGTAACTCGTCATACCACGTTTGCACTTTGATGATCTCCCAGTTTTTGTCTTGTCGCAAGCTGCAATGAAAGCATATGAATCTCTTGGGCAAACGTTTGTCGCGGTGGGAATGGTATCTAAGATTGGAGAATTTCCGGCAACCGGGCAAATACCGAACAGTGTCCACATACCCCATGCACCTATAAGTATTGGTGAGAGGTGTGCGGTTATTACTCGTAGCTTACATACCAAATGTGGTACCACTTCTTGCACCCGCCCTCACAAAATATGCAATTGTCATCTACCTGTATGGACGAACATGAGTGGTGTTATCCAGAACTGACTATGGCAACGTACCGAAACATGGCAATCGCAGTCCAGTCCAGAATCCCGAACAGCTGGGTCCGTGCTTCCATGATTCTTCAGAGTGGATGTTTCGTCTTGAATATCGTCATAAGATACCGGTGATTCGACAGGAAATGATTCTATGTTATCGGTATCCTTATAGGGGGCGGGGCTGTAAATCGTCACAAAATGAGCAGTTAGAAATCACAACGTTGTTAGATCTTTTCTGCCACTCGACCTGTGCGGATTGATTTGTCCCATTATCAGGTCATGAATCACCTGTGTATCAACGTCGCTTTCGGTAACCAGAGAGCTTTCTTGCATAGAAATATCCGAAGGGGGGAGAGAGCCAGTGGTGTCGGCAGGGCAGCCGTTGTGCATCGTTACTTCCTGGGTCGGCGGAAGGTTTCCAGCCCGTCCTTCTGCAGTCTCATCGTTCTAATGGAGAAAATAAGACATGGATGGAATTGGCGAGTCGACCGAGCTAACCAAGCGCTGTACGCAATCAGGGACACGTTCCGCCTGTCCGGTGAACAAAAGCTCCTGTGTAGCGCCAATAGTATCGGTGTCCGCGATACGTTCGACCAATCCCAGCTCGGGAGACTGTACGGAGAGAGGTACGATTACACCCTCCTCATTCCTAGTTCCCATGGGGACCCATTCGTCGTGGTTGATTCCAGGAGGAAGTAAAGCACCCTGTTGGAAGTCAGGGTCGTCCTCGAACTCCGCATCTTCATCCAGTGAATCAAGTCGGCCGATCTTCTCGGCATCCCAGACTATGATACGTTCTCGAGCATCTTGCTTCTGCGCTTCGATCTGGACCTGATTCTAAGTGAGAAGGGGTGCGCTATTAGTCTCACGATAATTACCGGTGGGGAAATACAGTTGGCTTCTGCACAAGGAAGGTAGGCCGAGACGGAGGCAACGTGGACATTCACACTTGGAAAAGGGGTCACCTTCCGCTCCGTAAAAAAACTGGAAACTCACCCATGCCAGCCCGTTTCTAACTTGCCAATGCTCCATCGCTCGGGGACCTCGTCCTTTCCGTGCGTGGAGAAAAAATACCGATCGGTCTCGGAGTCGCCTGGACGGAAGTGCGGAGGTTCATAAGACGCTGGCGTCTGTGGGTAATAGAATGCTTTATAAGTAGCATATCGGCGTTCTAGTGGGCAGTGATATCAGATAATTGCGGCAGCAGAGCAAGCAGATGGTACTCGGAAGTGCATCCATCTGAGATATTGCTTGAATTAGGGTTTTGATTAATGTCTAGAAGAATGGTTAGTCACGAACTCATGGAGACGGCAGCTTCATACCTTCAAGCTTTTTTTCACGTCTTTGAAAGTCGGGAGGCGACCCTCAGCACTGGCCAATAGGATCGGATCCTTAGAATGGCTTCCGTCACCGAGAGAGAGCTTCTCCAAGTCCTCTCCCAGTGACATGATCGGGATAACGATATCAGTTCCTGCAATGCGGCGATACTGAGACGAGATAGTCAAGGACAAGCTCGGGAAAATGTCAGAAAAGTATACCTCAAAGTTGAACGTATATGCCTCGATAATGCTGAGGAATTTCGTAAGCCCAGACATGAGAAGAAAGGGCACGATATATGCGCATTACTTGTTCGGATCTTCTGGGTCCTTGAAAATTCTGCGTTGGATCATTTATCGGAGCATGAAGATTCCCTTATACACACAAGATAAATTGCAAAAATGAAACTTCGAAGGTATTGCTTCTCAATAGCATCAAAAATTCCGCTCTCCTATGGTAGTCAAACACGTGAGATCATGTATGCCCACCGGTTTACCAAACAAGCGAACAAGATAATCCAGTAGCTTGTCGGCCTCCGCAGACCAACCGCGAGTGATGGTCGTAACGGCAAAGCCATTTGCACGGGACGAGCCAATCTTATTGGAGGCAAGAAATCCAGAGCTGGAGATTTCAGAAGATGTTGATCCATCGCTTGAGGCGGTGAGCAGACCTTGTGCAGGAGATGCCAGTGAGGCTCAGCAGAGACGTATGATGTCGAGACACTCACTAGACTCAAAATTTTCATCTGGCAACAGGTCTCTAAAGACACAATGTTTAGCTTGCAAGTCTTCTCGATAGTAGACTTTCGAAATACCTCAAATATGTGATGCACCCCATTCCTGCCCTAAGCAGGGTTTGAACCGTTTGAAGGCTCTGGATGGCTGTTATGGCGAGCTAAGAGGCTTATAAGAATTTTTTTCTCCTGTCAGTATTTGTGTACCTCCTGAGGTTTAGCAGCTTGAGCCTGCATGATGAAAGAAAATGATGGTGTTGGGACGATAGCAAAATGGGCATCGCAATTACACTTGACAATTGTGGCTGTATGCGCGTCGCGCGACCTGATCACATGATAACAAGCTACACGTGGTCTCCAAATCGAGGGCGGGGTTTTGCACTGGTTTTGCCGCCCTCTACTGCGCTATTGCGCTGTTGAAGCGAAGGTCTATTCCCGCGGGCATCTATTGTGACATTGATATGGATAAATGTAAAGGAATCCTAGAGACTTTCCCCCAACCTCCCAATATGTCCTGCTCTGTGTTAGATTCTAGCGGTTCTCACAGAATGCCTCATGCCTCATGGAGAGGATGCCTGTTTCCTCATGTCTGGGCTTCCTAGCACGATGTGGGATGATGTATTTGTCCACTATCATAGACAAAGAAAAAGATGTCCGAAAAATGTACAACGTTGTGCGAACTGACACGAGGATGAGTGAGTTGGTAAGGAGGGGGAGTCTGCTTGAAGAGCGATCTTGTCCAGAGCCGCATCGTACTCCCAGCTTTCAAGCTCTTGCTATTACGCAGATCCTCCACCTTCCACACACGTCGTGTATGCCTTTTTTTAGCTTTAAGGGAACTGCACGCCGTCACAATTGATCCCCTACCTCCATCGACACCCCCTGCTCGGGACGCAGTCCCCAATCACCCTCGTAACACCCTCTCTTCAACTCACTTCGAGAGTGCAGTAAGCTCTGTATCGACGAACATTTCTCCTTCTGGAAGATCCCACACAACAAACGCCAGCCCTCTTGTCCCAGCGACTCGCCTGAGGTCCGAACTTGAAGGAGAGAACAGGACCGACGCACTTCCACATCCACCAGAAATAAGACCTTGTGCGCCCTTTGTAATTATCCCATCAGGATTCATTTGATTCTTCATTCACTAGATACAGCGAGTGAACGAGCGCGCAAGAGACAAAGACTGGAGATTATCAACCCAAGTTCGCAAATCGCCTCGTCCAGTCGGTTGGCGTCTTCCACTGAGTACGATCACCTCCCCAAAGACACTCTTTCGATGCGCCCCCCAGAACGTGAATATGAATCCAACCCCACATCGCCTCACATTCGTCCTCAAACAAGGTCCCCGTCGTTATCACCGTCACCGAAGGCGAATGGACACGTCGCGAATGGCCATGGGAGTCCTATGAATGGATCTACTAAACGCTCAAGGAGTCCCGTTGCGAGGGTAGAACTGTCTGGCGCAACAATATATGACGACTCTTACATCGACAGGGAGGAGTATATTCGACTTGTGATACAAAGCCTAAGAGACATTGGTTACATGTGCGTACTTGTTGTTATGTTCTGAACCCTGTTCTAATCACGCTTGTGTCTCGCCAGCGAATCTGCAGCCACATTGGAAGCAGAGTCAGGTTATGTCATGGAGACGTCTCGCGTCGCAGAGTTCCGTCGATATATTCTGGAAGGTACTTGGAGTGAGGCCGAGAGTGCCTTAGAACATTTGGGTGTCGCTGAGAATGATGGGCTTTGGGTATGATCTATCACGCACGAACGTTGTTTAATTCTCATTCGCCTGGCTTCAGGAGGCGAAGTTCCTTATCAGCCAACAGAAATATCTTGAATACCTTGAAAGTGGAAAGACGGCGATGGCCTTATATGTCTTGCGAAACGAGCTTGCTCCCCTTCACACAGACCCGGATTTGTTACACCCACTTTCAAGGTTTGTCATATATTCCTTCCACTACACTTGCCTTGCTAAACACTGATCGTTCGTCTTGACTAGTTTGGTCATGTGTACAGATGCAGCGGATCTTAGACAGAAAGCAGGTTGGGATGGTGCTCATGGCTCGTCGAGGCGGAGGTTATTAGTCAACGTCCAAAGTGAGTCCACTCTTCACTAGTATTGCAGAAAACATATCGCCTTTCAAATTTAGGTTACATTCCCTCTTCCTTGATGATCCCTCCAAGACGCTTTGTCACGCTGCTAGACCAAGCGCGGTTGCACCAGATTTCTCAATGCATATATCACAATGCTCCCATAACACCACAGCATTTCTCCTTATATGCAGACCACACATGCGATACAGACCTCTTTCCACGCATTACTACGACCATACTACAGGTTCACACCGATGAGGTGTGGAGTCTAGAATGGAGCCATAGTGGAAAGTTCCTGGCCAGCGCAAGCAAAGATAAGAGCGTCATTGTTTGGTCAGTTGGGGTAAGCATCTTCCCAACAGCTGAATGGTTCCAGCTCCTTTTGATACGGTGCTCCACATGTCACAGCCTAATTCAAATCCTGAAATATCCCTGCACTTGCATCTACAAGACCACCAATTTCCTGTTGGATGCCTCGCGTGGTCACTCGATGATACCATACTGTTATCATCCTGCGAGCAACTCATCAAGATGTGGAACACAGAGGTTCGCCAAGTCCCATACTCTCGGCACTCTTGACGTTTTACCTCATCCCTAGTCCGGTGCACTCATCCGAATGATCGAGGCTCATACTGAACCAGTCTCAGCACTGGCTTGGGTTCCCGATGGGTCGGGGTTCATTTCGGCTTCCCAAGATCGAAAGATCAATCTATGGGTAAAGCATTGTTTTTTCGCTGTTGATTATCTCATAAACTATCGCCTCTGCACGGCTCTTCAGGGTTCCGACGGAAAACAGCGTGATTCCTGGGGAATCACTGCCACTCGGATAATAGATCTTGCCGTTACACCCGATTTCACACGTTTAGTTGCTATTGGCGAGTCTGCAAGGGACCCTATATTGTCAACCCCAAGAAGTGAAGCAGCCGCATCATCGACTGCAAACAGGAATGGCAATAATAACGCAGTACCCAATGGCCCTCGGACACTGGAGTACTTGATGATTGTTTACGATTTAACTACGAAGCAGCCTGAGCTGTAGGGCTATCTCACTCCTGCTTTTTGAACCTCTGTGATTCTTGCTGAACCTCCTTCCCTAGTTCTGTTCCATTAGGAGGTCAACTCACAAGCGTCAAGATCTCGAGTGACTCTCAATATGCGCTCGTCAATCACGCCCCAGATGTACGTTTCACCCCTGGCTCGGTATTAGTTCTGATCGGAAAGTTGTTCGCGGGAATTAGGAGATCCACTTGTGGGACTTATTTACGGGACGTCTAGCCCGCAAGTATACGGGTCAACGACAGGGGCGGCATATAATTCGAAGCTGTTTCGGAGGCGTGGATGGCAATTTTGTGGTCAGTGGCAGCGAAGGTACTCAATTCTTATACTCTCTCTTCCATTTTAGTCCACTCACGACGCTCACGTGATCTACGCGTCACGAAGACGGCAAGGTGTACGTGTGGCACAGAGACCGCGGCATACTTCTCGACGTTCTAGCCGGCCACGGGGGTGGAAGCGTGAACTCCGTTGCATGGAACCCCAGGAACACGCAGATGTTCGCATCCTGTTCAGATGACTGCACCATACGCCTGTGGGAGCCTTCGGCAGGCGGCACGGACGGCGACTCCTCTTCGCGTCTAGCCCGCCGAGCGGCAGATGATCGAAGTCACGAGCACGAGCTCAATGGGAAAGGCAAGGGAAAAGGCAGAGAATCTTGGGTTGAGGATGTTCCTGCGTCGCGAAGCCTGTGAATATACGACTACTAGTCTGATTTCCTCCCCCTCCTCACGTACCAAACCTCAATCCGGATAGTCCCGATCGGCACAATCTGCACTTCATACACATTTATCGTACACCCTCTAGCATTCACCCGTCGCACGTATACGTTACGTCTTAGCGCCTCCCCTTCCGACCACTCACAACCTGCATGTAGACTGTCTGTCATTATAGCAATTTTAGCAAGGGCATATATATTCAGTTGCATCCGCTCTTCCCTTCGCGAATTCGGTGATGCATCGCTCGTTTTAAGCGCGAACGTCTATCACAGTCAACTCTCAAGAGTTGGTTTCAATGTCCTTCCTCCGGGGTCATTCGCAGAATCAATGAAACCAATAAATATGCAGGGATGACTTTTGTTTCAGCGCGGATGTAAGGGGATGGGATGAAAAACAATATATTAAGTCACACAGTCACAATAAGGTGATATGACTTCCTTAATGCACATTCCCACCGGAGACACGATTACAAAAATGCGACTGGTTGCTCTATGCTGAGGAAGACAGATGCCATGAATGACAGCGGGCTAGAGGATGTATGAGAACAGGACTATCGAGATATACTGCTACATTGTGCCAGAATGGTAACTTCCCTAAGTCTATAGAACAAGCTCACGGGAAGCACGGGTGAGAAAGTGAAAGGGTACAGAAGTAGAAGCCCAGCATCAAGTGAGCGCCGTGCGAGACGTACGAGATTGTCCCTTGGAGTCTCATTTTGTCGGGAAAGCACGGGAAGGAACCAAGCGACCGGATAGTTGAGAATGAGCGCGGTGCTTGGGCATAAAAAGCGAACACGTTGGTTCTTTCTTAGCGCTGGGAGAAGACCGCTTTTGTCGAGGAACGGGTTCCAAGGGGTGAGAACGTTGCTGTCCGCCGGTATTCTGATCAAGAGTCGACGGCTTCTTTGCGGGGGCAGTGGATGCAGGCAACGCTGTCGGAGATGGACGATAGACCACAGGTCTCACAATCACTCGAGTACCTGACCCCGGTTTGGACGGAGAAGACGACTTTGAAACATCCCGGATGCGTTGACGATTGGCCTGAACCGTTGGCATCGGGGGCCGCATGAGTGGCTCGAACATAGTCCTCTGTATCTTTGAGGCTTCACTACGTGTCTTCTGGAACAGACTCTTCTGTTGAGGAGTAGAAGACCCTGATGCACGGATATAAAACTCTCCACTGCCATTCAAAGTTCACGACAGGACTCACAGCCTCGTGCTCGTTTCGTCGGCGGGAGCCGATCTGTGAACTTAATTTCTTTCTGTCTTTTGCGTTCCTCTGCCTCAAGTCGCTGGGTCTTCATTTTTGCGCTTATCTCTTCGAGCCGTTTTTCTTTCCTCGCCCGGAGATCCTGCCGACATGTGAGATCGAGTATTAAGTGTTACAAAAATCTCTTACAAAGAAGAGAACTCTCCAAGACTTCGGAGGGGCCAAGAACCCAGAAGAGTACTCTTCAGTCTCGACTTGGTGCTCCCGGCAACAATGAACGCGCCAAAGGTCTAATAATGTTTCGGTGCCACAATTCCGTTCACATAAGAAATGGACGGTACCGTTTGTATAAGCTCGCAAATGCTGGATGACGATGTCAACAACAAAGAGAAAAAATAACATTTGGATATGAACGGCTGACTGGAGTGGCATCTTCAAGCCGCCGTAGGTTATCGACCGAGCAAGACTCGAGAATAGGCCGGACTAGGTCGTATGAGACAGAGTCCCCAAGGCTTACAATCCCTACGATAGGAGAGAATACTTAATCCATGTGATCCCCTCGTTAGCCGATGCTCACCATTGACATGGACAGTCGCGACTGAGCGGACAAGAATTAACAAAGGCAAGGGAGCCGAGACGCAAGCAGAAGGGCTGACCTCGACGGCAATAGTGGACAAGAGATGGAATACGTCTAAATGGTGTTTCAATCTCCGAGGACATTTGGATGAAAATACACGGGAATGAGAGAGAGAGGAGGCCGTGACAGTCGTTGACAATGAAAGATGTGATGGTGGTGGGTCGACACATCCACGGCAATGTCCTCGATATGGTACCACTTTCACACGGCTATACTTCCTTTCTTGTTACAACGCACGCTTAAGTCCACTCTTTCCCCGAGTGACGCCTCCCGCTTTTGATTCAACACGGCTAAGTCACTGGTAGAACAGGATTTCGAGAAGTCTTCTAACGCTCGAACACGAGGGAAATCTTTACACGCGCTTGCTTCAAGTGAGCGGGAATCTCAGGGCATTCACCACACCAATCACGGCACTGCGCAGAGCTAACTGGCAACCCCTGAAGCCCGAATTGGGAGAATTCGGGGCCATTGTTCTCGTGTGACGTATAGAACATCGGTCCTCAGACGCGCGTGTATCACCTTGCACGAAACACTTCGCAGGAAGAGCGACGGCGTCTCGGAACACTGCTCACGAGGCAATGAATACCTTAAACGCTGATCTGAGACTCGCGTCAACCGTAATGAATGGAAAATACTCACAATCTCACGGGCCGAGCAAGATCCACCTTGAATGAATGGGAGCGGGTGCGTATAGATATGATGGCTTCGCTTCAGAGGAGAATGATCCCGCTTCTGCAGCAGCTAAATAAAGACCGAAGCCTCAGAGCGAAGATTTGACAGTAATCACCTGTTTAGGATAGCATAATGCCGGAATTGAAGAGGCGACATGAACCTGAGGGGGCTTCGGAGACCGCCCCGAATGCAGGAAACACGTCTGGTTAGTGAGGACCGAATGAACGGAGATCAATAATCCAACACATGGCCGAATTTCTGCGCCGTTCCCGGCGACTCTCTGGAAAGGCGTAGTGGAAAACGCCTCCTTATCACTCCCAAGCCCGCATCGTTCGCTGAGCAATTAGTGGTTCATCTCACGAAGTACGATTTTCCCAAGCCATGGAGGTGCTATTCCCCGCCGTTTAAAAGGGCCAAACCAACAGGCTGGGCGTTTCCTACATCCTCCCTCTCCGGTTCGTTTCATGCAGCGACCAACGCACAGCCGGCTGCACGTTCGTGATGCGCGTGATGCACACACCGTTTTTGAGGCCGTACGACTAGGCTTGCTCCGACCCGTTACACGCCGTCTCAACGAGGTCGAGAGGTCGATGTACATCACCTCAGGAGCCATTTTCGTCTGGGAAGAGAGCGACGATGACTTGGGGCTGAAGAGGTGGACAGATGGACGCGTATGGAGTCAATCCCGCATGCGCGAGGTTAGTCGGAAATTTTGGGTCATTTCTCAGTCGCACTGATCGGTTACTAGCCGTATCTATTCTATGACGAGAGATTACCGTCAGATGAGGCGCGCACAACAGAACATCCTACACGGTCAGCGCTAGATTTACTGGTCAGTTGCCTGCAGCCTCACCCTGCACAGATCATCAGGAAATTTTCGATTTGTTGACGGCATAGCGAGAAGCGGGCCTATCTCACCAGCGCTTTCGCATTACGATAGAAGCGAGCACCATCCACTGGGACTTGTTAAGCAAGCATATTCGGCTTGGGTTCTCGAAAATCAGGAAGTAAAGCCCCGAAAATGGCATCTGACGGCATATTTCACGTACGCGGATCTGTCCCAAATTCCAACCATAGACCAAGATCCCATGCTGCGGAGTGTGGTGGTTCCAGTTGGTGTATACCGGAGCGGCAAAGCAAGGTCGAGGAACTCGGACGCAGGCATAGGAACGTCCCCACCATCGTCACCATCACTCTACGCACCAGGTCCAGCAGGCCCTAGCGTTCCAAGCCAAACGTCCGCTTCGGTCACTGCGGAGTCTTCGACAGCGTTGCCTTCCTTGCAGACGGCAGTGACACCACAGCCATTCGATCCCCGTATGTCGAGGAGAGGGCACGACTCTAGACACGCGGAGGATCAACGCATTATTCAGATGTTGAATTCGCGCCACAAAACGTAGGCTGGGGTAGAAACGGACTATCAACGTGTGCGCTTTGCGCAGTACACAAGATGGACGAAAATTCTTGCAATGAATAGCATAAAATGATGCAATGTACCTCATAACCTACTTGATGTTTTTATCAGCATATCGTCGAAAAGTGAACACTGGGAATACAAGAGCATGGAGCGTATACAACGTTAGACATCAATCCTCATCCTCGTCGGAAGGCGGGTCATCGTCAGCATTTGCCGCAGCCTGTATGGCACCTACGATGTCTTCTACCTGGCCTTTTTGTGCAGCAAGTCGTTGCCCTAGCAGGTATGTCAGTAGGCGCAGAAGGTAGCAGACAGGCGTCGTACGTACGAATCAGTGTATGGATGGCTTGCTGAGTCTGCCTCTCTAATTTCGCCACCTTCTTCTCCATTTCTCGTTTAAGGTCCCAATTTGGCCGTTTTGGCGCAATGTTCAGAAGATCCTGCACGTGTAGGTTGAATGGAGTAGAAACTTTCAATGGAAAATGACCGTTACCAAATCCTGGGCTCTTTTTGCCTCGTCTTCGGCAATGATTCGTTCCGCCAACCCTTTGACGTTATGCTCGAGAGTATCCTCCATGTCCACGTTGGTTTGGTGCTTGCGCAACGTGCGAGTTTCGGGGTCAAAATTCCGGTTAGTCAAGACAGACTCTTCGGCAGCACCACTTGGGGCACGACATTAACACGAGTTTCGTTTGAAGAACTGGGGTAACGTACCTGATGTCTTCGGCATCTTCGCCAGCTCTCTTTTTGCGTAATGCAAGCAAGCGAGCCTTTCGTGCCTCTGAGGCTGCAGCAAGAGACATGAGAACGTTTGGAGTCTGAGATTTTTGACAGTGGAGAGAGTGCGTCTCGGGAGACGTGCGTCGATTGGATGACGATTTGTCAGACGCGCTTTCAGCTGAACATCCACGTCGAACAGGGGAAAGTCAGCACTCGGCACGTTGGAACACAGTTTGACTTAGGAATGCTTCTGAGATGGCTGGCGACATCTCATAGAGAAATATTGAAACCGAGGCGTCATTCACCTCTCAGGCAGACCTACGCTGCATTCAGTACCTCCGCTGTCCTTCGTTTCGCAGCTGCCCCATCAACGGAATTAGCTGACTTCCTCTGTGATAACATTCGGTATGTTTCTAAAGGGGTTTACATTGGTTGCTAATGTCGCTTCTCTAGCAACTTTTCAATCATCGCGCATATAGGTGGATAAATTTTACAATTAAGTGCACTCGCAACTCTAAATAGCCGTTTGTAGACCATGGAAAATCGACTCTCGCAGATCGGCTTCTGGAGGTTGGCTTTCTCTGCGGGCTTTCTTTCGTCTATCTGACGTAGTGGGAAGGCTACTGGTACGATCAAGGTTCATTCGAAGGGCCTCAATCAGCAGGTTCTGGACAAGCTGAAGGTCGAGCGAGAGAGAGGAATTACAGGTAAGTCACAATAGATTGTATGAAATACTCGACTGATATGGATCAAGTCAAGGCACAAACTGCGAGGTCAGTACTACGCTGTTCCCTGAAATTGCGCTTCTATGCGCTGACTAGTCCTAGTATGTTATACAAACAAAACAACCTGCGTTATCTCTTGAACCTCATTGACACCCCTGTATGTGCTACTTCTCTACTTTCCGGAACGCAGGCTGACTTGTTTACGAAGGGTCATGTTGATTTCTCCTGGGAGGTCTCCCGTTCAATGGTTGCCTGCCAAGGTGCACTCCTTCTTGTTGATGCAAGTCAAGGTGTTCAGGCCCAGTCTTTGTCGGTATTTCACGCTGCACGGGAAAGAGGTCTTAAGATTATCCCGGTCTTAAACAAGGTTATATTTCCCCCGCGAGGTTTTGAACCAAGCTTAATTCCCTGTACTCAGATCGACCTTCCAACGGCCCACCCTAACAGAGTCAAAGCACAAATGCACTCTATATTTGGTATCGATCCTACGGATGTTTTGCATATATCAGCGAAAACGGGGGAAGGTATTAGTGACGTGCTACAGGCCATTGTAGAGCGCATCCCTCCCCCATCTGGGGAAATAACAGGGAAATTGAAGGCTTTCTTATTCGACTCGTCGTTTGTGTCCCCTCTTTTCGGTATCGGTGGAAGGAGTATCTTTACATTTTCGAAGATACGACAGGTACCGGGGAGTGATCTCTCTCGTCAGCATTCAGGACGGTGTGCTGCGCAAAGGTGCGTTCTTTCTGGCCAGAGCTAGGACACGAGTCAGATCATTCGAAGGGGATAGAATAGCGTCCTGTCATACCCGAAAAAAGTATGAGATTATGGAGCTGGGCATCATGCATCCTGAGGAAGTCCCGACCTCCCAACTACTCCCGGGACAGGTCGGCTACATAGCCTGTAACATGAAGCAATCATCCGAGGGTAAGATTCTCGACAATGCGCACTTCGATTTGCCTCATGTTGCGATGGCAGCCCACGTTGGTGATACATTGCATCGTATCGGGTATCCTGTTGAGCCCATGCCTGGCTTTCAACCCGCCAAAGCCATGGTGTGTTTCACTGTTCTATAATGAGAGTATTCTTGACGTCTATTCCGACAGGTTTTTGCAGGAATATACCCCGTAGAGTCCGATGACTTCTCCAAATTGGAAGAGTCTATTAAGAGGGTACAGTGGTTCGCCAACACGAACCGAACGTGACTACAGTGACTTTTTACGACAGCTTACACTTACAGACCGCAGCGTCACCGTTCAGCGCGAATCATCTTCTGCCTTGGGACAGGGTTATCGACTCGGCTTCCTTGGATCTTTACACATGGATGTCTTCCGGCAGAGGCTCGAGGATGAGTACGACGCAAACGTTATCGTCACAGCCCCGACTGTGCCCTATAAGGGTCTGTCCTCGGATCACCGGGAGCCTCATCGGAACTAACACGTTCACAAGTGGTGTACAGGGACCGCACTGTCATTGTTAGTAATCCGACGGACTTTCCAGAAATCGCGGAAACGTCTTCGCAGGTCCGCGAAGTTCAAGAGCCGATTGTGAAAGCTAATATTATTGTCCCTGAAGGTCTGTCCGCATTTTTCAAGACCGATTCCATGAATTAAATTACCTACAGAATATCTTGGCGAGATGATGGACCTCTGCTTCGAGCACAGAGCGGAGGATGTTGATCACCGTTACCTGGAAACTTCGGGGGAAGCCTCGAACCGTATTATGCTCACATGCACACTATCTCTAAGCGAAATAGTAGCGGATTTTTTCGACAAGCTCAAGAGCCGTAGTTCGGGATTTGCCAGTTTCGAGTAAGTCAGTACTGAGCGGCCGCCGATCCAGTCTAACCCAAGACGACCGAAAGTTATGAGGACGCCGGTTACAAACGAAGTAATCTCGTGAAGGTACGAATCCCACAGTTTCACAGAAGTTCCCAAATTCATCAGTCCTGATCAGATGATTTTTTTGCTAAACAACAAGCCCGTGGACGCCCTGGCCTTGATCGTGCATCGAAGCGCTGAGCAGAGCATAGGGAGAATGTGGGTGAAGAAATTGCGTGAGTAGTTCAATTTCCTTAATCGTTATGCACATGCGTATATGATGCCCATGTGACTGCCACGCAGACAAAGTCATTCCCCGGCAGCTGTTCGAGGTCCCCATTCAGGCTGCAGTTGGAAAGCGAATAATTGCGCGTGAAACTTTATCAGCCTTGCGGGCGGACGTAACCGCTGGGCTGTATGGAGGTACGTTAATTCCACGAGTCATGGATATGAAACCTACTCGGGGTTGACGTGTGCGGCGGTGTTCCCAGGGCATTACGAACGAAAGATGAAACACCTGGAAAACCAAAAGGAAGCGAAACGTAAAATGAAGAGGATCGGCCGCGTGGACCTTCCCCAAGAGGCTTTCTTCGATATTCTGAGTACGAGACGTTCCTGATGTATAGATACCACGAAGATCACGGACGTCTAGACTTTGTCCATGTGATGCGTCCGGATCCATTCGAGCCTACAGTAATATACACACCACTACCATCTCGAGCATACAACATATCCGCGATAAGCCATACAGGTGTGATAGGACAGGCACACTCATAATTCATTGTCTTCGTCATCGTATGATTCTTTGATAAGCCTGGGATGTTTGAGTTTTTTTCAGGTACACTCGCGGTGATAATGCGCTCTTACCGATACATTGACGGTGGTGGGTGATCGCCGCTGGGAGGTGTCTGTCAAGACGGCAAGCCGATGGAAAGGAACAGGAGAGACGCGTACTCGTTCGTAACATATACGTCGACTAGCTCAGGGCGAACATAATCGTAGTATGGGTTCACGACGTCAACCTTGTCGACAAGATCGCCCTCCTCAAACCCAAGCACGCCACTTGGGTCATCGAAGTCCAGAGCGCCATACTCGTGGTAAAGGTTCCACAGCGGCGTCAACTTGAACTGCCCCGCACATACCATTACCGTCGTGCTGTGCGCACGGGCTGCCGTTGCCGTGAGAAGAGAACCGGTAAGGGCGAACATGCCACCGTTCGTAAGGATGGCGTGGGCGCCAAGAATGACTTTGCTGACGCGAGACATGAGAGCGTAGATTGACGAATCGGGAACGAGAAACGTGGAGATGCCTGAAGAGGAGAGCGATCGCGCCATGTCATGGCCTCCGTAACTTTGGAGAATAGTGGGCGTAGGTGTGGTGTGTAAGTATATGGCGATCGAGGCGGTATCTAAAAGGCAAGGCTCACGAAGGACCGCTTTCTGCAACGATGACCGTAAATTTATGATAGTGGGCCGCTGACTTGAGATACGTCTCCACTGTCTTTGATTTGCCAATCGTCAAGATAATTTCGCTGAGGGGGATCCAGTCGGCGTTAGACTCTGGACGTAGGGCGTAAAGAGGGGGAGGGGGGAGGAGAGGGAACGCACTCTGAGTGTATTTGGTCTCTGGCGCTCTTCGCAATGCTATCATAGACAGTCTCGAGCTCATCGAGGATAACCTGTATCGCCTCCATCACGACAGGCTTCAACGTCCGCGCAAACGAATCAGGATCATCCAGATCGTCCTCCTTCAGCACAAGCGTCGACTCTGCCTTCTGTTGCTCGGCCGCCTGTCGCCGCGGTTGACCCTGCAGCACGAAATTCGCGATCGAGAACTCGTCGTTCGTACACGTCGTGGCTTCGCCCTTCGACGCATTGTCGTATTCCTCTCGGACGTGATGGAGTAGCCTGCGGACGGTATTCCCAACGGTATGTTCTGTGTAGGCATGTTGTTTTGCGTCATTTCGAACCCCCGCCACCATCATTGGCCATCCATAAGTAAGTACTAATACATGCAAGGAAGGTCAGTAGTAGTGAGGCACCTTTTGGTTGTGCCTCAATTAGTTTCCGTCCCACGCTTCTAATGATCTCCACTAGCTGACTGATGTTCTGAAATCGCGCTTTTGACACGACCTGGCGCAGAACCAGCGCAGTTTCCAGGGCAGTCTGGCGAGACCCGACTACCTGCCTGGTGGTCACTAGATTGGTCGCCGTGCTAAGCTTAGAGGTTGCAGACAGTAGGGCGTACCGTCTTCTCAACTTCGCTGCAAGAACTTCTACAGGGCGTTGCCCTGCTGCGTGCTGGGGCTCTGTGGCCATTTTATTCGAGTTTTAGGGTCAGGTAGAATGTACAGTGTGCGAGGAGTCAGGGAGTCAGAAACTCTATTTTGGGTTATACAGTACTCTGGCACGTGATAGGCTACAATATTTCGAGGCGGCCACTGTACAGACTATTGTTTACCTTTTTGTTGGGGTGCGATCTACATACTGATATTATTAAGAAGGCCCAGATGACACATGCCAATCTAGTATATCTGCCCATTTTCCAGGGAGGAGCTGGGATATTTGCTCCACATCCTTGTCGCCGCGCCGGACAAGCACTGAAAATATAAAATGTGAAACACTTGCGCGACTGAACAAAACAACGGGGACTTACTAGCACGATGTCCTGGTCCCGCGGTAAGGTTTTTGCCAGGCGAACAGCTTCCCAAACTGCGTGGGCAGATTCAAGCGCTTTTATATCGACATTATTACAGGGATCAATGTGATTACGAAGGGAGGGCGTACCAGGTATGATACCCTCTAATTGCGTGCATAGACGGAATCCCCTCAATGCTTCCTCGTCGGTCGCAACCACGTATTCTGCACGTCCCGAATCTTTGAGCCAGGCATGTTCGGGACCAACACCGGGGTAGTCAAGCCCAGCGCTGATGGAGTGCGTCTCGATGATTTGCCCCGAAGGAGACTGTAGAATGTACGTTCGTACTCCGTGGAGAACCCCCGGTTGGCCCTTTGACAGAGTGGCACTATGTTTATCCCCATCGATGCCTATAATAATCAGGTGGGCAGACACACTGATTGTGCAGACGCAACTGACCTTCACCACCAGCCTCAACACCGACCAGTCGAACTTGCTTATCGGGGATGAAGTCGTAGAACGTCCCGATGGCGTTGCTGCCGCCACCGACACAGGCCACAACGACATCTGGCAGTTTCCCTCTCACTTCCAGCAACTGTTCTTTGATCTCTTTGCCAATGACACGTTGGAAGTCTCGGACGATAGTCGGGAACGGATGCGGGCCAATAGCCGAGCCTACTAGATAATGGGTAGTTGAAAGGTTTGTGACCCAATCACGCATGGCTTCATTGACGGCGTCCTTCAGCGTGCGCGAGCCTGAGTGGACTGGTATGACCTGAATCGACACGTCAGAAAGGTTGAAAGTAAGCGGTGTCGAGGACGAGGTACCTTGGCGCCAAGCATTTCGATTCGGAAAACATTCAAGGCCTGACGGCGTACATCCTCCGCACCCATGTAGACGACACACTCCAGACCAAACCGCGCGCAGACGGTGGCGGTTGCAACGCCATGTTGGCCAGCGCCGGTCTCAGCGATGATGCGCGTTTTTCCGATCCTGCGGGCAAGCAGAATCTGTCCTATAGCATTATTGATTTTATGCGAGCCTGTGTGATTACTAAAGTAGCACGTAAGCACCAATGATAGGTAGTTGGGATGATGAACGAACAGGTCCTCTCGTTTCATCCAAATCTTCGCTCCGCCCGCATGTTCCGTGAGTTTTTCGGCGAAATAAAGATTCGACGGCCTGTTCATATATTTGAATAGACCTTCCCATTCCTTCCAGAACTCTGGGTCCGCCATGGCAGACTTGTGAGCCTGCTCAAGTTCGATGAGACAATCAAACAGGGCCTCCGGAACGTATTGTCCGCCAAATTGACCGAAACGCGGGGGAAGGACCGTCGTCTCCGATGCCAAGCCAGGGGCGAGTGGTTTGGCGTGATCAGGGTTCCGAACCGGCT
The DNA here is from genome assembly GCA_022884055.1 of Russula griseocarnosa. Lineage (NCBI taxonomy): Eukaryota > Fungi > Basidiomycota > Agaricomycetes > Russulales > Russulaceae > Russula > Russula griseocarnosa. The sequence continues at coordinate 485,163 of JAGKRU010000020.1, read as the reverse complement.
TGGTGGCTTGATGTGTGCCTTTTGTTTGGGTATCCTGCAACGGTTGTCCCTTCAAACTGATTGAACGACAATACTCTTCCACCTTGGCAGCAACCTGAGCTGGGGGGGCTTGTTTAATGACGGAAACCAGCCTGCTACCGATGACAACACCCTCTGCACCAGCATCTACAACCGTGTTGTAGTGCTCGCGCGTTGACACACCAAAGCCAACCGCAAGAGGAACTGTAGCATACTCTTTTACGCGAGCGATGATATCGGGGAGTGCCGAATTCAAGGCTACCTTATCCGAAGATCCTGTTGTACCCATCTGCTTCAAGTCAGATATTCCACCAACTTCTATTCTGAGTCACCTCACCTTGGACACGACATAGATGAAGGTATCCGCGATCGAGGCAAGGAATTGAATACGGTGAATTGTTGTAGAAGGCGCAATGAGAGGCACGTAGGCCATACTAGACCACCGAAGTCATGCACGGCGCGTTGGTAGTAGTGATTGTTCTCTCACCTCGCTGTTGCACATTTTTCCCGGAAAGATACAGCCTCCTCTGGAGGTAAGTCAACAACAATGAAGCCGTTGGCACCCGCCTCAAACGCATCCTGAATGGCTTTCTGCTCGCCATATGCGAGCAGAGGGTTGTAATAACCTACATGATCATGGGGTTGAATTAAGGACATAACGCAGGACATATAATCTCACCCATAAGAATGACCGGAGCCGTTAGACCTCTATTCCTCGCCTCTCTGACCATTCCTAGGCACGTTGCATAGTCTACATTAAATTGCAAAGCGACCTTCGCAGCGTGATCAAGACTTTTGTAATTGCGTAACTTCAGGATGCACACACGTTGTTTGTTTCTTGGATAGCAGGGCCATCAGCCATGGGGTCTGAAAAAGGTATTCCGAGCTCGATTATGTCTGCCCCTCCCTCCTGCATGGCCAGGAGAACTGGGACGGTATCTTGTGGTGTTGGATATCCTGCGGTCACGAAAGGAACCAATGCATGACCGCCCTATACGTATCTCAGTGAGGAAATACGCATTTATGAGATGCTATAAGTTGTCGTCACCTCTTCTAGTTTCTTGGCGAATACTTTTTTGATGTGGTCCATCAAGAAGAACTAAAGGGAAAGTGCGATGAGTCAATGATGCTTACATTACGTTTGTTTCAATCTACAATCTGATAAGTCGGCAAAAGTGCGGTCAACTAACTCCACTCATCATGCTCGTGCTCGTGTCAGTGCCACGTTTTCCCTCCTCCGAACCAACAACCGCAAATGGATCTCTGTCTTCCTTCCGATGAATCACGAGTATTGATAATATACACAGGCGGTACTATTGGCATGCTCATCGGAGAACATGGCTACGTACCCGAGCCCTACTTTCTAACCGAAACACTGCGCAGCCAGGCTCGCTTCCACGATCCACACCAGGACTCTCTCTTTTCTCATGCCGGTTCTGTCGAGGGCTTCAGACAGTGGTCTTCCTCTGGAAGGGCGTCCCCTTCGAACGCGGAGTCTACTAGTATGACCGACCCTACTATTATGACTATCTCGCATCAACCAACCCTACTTGTACGTTCTTCCCGCCCAATGGACGGTCCGCCCACTCTATCTCCTATGGGTGAACGCTCGTCTCGGGATGCTACCCGACCCCATTCTATCAAAGTAGCCGACGATGTATACGAATCGCGCCTCCCGGCGCTTGTTACTCCGCGGAGCGCCATCGCCGGCGGCGTCGAGAAGCGTATCCGCTATGCCATCTCGGAGGTAACACTAATTACCGTTGATAGAAGCAATCAGCTGTAAAATTCACATCCGTACTCGCAGTGGCACCCACTCTTGGACAGTACTAATATCGAGATAGAAGGTCGTGTTCATCCTCGTCCGTCCTCGGCCTCGTTCCCAACCGTCTGATCCAAGCTCTTCCTTTTTCTTTTTGCGGTACAGATTGGATTCGAATAGCTACCGAGATCGAATTGAACTACCCTTTGTTTGACGCATTTGTGATCCTCCATGGGACGGATACGATGGCATATACCTCCAGTGCCCTCAGCTTCCTGCTAGAGGATCTAGGGAAGACCGTTGTAAGACTCGATCTTATACAACACAAGCCATCAGTGCCTGCAGTGCTAAAAGAAAGGAACAGATTGTCACGGGGGCGCAGATACCACTATCTCAACTCCGGAATGATGCCGTTGACAATCTTCTCGGTGCTTTATCCATTGCTGGCCACTACATCATCCCAGGTACTTCGAGGTGATTGGCTCGATAACAGAGGCACTTGACCGACGCGGTGCTTTTCTAGAGTGCTGTTTGTTTTTCAATCATACAGTCTTCCGGGGAAACAGGGTTTCAAAGGTCTCGTCCGCCGACTTTAACGCTTTCACAAGCCCTAATTTCTCCCCTCTCGTGAACGGCGAGTATCACAACCTTGAGCGCCGCGTTTATCCAAGAGTAGGAACTGATACTCTTCGACAGTGGGAATCGACATCGTGGTGAACTGGAACGAAGTCATCCGACAAACGAGCCTTCGCAGATTCAGAGCGCATAAACGTATGTAGTATATTCAAGTTAAAACGTGTCATCTGCATCCTAAATAGTCGATCCCACCACGAAACTCAGGGCTCAGCCCACATGTAGGTAAATGATTACTCCTAGATCCCTACCCGCACCCGTATAGTTGGAGGCTTACAATCCAACACCCTCAGCTACATTACGCCTATTTCCAGGCATTACCGTTGCCACAGTCCAGGCCTTCCTCTCGCCGCCCATTCGAGGGGTGGTCCTCGAAACATTCGGCGCAGGAAACGCGCCTCAACGCAAAGACCTGATGTCTGCTCTCCGCGAAGCATGTGAACGCGGCGTAGTCATCGTCGCCATTACCCAATGCATGAAAGGCTCGGTCTCCAACGCCTATGAGACGGGCCGCACGCTTCTCCAGGCAGGTATAGTTCCAGGTGGCGATATGACGCCCGAAGTAAGTACACCCATTTTTTAAAGCGCGCGGAGCGCGACGATGCCGCAACAATACCAAAAGAGCATTTCGTTTGGTAGTGCGCGCTGACAAAGCTCAGCTATCTCCTCTCCAAGCCGGAACTCTCTGCTGAGGGCGTACGCAAACTCGTTGGTACACCACTGCGTGGCGAGCTGACGAGTACACCGCGCGGCACACTCACACCCGCCATTGATGTGAACTTCGAGGCGATCGGCAACACGCTTGGGCACATCGTCCGGCTGACTTCCCCAGCGCGTAACTCAACCCCTGCTATCGTCGTCTCCGACGCCCAAGACGAACTACCAGATGCCGGCGCTCCATGGGCATGGACAGCAGCGGAGGCAGCTACAACTCAACGTGCGCTATTCTCGTGGCTTGTGCACCTCGCGGCCGCAGCGAATGATGTCGATGGGCTCTTGCATTGTTTGTCCACTGACGGAGCGCATGAAGAGGAGCGGAGCACGATCGTGGGCGGGATCGCCAATTGGATAAATCCAGCGTCGGGAAGGTCACCTCTCCACGTGGCTGCGATTAGTGGCAGTGCGCATTGTGTACATGCATTGCTCAAGGAGGGATCACTTGTACACCTGAGGGATTCGTTGGACCATACAGCGCTCTACTACGTGAGCGAATTTATCCTTCGGTGTCGTTACGTGGGGAAGCCTGATCGATGGGTAGGCTGCGCGGCAAGGCCACGATGAAATTGTGAGCACGCTGGTGTTGGCAGGCGCGAACCTTAGCGGGGCAGATTTAGAGGAGTTTGCTCCTCTCGCCGCAAAGATGGCACTTCTTCGCGAAGACCGTGCCGCACTGAATATTTGGGAGAAAGCGGGGATCCATATACCGGATCGACAGCAGCAGCAGAGCAAAGATAACGTGGAGTCGTAGATGTACAGAGAGGAGGAAGGAGAATCAAGAGATGGAATCTGAAACCAATGAGTAATGATTAACCGTCCGTCAGAGCCGAGTCATTTTGCTCTTCTGCAAGGGAGGCGAAATGATCATTCAGGGTCTTTAGGAAGAACTCCGTTTGATCATAACCGAATGTGAAGGTATCTGCGAGGAAGTCCAGCTTCTGTATATATTCTTGCGACTCCTTTTCCAGCTCCAGCGGGGTATATCGCACCATGCGTTGAAGATCATCTTTCGTTTTAGGACGAGAAGGCGAATGGCCTGGGACAGAGGATGGTGGGGGTTGGTACATAGATGTGAGCAGAAATGAGAGACTTGCTGTGGTAGTGTTAGAAGAGATGTATAACGGTGCCACGAGAAGCGATACTCACCTGTATTCATGTGCGAAAAAATACACTTATATGTGATCTCCTCAAGCTGTCCCAAGTAAGCATACGGACTCTCTTGAATCTTGGCACTCAGAACAATAAGATTCGTCAGGTCTTCGTAAAGCCGAATCGTGACGCCGTGCTTGGGGTCGTTCACTAGGGTGTCCTGAGCGGTGCGGCCAGATCTCGGAGTCTCTCGCTGACCCCTGTTGGTTTTGTTCTGCGTTTGCGAGTGGGCAATCTCCGCCTTCAGGTCTGCTTGTGTCATCTCCACTGCAAGTGTCCGGTGAGTCAGCAGCGCGCATGCGTATTATTATAGTTGCCACGCACATTGTTCATTCAACGCTGCGATGCGATTATCCTTATCCTTTATGACCGCATCCTTTTGCTTAAGTGCCTCCTTTGCCTTTTCAACCCGCTCCTCCAAGATGCGTTTCTCTTCGTCTGCTGCTTCACGCGTGAGGAAATGAACAGTTGAATCGCGACCTTCCTTTAACATAGGATTTAGACGGGCAATCTGTGCGGTTAGCTCCTTGATGAGCTCCTCTTGAGCTACAGCCGAGGTAAGTGGAAAGGAAGATGGTCGATCAGGAGTCACGCACCACTCGTGGCAGCATCATAATGCGCTTTCATGACCACTAGCTCTTCCTCTGGTTCCGTGTTTCTCGCCTTTATTAGCTGAAGCATGCTTTCGGACAGTTCCTCGCTCTTGGCTTTGTACTGTACAACAATGTTCAGTAGTCTTGCTACAAATGTACTGAGGCGCGAGAAGGGGACGCACCAAATCTCGTTCTTCTCTCATCTTTACAAGCTCCGGAGAGGAAGTAGGTCCTATCTCTTCAACTTTTCCTTCAACAATCTCTCCCTCTTCCACGACGAGAGATGAGCCCGCACGTGTTTTCCCTTTCTTTGTGGGTGGAGGCTTGGTCACAGAGGGCTCCTCATCATCAGGCTCGTCGATAATCACAAGATCCGCGTCATTCTTATGTCCGTTGACCGTCGAAGTTGCCCTTCCTTTCCCTTTGGACTTTGTGGGAGCCTTTCCGTTGGTCACCGGAACCGTATGTGCACCTTTGCGCCTGCGCTTACTCTTTGACTCAACGACCTCCGGAATATCTTCCTCATCGTCTTCTACAACCATGGGAGGCTCACTTGAAGGCTTTCGTTGTCTAGTTGTTTGAGCCCTCGCGGTGGAAGGACCAGCAGTGGGACGCGATGCAGAGGTTTTCCGCTTCTTAGAGGGTTGGTAGGGAGTTGAGGGTTCATAGCCACCTAGAATAGATAATATCAACGTGATTGTGGGCACCGCCAATGTGGAGAACACGCACCGAGCTCGTCTGCATCGGACGACATGATAGAAAGGTCACTTGAACCGCGCGTCGCGTCGCGTGCCCCGCATCGATCAACGATGCTTGTCCGGACCGCAACTTCCGGCAGGGCCGTTCCTTAAAAATTAGTCCTTACATGTATTACACTCCGCCCAGTCCTCTACCCATGTGCGGACTCGGATTCCAGAGGAAACACTTCTCCATGTCCATTTAGACGTGACATCGTGGTCGATAAGAAACGGAGCTCTTTGGAGCTCGTGCAGGAAGAGCTAGTATCCCCGCATAGCACCCATTGCGATTCTACCGCCACCAACCTGACTTTACCCAGCCCCAGCCTAAGTGTAGGCTTCTATAGAAACACCAGTTGTCCACGTGTACAAGCAGGACGCCGAGTATCCAGGCAATTCCGTGGGGTCTTTCACGCTTGATGGGCTCTTTGAGCACCGTGCTCATCAACATCCCACACCTTCTCTTGATGAGGGAGGTTTGGTTGTCATCTGTTTATATGTACATATATCCCGAGTTCTTGAGTTTCCAGGAACGACAGCCTGAGAAAGAAAATTGGGTGAAATCGTGAAGATACTGGTGAAATTCCGTGTATGGTATGGTGAGGCTCGGTCCTCGGTCCTCGGTAATACTATGTCGTGCGTCCAGCCAGATGAATAGATATAGACATGGCACAAAGAATCTACTGATCGAAGCCCTCAATGATGTCGTGGGGAAGGGGTTCAAGGTGTGTGAACTACATGGAATGACATCTTGTTATTGGATCACATCCGCCATGTTCTTGCTCCAAAAGCGTATCTAGGAGACTGTATTACATTGATGCAAGAATTTCCTTATCTGACCGCGTTGGGAATGACTGTGCATCGAAGTCGTTGACGGGCTATATCAAGCCACTTCTGGCGTTTCAAGAAGGATGTGGATGATCTTGGTCCTAAATATATCTGCCGCTCATTCCCCACAGGGGGAAGCAATTTCCAAGCTGATGCCAAGTCGTCACAAAACACGGTTTAAGGAACTATCGTGATGACTTTTCCATGGTTTGACACCAATATTGCACAAGTTTTTCGATTGTGAAGATACCCGAGATGCTGGAAGAATGAGATCGATGTTCTATTTCGCGCGAACGATTCGCGACCTGCTTCTTCGACCGAGTACTTGGTGAGTGTAATGTGACCGATAATGTATAGGTGTATAGACGCTATCCGATTTTAGCGACCTACGTCCGTGATGCCGGTGCACCCGTGGCTGGAGGGGCTTGATCAGGGAGTGTCCTTACCGACGATCCTATCACATGATTATTTCTTGGTCACTCGCTCGGACACGGGACCACATCGGTAGGCGGAGCGCGCATCGGGAGTGGATGCTTGGAATCTCAAGAAGGCAGGGAAGGAGAAGGTATGTCGGGGATTGCCGTGAGGTGAAATTCGTGGGTCGCTCGTCTGTTCGGTTTCGTTCGGTTTGAATGAAAGGGTAGACGAGCGCGAGCGTTTGTGCCTTATACTCATCCTCCCATCCATCCCTCCGTCCAGCTCCATCTGTTCTGCTTTTTGCTTTTCCCCCGTCCTTTCTCAAGGTACGCATTCTACGAAATATGTCATTTCTCTCTCCCCTCTACTCTCCCCTCACCGACCACGTCCTATCCCCAGACCCCCATATTCACTTGCCTATCCGCTCCCAAACTCCCTCTCGTATACTTTTCCGTTACCACTGGCCTTCGCTCTCCACACCATATCTGAATCTTGATCGAGCCTTGCACTAAAAAAAATCCGGCAATGCCAGAGTCTGAATCTAACAGAAAACGCTCTCGCTCACCATCCGACAGCGAACAGCCGAAGCAACATAAGCGCGCCAATACAGGCGCACCATCGCACCCAGATGAATCAACTGCTCCCACCCCCAGTAACCCCCAGCTTGCTCAATCTTCCCTATCAGCGGTGGCCAATGACGTAAACATGACAGATCCCTCATCAACTGCTCCGACCGATTCCGCAGCTTCTGCCACCACCGATACCGCAAAGGAGACTACAGAAGCGAGCAACCCCATGGCTACTTCCTCGAACCTAAATGCCACCTTAGCCACTTCCGGTTCTACGCCTCCTTCTGCTCACATCCATATGCGATGCCTCATCGTCACTCAAGACGCGTCAATCATCATTGGTAAGGGTGGTGCTCACGTCAACGAAATCCGTGAGAAAAGTGGTGCCCGTGTGATGGTCTCTGAAAGCATTCCTGGCAATCCCGAGCGTATCCTGAATGTTAGCGGCCCACTCGACGCAGTCTCAAAGGTCCGTCTTCTTCTGCTCGGTCTTTACTGATTTTTCTCAACCGGTTGCCTCGGTCTCTTTGAATAGGCTTTTGGACTCATTGTCCGGCGTATAAATGATGAACCTTTTGATGTCCCATCAGTTCCCGGGAGCCGCGCAGTAACCATCAAGTTCATGATCCCTAATTCTCGCATGGGTTCCGTCATTGGGAAACAGGGTTCTAAGATCAAAGAGATTCAAGATGCTTCAGGCGCTCGTCTTAATGCAAGTGAGGGTATGTTGCCTGGATCCACCGAGGTGTGTGCAACCAAAGATTCTCCCTTCCCCCTTCTAACTATTTTTACTCCCACCTTTCCTTAGCGAGTTCTCAGTGTCGCGGGTGTCGCGGATGCGATCCATATTGCAACCTATTACATCGGCAACATCCTTATTGAGGCACAGGAGCGGATGCCATCTAGCTCCCATTCATCGTACAGGCCGTCGAATAGGCGTTCCGGGGGTTATGTGGGCTCTTCTTATGTGCCAGGCGGCGGCTCGAGTTATTCGAATCCGTACCTCCAAGGCGTAAGCAACCCTGCACAACAGCTGCAAACACAGCAAATCTACATTCCAAATGACCTTGTCGGGTGCATTATTGGGAAAGGTGGGAGCAAAATCAATGAAATCAGGCACATGAGTGCCAGCCAAATTAAGATTATGGAGCCGGGTGCGGGCCCTGTCGGATCGGCTCCAGCTCCGGGAGGTAGTGAGGGAGAGCGATTAGTCGTCATCACGGGACCTCCAGCGAACATACAAATGGCAGTCCAGCTACTCTATCACGTATGTTGTCTTTTCACTTTTCCACGCGATCTCATACCTATCGAGTATTTGCAGCGCTTAGAACAGGAAAAACAGAAGCAGGTTCGGGCGGTGGGCGGTTATCCTCCATAAGTGTTTATGCCCCTTGAAACATAATTCGTAATATGAACAATCACCGTCCCTGCCTACAGCAGGTTTCGTTCTCTCGCTGTTCCCCATTCGTCATCTTGTACAACAATGCTATGGTGTGTCTAGCCAACCTCCCCACTTCGTTTCCGTTCGCTTTGAAGTCCAGGTCTCCAACATACAGTATTCGCCTCACACCATCGTCCCCTCCCCATTCCCTCCCTTTACCCATCACCATAATGACGTTCCCCACCATGTTTTCCAGCATGTACCTAGCGTCTTTTCATTGTCACTCATGTCACTCAGCGCACCGAGCCCTTAACCCCAGTGAAAACGTGCTCTGAGAAGTTCTGTGATTATCTGTGGGAATCTGCCGAGCCGGAGCCCGGGCTGCCTAGCATTTTTGGCTCTCGCTGATGTGGTCCAGCGTATTTTGCCATCATTGCAATTTAGATTCTACACTATAAACAGTACAGGTTTTCTCTGACACTAACACTTGCTGTGTGACACGCTGCACTATGCGTCTGGGTCCTGAGCACGTGACAAGCGCCCATCCGTAGGATGCCATTTTTGTGCACAGCAAATACATATAAATGATGGGTACACGAGAGACTGAATATGTACTTAGACCAATGAATTGAATTTGTGATGGATGTTGCACTTGGTGGCGGTGAGGCAACTAACGGAGTCAGGCCCAAGAGTTCTGTCCGATCTCTTGAGAATAAACATACGCAGCGGACCAGGCCAAGACAGGAAGCACGCGTATATTTTGTCTTTGAGAGATCGGAGTCCTAAGGGTTTCCTGGCACAAGCAAGGCGTGTCCAAGCGGAAGTCCAGGAAGCGAATCGAAGTTAATCACACGGATCCATTGCCGACGGTGGGGTTGGGGGCTGTGTGTGGCGGTGGGATATCCTACTACTCAGCGTCTGTATGAAAAGAAAAGAAAACCAGACAGTACGATGGTGACATGAGGTGACTAGGGTAAGGAAACCGAGCATCCTTGGAAGCAGGTGTGGGCACTTGTGGCGTTGGAAAGATGTACAGTACGTGTCAACATATATATATAACTTAGACGGAGATGTAGCCGAGCTCGAGCGCAATGCTCGAAGCCCTCACTTCTGAGTCCCCGAATTGCATTTCAATCGCTCGCTCATTTCGTTCCAAGTGGCGACTAGACTGCTTACTCTGGTCGGTTTACTCCGATCACTCCGAATTTTTTCTTTACATGTGGGTATGTTGCTGTACAGTACTGTAACTGTAATTTATTTATCGGGATAAGGTCACCGTGCAACGTGGTGTGCCCTTAACCGGTCCGGTCCGATCACTCCGGATCAGTTTTAGCTGACGTAATGACTGTCTCCGGATTGTGGTGCCGGGATCCGTCCAATCGTTTAGGCATACTGTATCCCACTCAACTCATTTTCACGAATACGTTACGCGTATACACACAGGCCCCAGACGCGGCCAGCTAGTTTACTCAATATGGCCCCGGTCCTTAAGGTGCATGAGCAGGATACTGCTGCTATCCTGGAAAAACGTAAGGGGAAGCGCAAAGTTGACGACTTGAACGAAGATGATGGCGAAGGCGATATGCCTCCCAGCAAGAGTCCCAACAAAAAGAAGAGAAACAAGCAGCGCGTGTTGCTGTTATCTTCGCGTGGAATCACGCATCGCATGCGCCACCTCATGAACGACCTCGAAACACTCCTTCCACACGTTAAAAAAGGTGTGTGTGAAAATTGCCTCTTCTCATTCGTGCATGCTAACAGTAGACATATGCGCATTGATGGGGATTCAGATTCGAAGCTCGATTCGAAGAACCACCTCAACTTGCTACCCGAACTCGCAGATTTACACTCGTGTAACAACACGCTGTACTTTGAGGCGCGTCGGCATGAGGACCTATACCTCTGGGCGGCCAAGACGCCAAATGGGCCGAGCATCAAGCTGCACGTACAGAACGTGCACACGATGGACGAGCTCAAAATGACTGGGAATTGTCTCAAGGGCAGTCGTGGGATCTTGAGCTTCGATGCGGCGTTTGAGGAGACGGAGTGGGGACGTCTGACGAAAGAACTGTTCACGCATGTAAGTGTTGCAGCTATCCTGTACCGTCACGTCGTGGTCGTGGAGTTTCTCATTGTTGGATGTTTGGAACCCAACACAGATATTTGGCGTGCCGCCACAGGCTCGGAGAGCTAAACCGTTCATCGACCACGTCCTCACGTTCTCCATTCTTGACTCCAAAATCTGGTTTCGAAATTTCCAGGTCAGGCACAAGTTTTGAAACAAGCGCATTTTTATGACCGGAAATTGACTTTTTTTTTAAAAAAAATTGAAACCGGGCAGATCGTCGAAAAGGATCCTTTGCAACCTCATGGTCCTCCTGAGATGTCGCTCGTCGAGATAGGCCCACGCTTCGTACTCACACCGATTCGCATCTTCGAAGGCGCCTTCGGAGGGGCAACCGTATTTGCCAATCCAGGTAAACGCTCATTTTTTTACTAGCGGGCCCGGCCAGGGCCGGCATTGTTCCTTTGTTATATTTAAAGCAATTCGTTTTTTCCACCCACAGAGTTTGTATCCCCTTCACTTGTCAGGTCTGCGAGACGCAAGGAGAAGGGCGAAAAGTACAAGGAACGCAAGCTCGCGCAACAAGAGCAAGGTATCCGTCGGACCGAGCGTAAGCGAGAGGAGGATCCACTTGGAGTGGCTAAGGTCTTTGCCTAAAATGCATCGGTGTTTGTTGGCCACCACCGTCCCATGTGGATGTGGATTATTACTGTACCCGCTAAAACTGACGCTCCCGTTCATGTTCTGCTCCCTTGCCTACCGTAGTCACCTTAACCGAAACCCACTCGCATACATACAGTAGTGCTCAGTTTTTTTCCCCCTACACGTCGTATAATGTGATCGTGCAACGCGGCGGTACCGTATTACATTAAACACAACATAAAGCTCCGAGGGTCCCGAGTGAGTCCCAAGAGACGACACGTTCTTCGGACCTTTCCAACACCGTATTACCGTATCACATGACGTCACTCGGATTCTGCCGCAACAAGAAAAAAAAAAACGAGAAACTTTTTCTTACGACGAGCCGTCAGCTCACCGACCGACCGATCTACGGGTGATGCAATGTGAAAGAGTCGTGATGATCGCAAACTCATGATACGCAGTGCAAAAAGTGTCATGATGATCGCAGACTAATCATGATGCATGATGTGGAACGAAACCTCTGGTCTCTCGATCTCACTTGCGTGTGTCCAGAGTCTATCGATTGATTTTTGTTGCTAATAAAGGAAGGCAAAAGCAGACGGATCACAGACAAAGGAAATATACGCTTTCGATCGCATCAAGTAAGTCGGTCGTTGCTTAATTATCGGCGTCAATGTTGTATCATGACGTGCCTTGACTCAGCCACCGATATTCTTGTCTTGTTCTCCAGTTGGCACTTGTTCTTCTTTTGCTTGATCTTGTTGCCCTAGGGGTCCATATAATAATGAGCAATCCAAGAAAGCTGTCCTCCTCACAGGTCCTCCCAGGACGCATCTAATCTACTGTACCATGTCCATCAAGTTGGAAATCCATCCCTCCTCTTCATCATTAGATCTTCTTGGTCCCCCCGATACTTCGTAAGTGTCTCCCTCACACACCGTGTATATGGGTGCCGCCTCAACGTCCGTATGCGAGTGCAGGTCTGCTTATTCCCTTTCCGGTCACATATCCCTCTCGTTGGCTTGTTGTTCTTCCTACTCTCTCTTCGAACGACAACGCGCCGTCCGCATCCTTCTCCGCTCGCTCGTCATCACGTTTGAGGGACAAGCTGAACTCATCACACAAGAAGCAACCTATTCTGCTATCCGTCTCTGCACCATATCCAAGGAGCTAGTCTCGAAAACGACCATAGAACTCAGCAATGACGGCCACGACGACGGAGAAGGGCCCTCCGTCTGGCACATCATGTTCGATCTCCCCATCCCGGGCTGGCTCCCCGCGAGCGATCTCTATGGAGACTGTCGGCAGGGTATTTCGGGCACACAGTACAATCTCTACGCCAGCGCGCGGTTCTCGAGTGTAGACTCGCTCGGCCCTTCTTGGGTCTCTGCCCTTTGCCCTCCGTTCTTCCCCAGGAACAACGTCCTGCACGCGGAGCACCGCAAGATAATGCTCAACCGCTTTTCGTTCCCGGCGCACAAGCCAGCTTATTATTCCGTTTCTCTGACTGCCGGAGGATTGAGTCCCAAAGACAATCCGCACCCGGTCCCCGCGGACATCATCTCCAAAGTCGAGCTATTGGCCTCCGTCCCAGATGGCATTAGTCTGGACCAGGAAAAGTTTCCTTTCTCCCTGAGTATACGCACATCTTCTTTGTCGGAGAGCGAAGCTGCCAAGCTCCATATCGCACAATTCTCTCTGGAATTGCACCAAAACGATCAATATTCGTGAGTCTTTCTCGATGCAACGTTTGGATACAATGTTCTGATCACCGGTTCCGTGCCATAGCTCGGCTGCGAATGCATATGCGGCACGCTATCCTGTCCCCTCCCAGAAGAACCAGCCACCAACCAAGTGCCTTCGTGAAGCACATCCCTCCATTCACTCTACGATATCGGCCTTCTGGGCTCCCCAGGTTCTTTTACTGTCGATGACACCCACTCCTCCTACCAGGGTACGATAGGATCGATATCCCCCTCGACACGGCCGATTATAGTTCCAAGTGCGCTCGGGCATGCATCCAACACGATGGCTCACGATGGAGACCAAGGTCCCCTTCACACGGTCGTTATTACGGTCCAAGGAAGGGCCTTGGATTGGACGGGGTCGCCGCACCTCCGAGAAACGTCGCAGGGTCCGTTCTTCAGCGTCTCGCACACGCTGCGCGTCATTGTGACAATCACCTACGACGACGACGGCGACAACGACAACGACAACGGGAAGAACCCGCCTACCTCGTTTCTCGCCTTTGTCCTCCCTCTCAATTTCATACGTCTTCGTCCCGCGGCACGAACCGCTTCTCCAGAGTCTCGAGTACCCTCGTCTGATGCTCCCGCTACTCTTCCCACAACGATGCCGCCCTCACAGACCTACGGCGTGCCTGAACTGCCTGCATACTCGCAATTATTCTACCCTAATGGAGATGTAAGATACGATGATTCGATTCCCTTGCCTCGTTACACGCCTCCGAGTCCCTCCGACTCGCTTCCGACGTAGGACGATCCCGGCGAGGATGAGGCACCCAACTCCCAACAGATCATGGCTCCTCTGTAATCAGACCAGCCACCCTTCAATCCCCCATATTCTTTGACCCCTCTTTCGCATGCCGCTTTGCAATATTTAATCTTTATTCTCCAAATCTTTCTCAATTATTTGCCGGATATTATGTAGCATACCGTCTCACTGTACAGTATCATGATTTATACTTTTGGAAAATCTTCTTCGTTCCGAGCATGTCATTCTAACTTCGTTCTCAGTACTTCTTCGAATTGCAGTGCAATCGCTTAATTCTGGAACTTTGCATTTTGTTATGTTATCCTATATAGAACACACCAACACGAGTACAGTTTTGTCCAAACCGTTGATATGCGCAGGCCGTTCAGGAAAGACTTTGACAATCTCATGTATGCACGACAGTAATCAGCGATCTGACGGCGCAAGCAGGATCTTATCAAGAACCTTCCACTCCTCAACAGGTCCCTCACAATCCACAATCCAAATCTGCGTAGCTGTAAATCCCTCCAGTACACCATCATCACCCCTACCTTCTCCAGCTCCATCTCCAACTTGACTCGGAGCGCACCGCAAAGCAACGCTCAACCCATCAGCCGAATGCCTAACCACACCCTCGCGTTCCATCTCCTGCAAAAACCTAACGCGCGTATGAGCCTCCTCATCCGCGATATAAAACAACGATAAATGCGGGAAAGCCGGCGATGCTTTTTCTGGGTTCAAGTCACGGTTGGAATTGGCTCCAGCTCCAGCTCCAGCTCCGGCCCAACTTTTAGTGCTGAAGAACGTAATTGGGCGAGTTCGATCGATGGTGCTAGGGCTATGAAGATCGAGAGAAAGTATTTGTCGCCTGTTAGGACTCGTGCGAAGCGTATGTGGAGGGAACGTTGGCCTAGGGGTATGGATTCGCGTAGGGCTAGGGCCAGGAGCGTCGTTGGGTCTACGTCTAGTACGTCTACGCTGTTGTTGTTGTTGTTGTGGTGGTGGGGTTCATCTTGTCTTGATCCGGACTCTGGTATGCTGCTCGTGGTAGGTGGAGGTGGGCGGATAGTGGCTAGCGTGACGTGCGGGTGGAAATGCGGGAAGGAGTTTGGTATGCTCGGTTTGGGGTGGCGGGACATTAGTTGTCGGAGGAGTGCAGATTCGAGGTCGGATGGTACTAGCCAGACTGCGATGCCTACCCAGCGGCATCGTTTTTAATCATCATAGGACTCTGTGGTGTTTTCATTTGGGAGACATACCCATCGTTGTCGCAATTTCTCTATGATCAGTGGTTAGATTGGGACGATGATTGTTGCAACAAATAAGGTAAGGCGCATCGTCATAAACATAATCAAATCTGATCAAATTGCAAACTGACAGAACAGTGGTGATTTGAGAGTAGGGATGATACAAGGGGGTCGATAGGTACGATTAGTATACAGTGAAAGTGAAAAGGGCCCAAATGTTAAATTTCACGGCGCTGGAATCAATAGGCAATGTTATAAACGGAGGAAACGGGTGTGAACACATTCACGTCGTGATTGTCTCCGAAGACCCCATCGTCGGATTGGGCTGGAGACTGATCCAACTTTCACTCACACCAGCCCCATCATTACTCTCAACGTCAGCCTCCGAACCATTTTCAGACGCCTCGTGTTCATGTTCTGAGAGCGGTGCTGAATCGACCGTTTCTCTAGCCACAGCCATGGTTGCAGTTGCGGTTGCTACGGGAGGTGTAGGTAAAGGACGTGGCGGTAAAGGACGTGATGTTGGAGCAGGAGCAGGAGTAGATGGAGCAGGGGCAGGGCAGGACAGGAGCTGGTGGTAGCTCCGGCGGTGCAGCAGATGAAGATGTAGGTAATGATGCAGAAGCAGAAGCAGATGCGCGATTCCGAGTTAAAGCTTTGTGAGCGGAAAGGAGGTAATAAGGGATGTTGATGATGATGTCGAGTAGAGCACCAGGTAGGTGCGACACGATTGAGCTCACCACGACTGCGGAAGGACGGGGCAAGCACAACATATCAGCAAATATAGGATCACCCGATTTTGAATATGATGACATTACCTCCAGACCCAACAGCGTAACGACCGCCGCGCAGCCAACCGAGGGCCGATCCAACGTGAAGCCGCAGGCCACAGAGCGATACGGAACACACCCGACCGTAACTGACAATTTGGACGAGATCACCAACAAAGAGGTCCACTTTCTGAGCCTTACGCTGGCATTTGCTACTTGATCCCTCCAGAGTAAGTTCCCATGCCGGTCCATAAGCCAGCTTCTCCGACGGGGTCCACGACTTTGTATACTCCTTAGGGTCGTAATCCAGCATGCGTCGTCCAGCGAACGGTGGGATATCCAGCGCGCCAACTTCAAGGCTGACAACTTCGATGTCGTTCATCCCTTCGGCGCCACCCGTCGAAGCAGCAACCCGCACTTCACGACGGAGAACGTCCACTGCACGACGAGTCGCGGTCGCGCTCATCGAACTCGGTCCCAGGAAAGGCAGCCCGATGCGCGCGTCGACCGCAGGGACACATACAACGATGCTCTTCTTCCCCTTGCCGTTTTTGATGGCGTCGCGCGAGCGTGAGGGAGAGTTGCGCATGAGTGGCAGGAGAGCCTGGATGATCTGGAGGGGCGTGATGTGCGTGGCGTTGAGATACTTGAGATATTCGCCCTGGAGCTGGACGTGTTCGAGTGGAGCGAGAGCGGAGAATTGGGAGAGACTGAGGAGGGAGACAACGGAGTGCACGAAGGGATGCGTTGAGGGGGAGGCGTGCGGATCGCCGTGGATGTTGATGGGGAATCTATGAGATAGCGTGGAGGCCAAGGAGCGAAGGAAGATTGGAATCGTGGCGGGCTATCATGTATCATGATATGAGACGAGTGTGTGAGCTTCCGGGCAAAACACAGGCGCACCTCGAATGGATCAAGGACGAGTGCTTTGACGTACCCCTTCCCCGCGCGTTCGAGTTCGTCCACTGCTTCGGGGCTTGCGACACTGGCGATGATGATGAACCCTTTCTTCTCAAGGGCGAGGATTAGGGGAAGCGCCACTGGATTGTCACCCCCGAGCACGACTGATGGACAGGTCATGAGATAAAAACCTTCAGAATCAGAAGCCAACCATACCGACGACCTGTCTGCGTTCGTGGTTTGTCGTGTGGGGCCTTTTATGCAGCCTAGCCTGCGTCCTGGCACGATAGACGTTGTACCCCACCAGCAGCCCCATGCCCACAACGCCGGACGCCTTCCACGGATTCTCAGCGGCCCAATCCGTCACATTGTTGAAAATAGAGCTCGGGGGAGGCGGTGGTGGTGGTGGTGGAGGCGGAGGAACCTCGATAAGCACTGGTAAGCGTATCTCTGGGATTGCAGGGCCGAATCGTGAAACATCCGCCCACAGCCTGTTCAACGCCTCTTGTACGTTGGGCATTTCTGCCCTGGCCTCGGAGAAGGAGACGTAAACGTAATCCTCGATGGACTCGAGGTACTCTTGAATGCCTTCGGAGAAAGGCATTGGGAGCTGGGAAGCTGTGAACGAGCGGAGAGATACGGCGGCGCAAACTCGTGTACAGTCACAACACAACAAACTTCCGAGTCGGCACCAAACTTAAAACTAATTACACTTCTCAAAGTCGCCCTCCCCATCGTGCCTCGCATATCCCTGGCTTGCCACAAACGCATGCAACTCGCACAGCCCAGCAACTCCACCACAGAACTCCAGGGGTTGTACAGCGTCGTTGACCAGGATGCGAACGAAGTCACCTTTCGGCAGCGGGAGATGTTTTGCACCACATTGCACCTTCTCAACCGCCATCCTTGCGCTAAAGGGGACCAGATTCGATGTGAACCAGGTTCGTAGTGGAGACGGATTGGTCGGGTTTAATTTCTGCTCTGGTAGGAGATATTGTCTGAACAGACCCAACGCAGCGTAAATGGACACCATTTCGTTGTCGTGAGAGAAGTCGGCATAAAAGATGCGGTCGAGGGGAATGTCTCCGGCGAGGCGTCCAACGTGCGGTTGGTTTGCGTGTGATCCCGAACAGGCTGTCCGGTCAGCCTTGCGAGTAGCTCGTTCACATATCCAACTCCTTGCACACGGCCAAGATCCGCTCCGTGACTAGAATGGTAGACAAAGTTGATGACTGAACCTGAGGGAAAAAAAAGGAAAATGGCTAACCCGTTGGCGTAGAACTTGGCGAGGTCTGCACGGTACGCATACTCTGTGAACTCTTCCGCGCTAAACAGGCCGCAAAATGGACTCGGCGCCATCAAGGCTTGAGAGTGGAAAGCGCAGAGTGACATTAGGCTATGTGTATCTTTCTTTTTCAAATGGGCACCAGGTGCAGCTGCATTGAGCCGCTTCCGTATAGACCCCGCATATAACTTGAGCCATGTCTTATCCTCCTTGCCTTCCTTTGCGTTGGGGCACATGCTATCATCCAAGGTGGTATTACCCTTCCTGGATATTAGAGCGTGAATGGAACATAAAGAGAGAATTGCGCTAACCGTCTCTGAGATGACGAGGTTCAGTTTTGCCTTGATTGTATTGTGATTGGCTTTACGGAAGCCTGGAGATCTCTCATGAAGACCCGAAAGAAAGGAACAACTAAACGTGACAGACCTGCGGTCCAGTTATGGGCAGAATCTACCACACGGCGCATTCCAGCAGCTCTAATAAAGGGCAGGTTCTCCTTCCTCAAGATATGCGCATACCTATCAAAGGCGGCGACTCCGGCCTCGAACGACCTAAAAACAAACGCGAGGTGAAATCATTTCGGAAGAAGTGAACACAGTTTAAATAAGCTTACTGCTTGGCGCCAAGTGGGAGCAAGTCATCCGTCCCGATGTCCCATTCGAAGTCCTTGAGGAAGTCCAGGTAGTGTTCCTTGAAGTGCCTGGCATGTTGTAGCTTGTCCACAGCCTCTTTTATTTCTTTTCCACTATGACTGGTCGGCCAACGTGCACCATGTCGTTGTAACTATCCCTCGTCAACGGCCGACTCGGATCCTCTTAAAACTAAGGATGGACACTACATACCAGGTTCACCTAATTACATAGTTTGGATCAATTATGGGTCGGGAGAAAGTGATCGATCGAATCTCACCTGAGATACAACGCACCCGGGAGGCGGAGGAACATACTTGGCAACGGGAATGTAAGGCGAGTACTGCGCCCAAGACCGCAGGAAACTCTCTGGAAATCCGATATCGGGAAAATCGCTATCTGGCCCAGCTACGAACCTCGTGCTTATGCGCGATGAAATCCATGGCCACGTCCACAACAATAAAGACGAGAAGGTCAAGATCGCGGCAGAGAAGTGCCAAAAGGTCAAGCTTCGTCTTTTTCGTTGCTTTGTTGATGGGAAATCTACTGTTTCGGATGCAGCTCCTTTTGCCATCGTTTAGATCTTCCGAGGATGCGGATGACCCGTGTTGCTTGTTGTCACCTAGGTTGTCACGTGTCGTACACGCACATACATGCCGCGTGGTCATCCTATCTATATATCCATCTAAAAGTAGTTTGTAATAAGGCGCTATAGCCAAGTGGTTACGGCGACAGATTAGAAATCTGTTTCCCTTTGGGAGCGCAGGTTCGAGTCCTGCTGGCGTCGAAGCTTTATTTTTTAATTACTATCTACCATTTGACATGTTTTTTAAAACTGTTCATTAATTCATTCTCAACTTCCTCTTTTCGTGGCATACCGTAGTTAAATTTTGGCCACTTGTTCACACATCATGACAAACCGATCTCATTCGAATTAGTGGCACACACAATGATTTCAATCAGTGACTGACGTTCTCACATGTTCACTCCGGCTTGTCACACCTCACCACCCGTAAAGAAAAATAAAATTTGATTACTGCAGCAATGTGTAAATTCAAAGGCGAGATGCTTTCCATGACAGGCTGGCACGCTGGCGTCATGATCACCGCGCAAATCTCGCTGTCTAGACGAATTTTATTCAAATGCGTATGCA
Organism: Russula griseocarnosa; assembly: GCA_022884055.1. Classification (NCBI taxonomy): domain Eukaryota; kingdom Fungi; phylum Basidiomycota; class Agaricomycetes; order Russulales; family Russulaceae; genus Russula; species Russula griseocarnosa. The sequence goes on along the minus strand of JAGKRU010000020.1, from coordinate 465,175 downwards.
ATAGGAATAAACTTTTGAGAGGAAACTATGAATTAGCGAGCTCCTTAGCAAGCTTCTCCGCCTTAACCTTGACGTCTTCGATAGTACCAGACATGTAGAACGCAGACTCAGGAAGCGAGTCATGTTGGCCAGAGAGGATTTCCTTGAAGGAACGGACTGTGTCTTTCAAGGGCACAAGCTTGCCCTCGTACCCAGTGAAGACTTGAGCAACCTGGAAAGGCTGTGACATGAAACGTTGGATCTTGCGGGCACGCTCAACCTGAGATCATGGAGTAAGTATACCATAAAAGAATTTCTGACGTATACTCACAGTCAGCTTGTCCTCCTCAGACAACTCATCCATACCCAGAATGGCAATGATATCCTGGAGGGACTTGTAGTCCTGGAGAATCTTCTGGACAGCGGTCGCAATCTCGTAGTGCTCCTTGCCAACCTGTTATTGGCAATGAGCGACTTTAAAATCTTTTCGACACTGAGGTCCTTACAATGCGTGGGTCCAACATGCGGGACTTCGAGTCAAGAGGATCGACGGCAGGATAAATACCGAGCTCAGCAATCGAACGCGACAACACAGTGGTAGCGTCCAAGTGGGCGAAGGTAGTGGCCGGGGCAGGATCCGTTAAATCATCGGCTGGGACATACACAGCCTGTACGGAGGTGATGGAACCTTTCTTGGTGGTAGTAATACGTTCTTGCCTGGAAGGAAGATAAGAATGATGCACGCATGAACGAATATCAAAAGCTTACATGCTACCCATGTCCGTCGAGAGTGTGGGCTGGTAACCGACGGCAGATGGGATACGGCCAAGAAGCGCCGAGACCTCGGAGCCGGCCTGGGTAAAGCGGAAGATATTGTCGATGAAAAGTAACACGTCTTGACCTTCCTCATCACGGAAATATTCCGCAATAGTGAGACCGGTAAGAGCTACACGAGCACGGGCACCTGGGGGCTCATTCATCTGTCCGAAGACGAGAGCGACCTTGGAATCCCCCTCGAGGTTGATGACACCAGTCTCGATCATTTCATGGTACAGGTCATTACCCTCACGAGTGCGCTCACCGACACCTGAAAATCACGGTCACGTGAGAAGTTCGGAGATAACAGCGGCTCTAAAATATACCACAGAAGATGGAGAAACCACCGTGCGCCTTCGCGACATTGTTGATAAGTTCCTGAATCAACACTGTCTTGCCGACACCGGCACCCCCGAAAAGGCCAATCTTGCCTCCACGAGCATAGGGAGCGAGGAGGTCTACGACTTTGATACCAGTCTCAAGAACTTCGGCAGTCGTTGACTGGTCGACAAAAGGAGGGGGTCAGCATGGATCGGCTTGCGAGCAACACCCTTGATAGGACCACGCTCGTCGATAGGTTCACCGATGACGTTCATGATGCGGCCCAGCGTGTCACGACCCACGGGAATTTGGATGGGAGACCCAGTGTCAACGACCTTTTGACCCCGAACAAGACCCTCGGTACCATCCATGGCAATTGTACGGACGGAGTTCTCGCCCAAATGGGAAGCGACCTCAAGGACTAGGCGACCACCGCGAAAGTCTTGGACTTCAAGGGCATTCAGAATCGGAGGCAGGTCTTCTGTATCAAACTGAACATCGACGACAGCACCAATAACCGTCTTGACTTGACCGATAATAGCCTTCGATTCTGTTGCATACGAGCGTGCTGTGCGGGGAATTACGTGTCAGAAAGGCATTTAGTGAGAGAATAGAAGAAGACAAGAAAATGAGTTATGTGAGATGTGACGTTCAACAAGTTGATGGATGCATACCAGAGGTAGAGGTTGTAAAGCGCGTACGGCACAGACTGGATTGAGTGCCAGCAGAGGCCGAAAGTCCAGCCCTTGTAAGGACGGAAGCAGAGGTGGAGAAAAGACTGCTGGTTCGCTTTGCACCATTTACCGCTCTGCGGGAAAGACGAGTGACGCCACGAGAAGTGAGCATGGTGTTAGTCGGCGACGACAGCAAACGACAATGGCTACGGAGAAAAGGTGTGGGATATGAGAATTCGGAAACGAGCGGGTATTACGCATTCAGACTCCGAACTAACTCCGACGATGTTCGGCCGAGCTCAATCGTGTTGAAAATGACATGAATTGCTTGAACTTGCTTCAAAGTGCTCGTGCCAATTTGTTGTGATAATATACAGTCTATGCCATGTGTACGCAATGCGGAAATGTATCCGTTGATGAGTGCACCAATGACATCATCCCACGGCGACGCGGTGCGGTCTCTTCCGAGTGCCAAGTGTCTTCATCTCACACGTTCAACATTTCAGCACAGCTACACTCATTTCGCCCGTGCAACGTACTAAAGGGGCTTTTCAGACCCACGCTTTGCTATCATGATCCCTCGTTGTATACAGAGGTCTCACTTCCCTCTTCGGCGAATCGACATCCATACGCGTTTATCCCCACATGGCCTCCGTTTCGCAACCACGTCCCCATCCCCAACTCCGGCAGAACCTAGTCGATTCTCACGCTACGGTCGCAATGCTGTCAAGTATTCGGCTTTCACCTGTTTTTCTGCCGTTCTCGGCCTTTCGGTCGTTATCGGAGGGGTCCTTATTCATGATGTCTTCACATACTCGGACAAACACATAGATCGCGTCCCCGTATCGCCACTAGCACTACACCCTGAACTTGGTGGCCCAAAAAATCTCCCCGTTGCAAGTGTACTTTTTGGAGATGAAGATGACGGTGCCCAGGTGCCTGTCATGGGTAAGCCGAAACTGGTGATAGTTGGTGGAGGATGGGGTGTGCGTTACATTCCTTTCATACACATCGCTTTCTAACATGGGACTTGCCAGGCCGTTAGCGCATTGAAGTCAATCCACCCTGGGGACTATCACGTGACCGTTGTCTCTCCTGATACATTTACGACCTTTACTCCCTTCTTCCCTGTGAGTCTGCTGCAAGCAAACCATCTACTGTTTCTGATAGCCCTGGTGCTTTCTCACTGGCAGCTGCTGCTGTTGGTACAGTCAGCGTTCGCTCTCTTATTGAATCCCTTCGAAAGGTCATCGCTCGCTTACATGGGCAGTTCATTCATGGACGAGCAATTGATCTCGTCATGTCTGAGCGTCTGCTCGAAGTTGAGACCGTTTCTGTTGGCGGAGAAACGCGCAATATCTATGTACCGTGCGGTCGCTACTACTGTTTTGAGAAGTTCCACAAACTGAACTCGCTTTATTTAGGTACGATAAACTTGTTATAGCTGTTGGCTCTGTATCCAGCACACATGGTGTTCCCGGCCTTGAACACTGTTTCCAGCTCAAAACAGTGGCAGATGCTCAAGCCATACGTCGTCGCGTCCTAGGTGAGTATTTCTGCATCCCAAATTTCTCTCGTTCATCTGTTTGTATCGCAGATAACTTTGAGATGGCCTCACTCCCATCAACCTCCGAAGAAGAGCGGAAGCGGTTGCTAAGCTTTGTGGTTTGCGGGGGCGGTCCAACCGGTGTTGAAACTGCCGCTGTGCGCCCGCACCCGTTCCCCACACTCGCACTGTTCGCTCATTTGATTACTAGGAGATCTTTGATCTGTGCAAAGAAGACATTATTAGCTACGTGGGTTCCCATATTTTCTGTCCGTCCAATACGTGAACAGTGTGGTGACAAATTTCTTAGTTTCCGAAAATATGTCGGGAACAGGTTTCCATTCATGTTATTCAGTCCCGGGAACATATTTTGAACACAGTGCGCCACAAACTAAGACTTGGTCTTTTCTAATTTTTTTTTCTGTATAGTACTCTGAAGCAATATCGAAATTTGCGGAAGATAAATTCCAACGTGACGGTGTGAAGCTGATCACCAACGCACGGTAGATCGTCTCTGCTCAAATTTGATCCGCTACCGATAAGCGTCTTTCAGTGTAGGGGAAGTACGACCCGACCATGTCGTCTACACCACTAAAGACCCGGACACTGGTGCAGTTGTCAAACACACTATCCCTGCAAATTTCGTGCTATGGTCGACCGGCATCGCTATGAATCCGTTTACTGCTCGTGTATCCAGTCTTCTACCTAATCAGGTTCACAAAAAGGCTATAGAAGTCGACGCACACCTTCGTGTCAAGGGGCTCCCTTGGGGGATGTATATGCTATTGGAGATTGCTCTACGGTGATCTTGTTACTATTTTAGCTGAGACGTAAGCTTACACGGTTTTATAGATCGAGACTTCCCTGGTGTCGCATTTATTAGAACTTGTTGAAGAGGCAGACCGAAATAAGGACGGCAAGATCGATTTCTCCGAGTGGGAGATCATGGGTAAGTCAACATTAATGAAACTATTGTGTACTTACCCCGCGCGATCAGTTAAACGGATTAAGAAGAAAATACCTATGGCGGCTTCTCACCTCGAAGAAGTTTGTGCTGGAAAGTCATTTTAATTCGTCGCTTACAGGACCGTTGTAGGTTCACGCTTTGTTTAACCTTTATGATTCGAATGGCGACAACACGCTGGACCTCAACGAACTTGCAGTGCTCCTGCAAGAGATTGGCAAAAAAATTACTGTTCTTCCTGCAGTAAGTGCATCACCCAACTTTCCATCAATTTCCCTGTCTCACTCCTCCCAGACTGCACAGGTGGCTTCTCAACAAGGGAAATACCTTGGCCACAAGTTGCATCTCCTTGTCTCCAAGCGGGATGCCTTGGTTGCCAATGAGCTCCCTGCGGATGTTGATGAGGCAGTCACAGGACCTTTCACCTATCGACATCTTGGCTCACTCGCCTATATCGGCAACGCTGCGGTATTTGACTTCGGTCGGTTTAATTTTACGGGAGGGCTGGCAGCCATGTACGCGTGGCGCAGTATCTATTGGAGTGAGCAAGTAAGCATGAGGACGAGGGCGTTGTTAATGATCGATTGGATTGTGCGGTACGTTACGCCACTAGTTTGCTTAGCAGAGACTCGAGCTGAAAGGCGTTGTATTTGTCACAGCGGTGTGTGGGGCAGAGATCTGTCGAGACTATAATGGACAGTGTGCTCGCATTGGACAAGCCTAGATGCCGGTAATACATCTCATAGTCTACATGCCATTTTGTTTATGTGTACAGTCCAATTTTTATCTACACCGTGCTTCGAAGTCTTCGAGGTCACCCGGTGACGGTCATAAAGTGCACTCAACGTTCTTTGGCTAACAACGTTTTCGAAAGAATGCCTGAGCTAGAGTTGTAATAAGTGCCTAAGGTTCCGACCATTCGAATGAACCCATAACAGCGGTCCTCCCAGCAAACGTTCCGAGGCTTGGAGACAATATCGTTAGCTTTCGATTTGGTACGTCCATATTAGTGCTTTAATCCTTGGTCAGGACGGCAAAAACAAAAACAAGAAGATAATAGAAACGAACATGGCGAGGAAACCCGAGACGGGTAGATCGAGGACCTCCTCGTCGTAGCGCTCTGTCTCTTCAGTATGGGTGGGAAGAGCGAGAAGAGCGACGATCGCGTTAAGAAGACCCGAGCCGGGCGAGGTAGGGTCGAGGGCAATGGGCTGCATCTCATTTACGGTACGTGTCGCACCAATCGGGAGGGCAGATGACGGTGCCATCGATTCTGGAATAAAAAGAAGAAAAAAAAGGTAATGTTAAGCTGGGTTGGAGAGGACAGCGGAGGGAGAGATCGGTTTTTACTTTCGCCTATACGTAGGAACGAGAGCTCGCCGAATGAGATGACGGAGCTACTGGGCGCGAGATGTCCGTCGAAATCTGCGTCGCCGATTGATGTGATTGATAGCCCGGGTGGAGGTTTGATCGTCTGGCCATAGAAGTAAGTATGCAGTTGCTGGGCGTGGACGCGTTGTCGGTAGTGCGCGTCGAGCTCAACGACCTGCCAACAACATGTGAGTAAAGAAAGAAAAGAAGAGCGTATAGTACATACACCACCCGATTTGGGGATTTTCACCACTGTCATTCGATTGCCGTATGTGCGTTGCATCTCAACATTCAGTTTCTCGTGGCCCACGATGAGGATCACGTTGACTGCGAACACCCAATGAGCAACTGATCCTAAAGTGTTTCTGGATATAAAAAAAGATTACATACTACGAAAGGCGTCCACACAAGCTCTAATTAGCGTTTGGCGATGGTCTGGTATTGAGCTACTCGAGGGAGATGAAGCAAAACTTGATGGAGTATCAATAATGACACCTGAGGCACGGGCTGTGTGATCGTTCGAGACGTAGTCGTTAGGCAAAGGAGCCGAGTCACTAACCATCCGAGTCGCCCTCAAGCCGTTCGGCGACGTTCTCGCCCAAAAGGCGGATGAGGCGGTCCATCAGGAGTGGATTCCGCTTCATATCGGGTGTCCATACCAGTAAACCAAAGGGAGAAGCGCATTGGAGGATAGGATGGTCGGTGCTGATGTCGCAGCCGAGCCCAACGGGCTCGCAGGCGAAGCGGTAGGGAGAGGGGCAGTCACTGGCACTGCAGAGATAGTACCTGGAACAGTCCACCCACCCTACTTACCACTAGCGTAAGCACCCACCCACAGTGCCCCGAAGGCACCAAAAACCACGCACACACACACCTCACTCGGATCGGTATTCACATACATGGGCGTCCATCCCTGACCGGCACGAACAACATAGTTGGTAAGAATTTTGCACACGGTCGTCTTGCCTGAGTTTTCTGGTCCGAGGACAAGGACTCGTGGTGGATCTGGATCTACTTCTTGGTCCGGGCCAGGAGGCAGAGGAGAGCCACGGAGTGAGCTCAGAGCGCGTACGCGCATCTTTTCGAGGGCGAGATGGACATTTGCGTATGCGTGCATGGGCGTCTCATCAGAGACGTAGTCTGTCGACGGTGTTCCTGTGACGTACTCGAAAGAATTGGTACGAATCTGTGATGCGGGAAAAAGAACTCGAAGGAGGGGGTACTCATCTCGATTGTGCAACCTTGCCAGGTGAATATGGCCGCCTTGCATTCGTGGCCGAAGAGATAGTATTTACCATCAGCAAGCTCTGCGCCGAAAACTTCAGCGTGCCTTTCAAGACCTAAAGAATTTTTCTATTGATCATCATTCTTGTAATTCGGTCGTGACCGTGGGCGTACCCTGATGGCTAGAGAGCTTCCGGGATCGAGCTCAAACCTGTACTCGGTCTCTGGTTCAAGTACCTTGGTACTGGTACTGCCCGAGTCGCTAGTAGACATAGAGACCCAATATCACGCAGATAAAGAACGAAGATATTTCGTGATGAATTTAGGCTGTTATGCCCCGTGAGACGCGTCCAACAGGGCGACTTGGCGATGGTCAGATCAGACGCGCACTGGCACCAGCGCACCGGGAACGGCCCGTACAGTTCGCACTTAAAACTGACATGTTGACCTGCCACAAGTATAAGGTGATTTCAGTTGAGATGGTCTCATCGGTTATCACATCGCAAGACACTCCATTGCTGTAGTGACGAAGTGCCACCCAGTTCTGACATTTGCTAGTGAGTGCAAAAAATGAAAAGATTCCCATAATGCATGCCTCATAGCAGTGGTTTGCTCTGGTCGCGTGGCCAAACGAGCATGAATTCATGAGCAGTGGTCGCACATGGCGGTCCCATCTACCTGTCCATGACCACTGGCAGTGTCACGGTATCAACTCTCGCTTTCCTCTGGTATTTAATGCAGCTGCCGCCTCGACACTCTTCAAATCGGCGTAAGCTTATGGGCGCCTGGCCACTCCATCAATAACCAAAGCTCGTCTGACGGCTGCGCCCAACAAGTACTCTCCTCGTTTCCTCCCATCATGCCGGTCAAGCATCCATTCAACATTTACCGAGAGCAACTCTGGCCTCTATACCATGGCTCTGCCTTGTGGAAGCCAAACCCTATTGAGGATATCTACAACCAGGTCTCGATCGGCGACGTTGGTTACATACGTGAAGGGGGATTCATTCGAATGTTCAACGTGACGCTCCCTTGGGACGACGATTCAAACAAAACACTTGGTGAACCATGCCGCTACGACCCTCTAGGCTCCGATAATTTCGCTATTCATCGTGAGACTTTTGGCAAAGTAGATTACTACTCCCGTCGTGTCTCAAGAGAGGAAACCGTCGGCAATACACTGGCTGCATCACCTGATGAGTGAGTCATACTAGTCCGTCCCGGATAGCGCTGGGCGTACCTCATGGTCTCGCAGAGCCGAATATGTCACGTATAGATGCCGGGGTCGCGGAGCACTTTTGTCTCTTCCCAACGGGGCCTCCGTCAGGATGTTATCCACACGAAAGTGTTTCAGAAATATATCAAAGACAATGTGGCTACCTGGTTCAACTGGTCAAAGAAAAAGGGACTGCCTGTCAAGAGTATGGAGGATCTGGTTTTCGTGTATGGGTGCACATTGGTATCTTCATGGGCGGCCGCCGCATTTGATGACCACACTGGGAATGCACAACTATCTCTGGTGTGCAGAACGCTGAATAACGGAGGGGCAGGTTTTACTTGGAGTAATATCCGTGGGACGGTGGAATATCACGACAGTCAGCTCAACCCGGTGTGTTCTCTCCTGGTTATACTTACTTATAGTACACTGACTTCTTTTCCTTTGTCCTGTCAAAAAGAATTTTCCATACCTTCCTCAAAATCGATGCGTTTTCATCAAGTGCCTCCGAGCAAAACGAATCCTTTTCTGGTATAATATACCATTAAAAGGGCTTCCTATTCAAGTTATCCGTGACCGGGAAAAAGTTTTTCATAGCGACTTTTCTTATGATGAAGCCTCCTATGACGCCCTTTATCAGGACGGTGCTTTACTCGACGCCCATTCTCATGATGAAGTTTCTCATGGCGCCTTTTCTCCGAGTCATGATGAAGCTTTTCCAGAAGTAGGTCCTCTCCTTGTGTAAGGTGATAAAATAGAAGTATGACACCTTGATTTTAGTATCTAGACCCATTAATCGGAGTTTTGAACTATATTAAGGTGTGTCTGCCTGTGCGTGATCGTTTGTTCTACTTGTACTTAGCCAGCATGAAAAGAACTATCCGAGGACGATAACGTCACAGCTCCGAGTGCTGTGGCCGTTGCCCATGATAATGACCTTCAGCTCATTGAAAGGGTGGTAAGTCTAGGTTCAAAATACTTATGCCCAAACTGAACTAGAACGCGCGCACCACGGCGCACGAAGGATTCCCTCACTGGGGATGTAGTAGAGAACTTTTTGCATGAAAACAAAATCCCGGTGGTCCTTGAGAATGGTCGTATGTGTCCTGTAACTCTACAAGGAATGCCAGGAAGGGCTGAATACCATTCTTGATAGTCATGACGCTTCATTACTCACATCGGCAGGACAATGAACACGGAAAATCTGACGAGGTAAAGTTTCTATCCCGTACGATTGGCACTGCCATCTAGCTCTGTCGGACAGTGTTTCGGGAGTCCTCTGTTTAGTTATAGCATCGCCAACCCCGAAATCGATGTTACGACCTCTGGTGAAAACACAGATGCCATTGGGTCTACCGCGGCCCCAGTTAGTAGATGCCAAGACAGGCCGAGACTCGGAGGCGTAACTGTGGAGATGTTGTGAATTATGCTCTGGTGCCTTTTCTAACTGTCTGGATTCACATTTGCGGTCACGATGATTAAGTGGTTTTGGGGTGGAGATTTTGAATTATGACATAAAATTTGTACACATTTAAGGACCTTGTCACTGGCTTTGCTCATCTCCCGTGCCTGTGTCTACTACTGTCGCCCAGGCCTGGCGGGACGGCCGCTGTTGCATAATAAGCTAAGGCTATACAGTATGCCACGCCACGATTCGCATGCCAAGGAGAAGATTGGATATCGTACGGATTCCCTTCGTTGGCCTTTTACATCTTTTTTGTCTTTAAAAAGACCAGAAAGCCACGAAAAAAGTACAGACACTTTTCCTGATGCAGTTTCTCCTGGCCACCTCGCAGCTGGCATGTTTCCAGATGTGTCCCGACTGAGCCGGAAAGCGCTACGCGCTTTGCCCATCCTTATTTATAGCATACATTTTAGCATAACACCTTTATTTTTTGCTAGACGGTGCAGACGAGCGATAGCTAAAGATGATATACATATTACATACCCTCAGTTAGCGCGGGTAACGGTAATGGACTGTATTCCGCCGTACATTTCAACCACGTGAAGTCCCTGCGCACCACAGAAAAATCGCCTCAATTCTGGTAAAGGCTATCCTGATTACAACGGTAACTTTCACCCGGGCCGGGCACCGCTTTTGGCACCTTGGAGCGAGTAGACGGCGAACGATGCAGTGATTATAATGTGAGGGAACGTAATAAAATCTGATGCATGAGGATTTGCTGTTGTGCAGATGCTAGGTGCAAGGGCCAGCACTGGCACGAACCGTAGCGGGCGAACGTCTGCGCTTTGCCTCTTGGAACTGGTTATCACGTGACATGTGGTTGTGCTCCTGTGTTTATGCTTACCTGAGCTATCTTGTGTAGCGTAGTTGGCCAAATATATTACGTTTCTACGTTTCTGAGCTGTGTTTCTGAGCTATATAGGAGATGAGAGGTCTGACTGACCACAATCTTCTCATCGCTCATCGTGCATCATGGCCGAGATTGAAATCTTCCTAAGTACGGATGAAACCCAAATTTCCTTTCTTTCAATTCCCCGCGAGGATATCGAGAGACTCGCCGTCTCACCATTTCGATGGATACGCTATGTCATGTTCGCTATTTGCGGAGCTCGTGGCGACCTTTCTACAACACCCAACGGTCCCGCTGTGGACTACGAAAACACCAAAATTCTCAATGACGAAAATACATTCTACTATCGGCCTTCAAGTAAGCTTTCTTTTTGTGTGTGGAGATTACTGTTCTCAGTGTCTCGACTTCTCCAGGTCGTTGTGCCTTTGTAGACTATGAATGTTTAAACGACCGAATAACAACTTCAACTTCCGATGCGACAACACGCGGCAGAGGTCTCAGAGACGATGTCGTACGACGAGATGGACCTGCCTGTGTTGTTACAGGGGTGGAAGCATGTCAATGTGACGCGGCACACCTGATTCCCATCGCAAAGGCGATGAGGTGAGACTTGTGGTCGGTTCATATAATCATTTGATGACGTTGTTTTCCAGTACATTAAAAAAGTGATGCGACTTCGTTCTTCTGAAGCTGAAGATGGCTCGGCACCACAGCCCGAGATTGATATGACAGAGAACGGTATCTTTCTTTCCAAGAACGTGCATGCGTTGCTTGGTAGAGGGCGGGTTGCCCTCATAAAGGTGTGAAACTTCGGTATTATTACATTTATAGTCACTGTTTTAACCAATCTTAGACACCAAACTATGGGCTGCGTCCAGAAGATATAAAGAGGTTTCGTCGAGGTGACGAGCGCGAGGTTTACATTACCCTTCAGTGGATTAAGAAGCCTGAAAATGACGACCCTAAAATTTTGGAATTTTTTCAAGCCGCTCAAAATGCAGGCATGAATCCTCCCCTTCCCTAGCTCACGATGCACTGCAAAATGTCGATGCGCTCTTTCGAGGCGAAGGAGTTCCGTTACCCTCTACCGTTATCCTCGACTATCTTTACGGCATTGCCGCTTACAAAGCCTGGAGTAGCAAGCACGGTGACGGTTTGAACCAAATGAAGGCATACCGCAACGAACATTACGCACGGATCCCGCCACCGCCACCTCCCGCTGCCCCACCAGATGACACCGATGTTCCTTCTGAACCAGACGACCCCAACGACTCAGATTGTATACCCCCAAACCACGGAAACGCTACACAACAACAAGGAGGAGTGGTCTGGAGGAAACCATGGACGAACTCAATATGTTTTTTATGTACATCTATGGAGTCACGCCAGAAATGGCTGCCGAGCGCAGGCAGAAAGAAATAGAGCGGGAGGAACGGGTAGCTCAGGAAGTGAGCCGAAGCAAAGTGATGGAGTGGAGGAATCATCTGGACCTCTACTGAATTGTTGTCTGCCTATCGTTTTTTACCCTTGTAATTGTCGCTGTGTAATTGTCGCTGTAAACCGCACCGGGAACGATGGAGTGGAATAAACCCCGGGCTTTGGCATTAATCGGGGTTTTGAGCTATATTGTGGAGGTTCGTCTGCCTGTGCGTGATCGTTTGCTCAACTTGTACTTAGCCAGCACGAAAAGAACTTCCCCTGGACAACAGTGCCACTCAGTGTGCCATGCCAGTGGCCGTTGCCCACGATAATGACCTACAGCTCATGTAGAGTGGTCAGGCCGGTCAGGGGCGGTCAAGTCAAAGTAAAGCAGCCACCGGATGCAAGTTTAGTCAGCCGAGGAGCCACAGAAAAAGGTGGCTGAACGAGGGCAAAGAAGCTGTTTGGTGCGAAATGGCACGGAATCTTAGGCGAAGCCGGACCTCTATATGAGAGAGAGAGGGAAGAAAGGAAGGGGGAACCTTGTTCCACCCCGCGGTACATGCATATTATGTAGGAGGGGACAGCGGGAGTATATACTAGAATATATCGGGATAGGCGGAATGCCTTCCCGGGATACGTCGCTCTACACTCCCCTTCAGACTGTTGAGATGCCTACGGTTTGTGTGTGCTTTACGTGTAAGTTAGTGGACGTATTAGCACCTTAGTCAGCAGATCTGCAGTCTGGTCCTCTGTGCAACATTCTTCTGTGGTGTCAAATCTCCCTGCCTGTATCTTCTCTCTGACCCAATGGTATCTGGAGTCAATATGCTTTGTCTGCTTATGGAAGAGAGGATTCTTTGCGATGGCAATCGCTCCAGTATTGTCTTGCATAATCGTCGTAGGCTTTTGCTGATGAAATCCCAATTCTTTATAGAAGTTTCTTCATTAGCCACGACACCTCCTTGCCGCTTTCCCAGAAAGTGATGTACTCTGCTTCTGTGGTGACAGGGCCCATAACCTCTTAGGCAAAGCTGGACCTCTATATGAGAGAGAGAGGGAAGAAAGGAAGGGGAACCTTGTTCCACCCCGCGGTACATGCATATTATGTAGGAGGGGACAGCAGGAGTATATACTAGAATATATTGGGATAGGCAGAATGCCTTCCCAGGATACGTCGCTCTACACGGAATGCTGCCCATTTTTTGGGAGAGATGTATGTATTGGACGTGGGGAAAAGCATTTGGGAAGAAACAAAGCTAAAGCTGTTCATTCGTGCGTAATGTCGACGCCGGATGCAAATTAGGTAAGCAAACCCGAGCATATCGAGCGAGAAAAGCACTGAGTTGACTAGGGAAACAGAAACAAATTTGTGATAGAAACCAGTAGCGGAGCACAGGCAACGCACATGCGAAGTTGTGGAGAGACAGATGAATTCATGCGTCGCCTACAGGCGATTTACGTCGATTTACATGTAAGCCACTAGCAGTGGCCCGTGCGAAGCACGGGCACGCGTGCGCGTGATGTGAGTACAGGGACAGCAAATTGTTTTTTCTTTTACAGTAAAATACATATATTGTTGTATATTATAGTGAGGAGAGAAATTGGTCGTAGTAGCCCTTTCTGTGTCCTAGTTGCGCCGGCGATCGATCAAATACTATGCCCGATGGGAACAAAAACTGCGAGGAACCTCCAAAAGACACATCACGATCCTGGTTAGATACTGGAATCAAAATGACATCAAGAGGATTGCAGTCCTCATCCTTCCCTGTTTTCCCCATCCAATCCAACCCGGCCCCACAATCAATTCATCAATACATGAAAAGTGCTCGTAAGGTAATTACGCACCTTTCATCCTGGGTGTGTCGCCGTATTGGAATGCTGGTTCTTTGAGGGCCCCAAACACCGCTCAGCAGGGAGCGCAGGTCGTTATCGTCATAAATTCTGAATACGTCCATCTTGCCCTGGAGTGTAGCATCCACCTTCGGAACAAATAGATATTCTTTCCTAGTGGGTGGGATTAGACTCGCAAGAAAAAAACCCCTGAAAAAAGAAGTGGAAAAGTGGGAGGTGCAGTAGTAATAGTGAACAAAACCGGAACAGCAGTTGCGTACCCAATTAGAGAATGGCCAATGCTACCGCAGACTTCTCTACCTCACCAGTGGGTGAATGGGGGTGCAAGAACGCGCTGGTGCTGACACAGCCACCAAGGATCAGCCTGGAGCCCACCTGTCACGTACACTGGCAGGATATGTGACTTTTGACATGCACCCAATTGGCAGGGTGGTGGGGCGGTGAAGGAGAGTGTGGCTGAATGTGGTCGGAAAAGCGTGAAGAAATAGAAAATTAGATCAGTAATGGATGAGAGGTCGACAACCTGGGCTAGTACGCACCATTTTGAGACCCGCAAGACAATAGGCTGGGTCGATGGGGAGAGAAAGGCAGAGAAGGATTAGCGTGAATTGTGATCGACAACAAAAACGATGATGGGTGGTACACACCCTTTTGAGATCCGCAAGACAATAGGCCAGGTGGATGGGGAGAGAGAGGTGTTGGAGATATGAGACTGAGACCGATCACGCTCGACAATAACTCACATGCCTACGATCATATTCACATGTTACAGATTATTATATTGGTTGCTCACATGTTCAGCCCCCTTCTGGGGCTTATAAGACAACTACTACACACTGGAATAGATTATCGGAGTTCACACCGTTCACCCATCATCGCCTCTTCTTCTGTCCGTCCACGCGTTGCCTCCCTTTACCACTTACTTCATCACTCTCGCGCTAGCTGCGCCCTCCTCGCCCTTTTCATTTCAGCAAGAGGCGGGGAAGGATTAGCATCGATGACAATAAATGATAGGTGATACACACCCTTTTAAGATCCGCAAGACAATAGGCCAGGTGGATGGGGAGAGAAAAGCGGCGAAGGATTAGCATGCATTGCTATGAAACACCACATATAGATGAGATTTATGATTTATGTCGGAGATCTATAGGAGATTTATGTGTCAGCGGTGCCTGTCCATTTTGCAATTACCAGCTTTATATTATAGGAGATTTACAAATGTTTGTGGATTTGTACTTGTTTGTTCAGTCTTCGTTAGCCCTCTCCTGTTCCTGAAGCCGATAAATGCTTCGTTGCGCTCGCAACAATCTGATGCATCAGGATTTGCTGTGTGCAGATGCAGGTGCAAGGGCCAGCACGAACCGCTGCGGGCGAACGTTGGGATTGGTCATCACGTGGTTGGTTGCTCCTGTGTTTCTGAGCTGTGTTTGTTTCTGAGCTATATAGGAGATGAGAGGTCTGACTAACCTCATCGCTCATCATGCATCATGGCCGAGATTGAAATCTTCCTAAGTACGGATGAAACCCAAATTTCCTTTCTTTCAATTCCCGCGAGGATATCGAGAGACTCGCCGTCTCACCATTTCGATGGATACGCTATGTCATGTTCGCGATTTGCGGAGCTCGTGGCGACCTTTCTACAACACCCAACGGTCCCGCTGTGGACTACGAAAACACCAAAATTCTCAATGACGAAAATACATTCTACTATCGGCCTTCAAGTAAGCTTTCTTTTTGTGTGTGGAGATTACTGTTCTCAGTGTCTCGACTTCTCCAGGTCGTTGTGCCTTTGTAGACTATGAATGTTTAAACGACCGAATAACAACTTCAACTTCCGATGCGACAACACGCGGCAGAGGTCTCAGAGACGATGTCGAACGACGAGATGGACCTGCCTGTGTTATTACAGAGGTGGAAGCATGTCAATGTGACGCGGCACACCTGATTCCCCATAGCAAAGGCGATGAGGTGAGACTTGTGGTCAGTTCATATAATCATTTGATGACGTTGTTTTCCAGTACATTAAAAAAGTGATGCGACTTCGTTCTTCTGAAGCTGAAGATGGCTCGGCACCACAGCCCGAGATTGATATGACAGAGAACGGTATCTTTCTTTCCAAGAACGTGCATGCGTTGCTTGGTAGAGGGCGGGTTGCCCTCATAAAGGTGTGAAACTTCGGTATTACATTTATAGTCACCGTTTTAACCAAATCTTAGACACCAAACTATGGGCTGCGTCCAGAAGATATAAAGAGGTTTCGTCGAGGTGACGAGCGCGAGGTTTACATTACCCTTCAGTGGATTAAGAAGCCTGAAAATGACGACCCTAAAAAGTTGGAATTTTTTCAAGCCGTTCAAAATGCAGGCATAGATCCTTCCCCTTCCATGGCTTACGATGCACTGCAAAATGTCGATGCGCTCTTTCGAGGCGAAGAAGTTCCGCTACCCTCTACCGTTATCCTCGACTATCTTTACGGTATTGCCGCTTACAAAGCCTGGAGTAGCAAGCACGGTGACGGTTTGAACCAAATGAAGGCATACCGCAACGAACATTACGCACGGATCCCGCCACCGCCACCTCCCGCTGCCCCACCAGATGACACCGATGTTCCTTCTGAACCAGACGACCCCAACGACTCAGATTGTATACCCCCAAACCACGGAAACGCTACACTACAAAAAGGAGGAGTGGTCTGGAGGAAACCATGGACGAACTCAATATGTTTTTTATGTACATCTATGGAGTCACGCCAGAAATGGCTGCCGAGCGCAGGCAGAAAGAAATAGAGCGGGAGGAGCGGGTAGCTCAAGAAGTGAGCCGAAGCAAAGTGATGGAGTGGAGGAATCATCTGGACCTCTACTGAATTGTTGTCTGCCTATCGTTTTTTGTGCGCACTGTGTCTACTGTATAAATGGGTTTTCCTTATGCGGGCCCGGCACCCTTGTCACTGTAAACCGCACCGGGAACAATTGAGTGGAATAAACCCGGGCTTTACTTCATGATCCATGTCGTCCACATTGTGACTGACACACCGACTTCATGCACCCTACAGTGGTCGACACCTCCTTCAACAACTTCTTCATGGCCGTTCTCAAACACTTTTCTACCAAGCTTACTATCGGTACCTCAATGTACACGGGAAAGGCGCAGCCTCGACTGTTTTCCTCTGTCGTCGCAATCCTTGACGCGGGCAGGAATTCGCTTTCGTTTTCCATGCTCCTAGTCGTATCTCTCAGGTTGAAGTGTCGTTCGCGATGATCTTGTTTCAACGCCCACTGGCCATGGCCATGTAAAACGTTTATAGTGCACGTTATAACTGTGCCAATACTCACATCATAATGTAATCCCCTCAAACGCACGGATCAAGCCTGTATACGAGTTGTCCATCGTCGGCCCTTTCCTGGACAAAACAGAGCTCGAGGGAGACCATGAAACATTCACGAGGTGGCCTTCTCCGGGGCGGATCGCCTAGTGACATGTGTTATGCAAAGTATTCTCATCAATATGCAAGATAAACAAAGTTCCGCACAGGGCGGATGGACGGAGAGATGATGTGATTGAGAAGCAGCAAGAATTCGAGGGTGAGCACAGGCTCGCTCACAAGGTTACGGAAGTGCCCAACTAAGCGCGCTGTACGCACACATGGCCGCGTGACCATGAACTCTGATCTGGCAAGTGGTCGGACATGGCGGATTGGCGGTCCCATCAGCCTGTCCACTGGCAATGTCACGGTATCAACTCTCGCTTTTCTCTGGTATTTAATGCAGCTGTTGCCTCCAAGTCGAATACTCTTCAAATCGGCATAAGCTTATGGGCGCCTGGTGACCCTGACCAGTCCATAAATAACCAAGCTCCGAGTCGTCTGATGGTTGTGCCCGTTGTACTCTCCTATTTTCCTCCCATCATGCCAGTTAAGCATCCATTCAACATTTACCGAGAGCAACTCTGGCCTCTATACCATGGCTTTGCCTTGTGGAAACCAAACCCTGTTGAGGGTATCTACAAACAGGTCTCGATCGGCGACGTTGGTTACATATGTGAAGGGGGATTCATTCGAATGTTCAACGTGACACTTCCTTGGGATGACGAGTCGAACAAAACACTCGGTGAACCATGCCGTTACGATCCCCTAAGCTCCGATAATTTCGCTATTCGTCGTGAGACTTTTGGCAAAGTAGATTACTACTCCCGTCGTGTCTCAAGAGAGGAAACTGTCGGCAATACACTGGCTGCGTCACCTGATGAGTGAGTCATACTAGTCCCGTCCCAGATAGTTTCTATTGACCTCGATCTACCTCACGGTCTCGCAGAGCCGAATTTGTCACGTATAGATGCCGCGGTCGCGGAGCACTTTTGTCTCTTCCCAACGGGGGCCTTCATCAAGATGTTATTCACACGAAAGTGTTTCAGAAATACATCAAAGACAATGTGGCTGGCTGGTTCAACTGGTCAAAGGAGAAAGGACTGCCTGTCAAGAGTATGGAGGATTTGGTTTTCGTCTATGGGTGCACATTGGTACCTTCCTGGGCTGCCGCCGCATTCGATGACCACACTGGGAACGCACAACTTTCTCTGGCGAGCAGAACGCTCAATAGCGGAGGGACAGGTTTTACTTGGAGTAATATCTGTGGAACGGTGGAATATCACGACAGTCAACTCAACCCGGTCTGTTGTCTCCTAGTTACACTTACTTGCAGTGCACTGACTACTTTTCTTTTGTCCTCCCAAAAAGAATATTCCATACCTTTCTCAAAATCGATGTGTTTTCGTCAAGTGCCTCCGAGCAAAACGCATCCTGTTCTGGTCTGATGTCTTACATTGCGGGCGTATTCCTTGTTGTGTCGAAGTTTCTAATGATGACTTTTCTGGTGGTGAAGCTTCCCATAATGCCCTTTCTGATGGTGAAGCCTCCTGCGAAGCCTTTTCTCATGACGAAGCTCCCCATGACGCCGATGAAGCCCTTTTCCATACCTCAGCAGCATCCTTTCCTTACAACCCCGATGCCCTTACTGGTGATGAAGCTCCCTGTGACACCGATGAAGCCCTTTCCTATACCTCAGCAGTGTCCTTTCCTTACAACCCCGACGCCCTTTCTGATGATGAAGCTCCTTACGACCCCAACAGCCATCAAGGTTCCGTTATGCATTTAACCGCAGGTCCAGATGATCCAGAAGTACTAGGTCGTCTCCTTGTACAAGATGATAAAAAAGAAGTATAACACCTTGATTTTAGTATCTGGACCCATTAATCGGGGTTCTGGGCTATATTGCGAAGGTTCGTCTGCCTGTGTACGATCGTTTGCTCTACTTGTACTAAGCCGGCATACTAGCAATTACTAAGGAACTATCCTGATGACGACATACCTGAGAGTCCCATGGCCATTGCCCACGATGATGACCTTCAGCCCATCGAAACGATGGTAGGTCCCGGTCAAAATACCTATTCCCAAACTGAACTAGAACGCGCGCACCATGGTGCACGAAGGATTCTCTCACTGGGGATGCAGTAGAGAACTTTTTGCATGCGAATAACTTCCCGGTGGTCCTTGAGAATGGCCGTATGTGTCCTGCAACTCTACAAGGAATGCCAGGAGGGGCTGAATACTAATTTCGATAGTCATGAAGCTTCAGTACCCAGAATCTGACAAGGTAAAATTTCCATGCCGCACGATTGGCGCTGCCATCTAGCTCCGTCTGACTGTGTTTCGGCAGTCCTCTGATTAGTGATAACACCGTCAACCTTGCTGTCAACCCCGAAATCGATGTTACGCCCTCTGGTGCAAACGCAGATGCCATTGGGTCTACCACGGCCCCGGTTGATAGATACCAAGACAGGCCTCGGGCTCGGAGGCCTAACTGTGGAGATGTTGTCTGGGCCCTGTGACATTTGCGGTCACGGTAATTAAGTGGTTTTCGGGGTGGAGATTTTAAATTACGAGGTAAAACTTGGTTGTGAATTGTGAAGTGTCCCTATTTTCCCCAAGCTGGATGTCCATTGCATACTAGTACGTAGTGTGGACTATACTAGTACTGTATCCTGGGCCGGCCCACTGGCATCCGTATCCTATACTGGTATGATCCGTCTCTTTGTGCACTGCACCACGCTGCACTAGCAGTCTGGCATGAGATGAGTGTGCGAGCTAAAGCGCTAAAGCCTGATTGAGATTGACTTGATTCATCGGATGTGACCCGGTAGGTTTTCGTCCGGCTAAATCAAATCAAATCAACACTGGCAGGATAAAGATGAGGACTACTGTACACCGTGACGTGCAGTGGCGTCTCGCCGCACTGGAACCGGTCGGGCGCGGCCGACATATAGCCCTAAATCGGTGCGTACGGTGCGCAGCACCGCCCTCAACCGAGAGCTTTACAACTTCATGATGGTATACAGTGATGATGGCAGCAAGCAAACCATGCACTGCTAGGGGAATTTTCATTCAGGGTAGAGTCAAAGAAAAAAAAAAGAGGACATGGCCACGGCATTGCATCACAGAAGAGAATTTTTTTGTTAACGTATAGGCATCCCTTATGACGGCGGACGTGACATGCTGTGAGGTAGGCCAGGCACGCACCGAGTCATTGAGACGTATAAGTCTTGTATGCTATTTCAGCACAGCAGATTTTACCGAAACTCCCTTATCTGTCACTAAAGCTTCAGCGCTGAAACATTCCAAGCCATTTCTGTGTTTGCCTACGGCGTAAGCATAGGTCTTTATCCAGGACTCGTTTCTGATCCAAAGTACTGTATTGTATAGAAAACTTTGTAACTACAACTCTAGAGTTAAAAATCAAGGGAAAATGCATAAATACAGGTCATAGGAAGGACACCATTTTCACCGGCTTGCGCACCGCCGCGGAACTACCTACCTTGAATCTGAATGATACGACGTACGCAGGCTTCGCCTCTTTCCGCGAAGATGCAGGCTTGTTTTTATCCGTTGTGGGTATCGTAATAGGTCGTCCGAAGAAGTCGACAGCAGGCTGTTTTGGATTAGGTCGGTGTTGAGTCGCATGGGATGAGAGAAAACGGAAATACAGCTAACCTTTTCCATGATGTCCACATCGGCAGCGGCGGTTTTACTTCGTTTCTGTGGTGGCTCGCCCGCGGCGGAGGAGGACATGAACGTTCCCTCGCCATCCTCTTGCGCAAGATCATTTTCGTTTGTATCTTTGGCCCCTCTTGAGCTACCAAAGAAAGTGGAAGACTTGGTCGATTTGGTTCGCTCGATGGCCTCTGCATGACGGACCGCGAGCTGAGCATCGATCTATGTGAACAAACAGTGAGCGGGACATGCCGCTGCCATTTGCCATTGCACCACTGCCCGACTTCCTGGCAGGGTGTCAACGTGGACTGACCTCTGTGGCCACAAGGTGTCTCACGGCATAGCGTGGAGGGGGAATATCCGCTGCGCGCTTGCCATCGTATGTCACGAATGAATCCACTGGCCTATTAGCGGACATCAGCGACCGCCAGCACGAACAGAGTCCCTAACGCACGGGTCAAGTCTGTATATGAGTTGTCCATCCTCGGCCCTTTCCTGGACGAAACGGAGCTCGAGGGAGACCATGACGTTCACGAGGCGGGAAAGCATGACTTTCTCCTCCGGGCGGATCACCTGGCTGTTGACCTGTATCGTGCAAAGTGTTAGTCCCATCAATATACAAAATAGAAAAAGTTCCGCACAGGACGAATGGGCGGAGAGATGATGCGGTTGAGAAGCGGCGCGAATTCGAGGGTGAGCACAGGCTCGCTCACAAGGTCACGGAAGTGGCCAGCTAAGCGTGCGTTGCCTGTACGTACCGCGCGCGCAAGCGACTTGTATATCTCTTCGTTTGCACGCGTCTTGACATGCCACTATGCTATTCGTTAGCCCTGGCCCCTTCAACGAGAATGAGCATCGAGGCAGGTAAGCCTACCTCCCAGTCAGCCTTCGGTCGTTCTACGCGTGGTCCGCCGCGCTCCTGAAAGAGTGGGAAAAACGGCACTAGAGTGTACGAGAGGTACTGCAACACGCCGTACTCTCTCTCTGATCGCATGGCGCCCGAAAGGACGTCATACGCGACCAGCCACTCGTTTGCTTTTATGTACCGTTTGAACGTGGCATCATGGCGGTGGAGATTCGCATAGTGCTCGAAGCAACCCAAGGCAATGCGGTCCAACATGCCTGTTGCTTCGAGCGCATGACTGAGACGCTCCACGTACTTATTCTCATCAGCCTCGCAAAGACCACGGTCCTTGACGCGCTTCTTGCTCATAGGACAGAACAAGTCCGTAAGGACGCTGAGGTAATTTGTGTCTGCCTCTTTCATACCTGCTGCGGCGCTGCGAACTAGCTGCTCTGTTACATCTTGACTTCGTGCCTTGATAAACTGGGAAGAGGGTGGTCAGGCGAGGGGAACGTAGCGACGGTTGAATGAGGACTACCTGGAGAGTGTTGAGACAGCCACGCAAGTCACCTAGAGCTATCCCAACTAACGTGCTGAGCGCCCTTGAATCGGTTCTGAGACCTTCTATGTCACAGATATCTCGTAATCTTTTGACGACATGTATGTCGGCGGGACGCGTGAAGCGAATTACGCGCGTTAGAGGTCGCAGTTTGGCCAGTGACGATGCATATAGGTCATTGCATATGCAAATAATTGGGCGTCGAAGGGCTTGTTTGCCTTTATCTCCTTTCTTCTTACCGCGGGACTTGTTCGGCTTTTCATAGGTGAGCTGGATGAGTTTGTTGATGAACCCATGTGCCTAGAGGTAACTTAATTGACATGGCAGACATAAGAATTTTGGAGCTCACATTGTCTCCAGTGGCTCCATCAATTTCGTCAATGACGACAAGGACGGGCATTGAACTTCCGACAGCGTAACCTGATTCCAGTGCCGGCCGTATGCGCTCGTCCACGACCTGGCCTGATCGCGCATCACTGAGAAGTGTCATCAGGGAAAGGTTCGGCTCAGCAGAGGAAAAAATATACCTAGCATTGATTTCGAAGACACTGTACCCCGCCTGCGCAGCCACAACATGCGCAAGTGTCGTCTTCCCCAGTCCAGGAGCTCCAGACAATAGCAATATCTATAATTGTTAACCCAGGTAATCTTGCTTCTCGAAGAATGCGCACCTTTTCCTGAGGTCTACACAATTCATCTTCTGAACTCATAAATTTCTCTCCATCTCTTGCACGCTTTTTCCCCTTTCCTTTCCCAAATACACAAAGATCCCACTGCTTTACCCATGCGAGTACTTCGCGATGCACACGCTCGTCTCCGAGAAGGTCAGTAAAGCGTTTGGGGCGATAACGATCGACCCAGAGGGTCTCTTCTGTTCTTGAAGAATGATCCGAGGACGTGGAAGGGTCAGTGTTCGGGTGCATGAGTCGTTGTGCTGTAGCAGCAGAAAGCTCGTCCATTAGGCGGTGGATAGGAATGGCCAAGAGGTTTCCCATGGTCTTCTCGGGCGCGACAGGTCTCTGCCAGTGGTAAAGGAACGTGGGCTCGGATTTAGTGTTCATCTCTTATGTATGGGTATGCGTACCGAAGATCCGATCATGCGTGACTTTCTCTTCAGATATATTGTCTTTCCGTCAAATGTACTTGAGCGCAACGAAGGGCGAGGCAAAATTATCGGGGCGCTTGTCGTCGTGGCTGCGATGTCTGTGCTTGCACTCGGCCGGGGATAGCGTTTAAGGAGATCAGAAATATCGGGCAGGTCATCATCTAGGGACTATGTGAGCAAGGTGCTACGCTTGGGAGGGCCAAGTCTCACCTTGTGTCTGCGATGGAAGGCCACTAGGTAGCATGTTCGCGTCACCTGCTCCTTCAGATTAGGTAGTGTGAGCTGGAACAAATTGCGTTTGTATCCACCTGATTCTACTCGTGAGTGATATAACGACCCATTCCGTCTGATTGGCGATGAAGGAGTACTGTGCTGGCCAGATGATGAAGATTGATTGGCCAAATGGAAGTCCAGAAGGCAATTCGGAGCAAGGCCTTGTAGATCAGGGAGTCCAGTATTTGCACTCATCGCCTCTTCAATCCGCAAGGGACCAGCTAGACCAGAGTCAGCCATTGTGTGTAGTCGACACTGTGTAATGGTAATGAAGAGCGCGTCGCGGTCGCGTTGCGGTCTTTATCACGTGGTCGTGCGATTGAGCTCAGACCTCGCTTGCTCTATCCCGCTCATTCTTCGTTATCGCTGTTGTGTCACAAGGACGCTTTTGATATATCTACATTTACTATCAAATCTAACCACATCAAGCGGTCGTACTCCACATCATGCTCGGGCCAGCGAGTCTTGCTATCAACGACCTAGAAGTTGGATCTGACTGTCTGCACGGCCCTAGGTAGTGGTCAAAGTCATGCGGCGAAACATTAAATACATTTCTCCGTAAAATATCCATGATCAGACATGAGACTAACGGATTCGTTAATTAGAATGCCCACACAGTGGCAAGTGAAACAAATACCTATCATCTCAACCATCTGCGCAGAGTGCAGTTCATGAATCTCGAGAAAGTGCGACCCCATGCCAGGCATGGAAGCCGGGTGAAATCGATCACCGATTTGAATACTGTTGAGATGAAAGGCAGATCGGAGTTGGCCAGAAGTACTACAGCGGAGCTTGCGGGCGGATCAGAAGGGAATGGAGATCAAGGATGAGACATTGGCACCTCGAGCGAACGACGCGTAGCAACCCAGACGGCACCAATCCGAGTTGGCACCCTTAGTTCTGACGATCTGTGGGAACTAGGCTCAGTGAGAAGAGGTGTTAAGATCGGATGAGGGACGAATGACTGACATGATCGTGACGCTGTCGCAGCCATTAAATAAAGTAGTGACACCATCCAGAGTTTCACCATGTATGCGGATTGAAAGTGGAACGCGCCCAGCCCAGAGAATTTCAGCAACTTGTCGCTGGTGAATGTCTGTCATGACGGTCCTGCGACGACGGACTGAGGTATCTTGTGTACCCGCGAGTGGGTGATAGACGCGCTCTGCGGTGTAAAACGACTCTGTGTGGACAGCAAACATGTGAACACCTGAGCCAACATCGGTAATGGAGGAATTGAGCAAATCGGAGGAGGTATATGTGAGGAGCATCTTAGGGGGGATGAAGATGAAGGGTGCAGGAAGGGGTGGTCGGGACAAGATTTATGAGAATGCGAGATACTAGCCGAGATAACGGATCCATTGGTGTCTCTGTGTGTCCTCGGCGAGAGTGTCAGCGATGAGCGGATTCGGACGAACAAAGCCAAAGCGATGAGAACCCGCCACACGCGATCACGCACACGCCACGTGATTCGAGGTCACACTATTTGTGGGTATTTGGGCAGCGTTCGTCTCGCTCGCTGTTGTGTTGGCGCGCAAAACTTGGCAATACAAGGCAAGACAAGCGAGAAAAGGCCTGAATTGATCGTTCACCTCTCAACTCACCCAACAATCGTGCCAACTTACCCCCCTCGTCGAGCCACGATACCCAACCCCACCCATTAGCCCTGGCTTTCATCATCCATTAATCAAAATCGCCCCCTTCCGTCCCTTTTGGACCTGTTGGTATGGCTCAGCGTCGCGGGTCGCACTCAAGACTGCAATCAAACGCGACAGCTAAAAACACTGCCCACACCCAAAATTATTCCAAGACTCGCCACCACCCATCCTCGCACAGAGGTGTACTCTCTCTCTTTCGTTCTTTACGAAACGTCAAAAATCCATCCAGCGCGTCCACATCCCCGTCCTCCTCAGAGTCACGCCCCGTCCTTGCACCCCTCCATTTCAACCTTCGTCGTCTCCCCTCGCGTCTAGCTATTAAAGAAACGGTTGTTATGCGTGTTTCCAGTGGTTCGGATCATGTCAAGGTGGGCGCGAAGCGCAAGCGTGTGGTTAGCGGGAACGAGAACACACATAGTGTTCCACGGGGTTCCCGCAATGGCCTCAATGCGTTCAAACGCCGAAGACCATCTCTTCAACATGAAGAGTCGAGCGACGAGGGGACCGGAACAGCGATGGAAGTCGATGCCCATATACTGTGCTCGGATTCAGAACGTTACAGTGACGGGGATGCTAGTGATTGGGATTCATGTATGTTCTCTCTTTACCTTTTGAATGCTCTTCTAATCCATCTCTATAGCTGTAGACTACCTCATCAACCAAGCGCCCACCCGCGAACTCTTACGATTAAGGAAAGGCCGCCTTCAAGATTTGCACCGCTCCGCGGGCCTGTCTGATGATCCTGAGACACTCACGAAGCAGGAAATCATTGATGCCGTTATTTCCGCGCGTGACGACCTCACGGAGCTACCTCCATCCTCGCCCTACGCCGGTACTAACTCGAGCGAGTGTTCATCTGACGACGGCAATATTGCAGGAGGGGAAGAGACAGACGCTGGTGGCCAGCGGAGGTCGCATTCCCTGGGCTCACGACGGAATGTGGCGCATAATGTCACCCACGCACCAAATCTTGCTGCCTCTCAGCTGGGTCGAAGTCTATCCCTTGGCCACACAAGGACTTTACCAACCGGTGTTAGTTGCCAAATTGAGACAAGGTCCGTGGGCCGGTTTCAATCACGTGAACTGACTGACCAAACCCCACCAATGCAGGCGTAGAGCAGCATCACTTCGTTCTTCACCAACGACTTCGACAGCGTCGGGATCTCTTCCATCCCCACCCGCTACGCGTCTTCGATCTCGTAAGGTTTCTGGAGAGGACGGATCTGTGGCGTCAACTTTGCACTCCACCAGATCTAGAGGGAAAGCGAAGCATGTCGAGTTCAACGAGCAAGTCCAAGTTGCCAACGTCGAGGCTCTCAGTGATCTTACTGATTTGTCCGATGCTGAACCTTACAGTCCCCCGAAATACCCATCTCCCCGGCGATTACGCAGTCAAGGCGGGAGGTCGGCGCGAACGTCACCAAAGCGAGAGAGCAAGAAAATGATCAGCAACTCCAGTCACGATGATGACGAGGTCGATGATGAGGTCGATGAGCTTACCTCGTCACGAGATATAACGCCTCCACCAGTGACCACCGATCGTACACCAGTCAAACGTCGGTTGAGACCGCGGCAGACTCAAACACATACCCCACCCGATGAGAGCGACGATGGAGATGACGAAGAAGAGGAGGAAGTAGAAGAGGATGGTGGTGCGACAGAAGATGCTGTGTCTGTGGACGTAGCCGAAGAAGACGGTGACGATGCAGAAGAAGAGGATGATGCCACGCTCGTGGAGCCGCGTAAACTTCGCAATGGGAAGATTGTTGGTGAAGAAGATGGTCTAGAAACTGTTGATGAGCAAGAAGGTAGTGAAGAATCTACGCAAGAAGAAATTCCCGTTGATGAGGAGATTGACCTCGAAGCTGAGGACGATGAATCGGAGGAGAGTTCCCACGACGAATTTGCAGAGGAAGCGATGGATGATGGTGAGTAACACTCATTTTTAACAAACCTTTCTGATGATGTGCCCAGTCGATCTCAGCATCGCGACGGCAAAGAGTCTCGTACGCCTGCGACGGGATGATCTCGTTCGGTTGTGCGAGAGTCGTGATCTAGACGTCGAGGGTACTAAGCCCCAGCTCGCAGAGGCACTACTCCACTGGCGTGACCGCCAGTCTGAAGCATCATCTCCTTCATCGGCAGGAACTATTCGTCCCCCTTCTACTACGCGTCAAGGCCGTCGGCGTGGGAGTAACAAGAGCAAGAGTTTCTCTCCACCCGTCCTCCTCCGTACACATGTGCACATAGATGAGCCCCGGACACCCCCTCTATCATCCGCACAAAGGGAAAGGGACGAAGATCTCGAACTCGACCTGGAAAGTCTGGGTTTAGAGGATCGTGAAATCCCTCCTGACAAACTTACGAAAATCGAAAAAATTGGGAGCGGTGGTTTCAAAGATGTGTTCACCGGTAAATTCAAGGGGCGTAAGGTTGCAATTGCTGAATTCCGTGGGCACCTCACTGCAAGTAAGTTGTCATTTTTAAAACGCGCGCTGCTGTTCGAGCACTGATTATTTATACTCAAAGTGGACATCAAGGAATTGAAACTTTTAGGGGGGTTCAACCACCCCAACATCGTCCGTTTCGTGCGTGTTCATTACTTCCACGTTCATGGCAGGGCGTTTAACATGTCCCATTCGGCAGCTGGGCGTCAGTATCCCGGAAGATACACGTGTCACCCCTGTGATGATCGTTAGTGAGCTCTGCTCAAACGGAGACTTGTTCGACTATGTTCGGAACGTACTTCCGCCATCCCTTTACCGCGTTGTACGTCCGATCGCACCTGCAGCTTACACAAGCCTAAGCTATATTCTTAGTTATCCATCATGTTGGATGTCGCTCGTGGTCTTGAGTATTTGCATCAGCGGAAGCCCTCGGTCATTCATCGTGATTGCAAATCCTCAACATCCTCATTACCTCGAAAGGAATTGCCAAGATTGCCGACTTTGGTTTGGCCAAGGTGAAACAAAGCACGCGCTCCATGGTCCGCAGCCTTGTCGGTACCGTTAATTGGCAGGCGCCGGAGCTGTGGCACGCACACCCCAAATATAATCATAAAGTCGACGTGTTTGCGTGTGGCGCGGTGTACTGGGAGATGTTGCAGTGGCATCTACCTAACAAGAAGTACCCGTGGGAGGTGAGTCCTCCTGGGCCTGGTTATGTATAATCGTTGTTGATCATGTCTGTCCAGGGTATGAATGAGCACGCGATTTACGAGGCCGTTGGATCAAAACGGCAACGGTGCGTCGAAATAACTTTTTCCCGCCCTCATATATTCACGAGCTGCCACTTCAGACCGTCCGTGTCAGGACTGCGTAAACAGTGGTGTCCGGAAATTGTAGACCTCATAGAACGCATGTGGGCGCAGGAACACCAAGACCGGCCCACCATTACCGAGGTTGTGACGGAGCTTGAGGAGCTCGTCCGTAAGTACAAGTAAAACGATGGTTTGCTGCCACACACAGCTTTACTTTTTTTATGCTTTATCATGCGTCTTGGGTGCGCATGCTTGCTTTCTATTGGCTAGACCCAAAGTTTCGTTTTCACGCCTGCCATTTTGTATATCCCGCGTCTTGCGCTGCCAGCGCTCAGCTCAACCTCATTATTTCAATCGCACCCCACACATCTTTTGCTTCTTCTGCACCCTACAATTGTATATTATACTTGTCAAATCTCAATGTCTTGTACAAACACAGATGGCTTTTGGACATTAGCCAAGTTCTTTGCATTCTATCAGCGTGTGACACTGACGAGCCGATCCACCCTTACACAAGGGCGTACGCACATCGGATACTATTACACTATTAGGTGTCTACCAATTCAGGTCGTCTGTCACTACAACCACTGAGGGCATGCTACAGTTAGGTCCCAAAACCATCTTCTATCTTCCAGGCGTGCTATGTACTGCGGATCATACCTGGTACACACTTTCAATTTTGTACATCTTGGTGGCATTTCCGACGTCAGGCGCATCGGATCCAACCACCACGTCAACTTTGTACATCTTCGTATCTGGCGGCGTGACGCCGTACTTGTCCACCGTAACAGCAGCAGGTGCGGCATCATCGGCAGCGGCAGTCTTCGCCTTTCCCCTCTTATCGTTAGGCTTTGCCGGCTTCCCCGCGCCATCCTCTCCTTTTGATTGCCGGGGCGCCTCGGCGGCAGTGACACCAGCTTTGCTTGCGAGACCCGCGGCGCGTCCATCAGGAATACGAATGAACTCCCAACTCTTCTCCTGCTTCCCTTTCTCCGCAGTACCGTCAAAGATGTAATACCCGCGCCGCTCAAATTGGATGATATCACCACGCTTGAGCTCGCGCACATTCGCGTCCGCAAATGCCGCCTCGCGGAATTCAGTCACGGGCGTGGCAAAGTCCTTCAGGTCGTCGTTCTCCTCGAGTTTCTTTTTTGTGATGAGGTAGTCGTAGTCGATCAGCGTTGCGTCGATCAGCGGGTGTGCAACTGTCGGCTGCGCTAGCCATGTGATCTTCTTCGTCGTCTTTTTGAAGTCGCCTTCCAGGTGCAACTCCATGGACAGAGCGGTGATCACGCCGGAGCTCTCCGTCGTTTTGGAACGTACGATGGCATTACCCCAGTCCATGAGAGTGATCTGATTCCCGTTGGTGAGCGCAGACGGTGCGTTGGGAAGAACCAGCGTACCTCTTCGTTGTCTTCAAATGACACGGCATCCTCCTGATCTATCAAAACGGTTGAGGTGTAGACAGTCTTTTTCTCGCCTACTTCCGGGTTCTTTTTGTGCTTGGGCAACGTCTTAACCTCCGCCTCGAGAGGACCGCCTTGGATGGTTACCGTGACGCTGTACTTCATGTTTCAGGGCAGTAAGACATGCCGTGCACACCTCTGTACTCACGTTTTGGTCTTCAGAACGGCCCAAAACCGCGGCGCAACTGGGTCGATGATTTTTTTGTTCAATACCCAGATGGAATCCCATTCAAGTGATACGATGGCCTGACTGGGGCCTTGCGATAGCATGAACTGTGTAAGTGCCTCGACGGTCATCCCCCGACGCAGGATACCCCGAACTGTCGGGAAGCGTGGATCGTCCCAACCACTGACAAGGCCTTGTTCTACGAACCACCGTAGCTTGCGTTTGGAAAGGAGCGTATAAACAAAGCTGAGCCGACTATAATCCCATATGTTAACATGACGGATGCCCAGGGCCTCAATAAACCAGTGAAATTGAGCGTTTCGATCTCGGTACTCGTTCGTACGGAGGGCATGGGTAATACCTTCCAGCGAGTCGACAACTGGGCATGCAAAGTCGTAGGTAGGGTAAACCTTCCATTTTGATCTGAAGTGTAATATAAGTTGGGAGAAACGCCAAAAATTGAAACAAAGCATACCCTATACGATGGTGTGGGTCAAGGTTGCAGCGGTAGATAACGGGGTCGCGCATGGCTTTGTTGGGATTATCTATGCTCATTTTTGCACGAAGACACCACCGGACGCCGTCTTGGGTACCCTTGGTCATCTCTTCGAAGCGCGACAGGTTCTCCTCGACTGTCGCGTCCCGACGCTTCGACGCGATGCCTTGGCCACGTTCCTCCCGCATCTGCAATTTCGTTAGCCTACAAACTACATACAATAGTCGATGGGAGTCCACCTGCGCTTGCTCGGTATCATCGGCATATGCGAGTCCAATTTTGATAATTTTGATTGCTTGTTCGTAGATCTGGTCAAAGTAATCGGATGTATGCGTGACCTTATCTGCCTTGATGTCTAAAAGTTGAAGATCTTCCAGAATTGTCTCCTCAAACTCAGCCTTGGAGTGAAAAGGCTAAGCAAAGCCGCCGACTATTTAGAACTATCTCACTAACCCGTTCCTTCGAAGGATTTGTGTCGTCGAAACGAACAACCATCTTGCCTTTATACATCTTGGCGAAGTACTGATTAAGAATTGCCGCTTTTGTGTGGCCAATGTGAAGGTAGCCGCTGGGCTCAGGAGGAAAACGGGTTACGACCTCGCCCTCCTTGGCATTTTGGAGGCCCAATGCAAACGAGGATGCTGTCTTTTGGTTTAGCCGGGCTTTTGAAGATTTCGCCTCAGCAAGACCCGCCAATGATGCCTGTGTTGGTTCGAGAGATTCAAGATGGTTGTACCATCGCATGAGATGCTGGTGCTGATTGTTTTTAAGCAGCCCGAGCAGTCTTAGATTGCCTATCCTCGGAATAATTAGACAATCGTTATTGTCTGAGAAAGAACCGTGCCTTTGAGGACACCCCATACAACCCAATCAGCTGCAGTGGTGTCATGACCGACAAGGAAGGTGCGATAAGCCAGATGGTCATCCAGGGAATCAAGAGATGAGATAATCTGAGGTATTGCCGTAGTGGTAGCAAGAGATTTGGCCAGGGTGAAGTATGCTGGGGTCTAAGTCAAGGTGATCAGGCGTAGATCTCACAAAGGTTGACGATGTATACCTTGACACTGTCTTCCGCGAGGCCTCCAGCTTTGGCGAGAGCTTTGACCGCATCTTCCTCAGATGTAATCTGGATACCCTCGAGTGTTAAAGTTAATCCAGAGG
This sequence comes from Russula griseocarnosa, assembly GCA_022884055.1. Lineage (NCBI taxonomy): Eukaryota > Fungi > Basidiomycota > Agaricomycetes > Russulales > Russulaceae > Russula > Russula griseocarnosa. The sequence goes on along the minus strand of JAGKRU010000020.1, from coordinate 433,447 downwards.
TCGACTCGTCGTAGTTGACTTCAGCCTTTTTAGTATACGATGCTATCGCAACTGCAGCATATGGAAACGGGGATTCTTTGAAAGAAACGGTGAGGGTTCCGATGGCCATTGCGCGAGTTGCAGAAATGGTCTTAACCACACTTTAGGGTATGCGAGTCATGCTCTTGTGACTCCGGGTCATTTTCCGGGTCTCCGGATCTGTTTTCTCTATCCCATCATGCCGTGCATGCTGTGAGTTTCTATAGGCGTGAAACTTTATAACATTTCGAAAGCTGACTGACTATGTCTAGCATTGACCCCTCCCAAAAGTACAAACCGTACACTCCCCTCCCTCTTCAAAATCGTCAATGGCCCACCAAAAGGTCTACAGTGCCTCCAATATGGCTTTCTACGGACCTACGTGATGGAAATCAGGCCCTTGCGAACCCAATGACTATCGAGCAGAAAACGACTTTCTTCAAGCTGCTTGTCGAATGCGGGTATAAGGAAATTGAGGTCGCATATCCTGCCGCCAGTGACACGGATTATAATTTCGTGCGCGGCCTTATAGAAAAGAATCAGATCCCGGATGATGTGTGGATTCAGGTTCGGTCATTTTTTTTCCGCCTCATCGACAACGCTGATGAGATTGTAGGTTTTGACGCCCGCACGGGAGGACCTGATCAGGCGGACCGTGGAATCCGTTGCAGGCTCCAGAAAAGCCATTATTCACATGTACAATGCCACATCGCCATTATTTAGGAATGTCGTCTTCAAAAACTCTAAAGAAGAGACTATTCAGCTCGCGACAACACACACGGAACTTGTCCGTCGTCTCACCGAGGAATGCACAGAAAAACACGGGACTATCTTCAGATATGAGTACAGTCCAGAAACATTTTCACAAACGGAACCCGAGTTTGCTGTGGAGATCTGCGATGGAGTCAAGAGAGCGTGGGCCAAGGCGGGTACTGACACGTTGAACAAAATCATTTTCAATCTACCAGCTACTGTCGAAATCGCTCCTCCAAATCATTTGGCTGATATGGTGGGCACCTAGCTTGTCACCACGTTCTGTATGTTAACTCAGATGGACAGGTAGAATATTTTCACACTCATATATCGGAGCGGGAGAAGATTCTCATCAGTTTGCATCCGCACAATGATAGAGGCAGGTACCAGCGTTCTTGCCGTGTGACTATATTCTTACTCTGCACACAGGGACTGGTATCGCTGCTGCCGAGCTTGGCATCCTTGCCGGAGCAGACCGCGTAGAAGGCTGCCTCTTTGGGAATGGGGAGCGTACAGGGAACGTGGACCTCGTCAATCTCGCGTTAAACTATTACACACAGGGCATCCACCCGAATGTTGATTTCGGCGACATTCAACATGTCATTGACGTTGTCACCCAGTGCAATGACCTTCCCGTCCATCCCCGACATCCGTACGCTGGGGAACTGGTCTTCACTGCCTTCTCTGGTTCTCATCAAGATGCCATTAAGAAAGGATTTGAGGGCCAGGAGAAAAGACATTCGCTTGCACGCTCACGCGGCGAAAGGGAGATCTGGGAAATGCCATACCTTCCTATCGACCCAGCAGATCTTGGTCAAACCTACGAGGCGGTCATCCGTGTCAACTCGCAGTCCGGCAAAGGTGGCATCGCATATCTCGTCAAACAGAATCTGCACCTCGATCTTCCACGCAAGATGCAGATCGCCTTTTACCAGGTTATTCAGTCTATCGCAGACCGCGAGGCCCGTGAAATGACCGTTGACGATATTACCACTGCATTTCGCTCGACTTACCACTTTGGTGGTGGCAAATACGATGGACGCCTCGTGCTGCGCTCCTTCACGATCTCCTCAGCACCGAACCCGGACACAGCCGAAGAAGCGGAGGATATTCGCCAATTTGATGGAACTATCTCCGTCGATGGTGTACTGCGTGTTATCCGTGGCGATGGTAATGGGCCCATCTCTGCCTTGATGCATGCACTTCGGACACACCTCGACATTGACCTCGCCGTGCGCGAATATACTGAACACTCGATCGACACAGAGACAGATCTGCAAAACTCACGCGCGGCATCATACATCGAGCTTGTCCCCGCGAATGACCGCAGGTCCGCGCGCTCATGGTGGGGTGTTGGTGTTGACCATGATATTGTGGGTTCCGGTCTCCGTGCCGTTCTCTCCGCGGTGAACTTGTACATCGGAGACCGACCGCTACCCGAGCTCAAGCTCTCTGTCGGGCTGAGCGCACGGTCAGGCCAATCCGATGTTGCGTCCATTATTCTGAATTTGCTTGGTTTGGAACTGCCGCGGCGCCTTCAGGCCACCTTCTTCGGAGGTTGTGCAACGTGCCGCCGCAGGTTCGAGTGGCGAGATTGCGCATGACGCACTGGGGCCACTGTTCAAGAAAACATATGGTTATGATTCTCCATCTGGGCGTTTATCTCTGAAGTCCTTCGAGCTTGACCGCGACGAAGGGGGAACGCGCCTCACGGGTGAGTTCGTGCTGGAGGAGAAAGTTCGGCACATCAAGGGCGTCGGGAACGGCCCTCTATCGGCATTGCTGGCTTGCCTGCACAACTCAATCGACGGCACGCTTGTGATTCGCGAGTACTCGGAACATGCTCTCGGTCACGGAACGGAGGTCGGCGCTGTGAGTTATGTCGAACTCGTGTACGAGGTGACGGAGAATGGCCAGAAACGCAAGACGTCTAAATGGGGAGTCGTTTCTGATACGGATATTGCAGCGTCTGGTCTGCATGCGGTTATGTCGGCGGCCAGTCGAGTGGGTGTAGTTTGGAAGACGACGGCTTGAAGATTTTAGCAAATGTACAGTACTATACCATGTAGTGTTTTGAATCTACAGTGACAGAAGTTATGCTGAATCGTATGTACGGTACCGCCATATGGGTTCTGTGTAGTACGTACCGGTAGACATTTGGAATTGTGACTATACTGTAGTACCGTAACCGGTACTTTTGTGCAAAACTAATACTGTTGTTAGGTCAGGCTATGGACTGTCGTGCCGTTCTGGATGACTTTCATTGTCAAAAACTTCCGGGTTACTAGCCGACACATCTTTGTGTTGAGGCTCAACTTGAAGAAATACTAGGTAAAAAAGATGGAACTAGACTACTGTACTGCAGCACTACGAGTCTACGACAAATGCAAGTATAATAGTCGAAGTCTCGAAGACTAGACATCCGGCCGTGTAAGATCGAAAGAGAAAGGGTCAAACATGATGCATGATGCATGATGCATAATGGATATATACAAGGTTATGTAATATCAACTTTATCAAGTAACTGCACGGTACGGTAGCGAATAGTATCTGTACTGTACTGTACATTCATTCTTCAAGCTCGGCCTCACTAGCCTCTGACCCTCATCCGGTCAGCGGATTATCAAGGAAAGGTTTCCAATATTTATCAAAGTAGTCTTGTGGTATACCCTTCGCTTTTCCGTCTTCATGGCCTCTTGAGCTTGTGACATAGACGGTCGGGGACGATCGGGTGTTGTGTTCTTGTCGATGTAAGTCAAAATAGCACCCGGGTTCGTTTTCACGCCTTCGAGATGTACAGGGAGGACGGACTTGACATAATTATTCGTTTCGAAACCATCGAGGCGTTCTCGTCGTGCGGATGGAGCATGAGGACTGTGCCCCATACATGGTCGTTTCGGGATGGTATGATAGTCGCGACGCCTCTTATTGATTATCCATTTCCTAGTTCCAGTGTCAGTGACCTTGTGCACCCTCGGGCTTCGCCTTGGGAGAGATGCTTGCTTACCAGCCATCTAGCCTGGCAATGCAGCTATATACATTGTCAGGGCATCGATCCTTCATTTGCTTATCCCAGAGGTTGCTACCATATCCGAAAGTTGGGGAATAACGCGCAAGGGTGGTCATTCTTCTGGAATGGGCGAGCGATCCTAGGTATTGTCAAACTTTTCCATGTTCCATGCCGCTCTTATGTATGTCCAAGAATCCCATGAAATCGCGCAAAATGGAGATTAGACAGACCTCCCCAAGATAACGCCAGAAGACCATGATTCAGAGGTCCTGTACGTTTAAGGGCATGATGTCTTCCATCCGTCATCTTGCCATGGGGCTCAGCTGATCATTAACGCGTATTGACGCGTTGACGCGGCACCCATGCCCAGATACATCCGTCAGAAGGTCAGGAAGAGCTGTGACCGGCACCCCATGGCCCAGAGACACCAAAGATCAGGAAAGGGTGTGACTGAACGATATGGCAAAGCCGCAGGCCAGATGATGTAGCATGTTTAATAATGCGTGAGCGCTAATGTAATGTTCTTCATTTCGAAACTAAATCCGTAGTGAGGTTCTGATTGCTGTAAGCGCTGATGGCCTAATCGATGATCAGCCTGGTTACAGTTGACTCTCATATGAGGCATATCCTTGAAAGCGTACTCTCGAGTCGATATGGCATACTTTTTTGTGACTCCATCTGGTTCACAGGAATTGAGGGCATATGACATAATCTCTAGACTTCTTCAAGTTTGAGAAGCGTCGAGTTGCGCTCAGGATGCCGATCGAGTGCCTATCAGCCAATCCACACCTTCAGTGCAAGACGACTGCGAACGAATCGAAGCCTTCCCGCCTTCATAGCCTCTCGTTTCACGCCCCTCTCGCGGCTTCTTTCCCTCTTTTCAGACTTCAGACAACGACGATCAACCCTAGCCGCAACGCTCGACACTGGTATGATCTCCACAGTTAGCCCTTTAATATTTACTCACAGTTTTCTTACATTTCTTCTTACATCCGGCACAGTGTTGCACGCGCATCCGCGTTCGCTCCTATTATAGTTCTTGCCGGCGTGCAAGTGCTCAATGGGACAAGTATGTATTTAAGCCACCCTCGCTCGTCGAGGAAGAGCAGCAACTACGTCTTGATTGAATTTAACGTGTGTCCCTCTTTTTCTTTCCCTCGCTTGTGTCTCGTTCCAATCTCCCCGTTCGGCACTCGCACCTGTGGAACCGCTGTTTGCATCTGCTCCGCTTTCCCCTCTTCGCTCAGCAGCACTTGTATTTGCAGAACCATCATCTGCAACACGTTTGTCGACCTCGAGCTCGTCTCGCCCCCTTTGCTCAGTACTCACGTTCGTGGAACCGCTTAGGCTGTCCGCGACGTGTCGGTCAAACAATGTTCGTCCCTTTTTCCCTGTCCTCCTGTTTTTCCCCCTTCTTTGTCTTGGACGATTTTCCACTCTCGCAGCTGCTAGCTAAGCTACATCGCGATGGCTCTAAACCCTCTAGAGGTTCTCAAAAAGGGACTGGAAAGCTTTCAGAACTTGAACAAGGAATGCGCGCACGAGCTGCACAGGGTGAAACGTGTAGTAGTGTGGAACCCTTTTGTGGGACTCAACGTCGATAAGAGGAGAGGATAACAGAGATAACCGGGAAAATAGCCATGAAGACGTGTGGTGGTTGGATTGGTGAAGAGAGATACTGGCACGCCACCGTCGTTGTAGAAAACTTAAAATGTGAGTGACGTCTACCTGTCTGCAATACGATGCGAGTTGTAATGGGGGTCCACCGGCGGTCAAGTGTTCTGGGGTGTCGGATCTGTGCCGTGTCCAACATAATAAGCATGCAAGCGACTTCTACTTGTCCCATCTACAACGGTTAACGCTAGATGTAAGGCATGTAAAGAGTATGTAATGATGTCTCCCCTTCACAGCAATTTTTGGCGACATATATTTTTTGAATTTCTCTGACTAAGTCTGACAGGGCATACTCCCTAATAACTCATACCTCTGGAGGGGGAATGCCTTATATAAGAGTCAACTGTAACTGGGGCTGGTCATCAATCAGCGCTATCAGCGCTTACAGCTAATCAGAAAAACGTTAAGCACCGGAAGGAGGACATTACATTAGCGTTCACACACCATTAAATATTCCACATCATCTGGCCTGCCAATGCGGCTCTGCCATATCATTTAGTCACAGTTCTTCCTTAATTCTGATGCATCTGGGCATAGGGTGCCGCGTCAATATGCGTCAATAATTAGCTGAGCCCGCATGGCAAGATGACGGATGGAAGGCATCATGCCCTCAAACGCGCAGCGCCTCTGAATCATGGTCTTCTGGCGTTATCTTGGGGAGTCTGTCTAATCTCCATTTTGCGCTCCTTCATGGATTCTTGGATATACATAAGAGCGGGATGGAAAACAGAAAATTTTGATGATACCTAGAATCGCTCTCCCATTCCGGAAGAATGGCCACCCTTGTGCGTTATTCCCCAACTTTTGGATTTGGTAGCAACCTCGGCTCTGGGATGAGCAACATTATATTAGCGCTCACGCACCATTAAACGTGCCACATCATCTGGCCTGAGGCCTTGCCATATCGTTTGGTCACAAATCTTCCTGATCTTTTGGTGTCTCTGGGCCATGGGTTGCCAGGTCACAGCTCTTCCTAACCTTCTGATGTATGGCATGGAGTGCCGCGTCAATGATCAACTGAGCCCCCATGGCAAGATGACGGATGGAAGGCATCATGCCCTCAAACGCGCAGCGCCTCTTAACCGTGGTCTTCTGGCGTTATCTTGGGGGAGTCGGTCTAATCCCCATTTTGTGGGATTTCACGGGATTCTTGGATATACATAAGAGCGGGATGGAAAACGGAAAATTTTGACAATACCTAGAATCGCTCGCCCATTTCAGAAGAATGCCCCTCTTGCGCTTTATTCCCTAACTTTCATATATGGTACCAATCTCTGGGCTGACGAAATTATACGTCGATGCCCCGACAATATATTCACCTGCATCGCCAAGCTGGATGGCTGGTAAGCAAGCGTCTTTCCAAAGGCGAAGCCTGAAGGGTGCACCGGATCACTGACACTGGTACTAGGAAATGGATAATCAATCAGACGGGTGTCGCTACTATCATACCATCCCCAAACGACCATGTGTGGGGCAAAGTCCTCCTGCTCCATGAGCGCGATGAGCACAATCTCGATTATAGGGAAGGGCCTAATTATGTCAAGTCGGTCCTCCCTGTAGAACTCAAAGGCGTGGAAAAGAATCCGGGCGCTGTTTTGACTCACATCGACAAGAACACAACACTCGGTTCTCCCGAACCACCATATGTCGAGAGTCTCAAGGAGGCCATGAAGGATGGAAAAGCGAAGGGTATACCACAAGAATACTTTAATCGTTATTGGCTGCCTTACATCAATCCGCCGCCAGTTGAGGGGTCGGAGGCTGAGGCCTGAGGCCTAGTTCGAAGAATGAATGTTGTCGTCTTTTCTCTCAGGCTGCCCGTACCAGCGGTTACACTCGACATTACATAAGCTTGTATACGTAGTGGACTTCATTTACTATCCATCATGTTGTTTGACCTATTCTCTTTCAATTTTACACGGATGTCTTGTCTTCGAGACTTCGACTATCACATTCGCACTGGTTGTAGTGCTGCCGTAGTTAAGTTCCATATATTTTTACGTATCTTGACCTCAATCCCAAGGGGGTTATCTCTATAGAGAGCCTGGTAGATCTTTTGAACTTGGCGGACTCATCTAGCATGACATGACATGCATCCAGATGACTACAGTAGAATGGATTCCCTCACGGACTCGCGTCGCTCAATCCCAAACAACACTCCTGCACTTCTTTGCCAAGGTCTTCTAATTGCGCGCATCCGAGTCGGAAACTCAGTAACTAAACCACTCACCCGTGTGACGTGTTTCCAGGAGGCGATCACCTATGACATATCTTTCTTGCCTGGATCCCAGAGTCTGCTCACAGAGAAGGGAAAGAAGAATGGGACAAGTTTCTCAAGACCGAGGAGCAGCCTGATGAGGATGAAGGTATGTCCCGCCCGTTGCCTACTATTGTCGATATTCCTTAAGGCTGCCTATCGTCAGATGGCGTGTTGATTGACTTGCCAACATCCTGAGTCATGCGCTTCTGACATGTCAGTATATCTCTCATCGTCCACCCCTTCGTTATCTTCATGGTATAAGTCCTTTCTTTGCTTGTTTTTCCGCGGTGAATCCGCGCTCAGACCCACCTGCCTAGACGGCTCCATCGGCATCAATCTCATCAGCGACTCCACGCTCCCAACCCTCTACTTATCCCCTCCGTCTCTTGCCGCACAAGCCGCAACCGGAAGGCCCATAACATTGTGGGCGGTGAGGACTTCCTCTCTCGCTTACGTTCGTATGCCTCCCTCCTCCGTTCCAATCATCAATCTACTCTATATCTTGTTGATCCCTCCAAGGCGGACATTGAGGTCCACCTAACTCAATTATTTTCAGACGACGCCGTCGACAAGATACTTACACAATCGTCGAATACCAGCTCCCATTCCCCTATACCAGTACACTGTCGCCCGCGCCCTTTGTCTGCTGGCGGCGCTCCTCCAAATCCCTATTCACAGTACTCGTCCGTCCTCCATCGATCAATGCCAATACCGCCTTCCGACGCAGGTGCATCGTCAGAAGCTCACACTGTACTCCTACGGTCCTTACACGAGATTCCAGACACGCCGCGCAGAATATCCTCTTCGCAGACCGCGAGGCCCGTGAAATGACCGTTGATGATATTACCAGCGCATTTCGCTTGACTTACCACTTTGGTGGTGACAAACACGATGGACGCCTCGCGCTGCGCTCCTTCACAATCTTCTCAGCACCGAACTCGGACACAGCCGAAGAAGCGGAGGATACTCGCCAATTTGATGGAACCATCTCCGTCGACTCGGATGGTGTACTGTGTGTTATCCGTGGCGACGGTAATGGGCCCATCTCTGCCTTCACTTCGGACACACCTCGACATTGACCTCGCCGTGCGCGAATATACCGAACACTCGATCGACACAGAGACAGATCTGCAAAACTCACGCGCGGCATCATACATCGAGCTTGTCCCCGCGAATGACCGCAGGTCCGCGCTCTCATTCATGGTGGGATGTCGGTGTTGACCATGATATTGTGGGTTCCGGTCTCCGTGCTGTTCTCTCCGCGGTGAACTTGCACATTGGGGGCTGAGCGCTGCCCGAGCTCAAGCTCTCTGTCGGGCTGAGCGCACGGTCAGGCTAATGCGATGTCGCGTCCGTTATTCTGAATTTGCTTGGTTTGGAACTGCCGCGGCGCTTTCAGGCCACCTTCTTCGAGGTTGTGCAACGTGCCGCCGCGGGCTCAAGTGGCGAGATTGCGCATGATGCGGTGGGGCCACTGTTCAAGAAAACATATGGTTTTGATTCTCCATCTGGGTGTTTTTATCGTTGAAGTCTTTCGAGCTTGACCGTGACGAAGGGGGAACGCGTATCACAGGTGAGTTCGTGGTGGTGAGTTCGTGGTGGAGGAGAAAGTACGGCACATTATCGGCATTGCTGACTTGCCTGCACAACTCAATCGACGGCACGCTCGTGATTCGCGAGTCCTCTGAACATGCTCTCGGTCACTGAACGGAGATCGGGGCTGTGAGTTATGTCGAACTCCTGTACGAGGTGACGGAGAATGGCCAGACACGTAAGACGTCTGAATGGGAAGCTGTTTCTGATACGGATATTGCACTGCCAGCGTCTGGTCTACATGCGGTTATGTCGGCGGCAAGTTGAGTGGGTGTAGTTCGGAAGACGACTTGGCATGATGGGACGGCTTGAAGATTTAGCAAATGTACTATAGCATCTAGTGTTTTGACTCTGCTGTGACAGGAGTTATGCTGAGTCGTATGAACGGTACTACTGTCATATGGGTGCCGTGTACCGGTAGACATTTGGAATTGTGACTACCATAACATGTAACCGGTACACGGCTCATACTTTGATGGCCGTCATTCGATCTTACAGTAACATTGTTACCATCATGGGTCATAATCACGGCATTCGACGTTATTATATGGATACCGTTATTTTTCCGGCCAAAGGATACGACACGCGACAGGAAGTGATATAGTGATACACCGCATACGCGCGTCCCAGCTACATCTGATTCTGTTCGCTTCGACTCGGATGTTTTTTTTTTAATGTGTATCGAAACTGCCCCTGCTATTGGCGACTTGGCATGACCCCAGGAGATTAGGTGCTGGTTCGTTGACAGTCACTGTCACTCATCCTGTGCTCCCAGGAGCAAGGACTCAAGGACTCAAACCCGAGGACGTACACTACTCCTCCCGGCCATTGCCGAGAACAAACAGAAGTTGACGGCTTTTGTGTTTGCAAGTCAATTCTTGTATTGATTCGCAAGCGCAAGTGTTGACTCCGTCAAGTATGTATACTCGCTTGTCACATTGATTCGCCCTCGTCCGGACATCGTTCTCGCCACCGGTTCGGGCCCCTTGCTCAGCGCTCAGCTATCATGTCTACAGACCAATGCGCACAGAATGGCCCCGATGGCAGTCTCAAGGATGAAAAGGATACTCAATGGTTCCATGATAAAGACGACGCCCCGTCCCCTCCCTTCTGCTGCTGCTCCTTCCCAGCCTCTCGGCAGTGATCTTCGCAACAGGGCCACAAACCGGCTCTTTGATGCTGTTGCTCGTGAGCAACTCCGAGTTGGCTCAGATGAGGAGGACCAAGGCGCTTTTACCAGACCACCTAGGCGCAGGCATGCTGCTCGTGTATCAAATATTTCTGGTGGTCCCGCTCCTCCAACGCTATCTTCAAGGAATTCGTTTGAGAATCTCCCAGTGGAGGAATGTGAAAAAGACAGGGATTTTCAACCAGACTCGGGCTTCGAATCAGATAACGATTCCGCTGACGATTCCACTGTCTTGGAATTGATTTTCAACAACGAGGTACGAGTTGCGCTGTTCTCATACAACCTTGAATCCTTATCCGATGTTCTATTAGCTGCCAAGGAACACGGTTGTTGATCTCAGCCGTGGTAACCGCAAGCAGCTTGGAAAGACGGCTTCACACAAACGCAAGGCTGCTAGGGTTCAGTCTGAGCCCTCAGTCTGTGCCTCAAAGCGTGCTCGTGTCACGGTCGTAGAAGATATTCCTGATGAGCAAGTGGACGGTCCCAACGCCGGCCCTTCGATGGCGTCAATTGATTCTCTGGTTCAGAAGGTAAGCGGTATCGATCATTTATTGCGTCTTATGCCAATTTGATGCACAGCCGGCAAGGAAACGAAACCCAATTTACCATTTCTACGAATCCGTCTCCACAAACTCACAAGGACAAGTTGGTAACTTCGGCGACAAACACTATAAGTGTTACCACGGTAATCGCAAAGTTATCACAGTGACTCGTGCTATGAAGTATAGCTTAAATGGTAAGTGATCTTTTTTACTGTTTATCGGTATCATTACTCAATGATCCTTGTAGGCCTAGTTGGACATCTCAAAACACACTTTTCGGCCATGCATAGGCTGTACCTTATTATGAAGGATCGTACCGACCCCCCTACCAATGAAGAACTTGCAATCGCATCTGGAAAAAAGGTCTTAGACGAAAAGGCAGCCAAATCATATCTTGGACGAGTGAAAGCACCCTCTGCAAACCTGGTCTCTATGTTTGCAAAGCAGTCGCAAGAGAATACGGTAAGTGAAATACTGTATAGCCCTTTGTTAATATCTTAGACTATATTACCAGGAAAAAGTGTTCGACATGGAGACTTTTGAGAGACATCTAGCGGAATGGGTTGTCGCCAGTGATCAGCCACTCGAGGAGGTTGAAAGGCCTAAGTTCCGCTGCCTTCTGGAGTATACATACATAGGTTCCAAGCCACTCAACATTCCACATCGAACTGTTTTAAAGGATCGTATTATGAAGATGGGTAAAAGTACTGTTAAGGCTATACAAAAGCAGGTCAAGGTATGAACGTCATCCTCGTAATAGCAACCACTGCAACTATATTTCTTACGTTCTAGGAACTTGATGTAAACATAAGCCTATCACTCGACATGTGGACTTCAAGTAATGGCCATGCATTCTTGGCCATCGTTATGCATTGGATCAACGATGACTGGAAGCTTGGTGTGCCATATTCTTAATTTAATACTCAATACCTGTTTTCTCAACGACTTCAGAGGAATTACTTATCGATTTCCGCGAGCTGGTTGGGGTCCATTCAGGCGAGAATTTGGCCCATGCAGTCTACGACACTCTCAACACCTATGGTCTCAAGGGTCGTGTAAGTCTTCGATTTGTTCCTGGTTTCCGCGTCTGTATGTAAACATTTTTTATTCATAGATTGTCGCCATCAATATGGAAAACACCTCAAACAATGACACCATGATTGAACACCTGGAAGCATTGCTACAGCACGATTTTATCGACTTCAATCCCTCATCTGTCAGAATGCAGTGCATGCCTCACATAGTTCATTTGGCAGCGTTGGAGGTATGCCAGGCACACATCTACTTGTAATCTGATTGAAATTATCTGCTTAGCTTTTGAAAACGATTGGCGTGGTCAAAGATGACAAGAAATACGTTTATCAAGACTCCGTCACTGCTCCATTGAGTAGGGAGCACGACAATGATGCCGGTGGGGACACAGAGGAATTAGAAGAAAATATGGGAGCTGCAGAGACTCTCGGAGAAGTCTTGACTGCGATACCCAAGGTTTGTTCCTGAATGTTATTCATTCGACTTGAAGCTAAACGGTGCTTGTATGTTTCAGCTCAGAAGTATCATTCGGGCTGTGCGTTCAAGTCCTCAGCGACAGGAGGCATGGTTAGAGGAAGCCAACGCCTTCTTACGGAAAACAGCTGCAGCGTTCAATGTGGACCTAGTAGGACGCCCAGCTACTATGCCGATCCTCGATGTAAAGACACAATGGTCCTCTACCCACCAGATGCTACGTAAGGCTTTCAGCTATTATTAAGATGCTTTTGTGCAAAACCAATGCCATTGTTAGGTCGGGCTATGGACTATCGTACCATTCTAGATGACTTCGTTTCCAAACATAGGGAACTCCACAAATACGAACTTCAAGATGAGGACTGGGACGCAGTAGCACTTGTTGCTCAGTGGCTGAAGTTATTCCGGTCTGCCACCACTCAAATGTTAACAACAAAGTGTCCAATGTTGTCTTCAACCCATGCCATCTTCCGGGGATTACAAGATTCCCTCACGGACTCGCTTCGCTCACTCCCAAACAACACTCCTGCCCTTCTTCGCCGGGGCCTTCTAAACGCGCATCGGAAACTCAGCGACTACTACGGGAAATTTGATGAGTCACCATTTTATACTTGGGCCTCGCGTACGTCTCCCATCTGGTATGATGTGCCACCTTACTAACAAATCCATAAGTTCTTGATCCTCGGATATCATACAGTGGCCTTCTTGCCGACTGTGGTGACGATTTGGATGCCCGCGCCCACCTTGAGACTGCCAAAGAAAGCCTTTACACCCATTTCCGTGCCAATTATGATAAACAGCTCCCGGCTGCCACAACTCCTGTAGCACTGACCTCTACAGTAAAATGCTCTCCTCAGGAGGTCAATTTCACATCTCGCTACCGGAAACTTCCCCAGGCGTTCACAGACGAGGTTCAAGAATACTTCAAGCTCCCTCGTGAGGATTTTGACGCTTGTGATCCATTGCAATGGTGGGCTGGTCGCCGTTCACAGTTCCCTAACCTCTCTTGTTTTGCAAGGGACATTCTTTCCATTCCCGGTGAGTTCACAACTGATATAGTCTCTCTCTTTCTCATTGCGTTCTATGCAGGATCTGCTGTCGCGGTTGAACGGATTTTTTCAAGCAGCCGTGAGACAGTCTCTTTGCGCTGTGCAAGGCTCGATCCCGAGACCATCGGAACTCGTATGTTGGTCAAACAGCAGCTTTCCCTTGCTCGCACTGCTGTTCACGACGATCTCAGAGATTTGTAGACGACAGTTAGGTTTATATTCACGTCTCATTTATTCTTGTACTTGTTCGTTGCTACATTTATTCACTGTCATCCTCCGTGCCTCAACACCCTTCTGTACATCCCAAGCCCACCCATACTTCTTGCGCCGCCGCGCATTCACATCATTCAAGATCTGAGTGAAACTTCTCCCTCTCCTCCGTCCTACGCATCGCCTTTCCCCTCCCCGCCTCCTCACGCTTACCCACCAAGACCAACTCGAAAATACCAACAATACGACGGCGAAGTATAATCTGGTCACTGATCCCGCGCGTTGCGGATAAGTTCAATCACCACCGAAGCTGATTGATGCCCGACAGACATGGTGCCTTCAAAGGTATCGCAGGCCCATTGTATGCTGCGCTGGTTCCGCTCTTGCCCGTGCTCCTTTTCGCGTTCTTTGTGCGCTACTTCATTTTGTGGTACGGGTCCCGTGGGTGTCATAGGCACCGATATTTCTCCCTCTACAGCGACGACGACGGAGGCTGGGTCGAGCCCGGCTGGGATGAACTTGGCCAGGTGCTCTTGGATGTATATTCTCATGGCGCAATCTGGCTCCCATTGGTACGTCCTCTGACCCTATATCGCAGACTATTCGATGATCCCTGTTTTTCAATACGACGAGGGTAAGTTGGTGAGAAGAGTAGAGAAGAACAGGTCATAACATGCGCACGCACCTTTAATAAAACTTCGTCTAGTCCATTCCACCTGGGACGGCATGACTATCGGACTATGTAACGCGAGGACGCGTTGCTGGCCCATGTAACTAGTAATGCATGTACGGGTCTTGATGCCTAACACGCCTCCGCTGGGTACAGTTACAAATTAGTTGCATCGAGATGAATGAGGGGAAGAATCGCGAGCGATGATATGGGAAGGGGCGGTATATTCGGCCTCATTGACGATGGCTGGATAGTTTAACGAGGTTGAGGCTGATAGCTCGGACATGATGACCACGGGTGGTAAGTCGCGGTGTACAGCTTTGTACTGTAGTATGTGCGCAAGCTGAACTCAACTCCCTTGCATTCCCATTCTCTCAGCTACTGAGTGAGCAATGTGCGTCTTCATTATCATTCTGGTGAACATGCACAGACGGCATCCATGCTACTGGCATGCAGGCCCTTTAGTGTAAGATGATTGATAGAGGGTGGGCGATGCAGACGCGAGAGCCAAGCCACAACTATACAGTTTAGTCTCACGCTCACGGACAATCCCACAACCCGTCTTCGTCCATCCAAGATCGACAATCTCACCCATACCACCGCGAGCACGCCATGGAAAACGATCAGGTGAGTCGAAGTATCATAATCATAGAGGCTTGCTAATTTACAATTTTTAAAATTCAAGGGCCTCCTTGTTGACTTGTACGTTCCCCGCAAGTGTGCGGCGACCAGTGAGTACACTGCATCCCTAGAGAATGTGGGTTGTGACACAGCTGTTGATAATACACCCGCTTCGAATTCAAGACCGCCTCATTACCTCAAAAGACCATGCATCAGTGCAGCTTGTGATCGCTGATGTGGACGCCAATGGCCGTGCTCTCCCTACTTCGACTTCGTTCGCACTCAGCGGACAGGTGCGCGCCCAGGGCGAGGGCGATGACTCGTTGAACCGGCTGGCCACAAAAGCAGGATGTAAGCTCGAAGTTTGTTGTGCTCCTGGCGATAAAATTGGTATTAATGGGGCCTTATCCTCGCTTCTTTTTCAGTACTGCGTAACGTTTGGAGTTACCAAAAGTGAATCACACCTTTTCCTTAGGAATGTATAGTGGTGTCGTGTAATAGCAGAAATATTACAGCTCTTTTGATCCTACGTTGTGCTGGCGGGCGGCATTGTCGGGACAAGAAACGAGTCACGTGCACTTTCTGCGCAGTGGGAGCTAATGGGGCGACGTTGGCTGCGGTGGTGGATGATTACTCTACTCTATGGACAGTAGCATTCTTTCCGTCGAATCCGTGTGTTAAGCCTCCCCTTCAGTGGCACTGTAGAACTGATTCTTACCACTCCCCGCTAGTCTGACTCAATGGTCGAGATTAAGCGAGAGACAACAGTCGATCAATCCACACAGGAACAGGACGGGGCAAAATACAGGTTAATCTACACAAAGTCGAAGGTCTATGTCAATCCAACTGCGTATGCCCGCGACGATATCCCTGGTTTCGTGGCCATCGTGAAACGCGTGCGGGTGCCAACCTTGTCTATCCTAACTAAACCGCTCATCCGTGTGACGTGTTTTCAGGAGGCGGTCACTTTGACGTATCTTCTTGCCTGGATCCCAGAGAGCCTGCTCACAGAGAAGGGCAAAGAAGAATGGGACAAGTTTCTCAAGACCGAGGAGCAGCCTGATGAGGACGAAGGTATGTTCCGCCCGTTGCCTATTATTGTCGATATTCCTGAAGGCGGCCTATCGTAGACGGCGTGTTGATTGACTTGCCAACACCGAGGCCCGAGTCATACGCCTTCTCCGTACCATTGAGCTCAGTATACTCTCTCATCGTCCAACCCCCTTCGTTATCCTCATGGTGTAAGTCCTTTCTCTGCTTGTTGTTTTTTCCGCACTAGACGCACCTGTCTAGATGGCTCCATCGGTATCAATCTCATCAGCGGCTCCACGCTCCCTACCCTCTACTTCCATGATGATGAGTCACACTCTTTCACCATACCATCAAAGTCCGCGTCATCATCCAACTCTTCGACGTCTTATCCCCCTCCCCCGTCTCTCGCCGCACAAGCCGCAACCGGAAGGCCAATAACATCGTGGGGCGGTGAGGACTTCCTCTCTCGCTTACGTTCGTATGCCTCCCTCCTCCGTTCCAACCATCAATCTACTCTATATCTTGTTGATCCCTCCAAGGCGGACATCGAGGTCCACTCAACTCAACTATTCTCTGACGACGCCGTCGACGAGATACTTGCACAATCTTCGTACACCAATTCTCATTCCCCTGTACCAGCACACCGTCGCCCGCGCCCTCTGTCTGTTGGCGGCACTCCCCCAAATCCCTATTCACAGTACTCGTCCGTCCTCCATCGATCAATGCCAATACCACCTTCCAACGCGGGTGCATCATCACAAGCTCGCACCGCACTTCTACAGTCCTTTGCAAACATCACACGAGTCACCAGACATGCCGCGCAGAATATCCTCTCACACCCTCTCGCAAAGCCAATCGTGCCACATCTACCAGATCCGGTCAAATCTCTTGTGAATGTTAATGGTGACCTCGAGTGGGGTAGCTGGGTGGAGAAGGGTGGCGTTGGGGAGTTTGAGAGCGCACGCGTGTATCTCGCCCGTTGGGCGCGCATTGTCGCAGAGGAAGGTGAGCGAGCGCGGCGGCGCGAAGCACAGTCGATCCCTGCGAATGCGGCAGCGCCTACAACGGAGGAGTCAGGGGAGCTGGGTATCTTTGAGCTCCTGCACTCGACTGCGAACCTACCGACGCCGAAGTCAACAAGGGATCCGACGCACCCTGTAGGCGTGGAAGTGCTCAGTGAATGGTTCGGCCCCGATGGGCGCCCACTTATCACGATGGAAAGACTGCGCCAGGAAATGTTCAGGAGAGGAGTGAGCGATAAAGGTAATACGAGGAGGGAGTTATGGCCATATCTTTTAGAAGTGTACGCGTGGGATGTTACTCAAGACGAGCGACAAAGACTCTGGGAGGCCAAAATGTGGGTGACTGTCGCCCGTGCATGTCTTCTTTCTTGTTAACAGATGTTGACAGGAAGCGGTATCATGAAATCAAGGACGAGTGGTTCGGCAACGCAGAGGTATTTGAGCGGCAGGATGTCGTCGAGGTAATACCAGCTTTTATTGACCTCATATTACGTGCCGCTGAACTGCTATTTCTACAGGAACGCCACCGCATAGATGTTGACTGCAGACGAACAGACCGTACTCAACCACTCTTCGCGAATCAGACGCCATCCGAAACGACTCTCGACCGAGAGAAACAGCAATACCAGCGTTACTCTACGATCTCGCCTACGCCAGCCGAGGTTGGCGCACAGTCTCCGTCCAACGAGCACATAGACAGGCTCGGTTCCATTCTTTTGACGTATAACTTCTATGAGAAGGACTTGGGTGCGCCGTCCTTTCGCCTCGATTCTTTTAGAAGAGAGTCAGCGCTGACTTGTAGGGTGCGAAGGGTACGTGCAGGGCATGTCTGACCTCTGCGCGCCCTTGTATGTTATCGCTGGTTCGGACGAGCCTCTGACATTCTGGTGCTTTGTGGAAGTGATGAATCGGATGGTCCGTTGGGATATTTCGTTATCTTCCCGCGCGAGATTTGACCACGCATATACTTTGTTTTGCAGAAACAAAATTTCCTCCGAGACCAGAGTGGGATGAAGAAGCAGCTATCGACACTCCAGCAACTGTTGCAAGTTATGGACCCAGAGCTATATCGTCATTTCGAGAAGACAGAAGGACTCAACCTATTCTTCTGCTTCCGGTAGGATCCCTTTCACTTCGCAGTGCCACGTCGCCTCTTTATTGATCACGTGTCGGGTAGTTGGATACTTATCGCGTTCAAGCGCGAGTTTCCATTCCAGGATGTCTTACGTTTGTGGGAGTTTCTATGGACAGACTACTACACGAACGGTATGGTGCTTTTTGTTGCACTGGCTGTACTAGAGTCCCATCGCGACGTCATCCTGCGTTACCTGGTCGAGTTTGACGAGATCTTAAAGGTGCGTACGCTCTCCTTGCCTTGTTTCTTTGTCTCCAAAGCTGGATTCCCGGGCTAAAATGGCCTGTAACCCTGTTAGTACTGCAACGAACTGAGCATGACCATCGAACTCGACACCACGCTAGCACAAGCCGAGGTCCTCTTCCTTTCCTTCCAACAACTGGTCGCGGACATGGACCGTCGTCGTGTTGAGCAACGGTCCTCAGCTGCGGATGGCCTCCGCCACCGTAGGGGTAGTACGGCGTTGGTGCCACAGGTTGCGTACCCGGAACTGAGTGAGGAGCTACGGGAGCTACTGGTAAATCGCCGTGTTTCATAGTAAGACCGTTGTCCATTGTTCTATAATGCACGCTTGTGGTCAAAGACCAAGTGCTGCACCTAATTCTAGATTAAATTGCAATCATCTGATAGAATCGATGAGATAGCTGTTCTGCTGGACTAGGCGACACTTTCCGTATAACACCATCATCAGGGGAAACAGGAGACAGAACTGGGATTATGGTGATGGTATAGTGATGGTAACAAAGGGTACTGACAAGTCATAAGACAAGTGTAAATAAAGAAATAGGAAACAGTGAGGAGATGGGATGAACGGAAAACAGTTGCAGTCATAAATCGCTGGCGTTCCGTTTGTTAGCCACCCAACAGAATGGGATCGTTGGGGGATCCGGTGCGGAGAGGCCTTGCATTGCAGCGAACCGCTCAATCGTTGTCTTGACAGATCCCGATGGAAGGGGCTTCACAATGGACGTGGAAATTTTTTGTACCGAACGTAACAGCATAGGTAGTCTTCCATCCGAGTCCATGACTACTTTCAGCCCTGACGCGACAGAAGGTACAATTTCCTTGGATAGGTACAGACTCTTCACAGCAGAAAAATAGAACAGGAACAGCCATAGTTTGTCCTCATCGCTCGCTTCCCAGTGTGATTGCCACTTATGATACTGGCTTGAAATTCCGAGGCTTTCGATCTTGGAGAGGGGTAGAAAATTGGTGTCGCAGACTCGCGCGAGAGTAAAACTCTTGTCTGGACAAATAAATTTCAACGTCACCTTTGCATTGCGTGCCCAGGGTTTCCGGGAAAGCGTGATTTCCAATTTGTCGGACCAAAAGTGGATGCTTGCATTATTCAGAGTCTTGAACATTTTTGTACGAAGGAGAAACCGGTTGAATTGAGGAGTCACCTTCCTGTCGGAGCTGAACGGATGGTCGTCATACTTGCGGAGTGTTATGTCGAGGATTTCGAGACGAGGGGTATGGATCATGGCCACGAAGTCCTCCAGGTAACCGCAGATACCTTGAAACAAACAGGACTTGAGAGATGGGAGGACATAGCGTGTCGGCGGACTCGGAGGCAAATCTTCGCGATGCTGGTCACGACGACGAGATTCGAATTCTATGGAAAGAGTTTCGAGCTTGATCAATTCGGACAGGGCAGTGACCATCGAATCAACTTCGATGTATCCCGAACGGCGGGGAATTTTCAAAAGGGAAAGTTCGACAAGGTCTCTTCTTGCAGACGACAAAGCTAGTTTTGGTAATCCCCGAACTGGAATGGAATCCACTGTGAGCGATCGCAGACGCGGGGCGAATCCACCCAAGAACGATTCAGGAATGATCAACTCTGGGTCTTCTTCTGTCGACGACATGAGAACCAAGTCTGTCAGTTCCGGGAATGGCTCTTGCATTTCTAAAAGGATCGTTCTCAGATCCGTACCCCCGATAGCCACCAGCCGGATTTTGCGTATGCGATCCCTATGCTTCAATGCAGCAAGGACGTTGGGCATGGACCACGGCCTCTTAGCGTTAACTTGTATGATGATGGGAAAGGGTGGCCAGACGTCTAGCATTTCGCACGCAGGTTTCCCGGGCTTCGCTGTGTAGAGAAGTCGCAAATTCAAGCGATGAGGTGAGCTAAAAACGATGTTTCGCCAGCTTCGACAGACATGCACCAGTGGGTACCAGGCATCTACTTCGAGGTCATCTTGATCCTCACCCAGATACCGATCAAATATTTCCATGAGGACGTCGTTGGGGAGCTTCTTGATTGTCACCCCTGCATTCATTCCGGTGCGTCAGGTGGGAGCGGGATGTTGCACAAGAAACATACCACGGCGAAAGTCTCTGGTTAATACGTCCCCAATCATATGACGTGAAATATTCTTTGCCGTCAATGAGCGTTCGGAGTGGCCATCAATAGACATGGATGACATAGAGCCGCTAAGGGATGATAACAAGCCAGTGCTGGGGGGTAGCAGGGTGAATTGACGACAAACACGGTTTTGAGGAGGGTCATCTGGGACTCGGCGAAATTTTTTCTCTTGGACATCCATTGATGAGGGATTCTCGGAACCGTTGTCTAAGAGAGGAGTGGTCATTTTGAGAGTGCTCCGAGTCCCTACGGGCCTGGGTAGGTTTATATCTACTCACCTACAAATGCGATCACATTTGTCCCTCAAATCTCCCAAAAAGGACGCTCTTGATGAGTCCCGAAGGCGAGATAAAGGTACCATCTACGTTCAAGTTTGTAACAACAATACCCTCCCTCCGCATGATACAAAGTGCGGCAGTGCCCGGGCCGCCCATGCTCCCTTCTCCCTTTACAATTCTTGCCCTGCGGACGTCCGCTTTACTGAGAGTTACACTCAATCTTTATCAAGAACTGGGCCTAATGGCGACCCATGCGCAGCAATATAATGTGCTAGATCCGAATATAATAGACGCACTGTCGGCCCATGTCTTTGTTTACCAATTCCTTCTACTTCTACTCCTCTTCAAGTTCATGTAATCGCACAGCGTTATTCATTCGCGAGGATATTTAGGCTTGAGATACCCCCTTCACTACACGCCCTCTATGCCTCTTCCTTCCCTCAACATATGTGCATTATTAGTAATTTGGCTCCTCTTTCTCATCTCATCGTGCAAGGCTCTCGCTGCCCCCCTTCTGGAACGTCCTCCGTCTTCCCCTTTCTTTCCCCTGGACTGGTGGTACTCAGGGCGCGATGTCGTCGTGCATGTTCAAGAAAGACGTTAGGCGGTCTTCCTCTCACTCAGAGTCACTCACTTCCCTCGGACTGTTCGTCTGTCTACACTGCACGGGTTGAGGTCCTCTTTCTCTCCTTCCAAAAGCTGGTCGCGGACATGGACTGTCGTCGTATTGAGCAACAGTTGCACCATTATAAGGGTCCCGGGAGTACGGCCATTGATGCTACAGGTTATGCCTAAGTATTCATACCCGGAACTGAATGGCACCGCGCTTTGTAGAAGACCTCTGGTATTGTTTCCCGAACCACACCTAATTCTAGATTAGGATTGCCATTGTCTGATGAGATAACTGTTAGGCGATACTTTGGTTTGGTCTTCCGCACTCCATTATGATCCCATTCATCCAGTCCGCTGGCACAGTCTCTCGTGACCGAGACAACACAGTTGCTTCTAACCTGTAAACGCAATAAAGTTGTACTTTTACAAACAAGAGGAGAATATCTTCTCGGCTCATCGAGAGACAGATGGAGAACTTAGGTGTACGCGTACGTTTGATGGTCATCGTACCGCATAGTTAGGATTATAATCTGAGAGCACCAAGGCGAATGATGGAGAGGGTGTTAAGTATACGACTCGGACCACGTGAGATATATATATCCACGG
This sequence comes from Russula griseocarnosa, assembly GCA_022884055.1. Lineage (NCBI taxonomy): Eukaryota > Fungi > Basidiomycota > Agaricomycetes > Russulales > Russulaceae > Russula > Russula griseocarnosa. Next base: position 411,296 of record JAGKRU010000020.1, on the reverse strand, counting down.
GTTTGCCATATATCTAAGGGATGTTCAGCGTCGCAAAAACCTTGGTGGAGAGGCCGTGGCCGTGGTGCGGATGAATGGCAGCGGAGAGGGGGGTGGGAAGTAGATGAACAGCTCCGTGGTTCGCGTGTGGGAGCTGGGGCTTAAGTTTCGATGTCATTCCCAGCTTCATCACTCGGCAACTTGAACGTGATCGCGTGTGGTTCAGCCTGAGGGAATGACAGTATGACACGCCTGAGCGTGGGATGACGGACCACCGTCACAGGACGGCCTGCGTTCTGGCGTGCATTAATGAATGAGGTGAATGCATCAATACCAATAGCATCATTGCGACTTCCAAAATATTTGAGCTCTTGGAGTTCGGGTAACAGTTCCAGAGGAAGCTCTCCGCCTTCCGTTCGTAGACAACGAGTGAGTTCCTCGATGAGCCCATCATTGACGTGAAGGGTCTTCACGTTCCTAAACGACCTAAGAATTTTGCGCCACTCGATCCGGTCGACATCATTGTGCTCTTCAGTTGACTGGCTATGTACCTCGTGTTCAAGGGTGAGGTACTCCACTGCAGAGGACACTTGGCTAAGCGCATTGGAAATCTGTGCCACGGAAGATACCTGCCAGTCGAGGTGCCGGCAATCAACCGATACATAAAAGGCATACGTGAAGGCCTCATGATGGAACATCCCCACTTCAATTCTGTTATCCTTGAACACGATCGCGGCCGTGTGGAACCTGAGATTTTCTGTTGTGTTCATAAACTGCGGCAGACGTGGAATGGAAAACGTGAGTTGCTCGCAGAGACTAATTTGCATCTTTTCGAGGCGAGGGGTCGTCATCCGATAAACAACCGCTTCCAAGTAAGTGCAAACGCCTCGGAACCAGAAAAGGCGAAGATTAGGGAGGGTGGTGTGAGTCGTGATTGGCGTATTTGTGAGTTGCCTCTCCACATCACGGCTGGGAATAGCGAATGTAAAGGTGATTGCGAGCCTCTCTAGTTGAGGCATAAATGAAATCCACTGGAGCAGGACATTTGGTGGAAAGTAGGCAGATGGGTGGTTTATCGTGAGATACAGTGTGACAAGGCCCACTGCAGTCGGGTGTAATCGAGATCGTATTGGACAGGCGAAGTCGCTCAGCGCGAGGTGATGTAGATTTGGTGCCTGAAGTGTTTCCGGGAGCATCAAAGCCATGTTGTTCTTCTCAGGAGGTGCCACAATCAGGTATTCCAGGATCGGGAATTCCTCATTGATTGTCATGACAAGCTTCTGCAGATTCTGAACTGGGAAGACAAGGCGGAGGTGGCGGACGCGATGGCGCTGCTCGAGAGCAAGCAGTATCCCTTCTTCATCTTCTGCAGTGATGCCATCTTCACTGATGTAATCAACAGTGAGCGGAAGGGGAGGTGAATGTGCAAGCATGTCTTCAACGGGCGTGCCATTTGTACAGAGGAGTGAAAGATCCAGGTAAGATGCCGAACCAAGTATAAGGCTTCGCCACCTTTGGCAAACGTGTGCGAGTCGATACCACCAGCGTCCCCGGTTCCATCGCTTCCTCCCCCCTTGGAGACGGTGAAGGTCATCCTCATCCTCGCCTAAGAAGAATGGCCGATAGAGGTAAAATATATTGAGCAATGAATCATCATCGAGGATATGGATCGATACGATATGTGGACTATTGATTGCCCGTTAATCATCACAATCTGCTAAGCATAACAGGAGGAAGCGCACCTCTGATGTTTTGCCAGTGACTCGTCAATTATTGTACTCTGCCCAGTTCTTTCGGTAGATCGAAGGAGAGAGGTGGTCGATAAGCAAAGGCCCATGTCGGCAAGCGGGTGTTGGATGTGGATAGAGAGAGTTGTCCTCGCGTAACCCAGGCTGGACTCGGAGGCGCTGTCAGTGGAGTGCCCTAGGCTATCCCAAGGACCGTCCATGGTCCCTCTTTCAACATTTACCTTTCATTAGCTTCTGTTGTCAGTGATGAACGTTACTCTCCTATTATCAAACCGTAATATAAAGGTGATACATTGTGAAATTCGGACACAAAGAACGCTCTTGATGCCAGTGGGAGATCGATTGTCATGTTGCCCATCCATTTCCTTGTTCATCAACTCTTTTAATCGGGCAGAGTCATCGTGAGAATATTCGTGAGCTTTCCCTCCACCTACGCCGTCGCCTCTTCTTTCCGAGTCCTTCCTCTTCGGGATTCGCGCCGCCTCCCTTTCTGGTACAGTTCACCTCGGACTGTTCGTCTGTCTACATCGAATCTTATGCTGATCGCAGTAACAGCCTCTTCAACCCTTCCAATACCATTACTCTAACTCTGAGAGTCTCAAACTTGAAGATCTAACTTGCAAAGGACCGTGATGAAGAAATCGAAAGTTCTGCAGTGGCAGATCTGCATTACTAGCTTACATGCGACCAGCGCTGGTCTAGTACCATGCCGTCACCATACATGGGTGCTGACTGAGCACCGTGAGGGTAAAGTGCGACTTGTGACATAGATTTCCCTCAGCATCGAGGTAATCTGCGCTGCACTTTACCCTCGGCGCAAAATCGGACGATGATCTTTCTAACCTACGGATCAATTAGATGGCTGCCAGAAACTCTAATACCCTATAGGCCTATCAGTATCATCCTAGGTATTTAGAGGATTTGGCAAGCCTCATCGGACACGGATAAGTAGTCTCCGTTCTAAGATTGGGTTTACTGTATACGCCGTCACCGCCAGCGATATGGACTGCCCACCGAAATCGTAGGGTGTAAAGACTCACATCCCTTATAAGTTACTTCGGTATTTGACATATGATATTCTTACATACTCTTGTTCTACTACTTTTTCAATCCAATCCCCTGACAATCCGATCCGCATTCAGTTTCGCGGCGCCAAACTCCACTTGCCACCATTTTGTTTTTACCTTTTCCTTCTTACGCCGACTAGTACCATGCCACCACCATCGTCATCATCAATACCACAACTCCAAATTTTACGCGCCTATGCCAAACTAGACGACGCCTCCCTACAAGCGGCCACACTCCCACCCACGGTCTACTTTTCCCACACGCGCCACACCCTCACCATCTTCGACGCCTACCCAAAAGCACTCTTCCACTTTCTCGTCTTGCCTCGTCTCAGAATATCCTCCTCCTCCTCCTCTGCGGGTGTTCTTGAGGATGAAGACGGAGACGAGAGGTCGGAGGTGAAGCTGGTGGCCGACAATACGGCGGCTGACTTGACAAGCCTGCGAACGCTACTACAACGCGCAGCAGCCGCTTCAGATACAGATATAGATCCGAACGCGCGCCAGGCTCGATCACGAGCAAAAGGCACGTTAAGCGTATTGTCTGACGAAGCGACGCGTCTACAAAAGCAGATCGAGCGCGAGATGCAAACGCACTACGGTTTCAAATGGCCCATCTGGATCGGCTTTCACGCCATCCCCTCAATGGAGTAAGTAGTACTAGCAAGTTACTAGTTCTACCTACAACCCAACCTAACCCTCTTATTTTATTATTATTATTATCATATCATATCATTAAAAAAAAAAGACACCTCCATTTGCACGTCATCTCGTCAGATTTGATCAGCCCATCTCTCAAGACTAAAAGACACTACAATACGTTCAGTCCACGCACTGGGTTCTTTCTCCCTCTCGCCGATGTACGCGCGTGGCTCGATGATGAGCATCAACTTGCAAAGGTGTGCCGGCACATCTTTATTTAATTTACACCCTCCTTTTTTTGTTCACCTTGTTTTAGATGGTAGCAAGCCTCACACCAGAGAAACACGAGCTGCGTCTCAAAGATGCGCTTGTGTGCTTTCGTTGTGGTGAGACGACGAAGAATATGCCCGCACTTAAGAACCATATTCAAAAGGAATTCGATGCGCTGCGCAAGCGCGAGACCAAGTCTGCAGCGTCTTGAGTTTCAATGACGGCCGTAATTAATAAACAGAAGAGATAAAAGAATACATTCAGAAAACCTTTGATTGTTAACACATAATTCTAAATTCACAAAGCCGTCTATAATCATATTATTTCTTACAGACCCCGGCTCAGACGCCAACACCGACGATCGGGTTTCTTGCTACTCTGCCCGGCGTTCTCACAACCACCCAAGTCTCGTGCTCAGACATTCTTGCGCGACTTCTCACTGGCCCGGCGGATGGCCCAAGTGAGCTCATACGTCTTACACGCATCTGACCGTCGCGAGCGTAAGCACGAGTGATTATGGAGTGTAAATCAACGCACCCTCATATGAGCTGAGAATAATCGCGTGATCCGGGTCCTCTTCTATATCTTCAATGACGTCGATTAGGTTAGAGACTTCTGAGAAAAACGGGTCATCGTCCGGGAAGTGGTGCGTCTCTTCTAGATCCGAGCCCGGGCGGCGGATATAGAGCACTGGCTGCACGTATGGGTTGACAAGCCTGTCGCGCGGAGAACAAAACGTAAGTATAACGACAGAGCGCGTAAGTGGGAGTAGGACATACTTAAACTGATATCCGTCAGCATATACCTCGAGCTCGCACGAATAGTCGTGGCCCTGGAGCGCGACAACATGAATGAAGCTACCAACAGCGCCACCCTCATACTTCCACGTCGCCGACGTGACACGCGGGATACGGTTCTCTGGAGCAATCCTGCTCTCATCGATAGTCTGCTGGCTCAGTTGGCCCGGGTTCTCATACCACTCGAGTGAGTGGGCGGTGACAGTGGAGATGTCAACATCGCCACCAAAGTAACGCGACAAGTCGCAAAAGTGGGTGCCCTGCTCGACGACAGGGCCACAACTGTGAGAAGCACGTTTGACGGGAATACATCACAGTCACGAGAGGGCAAGGACAGTACCTCTTGGACTTATCCCACCAGTCTTGTTTGGCAATGGCTTCATATGCGCATGCATAGCGTGCGATGGTGGCCATTACCTGAAGGTCGTTATCCTCGATGATCTTCTTGATCATCTGGACGCCTTTCAAGTAGCGCAGCATGTATCTAGTGCAAACATGCATACATTCACAAAGGCGAAAGATAATTGATTCGTACTCACCCGACGGAACAGACTTGGCCACTGTCGACAATGGCCTCCGATACCTTGAACGCCTCGTCGATCTCATTCTCAGGTCCCGTGGCGATAGGCTTTTCGATGAACAGCCCTGCCTCAGGGAAGTGCTTCAAGACCTGGAGCTCGATATCGCGGCCCGGTTGCGTGGTGCCGCGGAACATGGGAGGAGAGCCAATGATAACGGCGCGAGGGTGTTCTCGGTACGTCATGACCTTGACAAAGTCCTCGAGGGTCTTGAAGACGCGAGTGTTTTCATATGCGGAACGCACGAAGGTTTCACATTTCTTGGCGAGGACTGCGGTGGCACGGTCGATGGCAGGGTCGATGAGCGCGACGACCTTGAGACGAGGGCCGAGCTTACTGGAGAGTGGGAGAGTGTGAAAATACGGATGGTGATAAGGGGGAGAAGACGCACTGCTCGATGCGGAAGGAGTGATTCCAAGGTCCTTCGTCAGAACCTATAGAATGAGCAAGATAAGGTGATAAATCCTTCTCGGTCAGAGATCGGACGAATCCAGACCAAACATGATGTTCCCAGCGCCGACAAAGACGACATTAAAAATATCGACACCAGGGTTCTGAAAGACCCTGGACAAGAAAGGAAGGGGAAACAGATTTGTCAGTCATCGTAAATGAGGATGAGGAGCTGATAATCGAGAAGCGTGTCAAGCGGGGGCGACAGAGCGGGGCGCTTCTCTTGTCCAGAGCAGAGCAACGCGGGGGATTGGAAGAGCCTATACGCGGGGAAAAAGACTTTGTGTTAGACTCACTTGGTCATGGGCAACAACCTGGAGGGGTCGATGGATGGACGCCTCGAAGGGCCTGATTCACGGCGCGATGAACGCCTCGAGAGGGCCTCCGAATCGCGGCGGGTGGGCTTGCGCATTGGGGGTGGGGGTGCCATGATGTCTGGTGGATTGTGCAGCGGGAAAGAAATCGATTTGGGGATTGTGAGACAGAGATGGAAAAAGATGAGGGAAGGGAGAGAGCAAGGAAGAGGGAAGAGATGGCGGGATGGGATGGGTTAGTCGGGAGTCAGAGGTTGATAGATAAACGGCAGCGAAAAAAAACGATAACGACGGCGACGAGTCCGGGATCACTTGACCGTGACCTAGCATTGATTGGTACGTCATACTTGAGGGAAAAAAAAAGTGTATATATCACAGGGTATACAGAGTAGGATCCATCTGGGCCGTGCCCGTTAAATAATACAGGGTTGCTAGCAGCGATGGCTCTCTAGTTCTTGTCGCCGCCTCTCTGCGGCTTCGAGGCGCTCAGTCATTGCACGGAGTTCCTCTTTTAGTTTATCATGCTCTTCCGAAAGTTTCAACACGTTGCTTTGGCGCCTCTGCACTAGGCTAGCACGCTTTTGCACCTTGGCCGTGTGACGGGCACCTTGCGGGACCGGATGGGTCAATTGGAGACCTTCTGACCGTGATGGCTGACTTTTAAGGGGTTGGACGCGCTGGAGAATTAGTGGGTGATACTAAGGGACTCACGAGGATGATGTGAGCCCAAAGATGGACTCTAGAGAGTGTGAGAAGTCTGCAGCAGAGAGATCCTCTGCAGGGAGTTCTGGCAACGTTGGAGGGACTGGGACGGGATTGGGATTTGGATGAGGGTCGGTCATAGGGAGAGAGTGATCGGGGAGGACATCTGGAGGCGTGGGATTTTGTTGCTCTTGTGGAGGTGGAGGAAGACTGGTTTGACGGCAGAGGGAGAGTCAGGTGAGGGCGGGCAGTGAACTCAATTAGACGCGTACTGGGAGGGGTGGTGATGTAAGGGAAGATCTACTTGGGAAGAAGACATTGGGAGAGAGAGAAATAGAGCGGCCGAAGAGGTTGTCGAGCAACCAGCAGGGCATTCACCGGTCAGGGTATTTCCATTTATAGGGAGGGGACCCCGCAGATTGGCGAGGAATGGGGGCGCAGATGATATTCCATTTGAGAAGAGAGGGAGTGTACCTGCTTCCCAAGTCTCAAGTCTTCTCTCTATGCGAGAGATGTCTCCCTCTCCCTCCTCCGACTGGAGGTCTTTCCCCAACTATCTCCCTGCCCCCATCTCTCCCGCCTCTTCCACTCACCTTGATCACTCCCCGCTCCTCCAGTCCTCCTCTCTGCCCCACCCTCCTCCTGCTCCCATTGCGATGTCCTTCCCTGTGCAGTCTACCTATCCTTACTCCTTTCATGAACCACACATTCCCCTCCAGTCCCACGTCCCTGTAAATGCACCCTTCTCTTATCCATCCCCAGAACTTGACATTCAACACATGCTTGACCTCCCCATTCCTGCTGATATCCTTCACGACGAGCCAGATTCTACGCATCCTCCTCTTCTCTCTCATCCTGAACGAGATCACGACCAAATTCTCTCCCCTGTATCAGTGAACAGCTTTATGACCCCCTGCCAATCTCCCATAGATATGCGTTCCCCGCTCGATTATCCTACCCCAACCTCTCTTCATTCTCCTCCCAAGGGTACTTTCGTTCACACCATCCTTCCGACATCTTTTCCTGAAAACCATGTCATTAATTTCAATGTCTCGGTGAGCATCATCTCCTTCACCCCCTCCCTCTCCCTCTCTGTCACTTCCTCAATCGCTGAACTCTATTTCCGCGCATTTCACGAATAGACGCACGCCTTCCCAAAACGCTCAAAGGCACCCCAACCCCCGGAAACGGACCCTTATGCGGCCTCATTTCTCCAATCACAAATTGGCCTTGAGAAATGGGGCATCTTCTCCGCTCGTCTATATGAGCGTCGCCTTGGTGGTCCAAAAGCTCGCTCTCGCGGCAAAAAATCCCCCGGCGATCCCGAACCGCGAAACTCTGGTGCTTGTGCCCTCGATTTCCTCGTCAAAGTCGAGATTGTCAAAGAGGTCCTGCGAATCTATGTACCGTATGTCTCTGTCTAACCGGCTCCCCCCTTTCCCGGACCTCACGTACCTGATTTCTTTACTAATATCCTGTCCAACCTGCAGTCACCCTTACAATCCTTTCAAATCCCTAACCCATTCCTATCCTGATTGTCCTGCAGGCCATGTTACTCTCACCCGGGCCGCTGTGCTCGCTCTTTCAGGCTGGTCTAATACTCAGTTCTCTTACTGGGCTCGCCGCGCAGAGGCGATTTGTGTCCTCGCGCCCCACGATAAGACCCTGTATCAGGTTGCAGTCGCCCTTGATCGGCGTCTCCGACCCTTCGTGGCTACTTCACGTTACGATACTTCGCTGGATTCAGCTTACCCGTCGCCCGCGTCTTCGCTCTCGTCACTCTCTGCGTCCCCTTCTTCTGCCAGTCCCCCTCCCTCCTTCCAAGACCCGCCCGAGCCGAACGTAACCGGTAAGGGCCTTGATGCGCTTATCGACTCCGTAAAACGTCGTACTGGTGCCTCGCCCTTCCTTCGTGGCAAACACGCAAGCCTTGACCCGTTTGGCACGCCCGGCGGTGACCGCGGAGTTGCACCTGCCGCTGCGCCCGTTTACCACCCGACATTTCAAGCGCATGTATGCTGGGGAAATGGTAACGATGTAACGGGGGGTTCAATTCCCAATGAGCGTAATCGCAAGCGCCGTCGCAGTGAGAGCGACGGCTCTATATCGATCCGCGATGGCCACCTGCATGGCTTGAAAGGCGAAATTGAGTCATCCGACGGGGAAGCGGAAGGCTTCCCCGTCTCAGACTCGCGTTCTGAGAGGGAACGTCACAGCCGAAAGCGTACCCGGACGGGCCCCATGTAAAGCACCCTACATCTCAATGATTTTTTCATGAACGTAACGTTCTCGCAACCTTGTCCTCTCGTTCTCTCCTGTTTACTTTGTGATGTTGTCCTCGGCCCTCGGGCTCTTTCTGATGCTACTTGCGGACCATGCCTGCTATCCTTCCTTGTACCACCATCCCTCTCATGTCTTCTCGTTCACGTCTCACGCTCATGTCGTCGTAGCGCCCTATGTCTTGCATCCTCCTCCATCTTGTACATTTGTCTCGTCATCTGTTCAAGTTACTCCATTCTTTCTCTCACAATTGTATGATTGTGTGTACTATTACCGATCTTGAAGAAGTATACTATACCGCCGTTGGTTGTCTGTCTTTCTTTTCTCTTTTCCTTTTGTTTACTGGGCGGTATCATAGTGATCTCCGGTGTGCGAATATGTAAAGTAGCTATTTCAATTGTGCAATACACACGAGTGGGTTACAGAACGCATGGGTGAAGTAGTATCGCGGGATGCTCGTCTTTGTGATCTGAGTTGCCTCGTGTAAACAGGGGTGGATCTTATCGTGCTCCATTCGGATCTTGTTCCCCGTCTTTTTCTCACACTTGTCGTCCGTCACTCTTCTCCGGGTCCGGGCCTGGCCCCAACCCAACCTTGCACACCTTACATGTCATCCTCCTTATCCACCCTACCGGCTCCCCACATCGGACACCTCTTCCTCGCCGCCTCCGCGCTCCTCCTTGCCCTCGGCACTCATGCCCTCCTTTTCAGCGCCCTCTACCCGTCTCGTGCACCACTGGGAGGCGGTGGAGGGACGACCGGAGAATGGCAGTGGGAGTGGCAAGGACCCATCATCATCATCATCGACATCATGATCGCCATCATGAACGCGGTTCTAGACGCTCTTGCGCGGGACGCGCATTACAAGTACCTTGCCCTCTTCTCCGTGCCCGTTTGCGCTTATTTTGTGATCGCAAATTGGGTTGGATGGCAATTCTTTCGCAATTCTTGAACTGACCCTTCACACTTATCTTTATTTTTATTTGTCTCGTGGACGAGTCATTGCCTCATTACCTTCCTCATATACACTAACCTTCCTTGCCCCTTTCATCCTTCCCCTAAAGACAAGACAGGAAAAAGAAAATCCGTGCGCGCTCTCATGTCCGGCCTGTCAAATCTTGTGGCATGAGGAGGAGAGGAATACTGTACTCGGTTGATGACGCGCTGATGAATGATGAAGCGATGAAGGCACAAACAAAAAAACATGCTGTGCTTTTTTGACACTGCGCGCATACATGAAGACGAATGCCGTGATGCACGTGTAGAGGACGTACGTACGTCTATGCACATGGCACGGTACTCACACGAACAGGACACCCATTTGTTTGTTTTTCTTTATCTTCCTTGCTTCTTTCCTGCCCACCTTGCCTTTTTTCTTTTTTGTTTCTAGTTGGTTTTTCAAACGGGTCACCCCTTGTTGATCGATCGTTCAGCCACAACCTATCCAACTCTGGCCTCCAGCGCGGTTCGCCACAACCCCACAACCACAGCGTACAGGAACGTGATTGTGATTACAGTTAAGGATATATTAGATTTCACAAGTTCGTCACTCCCTCCATGGCGCCTTTCTATGGTGCTGATACTGTAGTTTGCTTCCAAGAAGTGTCCATGTGTATCACGGGTGGAGCTCGCTGTTAGGCTGGCTCACTACCAATCCGCGGGGTGTCACCTTTCTTTAGCGGTCGGCAAGCAAGTCTCGATGGGTCCCCGCCTCGCTCTAGACCCTCTTCCATGTAGTGGTCGGTTTAGAAGAGACTCACAGCCTTTATTCGGTTCTCGATTCGTCGGGCCTTGAGCGCGCGCTTGTAAGTATGATAAGACAGACCGGAGGAGCCCGAAAATAATTTCGTAACCTTCATGAGCTTGTTAGACATTGCATCCTGTTGATCGGTCTGGTTACAATAGACGATACGCGGCTACGATACTGAGACCGAGACTGGGACCCAAAGTGATGTATTCAGTTAGTTACTTACGTCCGGCGAGCGCCTATTAATGGGGAAGGGTGTCCTAGTAATTCGATCGCATTTCAAAGCATTTGTTTTCGCTCAGCCTGCCTCGTTTTCTTTTTTGTAAATTACTGTCTTTACAGATGGCCTGCTAAGACGAAAATGGCTACGGCGATTATGAGCGGCATCGGTTAACGCCGGATATGTCAGCACGTGACATGGTGTGTGCACGTGTTGAGAGTGGAGGTGTGTGACCAAATACCGGGGATGTTGTGATCCACGATGAGCGATGGTGCCCTCAAGTTCGTCTCCCCGCCCACCAGGCACTGGCCGCCGACAACAACATCTGACCCTTCGGGACCAGTCGTCCCCATCCCCGTATGGCCCCCGGACTCCGGCTCCGGACCTTTGACTCCGAGATCAACTATTACACTGGCCGACCAGCAGCAGCAAGAGCAACAACCTCAGGGAAATGCTGGTGGTGAAGAAGGCACCAGTACTGGCGGTTCGAAGGAGTGTTCGGGCATTGCTACGCCTGCTACTTCTTCCCCTTCTCCGCATCCACCGTCTCATCCCAATCCAACCAATTTGTTTCCGCAAACCTCGCCTAAACGGACCAAATCATCTACGTCCGTTCCCTCTTCATCACAGCAGCAACAGCAACAACAACAGAAGTGGTCGGTGCGCGGCAGTGGTAATGGTGGTGCCTGTGTCCCGAGTCTGGCATTCAACAAGTTCATATTGTATGAGAACAAGTCGCGGTTCTACGTTGTCGCCTCCAATACGTCCGATTCGCTACATCGGATCATCAAGATTGACCGTACGGCGCCGGACGAGCTTGTAGTTATCGAGGACGAGGCGGTGTATAGTGGTAGACAGATGACTGCCATGCTCAAGATGCTTGAAGATGGGAACAAGGCTTCCGGTGGACTCGGAAAGCCCAAGGTTTTCTTTGGCATCATCGGTACGTTGTCACGCGTCTCTATCTCTCTTTGTGTGGTGTCTGGGTCATCATACGATGGCTGGCTAGTTGACGATTTTTTTGATAGGTTTCTTGAGGTTCACCGCGGGTTGGTATATGATACTTATCACCAAGCGATCCCCAGTGGCACTTTTTGGCGGTCACTACGTGTATCATTGCGAAGAGACGGAAATGCTTACTATACCATCGAGTCACAAGATCGACAAGCCGAGCGAGGAGCAGCGCCTGATGGGAATCTTCAAGCAAGTCGATATGACCAAAAACTTTTATTTTAGGTGCGTGCTGTTTGACCCCTTACGCGCACGGGCGTGCGTTCCGCTCGGCCTCAGAGGAGATTGATTCGATTCGATCCGATTCGTCGTTCCCTAGCTACACTTATGACATCACGTCCACGCTACAAAGCAATGTAACATCTCGCAACCAATCCAATTTGGGACCTTGGCCGTTCACCAACCGCTTCGCCTGGAACTTCCATCTATTTGCAGCCGCGTTCGAGAACCCAGAAAGTGATGCGCCCAAAGCGCGTTGGGTCCTTCCTCTCATTCATGGCCATGTCGACCAAGCCAGTTTCGTAATCTTTCGTTCCGCATCTCCCTACGGTTGCAGGTCTGATCATAACCACCTCATATTTAGAGTTGACGGTGCTTGGTCGAGTTATCTATGTGACGCTGATAGCGCGTCGTTCGCGCCACTACGCGGGTGCAAGATACCTTAAGCGAGGTGTGAATGAGGAGGTCAATTTTTTTTTCTCTCCGAGCTAGGCCCGACCTCCGTAGCTAAGTATGGTAATACCACAGGGAAATGTCGCGAACGAGGTCGAGACTGAACAGATCGTGTCGGAGGCTTTGACGACCCCATTTTACTATCCTCAGCAACGATACTCCAATGACGAGGGGCCCAGACGCCTGAATCCCCGATACACGAGCTACGTTCAGGTGCGTGAGCTGAGTTGGCTGTTTTGTGCTCCTTCAGGTGTAGTGTTGAATCCCTGCTGTAGTATCGCGGAAGCATTCCGATCTACTGGATGCAGGAACAGAACAACATGACGCCAAGGCCTCCCATTGAAAGTGCGTGTGAATGATACCGTAAACTTATCTTCCGGTCCCGGCTGACTGGGCGTACGGGCACTTATTCTCAGTCAGTGTCGTCGATCCCTTCTTCACCGCGGCGGCGCGGCACTTTGACGACCTCTTTTCACGCTATGGGGCTCCGATCATGATTCTGAATTTGATAAAGAAACGGGAACCGCAGCCGAGAGAGTCCAAGCTCTTGGACGAGTATACACATTGCGTCAACTTTTTAAACCAGTTTTTGCCAGAGGACAAAAAGATGGTATACCACGCATGGGATATGTCGCGTGCATACAAAGAGTATGTTTCACATCACCTCTTCCTGCCCTTAATTTCACACTAACCTCTCGACGTTTCACAGGAAAACTCAAGACGTTATCAGTTATCTGGAAGACCTGGCTGAAGAATCCATCCAAATAACTGGTTTCTTCCACTCTGGCCCCGAGCCATATTCTCACTTCTTATATAATCGAGCGAGGTGAACGGATGGCTTTCCCCCTTCATTTCATTCATTCATTAATTACCTCTGGACGTGTCACACTGATGGAAACATGCAGCCCTGTTTGGCGCAGCAAGATGCTTCTGCAGAACGGGATTTGCAGGACCAATTGTGTGGATTGTCTCGACCGCACAAACGCAGCACAGTTCGTGTTTGGAAAGCGCGCTCTCGGGCATCAACTGTATGCCCTTGGGGTCGTGGATAACCCGAATCTGGCCTTTGACTCCGTCGCGGTCAATATGCTTACGGAGATGTACCATGATCACGGTGACAGCATGTGTCCCCTTTTCCTCTCCGTATTGGGGCCGCAGCTGAGGTCGGCTTGTATATTACAGCCCTGGCTATGCAATATACAGGTAGCGCGCTTGTCAATCGTGTCGAGACCTATCGGCGTATGCCGCATTGGAACAGTCATTCACGAGACATCATCGAGAACTTTAGGCGATTTTACACTAACTCCTTACTAGGTTGGGTGAAAGGCGTACTTGGATTTGTATTATCACCATTTTCACATCATTTACCTCGACTGTTATTTTGACAGATGGCGACAAGCAAGCCGCTATCGATCTCTTTCTAGGCGTCCAGTCCGATTCAATGTTAGTGCGAAGCCCAAAACGCGCAGAGTACTACACGTGGTTCCGAGACGAACACCTGAACTCGCTTTACACGCTAGAAGCATGTCAAGACGGCATTGATGACTTTGTCGAGCGTTCTAGCGACTTTTGGATGGGCTACTATCGCCCCCTTCTATTCACCTCTGTAGGAAAACACTTTGCGTACTCGATGAACAGTACATTGAAACTGCCCGGGTATGTATCATGTTTACCGTATATACGCCGAGTATTGCCACCACCTGGCTGGGTTCGGTGGTACTAAATTTCGAGGTAACACAGAAAAACGTTCAAAGACATAAATCAAAGTCCTTTCTATCCCCATGATAAAGTCTCGATAAGGAACCGACCACGGTCCGTCCTGCGTCATACATTACCGAGTTGAAATACCTGCTAATACTAAACGCTCATAACGCTCACGGCTCATGTCCCTCTCATATCACATCACTCTTTATAATGAATGACGTGACTTGGCCCTGCCACCCATGCATGCAGGGTCATTGACGGTGTCGTCCGGAAATGGATGGGCTCGCAGGTTGCTCCAGTACGCCGGAACTTCGTGGCTACCATGAGGTCTGGTGCGAAAGATGTGCCCCGCGAAACAGAGCGTCTGGACCCAACAGATACTCGCGTCATGGCCATGCGGCGTTTGGCTCCCTTTGTATCCGAGGAGGAAGAAGGGGAATATCAAAGGTACAGTACATGCATCCTACCCGGCCCCGTGCATTCTACATCATGTCATTCAATTTTATTTATTCTTTCTTTCCCCGCGTTACGTTCTGCGTGCGTGCTTGCGTGCGTTGCGTTTTTTTTAGGTACATCGACCAGATTCTAGGTCTTATGGATGATGATGAATCGGGATCGGGCCCGGGTCCGGGCGATTTGGAGGTGTACGAGAGAGCGGTTAGCTTTCTGTCTGGGAATGCTGAGCCGACGAGCGACTTGGATGACGTCTCGCTTGCCTACGTCCAAATCCCACATCTGGAGATGGAAATTATGGAAGGCGAGTAGTTCGTAATGTCCTCTCTTCCCTGTCTGCTATCAAGCGAATGATCAGCGAATGCACGTGGCGCACTAGCGTTGCTGCTCCCGAGCCGAGTGCTTTCTCATATATTAAGTTATTGTAATACTACTGTACTGTGTACTAGTACTTTCCTGTCAATAGCATAGCATAGTATAACATCTAGATCTATGAATACAGCTCTATCACGTCCTCTCTAGAGCTAATACGTACAACAATAAACGTTTACGCGCTCGGTAAGTTGAGGGGAATGGAAGGGTGCGTCTGGTTCATGGCTCACACAAGGCCGGCAAGCCAATAAAAGTAAAGATAGAAAAGCCCTTGTCCTTGTATGTTCTAGCCGGCCGGCTTGCCTGCCTGCAGGAGCAGGAGCTTTCTCCGGAGTGCCTCAATCATCATGCATCATGCATCATGACTGATACCGACAGACTGGAGGCAGGGAAGGAAATGACTCGGAAATCTCTCGCCACATTGCGCCCAGGGTGATGCAACAAGATGCAAATCTTAAGGCACAGATAACGGAGTGATTGATAACACCGGGTAAGGTACGTGATGATCTACCCGACTCGGCCAGGCCAAGCAAAGCCAAGCCGAGCGCGCACAAAGCTGAGCCTGCAGTTGGTGGGGTGGTCGGATGTGTGTAAATGGTTTAAGTTGGCCTTTCCCTTTGTTGGTCAAATTAAAAAAAAAATTGTCAATTTGACACAGCTAAAACGCAAGCACCTGACCGTGTCGTGTCTCGTGTCTTGTCGTGCCATGTCGTGTCGTACCATGTACGTCTTGACAGAGAGGGGTTGCAAGGTTGCATGTTCACCCCCCCAAAAAAATTTGGCCAATCGAGCCAGCTCCGACTCGACGACACCAGACACGTTCGTTAGACTTTTTGTCTGTATGCGCTGAAAATTTCCAGCACCAGCACCGTGCCTTAACTGCCCCGCCCCCTTACTTATCATTTATTCAGGGGGACGGAACGACGAACGAGGACGAACGAGGGGGAACGAGAGTGAAAGCGGGCGAGGGCGAGGGCGAGAAAAAAATTCATGCCGAAGACGGTTCCTTCGCCATGCCAGCGCCAGGCGTCCGCGAGCGCCTACGTATATCCTTCAATTCCGCCCAAAGACTCACGCGCGCCGCCTCCGAGTCCCCGGCACCACCACTACCACCACCTAATGTCGTTGGTGGTGGTTGGGACATCACACTACGCGCAGTAGGACTTGGTGGCGGTGATGGCTCACGGTGATTTGCGCCATTGGAGTTGTATTCTCGCGGTGCGCGCTGATAGCGATGATCACCGTCCGTACTCCGTGCGGATGAGAACGTTGGTCGGCCAATGGCTGTGGGGCTTGCACCATTTGCGTCGTGGGGTTGGTGGGAGGGTAATGATAGGAGGGATGAAACTGCTGCACGGGGTTTTGGTTGTTCGACGGATGGCGGAAGGAGGTTACGGGGACGTGGCATTACGGGGTTCCCTCGATGAGCCAGAGGGGGGTTGTACGATGTTGGAAGACGCATCTGTCGCGCACGTCTGAACAAGCAGGGGAGACATTAGCGTTCATTATGAATGTAAACTAACTCTATCCACTTACGCGACTGCCCGAAGGGCTACCTTCGTCCGATACACTTGCAGCCACTTTTCGAAAGAGCGCGCTGTATGGGACAACAACATGAGTTGCTGAGAAAGCGTCTTTAACCTGGAGACTGTCGATTCTTACCGAGTACAGTCTTTTTGTCCATCTCGCGAGCTTGTTTGGCTTGCAGCGCACGCGGCATGGCATCTCGCCAGACTTTCCAGAACCTGGCCCTGACATTTGACGCGTGAAAATGCACAGCAGGAAGAGACTGTGGATCGTATTACGGTCAATGATCTGCCCTCACTAGCAAGCACCAAAAGACATACTCTTGTTTTGGATCGCCAAATCGCGAACGCGCGATACATGGTCGCATTGTGACTTTGCAAGATAAACGTCTGCTCCTAATATCGACCATCAATCATCAGTCCGGTTTTCTACATCGTGCGTCTCGGGTAGGCGCAAAGAGTATAAACACCCACAAGTGGTAGGAGGTTCTCTTCCTGGAATCGACCGCGCCATTTATCCCACGCATTCTCCAGTCGAATCTTCTGCATCTCAAACTCTCTCTCTCTTAGAGTTACCCGTTTGTGTCTCACTTTGCGAGCAGCAGCGAGCCACTTGTAGAACATGCGACGCATATTCTCTGTAAAGAAAGTATGAGAATTGCAACCTATCCATCCATATAATGAGCGATAAATTGCTGTACCTTCCCGCTTGACATCCTGATAGCTCTCCATGAGGCTCAGCTCCTCCACATGCCGAATGCACACACTCTTCCATTTGCTAAACGCAGACCTACATACCCGAACGACGGTCAAATCACGCATTATATCAAGCGGTGACTGAGCCAACTTACAGAACGATCGCCTTGTTCTTCTGTTGCACTACTTCTAGTTCGCGCAGCTTCACAACGATGACACAATTTGTCCAATGGCCGAGAGCATCCTTCAATATGTTCTGCGAGAACGAAACCAGATCAATGAGAACGAAAGTCACAAGACAAAATCAGCCGAGTTCCTACCGCATCAATACGCGCCCGGATCTCTTGCTCTGCAAGTCGATGACGGCGCAGCCTGAGTGCCTTCTCTTTCCAAACTGCGGGACCAAAAGCTTTTAGCCCTCAAAGTATTCCAACAAAGACACTGCTCTGACGTACTGGCAATTAACTTTCCGGCTTTCTCCTTGTTCCACTCCCTCAGTCGTTTCTCCCTCCCCCGCACCTCTGCCTTATTAACCCAAATTCTCCATGCCCGTCTCACGACGAAGAACTTATCAGCGATCTTGGCCTGGCGGAAACGCTTCAAGTGCACACGCAATTGTATGCGCCACCTGTAGAGAATGCGAAATTGTAACTGTGCATTAGCATACTGCAAAGCAAACGCGTTCGCGCCCTGTTGCGTAGCGAGACGCTTGTGCCAAACTTGGAGTGCTGAGGACGTGACGTAGATTTGACAACGTTGAGCAAAAGAGAGTGCAGCATCTGAATGTTACGGTATCTGTGAGTAAGGCAGAGCATATCAAGTCCATGGTTTCTGAAACCAGACCTTCTAGTTCTCTCTGATGCCGTAGGCGTTTTTTCCACGCCTCCCAGGTCTGCCGAAGTAATTTGGCATTTTGTACGCGCTCCAACAGATGGCCACGCTCGTGTGCCTTCCATACCCTGACGACGGCACGAACGAGGGCATCCTCTTGGCGGGCAATTTGCTTGTCAGCTCGTCGTTCCAATCCCTGATGCATAGATTATTATAATACGAGCTATGATCAAGAGAGCGCGTACCAGGACTCGATTATGAGCACTCCTCCATCGTCTTAAAGCGAACCGCTTCACGGAGACATTGAGAAATGCATCTGCCTTTTGTCGTTCATGCCTGCGGAAATAAAGTCAACGAAGCATTCAAAGACTAGGAAATATAATCCTGCGCACATTCGTCGTCGCCAAAACGCCATAAACTCCCCCACCACGCGTGCCCCAACTCTCTCTGCGACATCACGTTCTGCACTCCTCAGCTCGGCAGTCCTCACCCATGAGTCCCAGCACCGAACGACAATCCTCCCCTCTCTCGCCACCGCGAGCTGGTCAGCTCTTTCTTTCATCGCATCCGTCTCTCGGACCTTATCCTTCCATCGCTCGAAATAGCGCTCGACGAGGCGCACGCCAAAGCCCTGTTGCATGAGACGGCTCTGGTACAGCTGGCGCCAGCGCGCCCACGCGTCCCTGCGCAGCGCACCATCGCGCAAACTTCGCACTGTCTGCATGCGCACGCGCATGTCGGCACGCCACGCTGCTTTTCGCCTCTCCTGCAAGTGCACTTGCCAACGGACAAACGCCCCCTTCTGGAGATATGCACATGCGCGGGCATCAGCCTGCGCCATTCGCTCGCGCCGTCGTACCAGAGCAGAACGCCACTTGTGAATGGCGACGCGGAGAACGAATGTATCACGCGCGTGGGAGATTTGAGCTGTTGTTGCCTGCGTGATGTGGAAGGAAGGAGGAAGGGGGTTGAATTAGAAAGATTGTGCGGCATGAGCACAGAGACCGAGCAAGAAACGTACGATTACCCAGTCGTAACCCTGCTTCCACACATCGAAGCACCGCTGGAGCAGCCGCGTGTTGCGGAACTGGTCCGCTGACCGTTCATCTTGCTCTACGCGGACTTTACTCCACACTTCATCTTCGTCTACGGTGCGTGGCTTGGGTGTACGCAAGTCAGTCAGGGATTTGTAAGGAGCAGAATTTCTCGGCATATGATGCAAAGCGGGCTGTCGAGCAGAAGCTGGCGTAGGTCGCGCAACCGGCTTGTGGGGTGAAAGTGGCGGAGTGCTAGTAAGGAAGGGGACAGATTTGTCAATGTCGGGGTCGCGTTCGAACCAGTGCCATCCAGTGGACTTGCTGGGTGCCAACGTCGAGGAAGGTGGATACCCAGGGTTAGAACCAACGTCGAGACCGAGCGTGTTTTCAGTATTCGTGAACTTTACTGAAGGTCGTCCGGGCGTTGGCGCAGGAGCTGTGCGCGGCGGCGAGTCGGTCTCTGTATCTGTCACGTCAACCCGGCTGAGAAGATCATCGGGTGCAGACTCGGAGGGTTCGGGGGGTGTATCGTGTTGTAACGCCTTGAGACGTTGTAACAGGCGTGCGGTAGATGATTGGGTAGGAGGGGTTACTGAGGCAACCTTCGAGGGAGGGAGATGGGCCTGAGGAGTAGCCTTATGTAGAGGCGGTCTGGTCCTTGCGGGGGTAGATGTTACAGTATATCCATTCTGAGCTTTGACGGCGCGCCATTTGGAGGCCCAGTTTTCTCCCTTGAGCGTGCCGATCTTCAGTAACTTCTTGTAATAATCAACCTCATTCTCGGCGTCCAGCCCACGCTCGCTAATAACTTCATTGTACGCCTTGAAGATGTGGATGAAGGTCGTCGCGGAAGCCGGTGCGCGACTGATTACGGCGTCAAGAAACTCGATTTCGTCGCGAGTGAGTGATGTAAGTTCTGCTATCGAGAGAGCAGAGGAGCGTGATACATCGGAAACCGCTGAGCGTGTAGCGTAACTATGTGGGGGAGTCGATGCACGGGCAGGGGTGAAGGGGGTGGACATGAGAGGGTCGAGCAGTGTTTGTTGATCGCGACGCGAGTGACAGCACGCGGGGCACGTGAACGCGTAACTTAATCTTACAACTACAGTACTCTACACATAAATCAGAAATGAACTGGCAATGCATCAGACACCATCGACTCCACAGGGCAATATGGACATTTGACTCGCCTAGAAAGTCGTACATCAGAAAATGCAGCGAAGGAAGCACAATGTGGTGACATACCCGCTCGTCTTGCTCAACTTTTGTAGACTGTCTTTCGAAACGACGTGTCCACAACTCATCATCATCGGCGGGTTCTGCTCTGTCGACTGGTCTTTGGATACTGGGCATGCAAAAACAGAATGGTATCGGTTTTCAGGAGGTAAGGGTATTTCGATCTAAGCCAGGGTGAGTAAAACAAACCTAGGAAAACCTTAAGAGTATGGTTACTCACGGGCAACTCGTCAGCCTGACTCCATTCGCTCTTCCTCTCTCGCATTATTTTCCTCCCTTTCTCTATTTTCGCCAGGGCACCACCACCACCAATATCTCCCACAACTCTTAACGGCGGCTGTTTGCTCATTCCTAAGCTCGCGCTAAACTCGGTCGCAAATATATTCTCCAAGTCGAGGTGAATCGCCTCCGAGGTAAGATCCTCGTATGGGGACTTTTGCATCCGTTCTTTGGGAAGGAATATCAAGCAGCCCATTAGACGTTTGAGTTCTGCTGGGTGCCTGGCGAAGAATGGCTGGAGGTGTTTATTGGCATATTCGATGGCTTTGGATTGTTCTGAAGGCTCAGGTGTAAGGAGGCGGAGATACTCGGAGCGGTGGAGATGGAATTCAAGAGGCGAAGAGTGGGATTGCAAAAAGTCACGATTATTTTCTGCCCACCTGTGATACAGGCGATGAGTAACACTCATCCGGGTTAAAAGGAAAGCACATACTCCAAGGCAGGCTTGATGTCTCTGTTCCGTAAGGCGACCAGTATTCGATATAGATCCACGAACTGTGACTGTCGCTCTGGGGGTAAATCAACACCAAACTCCTAGATACAATAATCCGTGTTGAGCGGAGGACCTCGTGTTGTATAGTGTAACGTGTACCTGCACAAACGTTTCTGCGGTAGAGAATCTCCCTGTCCTGAGGAAATGCATCGCAATGACATGTTCTAAAGAGCTCTGAGCATCTTTCGATGCAAAGAGAGCTTCATAGGTAGGCAAGGGCGTCGTGAATCTCTGCCATCAAACCAGTCAGTCACCCTTTGACCCACCCCACAAGCTCAAACACAAGCCCACCTTATCCAGTGTCTTCCCGTATCTTGCTAGACTATTGTAGATTTCCTTCTGACGCTCATCGATCTCCTTCTTTTTCGCCTCTACTGTCCGTGCGAGCATTGTGAGCTCGGCCTCGGTGGCAAGGCCAGCTTCCAGCCGTTTCTTTTGCACATGCAGGGTCTGGAGAAGCGAGTTGAGCGAGTCTTGTATGGCAGGGGTCTTGCTTTTACCCATGGGTGGTTCATCGGATACCAACTTGTTGAGCCTGTCGAGCTCCTTTAAAGGTGCTTCCATCGTGTTTTCCGTCGTTGCGTTGACCTGTATTCCGTGAGCGGTGACGCACCCTTCACTACCGCGCCTACCGCACCGCCCGTAAATCTCAGATCTCCTCTTCTCGGCCCGGACTCTCATCGATGCGGTTCCTCACTGGCGACCAGCTGGGCAACATAAAGTCGTTCAACTACATTCCCTCCTCGACAGCCCAGCCAAAAGTCACTGTATCCACTCTTTACGATGGCGGCGATAAAGGAAAAGAACGCGCCGTGCAAAAATTGGTCGTTCAGACCTCCGCAGATGGTCCGCTCGTACGTCAATCTCCACGGGGCTGTTCGTCACAAGCATTGATTGTGAAGTAAAGATAGCGGTCGCGCGCAGCGACGGGTCTGCTTCTATTTCCAGATTACAAGCGCAGGGTTTAGAGTCATTACGCGAGTGGACTGAACCACGTCTAAAAACTAGCCAGAGATACATTGGACTGGCCGCGTCGGACGCGTACGTCAATTTCCTTTACCATCACGTCAAGAACGAGCCTCGGCTTAACTATAACTCTTGAACACCTCATCTCTAGCGGAGTATTCTCATGCACGTCGAACGGTGCGCTTCGCCTCACGCGGTTGGGCGAACACGGCACAGAGCCATCGCAGACTGCAGTCTTGCCCATGCGTCTGTGTGAATGGCGTCTCGCACCTGACAAATCTACATTCTCTTACGGAGGCGACGAGGTCGAACTCTCCGTCTGGGATCTCGAGACGGCCTTTGCGCCAAAGCAGCAACGACCGCAGCCACAACCTGAAAGTCCCAATTCCAAAAAGCGGAAACGCGGCTCTGAGCTGCTCCACGGAGAGCTGTGGCGAGCAAAAAATGTACGTGTATGCGGTCATGTTGATTTCTGCTGCACATGACATACTCCTCGATTGCATGAAGGTCGCGAATGACTCGTTAAGCCTGCGACAGCCCGTGCACAACACGTGTCTCACCTACATCTCAACGACACCCCAGCAACTCCTCGCAGGCACGCAGCGCGGCGATGTTCGCCGCTATGACACCCGTGTAGCGCGGAAGCCCGTCGCTGAGTGGAAGCAGATTGTCCCGAAGGGTGGGAACAGCGGGATTGGGAGCATAGAGAAAGGGTTGCATGAACAGTACGTTATATGACGACTTTGGTCATCTCTTTCCTTTAATGTGTGAAACCCTCCCAGCGAGGTATTTGTCTCGGACCAGACAAGTAATCTATTCGCTATGGACACGCGCAATGGGCGCGTCATCTATGGCTACAAAGGTAATTCAATTCTCCCTTTTGTGCAATTTTAGATTGTTGGGATGCACTGGACGACTTTTTTTTCATGCAAGGTATTGCGGGAGCTATCACCTCCATGGCTCCGAGCCCCGCCGGGCTCATTTCAACTTCACTCGATCGCTACGCGCGCGTGCACAGTACATACCCGCCTCCTCCTGAGACTGGCCAACCGCAGGACGAGAAAGGCGCGGTGCTGGAGAAGGTGTACATGAAAACCATACCGACCTGTGTTGTCTGGGATGGTGTCACGGATGAAGATGAAGGATGAGGGCGATGGTGACCGGATGCGACCGGGTGGTGGTGATGACGATGATGATAGTGGGGATGATGAAGACGTGTGGGCAGGCATGGAGGTCGCAGAGGACAGTGAAAATGAAGGCCAGCAGGCTCAGCGCAGGCGGACTGGACGCCAGTGATCACTTTGCCTATCCCTACGCTGGGCACAGCCATACTCGATGAGTATGAGTAGCAGGTAGCATTCAAATAGCTTCAGACAAAGTCACTCCCGGATGAATAATCCTCGGCGTTCGGCTGATGTAAGTGTGTGAAGTCCGATTCGGAAATCCCAGTGCGAAGGTGACAAATATGAGACAAAGTGGTACGGCTTACCGTACCATGATTACCATCAACACCAGATATAGACATCTAGTACCCTCGACTGACTACCATCTACTGAAAGACACGCAGTATTGTTTACGATACAGCTTTGTCCCATATTTTGCTTACACGATGACCGAGGACACAAAGAGTTAGTTTTACACAGGACGTTGAATTGTAGCTCTGTAGGTTAATAACTATCGCCGGTTCGACCGGATAAATAGATCGCTTGCTGGCGGATGAATTCCTCCGCATCCCCACTATCCACTCATCCATCACTGATTTCCTTCGTAAAAGCTACTATCATGGCCTCGATATCTCGAAGCGTCGTAAAGAAGATTCTCTCACAAGAGACTACAGAGGTTCGTGCTTTCCCCTAACGCTTCAGGTCACCAGGTGACGTCAACAACTGATATGTGTCGTTGGTGCATATAGGGGGCAGGCGCAGTCGTTCGCCGGTCGATAGGTGCCCCGGAACTACGAAACTTGACGCCTTTCCTCATGCTGGATCACTTCCATATTGCCAAGGGTGCAGTACGTGATGCGATTCTCTCGTCTGTTCGATATCACTCACCGACGTATTCATCTGTTGTAATATGCAGGGTTTCCCTGACCACCCACATCGCGGCCAGGCTACAGTCACCTATATTACTGAAGGTGCTAGCAAACACGAAGACTCTGCAGGACATGCGGGTATCATTCGAGAAGGTGGCGTGCAATGGATGTGCGCGGTACGTCCTTTCTACCCTCTCTGCGTCAGACGAGCCATATGATAACCGTCTTCGATGACAGGGACGCGGAAGTAAGTATCTCAAATGCAACAGAGTTGCCATCGAAGCCCATACTTAGTGTGGTTTTACAGTTATCCATGCTGAAATGCCGTCCACGAACCTGGCAAGCCCGAGCCTCGCGGTCTTCAGCTTTGGGTCGATCTGCCGAAGCAATATAAGATGGTAGAACCTTCGTACCAAGAACTTGAACCTGAAAAGTAAGTAGCGGGGTGTTTTGGAGGGCAACACGACGATGGGATTAACACGTTTCTCTTTAGCATACCGAGTGCATTCCCGGATGGTCCCGATGGTCCTGAGGTCCGCGTGATCAGCGGGAAGAGCCACGGGAAGGAGTCGCCTGTCCGTCCCCTTGGTGGATGCTGGTACTTCCACGTCAAGTTCAAGAACCCAGGGAAATTCTACCAAGATCTGCGTTAGCACCATTCCCTCGTATTTCTTGTTCTGAATCTAAGCTGAACAACTTCTTTAGCCGCCGGCTGGACTGGGTTCATCTACAGTATGTCTCTCCGGTTGTATCTGGTATTTAATTGGTTAAGGTATCTCTTGCAGCCTTGAATGGGAAGATCAATGTCGGCGACGCGAGCGTAACACACGATCCGTTCCATACGCTTGTTCTGTCCGCGGGTGGCCAGGAGACAGGCGTCTCCGTCACTGCCGTTGAGGGCAACACCGATTTCATCCTGGTATGAATTATTTCGCGTGTTTCAGAGGACTGTTCGTATACTGATGGGCAACGCGACGCATAGATTGCAGGAGAGCCACTTGATCAGGAGGTCGTGCAATACGGTCCTTTCGTGATGAACACAAAGGCCGAGATTCAAAAGACACTGGTGGACTGTAAGTACCATAATGGAATCGCGTCACTTTTCTCCGGTGATTGATTGTCGTCCTTGTACAGATCGCCTGGGTCAAAATGGATTTGAAAAGGCTCATGTCTGGAAGAGTAAGATTGGTAGTCGTTGAGCTATAAGCACGTACTGTATTATACTCGAACTCTGGTGAATTTTTGTGCGCTATCATGCATAGAGTACAGTACTCCTTTTCTAGTGTCCAAGATAATGTTGATGAGATGAATGAGTGCTGTAAATGGTGAATTGCTGAGTGCTGAGGATAGATTAAGCTATAAATTTTGGTGAGGTACGATCACATGCATGTCTCAGGCACTTTAGAGGGTCCACGTGCTCCACAGTGGCGACATGGATCACGGGGGCTTCCGTAAAAACGACCGTTTTACGACCTACTACTCTGGTAATTTGATCTAACCCTTTATTATGAATGGTGTAAGTTCATGATTCGCTGCTGCCCTCTCCGTCTCTTCTCAACTGATCCCAAATAAACA
Organism: Russula griseocarnosa; assembly: GCA_022884055.1. Taxonomy (NCBI): domain Eukaryota; kingdom Fungi; phylum Basidiomycota; class Agaricomycetes; order Russulales; family Russulaceae; genus Russula; species Russula griseocarnosa. The sequence goes on along the minus strand of JAGKRU010000020.1, from coordinate 385,619 downwards.
TCCAAGTCACTGTACTTTCACACACAGATCACGATCAGTTGAATCAGTTCCGCAGTGCCTAAGCCCGCGGCTCGCGTGTCGTTAAGTGTGGTCAGTCAGGGTCAGGCCTGTCAGGCTCGAGGGGGCTCACAATAGTATATCGAGACGTCGGTCACCGATGATCGGACGAACTATCATAGGTACAGTATGATAACGTATCTGTGGCGCGACCGTGACAGCCGACGGCTTTTGTTGTGGAGTTTTTTTTCTCGTGCCTGTCTTTAAATTAAATGAAGATGGAAAGCGGACCCTAGGAAAAAGAATCTTCTCTATAGTAAGTCACTGTATCATGTGCGCGACAAACGTAAAAGGAGCCCCCAGGGGGTTCTGCGAGGGTCACAGCAGTGATTGGATCGCCCCAGGTTGCCACTACGGTAGCAGTTCCTGTCTTGCCATATTGTACGGTATGCAATGAATGGTGGCCCTGCCCAACAGTGGCGAACAATTAATGTAGAACGTAACCGCGTAACCCTTCTCAATTGTGTATGTGAAGAAGGTCAAGGGGTGTGAGTGATCATGATGACATGATCACCCAGGTAGGCTACAGACAGTTGAAATACTGTACTGTCAGTTAGCTTACGTGCAGTGGTCGGTCACACTCAAGTGCCGAGCGGCGGGGAAGCTTCCACTGGAATTGATGTGGCCCGGAACTCGGACGCAGCAGAGTAGAAGCACGAGTCAGAACGCAGTGTATACCGGATGCCAGCAAACCTGAGGCAATGCGGAGATCATCCAAAGTCCAGAGCCTCAAAGCTTCAAAAGTCATATTCACGAGTGTGATAGAATAATAGAGGGCCAGAGGCTAGAACTTGAAAATGAAATGAAAAAAAAGTCTGTCACTTCCCCGTACTATGTCCAATTTTTTCCCTCGCTCTGTCCGCCTCTCAACTAACAGGCAGTGTCATGGGCCGGAACAGCGAGGAATACAGTAGTTATGAGCGTCTTAGGCTGGCGCAATCGGAGTTCCCGACGCATACGTTGCCGTCATCTCTCCCAACTAGTTTGGGATCTTACAGGAAGACTCCATAATATTCGAGGCCCTTCCTTAACGTGACTGCGCGAGGGTAAGCAAGATGTCCTCTACAGAAGGGCTCTCTTATGAACTTGACAATAGAAACCAACCCTGCGTACCTCATCATTGTCACTGGTAACTCTTTGGAGCCTTTGAAGAGCAACAGGTCCTTCCAGCGTGCACCCTCTGGAGTCCCAAGAATATACTCATTGTGCCCGCGTGCTATAAAGTATATTGTGAATATCTATAGAGCTAAAAATGCAAGGTTTGGTGGCCAATGATGCGTTGAAGGTAAGACAAGTGCTATAGGTACAAGTGTGGGAACTGAGCGGTCAGGGAGAGGATTCGGGAAGGTTGTCGATATAGTTTGAGACAAGGTCGAAGAACGTCCACAACAGACCATGAGTCGTCACGCTACGCAACGCACTCACACCAAGGCCACGGTATATGCGGGCGATACCCGCGACAAGCGATCTCGGATTTTGGGGGTCGGGTCCTCGGTTCTCCATTTAGTACCCATGCGCTGGCGACGCACTTAAACAACCTGACTCACCTCTGATAAGGCGATAAAAAGTTTCCCCTGGACTCCGATACATTTCGCCGGCCATGGCACGTTGCTGTACTTTGGTTTTAACGCTGATCGAAGCACACATCGTATGAGCATGGGAACATGATCGACATGAGGGATGAGAGACACTCTTACACATCCATCGGATAAATGAGCGCCCAAGAGGTCACGCCAGATAGAGAACCGCAGACAAACGGCACAAGGTTTGGATGCACTGGAGACCATGACGGTGTCGGCCCCTGTTCCCCCGACGGGAGCCTCCCTAAGATGTGTCGCATCCCGTCATATTCTAGAAAGTAAAGGGCCGTGCCAGCAGTGTCACGCACTATGTGCTACGTCAGCTACTCCTCATGAGTCATAGCAGCGAAACAAACTTACGGAAGTGAAGGTAAAAGCCAGTGTACAACCCAAAAAATCCACTCGTTTTAAAGATGTCCCGCACAGCAGAGGCGGTACTCGGGGGTTTCACCAATTTGATTCCTTTCTTCTCTGCAATCGTATATTCTAATTGTCGCCGAACCTGCCAGCAAATGCATTCATCAGCAATTGATGCAAACAGTGCCGCGGAGGCCCGGGGTACCTTGACGAGTTCGAAAGCTGATCGTCGTTTTCAAAATTAGAAAAGTGGAGAGGGATGGGTACCGGACGGCAAAACTCACGTGCACTCCCAAAAGATATCAGTGCGCCCGCCATCGCGCCGCCAATTCCACCGACCGCAGCACTGCCAACCAACTTGCTGTGGTCAATCAAGTGGTGATCGCGGAAAAACTCCTTCGTGCGGGTGTATATTGTGAACGACGCGGCGCCTGCCATCGCATGTCCGATCATGTGTCCCAGGCCTCGACTGCATATACTGTATAGGGCACGTACGGACGAAAGAGATGGTCATGAGGGGGATCCACAGCCCTCGGTAAAATCCAATAATCCCTTCCTCGCGGTAAACGAGCAGGGCAATGCGAGGGACTGATATCGGAGTTTTCGTGGTTTGCAACCGTGACTTGAGCGAGTCCAACTATCGTACACAACGAAACCATGAAAATATTCCTATGAAAAGTGCGATAGAGACGTACCGGGTACCCAGCAAATGTCGAAATATAACTCGCTGAAAGCGCGCAGACGACGGCTTTGTTACCTATGTGTAAGCAGAGCGTACACGTCAGAGCTAGCGATTCAAAGGCTGCCAATTACTGGAATGCCTTACGACGAAGGGCATCATTGATGTAGATGGAACTGAATATAGTTTCAGACGGCCTGTGCGTTCACAATGGTTGACGACTGAACGCGTTGTTGCAAGAATAAGTGGATAGCGGACCTTTGTCCATCCATAGATTGGAATTATACTGGGCTGGCCGGGAGTCCAGTTTCGTGCGTTGGCACGGTGAGATAGGTGGTGACAGATCAGGGCGAATAGTGAACAACACGACAAGACAACGGCGAAGGAAGGAAAGCGGAGCAAATCCCGACTCCTCGTGGCGTCTGCAACCACTTGATCATGCGGCGGTGAGGGAACATCCCGGCCCTGGCGTCACCGTCCTGCCTTTTTCGCTCAAGCTAACGTACAAATCGTGTGATCATTCTATTGCCGTTTTCCTCGTGAACATAATGTACTTTATCAGAATCCACAAATCCTAATACGAATGCGAATGCGAATAGGTGTATCTAGTTGTGATAACGCGGTATGTAGTAGCAGTAGTGATGTTCGTAGTTACGTTCGTGGTGTTCGTTTTGGGCCGTTATTAGTGAGGAATCGGCTGATAATGTGATAATCTACCGCCGGGCAAAGCGAAGATAGCGCGAAGCAACTGGAAAGCCAGTCAACGTTGTGATGGGCAACAAGTAAAGGCAGCTTACTGATAGTAGCAGTGAAATTGAAGGCTGGACGAGAGCAAGATGAGCTACGTAGACTGCTAAAACGCAAGAACAACATACCGAAAAAACAGAAAAAGATCCCTACGTCCCGCCAGCGGTTCGAGAATTGGATGTTGAGAGGCCGGAAGAACTCGTCACCAACCTTCAATAGCTTCAGTGCGGGAACACGAGACAACTTGTCTACGTCACTCACCTTATATTGGCAGTACCTACACCCCGCGGAATCATTCGGGTTGTCAAGGTACCCGCCAGCAGCGTTCACAAAGTCACTTGCCCAAGCGGCGCACGTTTGACCAGATGGCGGATTGAACACTGAAAATTCCTCGGGCTTACACGTTATCTTTAGACCGCTGCGGAACAATTGTCAACCAGACCACAAGACATGCCGGTATGCAGCCACGTACGTAAGTTCTGTTGATAAGATCGCGGCCAACATACGTGTGAAGGGATCAATTTGATACAACCAAGGTCTCCAGAACTTGCTGATCGCGGGGTAAGGGATCGTCACTCCACACATGTTACTGAGGATGATTTGGATTGGCGCTGTGAAGAGGGCGGCGATCTGGATAGTGGGCGTAATCGATGCGATTAGTTGACCAAGAGCTACGGCGTATAACTCTGTGATGAAGACAACAAGGAACTGGAACACGGTGCCACTCTTGCCAGTAGATCCTTGACCGAAGTTCATTGGATATACCTAAGGAACACATCATTGGTGACGGAGTTTGAGAGTTTGCGGAAAACGCACCATCAAAACCCAATATATGACAGCGGCAATGAAGGAATATGGAATCTCTCCAAGAAGTTGGCCAATTGCAAATACGTATGGGGAATAAACTCTGCTGGAGGCCTCTCGAATGAATGTGAGGCGATTCATAATAAATATTGGCTCGAGCTGGGGGATGATGAGACCAGGCAGGACGATAACCCAGAAGCTGGAACAGGTTCAGAAATGATCTACGCTGGACAATGACGATGCTTACATCCCGAAAACGCGATATTGAAGATCTCGGACGCTGTGCCCAAGTTGAAGGAACGGCAAAGAGACGAACAGTGACACGATCAAATGCGAGAGGAGTCGTGTGAAGACGTAAGCAGGCGATCTCCACAACGATAGTGTATTCCGTTGCACGACTATCCTCAACTGGTACCATATTGGTGTCGCATCTGAAAGTAGCTCAGCAATGACATTAGCGGGGACTTTGAGACGTGAAGACTTACACATTGATTGCTTCGCGATTACAGTTTGATGGCGGGCCGATGTTTCTCGCTTGATCTCTTCTATCTCCTCCTTCGCGTGGGTAAATTCGGGAGAGTCGAGCCAGATATCCTTCCAATCACGGTCTCCGATCCTAGGGGTGATACCCGCACCGATGGCTTCAAGCATATACTCGGCGGGATTAACGTTCGATGGGCAAGGGGCGCCGTATCTTGCAAAATATTCCCGCATCACATGCGAGTCCTCTCCAATATCACCGAAGTATATGGTGTTCCCACCCTTTCCAAGCAAGAGTAATCGATCAAAACTCTCGAAAAGTAATGACGAAGGCTGATGGATCGTGCACAATATGGCCTGTCCACTGTCGGCCAACTTGCGCAGGAAACGGACAAGGTTCCATGCACTCTGTGCGTCAAGACCCGAGGTAGGTTCGTCGAGAAAGAGAAGTAGTTCGGGTTTGCTTGCAAGCTCGACACCGATGGTAAGCCGTTTGCGGGCCTCAACGCCAAGAGTCAAAACCATAGCTTCTGAAAGATCTTGTAGCTCAAGAAGCTCGATCATGTCTTCGACATAAGCATCCTTTTCCTCCTTAGGGACATGGAAAGGTTGACGGAGATAGGCTGAGAAGCGCATGGCTTCGCGAACGGTAGCATTCCCTTCGTGAACGTCCATTTGCTCAGCTGTGCATGGTATCAATGCTAACGCCGTGACAATCATAGAAGACACCAACCATATGCGGTTCCTCGAGCAAAACTGGCATCAAGCGGTCGACCATCGATAACGATATCTCCGGACACCACACCGATGTTTTTCCTTTGAGCAAGGACGTCGAGACAGGTCGTTTTACCAGCACCAGACGCTCCCATTAGGGCAGTGAGAGTCCCTGGCTTCACATATCCATACACGTTGTTGAGGAGTTGCAAAGAGCCACCTGGGACGGGGACGTGGTAGTTCACTCTTTCCCAAGTGAACGTTTTTCGATCCTTGAATGCATTCCTGTCGGATCACCTGTGAATACTGAGCAGTTCGACGGTCAACGAACGTACAGATCCCTCTTTATCTTTATCCCTTCCATGGCGCGAATTTTCTCCTGTCTCTCATCTTCGGCCTTTCGAACCTTACGCGTTTTCAGCTCTGCATTGAGCTTCTTCGTTTCCGTTGTATCTTTTGCAAAGAAGCCAACACCACCGCCACCGATATATTTCTGCTCGCACAGGTAATGAGTGACATTCTGATAATGATACTGATATGCTTACAGGGACGAGTTCGATGACAAATGTCTGCGTCAACGAGAATAGAACAAGGAATCCGACAAGAACAAGGAAGTTGCGGCGCCAGAGATCATCCACATTGAGGTCGTAGCCAACCTTTATGTAGTCTCGTCCGGGGACTATAGTCCTCCCAGAACTGGCTCCGAACAATGTGCATACCTGGTTCGGGCCTAATTCAACACTACACAATATATAAGCACTCCAGGGAAGTTTGATTACGAGGCGACATCATACGGGTATTTATCTGCATTGCCAGTGTTGCGCGGAATGACGTAGGCACCGTTACAAGTAAGCTGTGTCAGGAGAAGGTGGATTAGGACGAGGAACTAACGGCGTAAACGAAGCGGGAAGAGAAGGGAGAGACACATACATCAAGGCCATGAAACTCATTCTCCATTAGCGCTGACCATCCATAATTTAGTGGATTGATGTAGAACTGGTGTGACGTGATGAGACGGAAGTCAGTGGCGCTCCCATACCAGGCAACCGACTTACGATCCAAAAGAGCCAGCGCTTCATTTTGTTGGTCGGTACCATATATCCAGCATACAATACGAGGTTTGGAAATATGGCCACGGCCACCCTAAACGCTGCATGGTAGCTGCTGAAAAACAGCCCAACTGTACGGAAGAAACCCTGCATTGCCAGGAAAGAGGTATAAGTTATAAGGTGAAACGTGAAAAATCTGCCTGCTGAGCGTTCAAGGTGCGACATGAAGTAGATTATGATGTTGAATATGAAAATTCGCGTGGCTGAGAAAGGCACGTCCGCAAGGCCGTTAGCGATTTGGTAGGCTGCCGGACGATAGAAACCATAGTCCGTCTGCTTTCTGATAACTGGGCGACCGACCATCTGCGCGGGCAACTGACGAAAAAATCAGCTTGTGCGAGTGCGTATAGCATCTAGCGAGCGACTGACCTCAACGTAGGCATCGAAAGATGACACAAGGAGCGCGATAAATAGTAAGCTAGCGCGAGTAAATGCACCGGCGGACGTAGGGGGTAAGTTGAAGTAACACCCGCCAATAAAGAGGGCGAGTATCTAGCGACTATAGTCAATACTTCGCGACGGGTTTTAGAGAGGTATATCACTGACCAACATAAAACCAAAACTGGTATATATCTGGAATTTATCCTGTAGACGCTTTTGGAACTGCCTGCGGGTCAACGCAATGACTTGGTCCTTGAGTCCAAGGGTGTAAGGGCTTTTCCTCGAGACACCTCGTTTCTTATCATCGATAATGGCAGCTCGGAATACCTCCTGATCTGTCTTTTCTGTCTCCATACGAAGCTTGTACTTTGAAAGCTGATCAGCTACGTCACGAGCGAGGTGCGAATTTTGGAAAGCAGCCTCAAGAGCCTCTGGAGTGCTAGGAACATCGTTTTCTGACCGTCCGGGGGCGAACTGGCGTTCATTTGGGTCGGTACAACCAGTGAGGTAATCGGCTGTACTCTGGCGAGGAAGAGACCGGTAACCTAGCCCTTCAAAATACTGTCGTGCCTGGTCTGGAGGCCCAAAGTATACGGTACGGCCTTGATCCAATACCATGACCTTGTCAAATAGCTCATAGATGCCCTCGCCAGCCTGGTACCTAGAAAATCTTGGTCAGATTCGTTAAAAATCCGTGCAAACGCATCTCACAGAGTAGCGAAAGTGGTCTGGCCAAGGACATCTGTCATGATTCTGAGAGAGCGCACGAAGTCCAGTGCGGTAGAGGCATCCAGCCCACGAGAGGAGTTATCCCAACATTGCACACGCGCCCGAGTCGTCATCATCTCTGCGATGCTAACGCGTTTGCGTTCACCGCCGGATACGCCTCGAACAAAGCTGTCGCCAACTAGAGTGTTCTCTGTGTGTGTAATGTTCAACATCCTGAGTAGCATGTTCTTAACCGAGGCATTGAACTCGGAGCGAGAGAGGCCCGGTAAGCGCCCCTTGGATCCTGGAGTCTTAGTAGAGAGTGCAAAGTCAAGTGTCTGGCCAACAGTGAGGGTAGGAATATGGATGTCATCTAAGGCGTCGCGTTGAGTGAGTTATTAATAGCAAGGCTGAGAACACACCTTCGGCATTATACACGATTTCACCCTTATATGTCTTTGCCATTTCCTGGGCATCGATGCCGGCATATCGGACGTCGCCGCCGATACGGTAAAAGCCTTGACGTCTATTCGCGATCGTCTTCAAAAAGGTCGTGCAACCGGACCCGGGAGTCCCCAGAAGGAGGCACATCTGACCGGGCTCCAGAAGACCGGAACTCCTTTTTTAAACATTAGAAGACGCGAATTTCTCGATTTAGACGCGATAGATGTTTCTCACTTGTGAAGGATGGTTCTCGTTACGTCATTTTTGACCCCAGATGGAAGAAGGCCGGAAATGACCCCACGCAGCTTGTAGAACGGAGTGAACCAGAATTGCCATGCCTCATCTAAGAAAGGGTGAACCAAAGCTCGTGTTTCATATGGCCGACTGACCTCCGAAGGTTCGCACATAGAGCTGTTTCCAATTTGGATGATTCAGCAACCGTGACGGTGTTGTGACCCCTTGACACCCACCTTGAAACCGGAACCACCTAGAACGTCGACGTGGAAATCCTCCCAAACAACTCCAACATGCTTGTGTTTGATACCGGCACTTTCGTTCGCATCATTAGACGAAGTGAGGTATTCGCGAAGATCGAAGGGCTGTTCCAGATCGACCTCTCCCTTCTCGAGATCCTTCGTCGTTCGTTTTCCAACTGAGGTGGGGACGCGAGAATCTTCATCTTCATGTTCCCTGTCGTCGACGGCGGTGCCTTGCGTCAGCTGTCGTGAGAGTTCGTTGAAGGAATTTTCAGCTTTTTCGATGTTCACGCCATCATGACCCGAAGTGGGTGAGCTTGACGAGGAGCGTTGGGCACCCCCCATATGGGAAAGGACAAGAGGGTGTTGGGACGGTAGGTAGTGAAGAATTTACAAGCAGGGCCAGGGGATTTATATATAATTGCAAACCGCCCATGTAGATTTCACTAAAGGTAAAGGCAGCACTTGGCACTTAACAGGACCCGATCCATCTCGAGTCACAATTACGGCCCCACCTGCCGAGGACTACGAGTGTCTCACTGCCAGCAGCTCTGTCAGCTGCCTTTCCTTATCTCCGATGCATCGCACAAAGCGCTTCCGTAGTCACACCAAAGGGTTGGAGAAGCGGTGGCGGTTGGACCCTGGGTGTAGGTGCAAAAAGCCGCGCTTGCTTTGCCTCCGTCTTGGGCGCTTAAGGCTTGCGCCGCTGGCTTCGAATAGAATAAATGCCTAACGCCGATCATGATTACTAATTAACCCCGGGTCGTCTGCCGTCGGGCAATAAGTCCTACCATAAGAGAGATGACGAGTTTGTTCCTTGTCTCCCAATAAGGACCTTGCGCCGCATCGGTTGGAACATTCTATTGCAAGTAATACCTTATCAGTGATTGACACGCAAGAATATATCCAAAAAGGATAGTGGATCTACACGATGCATAGAAAGGACTCACATACGAGTCATCAAACAGTCATGTATCCACATATGTCCGTGCGGCCATCAAAAACCACTAACTCGTTTCTTTCCAGTGGCTCCCTTCTTCACCGCGGGCAGCCGCCCGCCGAAGCGCCCAGGTAAGACCTGTGTGCTCGCCAGGGTTGGGTATGAGTCAGTGTGGCTATCCGGTCCCGCTCGTTCCGTGATGTCAAGGGAACGTCCGGCGAGATGACTTGATATGGGTTGTGAACTAGATGATGTACCGGCGGCTGGAGCTGTCCGCGTATGAACGACGACCGGAGGAGCTACGACCGGCAGAGATTGCGTGGCCTGTGGCCCATCTCGAATTCCGTGTCTTTGGGTGGGTTTGTGAAAGGTAGGACGGCTTGTCACTGGCGGCTTGTCGTCACCATCGTAAGGGTCATGATACACATATTGATCTGGGTCAGCACCGATATCCCATTCTGATAGGAGCAGACGAACGCCCGGAGGGAGCGCTACGCTCGTCGAAGCATTCTCAGCCGGTTTCGGTGGGATGAGATGGTCCGGAGCCGCTATAGGACTAAGATAGCCGAAATGACTCGAAGGTGACACACTCTCTGACAGGGTCATGGCTTCTGTAGCGCGAGACATAGTCTCAAGTTCATCGTCGTCCGTCTCCTTCGTCTCTCTCTTTGCAAACGACTGCGCTGAATATACGTCTGTCGAGAGTACCAAGTCAACCGCCAGCTGTTCCCGGGCTTCTGATTCTCGCCGCAACGACGATCCAGAGCGATAATCATCTAGAGCTAAGTCATACCGGCGAAGCCGCTCCGAGATTGACTGTACATCCCCAGAAATATCCGGTATAAATCTTTGGAGTGCTGGTTCCAGATTGAAATGCCACGCAGCTCCCTTGATCAGTGATTCTCGTGGAACCCGCCCTTGAGTGAGAGCACGGAAGCCTCGTCTCGAGCTTATATTACTTTGCGTCAAAAAGTCTGATCGTGATGCATGTGTGGGCTCTTCTCCGGAACGAAATGCGATATCGAATCTGGTGGGACCCGTCAATGCATGAAGAACCCATACCAATTCGTGCGTACGTAGTCAGAAAATGTTCCTGGGCAGTACTAACTTCCTGCCAAAATAATGGCATCATATCCAGTGTTTGGTAGACAGCACCGGCGGTTTCTGCGGGATAGACAGCCTCGGTGGCGTCGAGTGGGGAGAAGAGTCCTAAAAGGTTTTGAGCAACACGAATGCATGAGCTTGAAACGAGACAAGATACGTTGGTAAGCCTTGCGGAAGTCAACCTCTTCCATAGCACGAGCTCCCAGTCTACCAACGTCTGGTCGTTGGATGCTGGAAGCCGCGGCCAGACGGTGAACTTCTGAGGACCAAGAGACATCCACCGCGGCCGATAATGGCACTGTATCGGTATCTTGGCGAAGAGCGAGGGCAGTCTGGTATATGCCACCGCGGCTGGTCAATTGAAGCAATGAAGCAGTCGTATTGTTTCCAGATTCTGGATGGGGTTGTGCGACGTAGAATCCAGCATGTGGCCCATTAGGAAAGCGACTAGACAAGGTGTAAGGCAAAGCGTGACCCCGTAGCAAGGGGTCTTTGTCGCCAGATACGTCATAAATGCTGACAAGGGAATTATTACGGGATGATAAAACTGTTAATTTCGCTGTGATAGACTCAATGAGACAACGGCATGCCGTCCTCAAAAATTTGCGTCACGTACCCCTTCCGATATCAACGGCACGGCCGGACAGGGTCCTATCGTACTCACGTTCATGCTTCCACGCTAAGACTGGCCTCCTGTGGAAACGAAGATCTACCCAGATTACTTCGCTTGTAGTCACAAGCCGAGACAGGCCGTTTTCAAGGTCAACTCCAATGGATACGAGGACGTCCGAGGCATGTCCTACAGTGTATAATTCGGCACCACGTTCACCCCCCTGATGTTATGAGGGTCAGTGGTTGCACATCAGTGGAAGAAGTTTTACCCGGAAGTCAATAAGCCGTGCGGATTTGGATGACATCAGAAGACAGGTCTCTCTATGCTCGCCCAAGGCAGCCCTCCAAAAACCATCATTAATGTTATCAAGGTCAGAAACACCCCCATAAACTTTCACGCTGATCTGCACTGAGAACCAGGTCTATGTCAAGACTAAAAAGTTATGCTCACGGGCTGCTCCCACTACGTAGAGTATGTTTGAACATGTCCCCTTGGTCGTTGACGAGTGTTGCATATTCCGCAGAACTGTTTATCTGGACGTCGACCGCCACGTGCTCATTCAGTTTCGAGGTGTTGACAGTGTCAATCTCCTCTATCTTTATAGAAGCCGTCCTCTTGCTCTGCTTGGACGTTGGCAAGGACAATAATAGAAATGCGGTCGATGAGAATGTCCTAATGCCCACCACGGTTTCTGCTCTGCGTGACAAACCTCCTTGGTCAAAATAAGGAAATGTACCTTCGCTATAATTACTTGACGTAGGGGAAGAAAAAATTTGACAGATTGGTGTTTCAAATTTCATTGCCGAATAATGAGAGGGCTCGGTGATGATCTTTCCACCCGCAGAGAAATCCAAATTGGAAAAATCTACGGTGGCGTTGATCCTGCGCCTGGCTAGGAGATGTGAAATATCCTCACTTAGATCACAACCATTTTCACCCATAGGAAATGCTATAAAGCCCCACGGCCTTTTCGAGCCATCAAACACGTGGAAGGGAGCCAGAAGATCCCCAATGAGAGGATCAAATGCACGTAAAGAGTCTTCGAGCTTTGCCTCCTCGTTGACTTGCTCGCGAATTAGTTCCGAGGAAACATCCACGTCTGGATAATAGGTCCGAACAAAACGAGCCTATATGGTGTAGGGTAAGACATGGAAGAACACGCCATGGGGGATACGTACACCGTGTTCCGCACGCTGTAACAATGAGGTTGTTCGTTGGTGGGGTTGCGGTGACCGCGTGTTTGGAAAGGCCAAGACGGCTTCTTCACCACACACAAGTTTTCGCCCTATACGAGTCGTATCAGTAGAATCGGAAAAACGAACATCTCTGACTCGTACTGGATGCTCGATCCTGGGCTGTTACCCACTCGAAACGACCCTGCTCATCTTCAAGTAGGGCAGCGGAGGCCAGGGTACCGCCTTCGAGAAGAGGGCAGGGCAGAAAGGTAGCTTTGACTTTTCCCTTGCGATTCTTCTCACTGTGCGCTACGGTGTTGGATGGCCAAGTGTCCATTCGACGGAACAGGACCCTGACTAAACTTGCCATTTTGGTCCCTGATGGTCGGACATAAACAAATTGGAAATTCAAGAAAATCGGAGAAAAAAATTCTAAGATACATTCAAGCTAAACTTGAACCATGCATCGAGCTCTGATAATGTACAGTAGATACGATTCTTTTCGCGTCTTTCAATAATGCCCCCGTTGCCTCTGCAATGCCCAGATTTGGACTCCACGTTGGCGAGGAGGGCACGAGTGACACAGTGGATGTGGATGTGGGTGGAGGTGGGGGTGGGCAGAGCGGCCAAGAGTTGTAAAAACAAGGTGGCGAGAGAAGAAAGTGATGGACAAGGGTGAGATTGCCGGGACAAGGATGAGTGAGGACAAGGGCCAGCGACAACGACTGCCAACTTGAAAGTCCGATTGCGCAGAATGACGCACGTGCAAACACGCAACTGTATCCTGTCCCATGTTTCGCGTCTGGTCACTTGCTCGACGTTCTCCCCTGTGCACAAGTAGGGCAGTTCACCAGAGTACGGTGGCCCATGCAGAAGTAGAGTCTACTATCCCCAAATGGACTCCAATGTCCCTACGAACAGGTGTCATAGCTCGAAAACGAGGCATGACCGCAATGTGGGATGAGCACGGTGCACGCTTCCCTGTCACAGTCCTTCAGGTGTGATTTATTTGGTCACCGCCATGCTTGTTCTTATGCACTGCAGCTTGAAAATTGTCAAGTGACTGCTAATATCACCACCATAAGAAAGGACAACTCCGAGTATCATGCCGTGCAAGTCGCTGCATCGGACAGGCCCCACAAGACGACGACAAAACAAATGCTAGGCCACTTCAAGAAGGCAGGTGTGCCCCCAAAACGCTTGGTGAAAGAGTTTCCCGTCACAGCAGATGCGCATATACCTGTCGGTTCGTACTACTTCAAAATGCAATCTTGCGTGTACTTACCAAAGTAGGGACTACCCTGTCTGCTGCCCATTTCGTTCCTGGCCAATTTGTCGATGTGATCGCAAACTCGTGAGCATATCCCTGTATTATTTGTCCTTATTCGGATGAAGTGCGTCCCCTACAGTATCGGCAAAGGCTTTCAAGGTGCAATGAAACGGTGGAATTTTAAGGGATTAAGAGCGAGTCATGGTGTTTCCGTCTCTCACCGCTCAGCTGGGGCAACCGGGGGACATCAGGTGCGTTTGAATCGATCTAACAGGTCAACTCGATTCTCAATTTCGCAACTCGCAGGATCCCGGACGCATATGGCCGGGGAAGAAGATGGCCGGGCGGATGGGTGGCAAGCGCACTACAACGCAAAACTTGCATGTCGTCCGCATTGACAACACGCTCGACCTTGTCTTCGTCCGCGGCTGTGTTCCAGGATACGATGGGACCCCCGTTTTTATTCGTGACGCCAAAAAGAAGATGGTCGCTCTTGCCCAGCACAACCAAGCAAAAGGGTTGTATGAGAAAGTTCTACCAAAGGGTGTTTCGGACTTGCCATTCCCCGCTGGATCCGAGGAGCTATCTAAAATGCTTCCGTCTATTGTCGTCGCACCCTCTCCGCGGACCACGAGCCCGTTTGTGCCTAGGGAATAGACCTTTGATACATTCCGCGCTAATGGAACTAATTACTTGTCTGTTTTATCCAGCATCATCATTGTATGATGTTGGTATCCATGGTTGCGTTCGGTGTCAGTCTAAACCACATCGTCCTCCCGCGCTTAACTGTCAGTGGACTGTGATGTTGTACAGGTCGTGGCAAACCTCTCCAAGTTACCAGCGATTTTATCACAAGGTCCACATTGCAACGCGCTCGAGCTTGTCATCATCCGTGGCTGTCTTCCAGGATACGATGGACGTCCTAGCTCGTGAGGCCAAAAAGATCTTCGTTCTTGCCCAACACAACCAAGCAAAGTGATTGTATGAAAAGATTCTACAAAAGAAACATTTTAGACTTCCTATACTCCGATGGGACCGAGGAGCCAGCTGAAACGCTTCCACCTATTGTCGTTGCACCATCCTCCACGGATCACGAGGCCGTCTGCTTGGGGAATAGACCTTTGACAAAATCCGGATTCTTGGCCCGCTGGCCTGTCCTGCTTTTTCCTACATCACCGCTATGTGATGCTGGTATCCATGGTTGCGTGCCGCGTCAGTCAAAGTCATATCCCCGCCGTCATAGTTTCCAATGTGCCAGTCACGTGTCGGTGGAGTTCATGGACGAGCATTAGAGATACGGCTGTCACTCCAACGATGATTGCTCACTGACGCTTGCCTGCACTGCGACGCCGCCCTGATATGACCCTCATCAATCTAAAATATGACAGTGCACGCTGTGCGTCATAGCGCGAACAGTTATGCCTAATATACTGTATAACTCTCAGCAGCCCTCGCTCTCTCCGCCGTGCCGTGTTTCTACTCAACTTTCAGGAGCCTGGTTGCTCCCTCTGGAACTTGGTCGCAATATTTTTCTTTTTCTCTTGTGTCGTTTCTTTCTATACCTTTGCTTCCAACTCCCCCCAATGATTTCTTACGGAGTAATTTCGTTGCTCGCGCTTGCAACTGCATCTACGACACACGGCTGGTCCGATCAGCGCTGCGATGCGTGAGGCGTGATTCGTCGTAAGTTGTGGGGCATCACAGAGTTTGAAATGCTAGAGTATGACTGCAATGTTTTTCAGGTACGCCGTCGGCATGTCTCGTGAAAGCCGAGTCGACGGCGCTCCTTCCAACACCACCTCTGACGCAAACATCACCAACCTCACCGGTACCTCATCTCTCTCAAACTCAAACGTCACATCACGACATGCTAATCTCCGGTAGCGATCTTCAAAGCCTTATTTTTAGCCTGAATGTCACGGATCTTTCAAACGCGAAGGCGACGTCAATCAATAACTGCACCGATCTGACCAACTCTACGTCTTCCGGTTCTTCAGATAACCCCACAACCACGGGCACCACGGATACCGCTATACCCACGAGTTCCGCGGGTAGTCCTACAGACACCGGTTCCGAGGATACCTCCACGGATACCGGTTCCACGGATACTTCTTCTACAGATACGAATGCTACGGATACTGAATACTGCTACTACGGCCACGAGCACCAGCGATTCGACATCCGACAGCTCGGTTCCTGTTAGCACCGCCCCGCCTTCTGGGTCGTCCTCCGGGGGTGACGGCTCTTCTGGGATATTCGATCCATCTACGGGGCAAGTTTACACCCAAGACGCGCTCATCGCCGCAGCGATCGTTTATCGTAAGCACCCACGAAACCCCCAAGACATCGGCGGAAACGTCATTCTCTCGATTCCTTACTGCACCAAGCAGCCATGAAACAAGGAACTCGTAGAAGTTGTTAACCGGTGCCAACCCTAGCCTTTTCGGCGGGCCCAACTCACCGGTCGTCGCTTTCGGTGCTGGTATGTCTCGCTGTCTTTTTCGTGATGAAGTTGCCCAGGATAATGGATCGCTTCAGATGGCACTTGCCCGGCCGGCCAGACGCCAGACGTATTGACCTGTTCTTGCGCGTGAGGCGGAAGCATCTGTCTTTTCTTCTCGCGATCGTGCCTCGCGCGAGTTTTCGTATTCACTTTTTTTTTATTGTCGTGATTCGATAGAATGCTTAAATACGCGATGTGCTCGATAGGAATACAGAATGAACGTCTTATATACTCCCGCCTGTATCATACAAATCCTCCAGGTATAAGACATACAATCGAAAGGTAAAGTAAAGTAAAGTAAAGTAGAGTAAAGTAGAAGACCGATATAATCACATGGTATCAATACAGCCTAGGCGGGAGGAGAACGATTGGAAGAAGTGAGAGCAGGAGTCGCTCGGCCATGTGATGAGCTGCTTAGGGTACTCGTCCGATACTGGAAAATGTCATGCAACCTAGACAACTTATCCTGCTTCTCCTGGTCAGATCCGTTCGCGGTAGTGGCAGTTGGGCTGATCGGGGGTCGCGGTGAATCAGCACGGTTAAAAGTCGCCGCTGTGGGTGAAGTTGGTTGGGGCTTGGATTCCAACTCTACGACAAAGTCTAAGACGTCGATTTTGGCGTGGTGAATCACGAGGGAAGGAGCTCACTCGAAAGGGTATCTGCAACAGCGACCTCCCTCTCTTCGTCTTCCGCGGCTCTGCTGGCCAGGGCGCGCGAGATGTATTTGCGAAATGCAGGACCCGTCGACTCGAGCATTTTGTCCACTTTGGTCTTTTTGTGTGGGTAAGCTTTCAGGAAGTGATGAAGCTCTGTAATGCCCTCCTTATGCATCGCGCCCGTCGTTTCACTCGAGATATGTCCGATGATCTTGAGCAACTGAGCGTCAGGGTCCGGTTCCTCCATGGGTGGCGAAACAAGTCCATTGATGGATGATACACTTCGGCTAGTGTGGTGACTCGGAGACGACCGCCGCACTTCTCCCGATGCTCCGTCTGAAGCTGTCTCTGGTGGGGATGCGGGTCGACTAGGACCTGGGGTCGAGGCTTGGGAGGTATTAAGGGGTCTGTCAAGGCGTGTGGGTGCATCCTCGGTGGCAGCACGAGACCCTGAATTGAGGATTCTGTAAACGTATGGGTAGACGATGGTAGCAGAGGGGTCATCAAATGAGCCGGACAAGATGTCATAAACATCCTCAGCATAATGGGCTGATCAAATAAGAATGAGATCCAAATATCCATGCCAAGGCGGACTCACCAACGATATGCTGGATGATAACCTTCACAGTCCTGAGTGGCATGTCGCCACAAGGGATGCGGTTGGTAGCACGGGCGCGCCATTCATTCGGAGGCACAGTTTGCAGAAAATGCTCAATTGCCGGAAACAGCTCCACTGGGTCAAGTTTCAAATCCGTCAGATCTTGAGGAATATTCCGTGCCAGCTTCCATATGCACTTCAGAACTAGTTCCGCTACCTTGGCTTCCTGGGAGTCCACGAGGGTGCCGTTCGATGGGAATGGTCGGACGATCTGAAGGAGAAGAGCGAACAAGGCACTAGATTGCAGTTAGAGCTTTTCAAATCTTACGATATATTCGGATATAACCCACCGGAAGACGGTGATCCTGCGCCCCGTAGAGAACATCCGTAGCATGATCATGTTGATGAACCTAGACAAGTTTTTGACTTCCTTGTCTTGGCTATCGTCGGTCTGTAGAAGGCGCAGAGCCAATTCTTCGAAGAGAGCAGTGAGAATGTCGACCGTCAAGGACTCAGCGAGGAGTGGATTATCACAGAACGCGTTCAGTGTCTGGATCAAGTGCTTGGCAAGTCGAACGTTGTTATCCGGTTTGTCAAATGCATGAGCCATTTGAAGTGTGACAGTTTCAAGAAGACCTTCCGTGTGCTCCGCAAGGTCCCGATACTGAGAAGATGATGGACCAGTATCCGGACCAAGCTGGAGAATCTTTTGAATCTTCTTGAGAGCATCGACACTGCGATCCGAATCGCTACTCAATATGCTGGAGATCGTAAGGGTGATACCACTCGCAGAATCTGGTGAAGCCTCAGGGTCCCCGGGGGTCCCCGCGCTCCTCCAAGATTCGACTTTGGAGCTCTGTCCGTTTGTATCCTTTGCTCCATTTGAATTTGAATGGGTCACAGCAGGGTCAGTTGATGGAACGAGGGTAGAACGAAGCGTTCCGGCTCGGCTTCTTGGAGGAGCGAGGCGAGAGGGCAACATGCTTTTACCACGAGAGGGCGGGGATGTAGGACCTGGGATGTGTGACGCTGGTTTGCCAATCTGAGACGGCACTGGGGATGCTGATCTTGCGGACGCGGGTTGAGCTATTCGAGAACCTCCAGTAGGCGGACTTCCTGATCGTGGGATGCCTCCAGGGCGGGGAAGAGACGAAGAAGGGGATGCTGGCCTTGCAATGCCGCCGGTCAGCCGCGAAATTTGTGACGGATGTGGCGGAAGGGCATCCTTCCCGAACTCGCGTCTATCTGGTGTGCTAGGGCCGGCTACACGGCGGAGTCTCTCTTCGAGTTGAGTCTTGTCTTTAGGGCTCAGGGAGCCGACGTAAGACCAAACCTTCTCGCCTTCAAGCAAATAGATTTCACTAACAAACTCATGTGAAACGGGAGAGGAAATCAAACTCGAAGGAACAAACCTTAAAGTCGAAAGTGCAGACTTTCGGACCCCAGGATCCTTATCCGAAATCATGGAGGCGATCACAGGGCAATCCTTTGCAGGGTGGCACGCTCCCATGCCCGATCGTTTCAAAATTCCTCCCAATTCGTCCAGAGATAGTTGACGTGTTTTGGCAACTTTCGACTTCGAGCCATGGTCAAGCACAAGCTGGAAAACACGGCTATATGCGTACACCTTGGGAAGCGTTTGAAAGATTTGCTGTACGCGTACCCGAACGGGCTCGCGAGCGTCGCCAAACTATCGGCAATGAGCAGACTGTTTCCGGTCTCCAACATCCGAAGTCATTCCTCACCTTATGAACCAATGTAGGAATGAAGCACAAAGCCTCAGGCTCCGTTAACTGGTACTCCACACTCCTCATAAATGCCAGCACGGCGTCCACCACATCTAGACACTTGGAGACCAAATTTGATTGAGGTTCGTGAGCCTTGATCGAGACATATTTGAGTGCAAGGTCAGAGTTAGCCACACCAATGGCCCTTGCTTCCTCCTCGGTGAGTCCAAGACCCTCGGCGCCCGAGTGCAGGTCTGTGTAAAAATCGCAAAGCATTGTTAGCCCATTAACATTGTCGTTGACTGCGTTGTGGTCATGGCTGAAAAGGTTCCCAATCAAGTCTTTTGAGGCGCTCGACTCCATCTGGTGTTGCAGTGGATCTGCCAGATCCTTGCGCGTCGCTCCCCCCTCATTGACCCATTTGCCAACGTCTTTCAGTAGTCGAACTCGCTTAGCGTCCGTGCTTGTACCTTGTAATGGCAGAGGCTCATGAGAAGTCGCAGCGGAAACAGGCATTGATGTAGGCGCGCTCTTGGTCATCCCAGCTCGTTTTGACCCTAACCCACCGAGTTTTGTTGTGGCGCGGGGCGTGGCAAGCTCCTCGATGGTTTCAGTGTGTGATTCGGGACGCGGACCTGATCCTAATGGCAACTTTCGACGCACAGACCCAGGTTTGTTTGTAGGCCCAGGTCTTCCCGCGGGTACCGCGCTAGGGGATTGGGGTGGGCTAAATTCGGGTGGGGATGGCGGAGTGGGAGAGGTGATAGCGGGTTTAGAGGAGGCAACATGCTTCGGAGGGGCAGGGGTTGGAACAGCGGTCGCCACTGATGGCGCAGCTGCGCGAGCTGCTTGGATGAGAGGCACTGCGGTCGACTTCGAGGCAGGCTTCAAGGAATTTGTCTGATGCATGACTTGATCGAACCCGACGGATGCGATGAGATAAGGTAGAAGTGCTTGTGCGCCTTTACGAACATCGCCGTTGCGGTCATCAAGACATCCTACTATTGGAGGGACCCAACTATTCAGATCCAAGCCATGACTCATCTCGTGCCCCTTAAACCAATCAACGATCCAGCCCAACAACTGAGCTCTTTGAAGTGGTTGATTAACCTCCAGTGCAGCTGTTAACCCGTGGATGAGGGCATCTAGTCCCTCACAGGCAGTGGCGATAGCAGTCAGCGTCTGAATACCTGCTGCGCGGATGGGCGCCTTCTGGTCAGAAAGCACGGTGCAAACTGGCAGCACGAAAAAGCGAGTCTGCTTCTCGAACGGTTTGCCCATCCCGGTGGCTATCCGAGCCACGATATCGAGCGCAAGCGTCTGGACCGCCTTGTTTGTATCAGTAACGCGTGCCTTCAGAATCTGTCCTATCTCGCCTGAGAAATTTGAATTGTATTAGTTATCGTAAAGGTAATATAGAGGTGGACGCACCCATTTGAGGCTTCAAGCGTTTATTTGCGCCCTGATCTAGGATGGCCTGTAATGTTTCCAGCGCCTCCTTCTTGGTCTTCCAGGCTTCACTTTTGGCGTCCGCCAATATCGTGGTGCCTTTCATTAATCCATCGATCTCCACGCGCGGGAAAAGATCATCTAATGCTCCGGACGTTGCGGAGCCTCCCTTGCTTCCAGAGCCTCCCTGCAGACCCATGCTAAGGACGTCCGCTGATTGTCGCGTTGGTTCTGGAGGCGAATTGCCTTCGACCTTGTCGAACTCGCTCTGAATTGTAGCAAGAAGTTGGGGATTGAGATCGCCTAAGAGATCGACAATACTTGAGCCTGCAAACAACTTCAACATAACCAGAGTCTTGGTTGCACTTGTCCGCACAGCAGCATTGGAATTCTTAAGTGCCCCCTTCAGAAATTCGATGAGGCCGCGGGGCGATAAGCCAGCAATACCAAATTCCGCAAGTGCCTGCTCGATCCATCCTAATGCATCAGCAAGTGCCTTTGGCGCCTTTATTTTGTTGAGCGGCTCGTACGCTCCATGCATGGTGTCAGCGGAGGGAACCGGAGACACCAGAAGAAACATACCAATGTTTAGAACGAACTGAAGCGACGTTTTCTCCGCGAATGCGACCAAAGCATCGCCTGCAGGCTTCTTCAATTTAGCATCACCCAGCTTCTCCGACAGATGCGGAATGGATAGTGCTGCGCAGGATCTTCCGAAGGATGGGCAACGCTCCGCAAGGATGATCAGGATCCCATACAACTTGGCCGACACTTGGAAGTTCTTCTCCCCCCAGCCCTTCTTGCCAAGAGCGCGTACAAGGACCTCTGCGTCGAGTTCTTCCACAATGCCTTCGACCCATGTTGTCATCTCTTCCAACGCGGCTAGCCGAGTCTTCCAATTTGCGTCGCCGAGATCAGTGATAAAATTAGGCGGGATAAACTCTGAAGCGAGTGCTTCGGCATCCTCTGGGGTGTGCTTATACTTAAAAGTGTCAAGTGCGCCTGGTTGGGCAGGTGCACCACCCTTTGTCGGTTTCGACGCAGCCGCGGCTGCGGCTACGGCAACAGCTGGAGGCGGCTTCTTAGCAAGTGCTGATGTCGAGGCGGCAGCAGGAGCGGCTTTCTTTGCCAACGGACGAGCAGGCGGCCCACGAGCTTTCTTGCCTGGAGCAGGTGCTTCGTCCTCAACAGGCGGTGTTTCTACTTCTGGGACAGGTAGGGGCTCTTCCTTCTTCCCCGCGGCTTTCTTCGGAGGCATTTTAGCAGGAGGTGGTTTTGGTGGCGCGCTTGCACCAGCTTTCGCTTTCACGGTCGCCTTCTCATGTGCTTCCTTCACCTTGGCTTTCCGGACATCCGCGAGACTATCCATCACCGCCGCAAGAGGGCGCTCGCCGATCATCTTCATGAGCGTGCCAAATGCATTGGCAGCCTCATCGCGTGCACCAACGTAAGAATCTTCGAGTAGAGTAGCCAGTGTCTCAGAAACAGGTTTGACCTGTGGTGGAGCAATCGCTTGTTTTGATGTCGAGAGACAGTGGGTCAGGAATTTGCAAGCACCCTCTTTGACTTGGGGGTTCTTGTTGGATAAAGCGGGTAGAATGTCGCCAATAACGTCTGTGAGTGTGGTCTGCAGCGGCAATTAAAAAGGAGAATTTCGAGGATAGTACACTTCCCTTACCGTTTCAAAAATGGCATGCAAGGCTGAGCTAATCGTATCTGTAACACTGGCTTTCCTTTCCTTTAGTCGGTCCAGCATGGGAGGTACTACGATCTCCCGGTATCGGCCATAATTTCCCATGAGCCCTTTTGCGAGGCCCTCAAGACACTGAGCGGCAACCATGACACAGTTGACGTTTGCATCGCTCTGGACTCGTAATGCCAATGCCTTGGAAAGCTCTCCGAACTCGGGTGCCTCCTTAATCCGAGGCGTGGCGTTAAGGAGGGTTAACAGATCGTCAAGAACCTCCTTCCGCTCTTTCCATTTCGATGATATGAGGCCAGCGTATAGCTTGGCAGGCAGATTCGGTGTAATATCAACTTCCTCGGCGAACTGTCGGGGGTCGGGAGGAGCAAGATCTGTACCTTATCGTTCACACCCGCTGTATATCATCTCAGATTGTCAACGCACCTTCTCAAGCAGCGGCAGAGGCATCTCCTGCATCGCCGTCTCCAGCAGCCGCATTCTGCTCTATATCTCTCGCTTGCTGCCGTGTCATACGCTCCGGTTTTAGAGTGCCTTTCCCTCGTCCTTCCTTCTCCATGCCGTCCCAGGCTTCCTTCAACTCTTTTACCTGAACCGGCTTGAGATCTGCCAGCCATGGTTCAATGCCAGGGCCCAGGTACTGATACAAGGCGTGTGCGAGGTTGGTTCCTTCAGATCGTACAGTCTTGTCCGAGTGGCCGAAGATTTTCGGTAAAACTTTGAGTATGGGTGTCGATGGGGTCACTTGTGTGCCGAACAGTCTGGAAGACATAACGAACGTTAGCAGTGAACATGTCAAGTCGCAGCTATGAGCAGCTGGAAACACGAGAGGAGTTGTCCCGCTCTCCTGCTGTACAACCCGTACATCTCGGGTTCATCGAACGTTGGTCGCTCCAAGTAGACGATAATACAATATATTAGAACACCACTCACCGAACAATCTCCTTCAATACGCTCACAATCCCTGCAACAGTCTTAGGTTGCTTTGCGGCCAGTCCGGGAAGTACATTGTCCTAAACACAAGCTGCATTAAAGCAACCTAATTAATACTGATAACGGTTACGCACCACTACGCCAGCGCCACTATTATCCACTTCGACGTACTGAAGGGCTAGTTCGATTGCCTGATTCCTTGTACCGGCTCGTGTTGAACCAAAGCATTTGTCCACCAAGGCAGAAACTACAGGGTCTCTGGTTCTTGCAGCGTTCTCGCCAGCAAATTTGACAAATGCTATAATGCATTCCACACCCTTCTCTTGTGCGACCGCATTTGAATCTGTAACGATCTTCTTGAGGAGGTCAGGATTGGAGATGTACGGTTTGAACGCAGGGTCGGTGTCGGATGAGGTAAGTTGGAATGTTTTGACAAGTGCCTCATAAGCGCTGACGCGGGCCTTCCAGTTCTTGTGGGCAAGCCTGTCTTCGATAGAAAGAGTCGAAAAGTCTTCCTCCTGAGGAGGTTGTCCATCCATGGAGGGAAAAGTGGGGAAAGGAAAAGGGTATTCGCAGGACGGGGTCAACCGCGCCGACGCGCCTCCGTGATTTGGAGAACCACAATGTGACCAATGGTGACGTAACGTGTTCAATCAATCATGTCACTGTCACACACCTGCCGCACTCGGTCCGCTCTCCCGCCTCGGCATCGGCAGTAAGTTCGCCAGTCAGCAGTCAGCACTTCAACGCTTCAACTGCCAAGTTACGGTTAACCATTACCCACTAGTACCGAACCCGCTTCTCAGCCTTTCTGCCCAGTTTCCGCTCCCGTCGGGTCATCTCCTCGGCAACCATGAACTCTCCCGGGTGTTTCGTCACGGTGATTCTGCTCGTTCTTTGTACGACGAAAACACGTAGTCCCGGCTATAAAAAATTAGCCACTGTCACAAGGAATGCACATTGAACTATGCTGGTGGGTCAAGATTAGGCATTCAAGCCCGATTTTCCGACAACTTATTCAAGCCTGAAGATACTGCGCTTCTAAGTTCTTGCGATCCTTTCTAAGGCTCCCTTATGAGCTAGTGTATTTAAACCCACACGCTCTTTCTGTGGCCACAACACTGTGACTAACACACACCTCTTCAAACTCTTTCTAGCATCATGTCTCTACCATCGACTACAACCGTCCTTATTGTTGGAGCAGGGCCTGCCGGCATGGCATGTGCCCTCTCCCTTTGGTTATCCGGCGTCAAAGACCTAGTCATTGTCGAAGCAGCCGAGGATCGTAAGGGCGACCTTTCATCTCGTGCATTTGTTCTTCACGCCGCAACTTTAGAGGTGAGACGTCGTGAGCACTCTGGACACAGTCTCATCTTACCATAACTCACGACAGGCACTGGATCTTCTCGGTTGTGCCAGTTCTTTGATCGAACGCGGGATCAAGCTTTCCACAATGAAGTACTACGACCGCTCCGATAACTTCTTATTGTCACTTGACTTCGACGATGGGTTAAGTGGAAAGACTCAACTCCCCTTCTGCTTGCTTGTCCCTCAGCATATGACTGAGGCTGCTCTCCGCCAAAGGTTAGAGGATGTCGGAGTCACCACATTCCAACCCTACAAAGCGGTGGGAATGCACGAAAATCCCGAAGATAGCCGTCTCGTGGATGTCTCATTTAATAATGGCCAGTCTATCACAGCTCAATACGTGATCGGTGCAGATGGCCCACGATCAACTGTACGTGCTTTCATTCCTTTTGTATATTGATACTCTAGTGCTAACTGTAACCGCTAGATACGCGAATTATCAGGCATAAGCTTTTCGGACCCCCATTCCGCCCCTGACCAGCCCGAAACGGTCAACAACATGGCGCAGATGGTCATCGCCGACATCACACTCACCGGAGAACCCTCCATTCAAGACACGTTCTATGCTGTCCTTAGCCCGAACAGTTTCTGCGCCCTAGCCCATCTTGCATATCCCACAGAGGGTTCGAAAGACGCCCAAGGAAGAACCGTCTATCGCTTGGCCTGCGGCGTACCCCTCAGCGATGGCGAACCTCCCTCAAATGCATCAATAGAGTACTGCCAACAGCTAATCGAGAAGTACGGCGCTCGCTCGCTCTCCTCCGACAAAAGCAAAAACCCGCGCGGTATCCGCGTCGCTGACGTACTGTGGTCAACGCGCTTCCGCACACGCTACGCCGCCGCAGAGACCTTCTTCAAAAAGTTCGGAAGCAGTGGAGGTGAAGCAGGATCATCCGGCGCCAGCATATGTCTCATTGGCGACGCTGCCCACGTACACCCTCCTGCCGGCGGGCAGGGCATGAACCTCGGCCTCCGTGACGGGATCTCCATCGGTCCCGTTATCGCCGCCGCGCTCACAGCTGGCCCATCATCCGAGTCAGACGAGAAAGTGCGCGCGCACATGGCCGTGCGTCGTGAGCGCGCGGTCGACGTGATCAACGTAGCGAAGAATATGGCTGGTACAATGGGCATGTCCCCTGCCATCCAGGCCAAGTTTGCGTGGTCACCGATAGAGATGCACACTATCCGTGACTGGATATTCTGGCTTATGGGGAAGTCACAGTGGGTTAGAGGATCCCTTGCGTACAAAATCAGTGGTCTCGGGTCGCCTTGAGACCACATAGTCGTCTCTGTTCATACCTAATATTGTTCTAAAATAGACTAGAATCCATACTCATTTCTTGGCATTCTAATGAGAATCTTGATGTAAATGCCTGCTAATAGGCTCTCTGGCTTTGTGCAGCTTGCCCTCAGATGAGAATTTAGTTCTTGAAATGGCGATCTCACGAAATCCCCGAAATCCCATACAGTAAGATCCGCTGACGCCACATGATCGGACTGTTCACAAGCGGCACAATCTTTTCGAGGTTCCTCCGGCAGCGTTTAATGTATAAAAGGCCCGGTAGCCAGTAGGTCACGCTCGCGGCTACCAAGATGATCACCGTTCTGTATCAGCAGTGGTTGGCAAGGCAGCGGAAAAGCGCCAACACGTCTAAAATTAGCTTCAGTAGGCTACTGTGGTGGCTCACTCAACTTGCTGCATTCAATGTATCAGTAAATTCAATATCAAGCAAACCCGTAAATCCAGAATTTGTACAGCCGGTCGCCGCGTATCATATAAGAAATGCAGTCGACGCGTTGGAGAAATAGCTTCGAGGGTTGGGGTTTCAAACGCCCGCATCCGTTGATGAGAAGCGGGGTGTTGTGGACGTGGACGCGTACCAGTGAGTCACGCCACACGCAGGAAGGGATCGCCAAAGAGTACCAGTGCGGCGCGGCATCGTCAGTGTGATACTCTAGCGATTTGAGAGTGTCCAAGCCTCCAGACGCGAACGCATTTTGGGTAGGTGAAAGACAAGCATGTCCGATAAGCCAGACTCGAAGCATCATCGGTCGACGATTGATTTACGCGGACAATTAAATTCTTTCTCAAACTGTCGAGGACCCCGAAGAAGTGTTCAAAAAAAAAAAGACGCCCTCGTGTTGTCATAGTGCAGAAATGCGAATAAGTTGGTTGCAGGGGAAGGGCGATGCTGCGGCCAGTGGTTGTCACGGTCCAAGTACTGTACGATAGACGACGCTCGAACCGTCACATTGCTATGAAGTCTTGAGCCGATCCAATGAGATGCATCCCTGCACCGCTGTTCAGTCACGTGCTGGGTGCCAAGCGGCGTCCCTCGAATGCCGTTACTGCCAAAGTAGGTGACGTTGAAAAACCTTTCTGGAGAAGAGGAAGCCTCAGAGAATATGATAACCATTTTGTTCATAGCCCTAAATGTCTCGGGATGGAATGGGGCCGCGGGTAACTTACGCGGAGCATATGCCTGATAATTGGGATATCTAACGGTTGCGGTAAGCGCCGGACTGATATCCGAAGGGGATAAAATTACAGTGCTGGACATACCGCGTGTGTACTTTGAATATTGAGTGGTGACAGACTGGTCAATCAAATGAACATCGACGACGACAAAGTTCGGGATTTTCGTGCATGCCCACGGGTTTTGTATGGGCAGAATACGAGGGTTCCACCGTTCCAGACATCCTTCAATTATCGAGTAAGGAAATGGAAATGGGAGCGGCCGTAGTAGTTCATCGTGTAAATTACGCCAAAAACGACCAGATCTAATGACCAAGTCCGAGTCGCGGCGTAGATAACAATCGCATGAGATGCAACGTCACCGTTACCGTGTTTGGTCGCGTCGTCGATGACTGGACCTTGACACCGGAGTGCCGAAGGGAGAGGGTGCATGCCACTGCAGTGGCCCTACTCTAACAGCAAAGACTTTCCTTCGATGGAAAGGACATCGCAGAAAGGGAGCTGAGGATTGAAGGCGGTCAAGAGTCCGGAGGTGGGGGGTTGAAATCTATCGGCACATGTATAAGTTGGGCATGATATTTGAAGGGTGGCCACGAGAATGAAAAATGAAATGAAAGGGGAGGTGACCTAGAACCACGGAATCTCGCATAAGTCATCGCAAGAGAAATTTGAGATTGCGCACCACAATCCCACAACCTCCAGTAGTCCCACCTGGAGTTCCAGGTAATCGCGGGCCATCAGACCTCTGTCACCGAGACCACCGAATGGATAACGACTGATGCGCCCTTGCGCAGGAGGCCCCGCAGTATCTCCTGGAGTGGGAGATGAGAAATATTAGATCTACCAGAGAATAGATTGTAGAGGCAACGTAGACGTACAGCAATACAGCATGAGGCAAGGTCACGAAGCACTGGGAAGAAGTAAGGTATCGGAGCAGATTTCAGTGAACACGAGGAAAGTCTACAATCTCTTTCCCTTCCTGGCAGGCAGTGGAGACAGGAACCTGAGTCTGTCTGTGAGAACGATCGTTTTCCCACGAATCCGAATCGGGCAGGCGGAACTGATAGATAGCGAAGACGTTTCTAGACCGAGTCCATACTTTCAGGTCCATACTTTCAGGACACATGATGGGAATATTTGTGGTTCAGCAGTTCAGTTGGAAAGAGGGCTACGTTTCATGTGGTCCTCGTGTGATCCGCATCATAATTGAGTCGAAATTCGCACGTTTTCTTGCGCGTGCGGCTGTACAGTACAGTCAACTGACGCGTCACAAAGGTACCTGACGTAGATGACGTAGACGAAGTGTGAGCCCTGTCACGCGTCACAAAGTAACTGACGAAACCACGTGGCGGCTGCATCATCCTGAAACGGCAAAAACATGTCACTGCTTGTCACACGAAATTGCACATTAATTGTCACAGGTCACCAGTCACCCACCAACTGACGAAGCAAAAATTTCGTCAGGTGTGTCACAGTCACATGTGGGTGACGATCTATTCGAAATTGTACAGCCCTCTTCCTGAATCCTGAACTACCATTATCCCCACTGTCACTTGCCTCCTAAGTGTTGAGACACGCGTGAGCCGGAACAACGGATCAATAGATTTGGGACTCGGAAGTCCAAATAGCCGGAGCGCTTGGACTGTAGATTAGATAATAAGAATCGCATACTCACACGCTAGTCTGCTGATCAAAGTTAATTCCAGCTACATTATACTAAGAGTACGGACTGGTGTTGTTTCAGGCTGTCAGCATGACGAACGCGTTTTCACATTTTTTCCCACTGGCCACCCCACCGGCGTCCGATACGGACACAGCAGAATAATAGTTGTTTTTCAAGATGGTCCCTCCCCGTCTCCTCGGCTAGTAAAGAGATAATAGGTTTCTTCATTTCTCTGCTCCGAACGATATATCATTGCTTCGTGATCTGCTTGTACGTACATGCCATATCTATTCTCGGTCTGGGAGCCAGACTGAGGCACTGGGTCTTTCTTTCCGTGGCGGAGTAACCCCCGCTACAAAATACATACGACCGCCACACAACACAATGTTTTTTTACCACACATAGATAGCACACAGCTATCTCCTTTTTATTAGTACCCAAGCATGAATAGTCATAACGCGTAGATACACTTTCGCGACCGCCTCTGTGCAAAGTTGCACGCGCTGCGGAATACAAATTCGGATTTTAAAAAAAATTTGTCTATTCTCTGGCAGATGTTCCTGTACCTTTCCGCATTCATAGGTAGGACCTATGACGTCAGTCTAGTCGACCCTGAGAGATCGTTCCGTCTCGGGTCCGCCCGATGACTTAATCAGGGACTAAAACTCTATACCGTGCCTGCCCCACAGTGCCTGCCCTCGTTTAAACTAACTTACACTATGTCCTACCTGGCCCATGTTGCGATATATTTAAACATCCAAATTTTCGTCCAAGTCCCTCACTTCCGATCAACCCAATCAACCCGATCAACACTCTACTACTCTACCAATCAATACTCCCTACAATGTCCCAATCGTTGCCGTCAAGCACAACCGTCCTTATTGTCGGAGCCGGGCCTGCCGGCATGGCAAGCGCCCTCTCCCTCTGGTCATCCGGTGTCAGAGACATAGTCATCGTCGATGCGGTCGAACACGGCTACGGTGATAAATCATCCCGTGCGATTGTTGTCCACGCCGCGACTTTAGAGGTGAGATCTCGTGAGCACTCTGTGTACCAGACCAACTCACCGTATACTACAACAGGCGCTGAATCTTATTGGCTGCGCCGATACTCTGGTCGAACGCGGGATCAAAGTTACCACCATGAATTACTATGATCGCTCCTTTAACCTCTTGGTAGGAGTTGATTTCAACGGGATAGTTGGAAAGACCAGCTTCCCTTACGTCCTCCTTCTCCCCCAACACATTACCGAGGATGTTCTCATCCAAAAGCTGGCTAATGTCGGTGTCTCCATATTCCGGCCGTACAAAGCCGTGGGAATGCGCAAAAATTCCAAAGATAGCCAACTCGTCGATGTCTCATTCGAGAACGGCCAGTCTATCACTGCTCAATATGTAATTGGTGCAGATGGCTCCAAGTCTGCCGTACGTATTTGTATTTCCTCAATCGACGTTCCCGATGTTGACTGTGACCTGTTAGATTCGCGAATTATCAGGCATAGACTTCGTGGACCCCAGTTCCACTGCTGAACAGGCGACCAACAACTTGGCGCAGATGGTCATCGCCGACATCACATTCGACAAACCACCTTCTTCTCCAGAGAGTTTCTACGCTGTTGTCAGCAAGACGAGTTTCTTCGTCGTAGCACCTCTTGAATATCCCACGCATGGCTCGAAGGATACCCAAGGAAGAACCATTTACCGCTTGGCCTGCGGCGTGCCTTCCAGCGACGGCGATGCTCCCTCCAAGGCTGGAGTGGAATACTGCCAGCACCTCCTTGATGAGTACGGCCCGTATACGCTCAACTCCGACAAGAGCAAGAATCCGGACGGTGCCACGGTCACAGACGTAGTGTGGTCGACGCGCTTCCGTACGCGCTACTCCGCTGCGGAGACCTTCTTCACCTACTTTGGTGATAATAACAAGGAAACTGGAGCAGGAGGATCCCGCGGTGCCAAGATCTGCCTCGTCGGCGACGCCGCTCATATCCACCCTCCCGCTGGCGGCCAGGGAATGAACCTCGGCCTGCGCGACGGAATCTCCCTTGGTCCCGTTATCGCCTCTTCTATCACTGCTGGCTCCTCTCCCGAGTCAGACGAAAAAGTGCGCGCACACATGGCTGGGCGCCGTGAGCGCGCACTCAAGGTGATCGAAATAACGAAGACCATGTCTCACACAGTGGGTATGTCCCCTGTCCTCCAGTCCAAGTTTTGGTGGTCGCCGATTCCCATCCACACCGTCCGCGACTGGGTACTCTGGATGTTGAGCAAGTCGAGCCTTGTTAAGGAAACCCTCGCATACAAGTTTGCCGGTCTCGAGGATCGTCTGACGTGAAATTCCCCATTTGTCTCATTTTACCCTGTTATTGTATGATTGATACTATAGATTTCAACGCACACATACATCCTTTTAGTAATACGAATAAAGCTTCCCTCTATTTGCTGCACTTATGGCTCAGACCAGATGAGAATAACTTTCAAAGATTCCTAAAAGACCCGGTACTGTATTTCTTGGTCAAGCCATGTTCAAAAGTTGGGATGGCGGGGCATGGCCGCCAAAGATCAATCTGAAAGTTGCAATTGTCAATTGTTATACGAGCTTTAACAGGCGCCTGCAACTTGGGTATAAATCGAAGAAGTTCTGGTGTATCGAGTACTACGGCCGAATCGAAGGAGATTATATTCAGGTGCTCGAGTAGACGGACGTCAATCCGGGCCACTTCAAGTATTCGCAGGTACCTTCGAACTCCAACGTGGTGAGAGGGAAGAATAGCACGTCGCGGCAACTGAGAGGTAATTCCCAATCAAGGCAGCGCTTAGAGAGTCCAAGGTGAAGTACTTTGAGTTTGGTCAGCGCTGATAAGGTAGTAACCATTGCGTCGGGTGAAAAAAACCGAGTATAGGAATATATATGATCAAGGCGAAGATTGACAAGGTCCGCTTGAAGGTCCGTGAACATGATTGCCGTGGCAAAGTAATGTACGTGATGCAAATCACTACCTAAAAAGGAATTCAGTAAGTTATCTCCGAAATCTCCGAACTTTCCGTTCGACTTCGGAGAACACACTGGCGCACCAACGTATACAGTACACCAGTGGTGAACCGTACCTCAAGTTTGAAAAAAAAAAAGTGCTACCCTCGCCGTGCATCTGCTCCACAGTTACAGTTCGTCCTGGCATTTCTCTAAACGAATGTACTAGTACGCTGACATTTCCACAATCCCATACGGATTACGGAGATCTACTATTCTGGCACATATCCAGATGAGTTAACAGCTCGTAAAGCCCAACGCGCCTAACGCTCAACTATAGAAGATCGTCGCATCAGAAACTGAAAATGAACGACGCGATTCCCAAATTTCCCTCCGATCCCTCGCCGATAGTTCATTTTCATGCCTTCCATGGACTAAACGCACCGAGCAAGAGTACTGGCTATATCGATGTTTACATCAATTGGTGAATTATCGCTGCTCTCCGGCGTCCCCGGCTCGAAATTCTCAACTCTTATCTTGGACGCTTTCTTTACTCATCGCTCTAGTACGACACTCATTTGTGCAGGAAATTTTCCTCTCACGATCGTAAAGAAGACGTCAAAAGTATGTACAAAGCGTCCGCTGCGCACCGGCAACCGGACACTCGCCTACTGTAAAGCTCTCTGGCCCTCCCTGGCCTTTCGGCTCGAAGAGCAAACTACTACGGGACATGTGTAGACGAGTCGCCCTTAGCCAGGTCTCCAATTAGAGTCTTCTCTATGTACTCAGTGGCACCAGACAGGTCTGCAATTCTACAACAAGCCAGGTCCAATAACCTCCATGTCATCTAGAGTCTTCTTTATGTACGTGGTGGCACCAGAGAGATCTCCAATCCTACAACAAGCGGCATGGATCGCGAGAAAGGTCCGGTTAGGCAGAGGGAGGTCTGGATGATGACTTGTTAAGGTTATTGGGTTGTCCTTACACGAAGGAAGCGTTCCATTTCTCCTCGCTCGAATAGCATACGTGTCGTCCTGGTCATCCTGCAGACCTTCAGTACGAGGTATGAGGATTCCAACTTCGGCGCTCACTATAGCTTCAAACCAGATCTCCAATATTTGAAAAAAGAAGCAAAAGCTGAGATCTAAGGTCATGACATTCTCGAGAGTATGAATGCCATTCCCGGCAAGCTTCTCGCGAAGACCATCGAAACCAAAATGTGTCATGATAGTCAGATTGAGCGGGAGACTCGGGCTACAAATAGACATAGTTAATAGCGACATAGGACAAGTCAGCAAACCGCACCTTGGCATCCTTATCGTCAATACCTGATATCATGTGACACATTTGATTGCGGAAATGTGCGCACTGTGAGTGCTGGTCGTTCCCTCAACGGAGTTCATCGCTTCCTGATCGTCTCTTTGATCAGTAGTAATCGATAATCGTATCTCCCGTAACGATACACCGGAAACCGTCTCGAACAAGAGCCTTGAGAATATCTAGGATTAGAAATGGCAAAGCAGGATATTTTTTTTGGGGGGGGAGATGAAAACTCACGCGTCTCTTAGCTTCTTCGCCGCACCAAGACGGCTCACCACTCGTGCGGAGCAAATACTCTACTAGCTCCGTTTTGGTCTCAAAATACCGGTAATCAGGAGACTCAGGAGACGACGGCGAAGACCTGGTGCCTTCGTTTGTCTGAACCCTGACTATCCACAGGGTATTAGAGTAGCACTAACAACTAGCGGGAACAGTGGCTCACAGTAGCAGATGTAGTGAAGGAAATACATTTCACCGAGCGCATCAAGTTGATCATTGTTCTGACAGGAATTCACTTGAATCGCCACATTTTCACTCGCAAGCATGGAAGGTGCCTCTCGGAGGAGATGACCAAGGACTCTTGCGTGAATTAGCTTGCGTTCACGGATTTTGGGTTCCGTATAAGAAGAGGCAGCGTGCTCGAGTAGCAGAGTCATATAATAGGCTGAGCGAATCTCGAGAACTTTGCCGGAGGTGTTGAAAGATTCTGGGAGCACTGTGGGGAGTGATTGGACCTGGGGCATGGTCACGGTCACGGTACTGCTGGTGACGAAGGTGAAAATGAAAGAATTTGGAATAGAGTTCTGTTGAGCGCAGTCACGGTTTTTGCCACTTAGCAGGAATACACGAAGGCAAACTCTGGTATGTAGATGGTGAGATGGATGGAGCGGGACTGCGGGAGACTCCCACGCGTGGGACTTGGCTCCTATTCCCTTGCTCAAATTAGTCGACTCATATAAGGCAGAACATCCGCACACATACTTTTTTGTGACTCTCATTCGCAGGGAATTGAGGGCATGGCTGTCACTTTGAATTGAAAATTCCCTTTTAAGATATCAATGGGACTCTGACTGTGTAGACGAGCCACCCTTACTAGCCAGGTCCAATAGCCTCCATGTCATCTAGAGTCTTATCTATGTACGTAGTGGCACCAGAGAGATCTCCAATCCTACAACAAGCGGCATGGATCGCGAGAAAGGTTCGGTTAGGCAGAGGAAGATCCGGATGATGACTTGTCAATGTGATTGGGTTGTCCTTACATGATAGCAGTATTCCCTTGTTCCTCGCTCGAATAGCGTACGTGTTGTCCTGATCATCCTGCAAACCTTCAGTATGAGGTCACAGCGTGAAGATTCCAACTTCAAGTCCAACTTCGCTCACTATAGCTTCAAACCAGATTTCTAATACTTGAAAAAAGAAGCCAAAACTGAGATCTAAGGTCATGACATTCTCGAGAGTGTGAATGCCATTCCCAGCAAGCCTCTCGCGAAGATCTTCGAAACCAAAATATGACATGATATTCCAGATTGAGGCGGCATGGTCGGGCTACAAATAGGCATGGTCAATAGCTAGCCAGAGGAAAAGTCAGCAGCCCGCACCTTAGCATCCTTATCATCAAGACCTGATATCATGTCGATTGACTGCGGGAAAATGCGTACACAATCAGTGCTGGTCGCTGCCACACCGGGGTCCATCGTTTCCTGATTGTCCTCTTTGATCAGTAGTAATCGATAATCGTATCTCCCTGTAACGATACACCGGAAACCGTCTCGGACAAGAGCCTTGAGAATACCTAGAATTAGAAATGGAAAGCGGGATATTTTTGGGGGATGAAAACTCACTCGTCTCTTCGCTTCTTCGCGCACCAGACGGCTCACCACTCGTGCGGAGCATATACTCTGCTAGCTCCCTTTGGTCTCAAAAGACCGGTAATCAGGAGGAGACTCAGGAGAGGATGGTGAAGGCCTGGTGCGTTCGGTCGTTTGTCTGAATCCTGACTGTCCACATGTATTAGAGTAACACTAACAACTAGCGGAACGGTGGCTCACAGTAGCAGATGTAGTGAAGGAAATACATTCACGAGAGCATCAAGTTGTCGTTGTTCTGACAGGAATTCACTGAATCGCCACATTTTCACTCGCAGCATGAAGGTGCCTCCGGAGGAGATGAAACTCTGCAGATCAGCTTTGTTCACGGATTCGGGGAGATTAGAAGAGGCAGCGTGCGTCGGTCGTTGTCTGAATCCTGACTGTCCTGTCCACATGGTATTAGAGTAACACTAACACTAGCGGAAGGTGGCTCACAGTAGCAGATGTAGTGAAGGAAATACATTTCACCGAGAGCATCAGTTGTCGTTGTTCTGACAGGAATTCACTTGAATCGCCACATTTCACTCGCAAGCATTGAAGGTGCTCCGGAGGAGATGACCAAGGACTCTTGCATGAATCAGCTTTCGTTCACGGATTTTGGGGTCAGTATTAGAAGAGGCAGCGTGCTCGAGTAGCAGAGTCATATAATAGGCTGAGCGAATCTCGAGAATTTTTCCAGAGGTGTTGAAAGATTCTGGGAGCACTATGGGGAGTGATTGGACCTGGGGCATAGTACTAGAACTGCTGGCGACGAAGGTGAAAATGAATTTGGAATAGTCCTGTTGAGCGCAATCACGGTTGTTGCCACTTAGCAGGAATACGAACTCTAGCTTGGTTGTTGGAGAGATGATGAAGCGCCGGAACTCCCATGGGACTCCTATTCCCTTAGTCGTCTTCGTCTTATTTTCCCTGTTGTCTCGCATGGCCATGGACGATGGTACGTCGCAATCATTTTCCGTTTTTGCTCATATATACAACGGTCGCTGACGGATAATGCAGAACTTCATCATGACCGTCCTCCTCTGTGACTCTCCATGTCCACGCATCAGGAAAACCCAAACCCTCTCAGAAGCTCGAGTTCTTGCGCAAGATGAAAAGGAGCTCAAAGAGAAGCTCTTATGCAGGAGCAGATTCGATTTTTCTCACTTCGACATGACTCCGACTCAAATAGTGAGACCTAGGGAAAAGGGGGAATAGGAGTCCTAGATACAGCTCCAGGAGATCTATATAAGCCAGAGTTCGTCTTCGTGTATTCCTGCTAAGTGGCAACAACCGTGACTGCACTGCGCTCAACAGATACAGAACTCTATTCCAAATTCATTTCACCTTCGTCGCCAGCAGTAGTAGAACCATGTCTCAGGTTCAATCACTCCCCACAGTGCTCCCAGAATCTTTCAACACCTCTGGAAAAATTCTCGAGATTCGCTCAGCCTATTCTACGACTCTGCTACTCGAGCACGCTGCCTCTTCTAATACTGATCCCAAAATTCGTGAACGAAAGCTGATTCACGCAAGAGTCCTTGGTCATCTCCTCCGAGAAGCACCTTCCATGCTTGCGAGTGAAAATGTGGCGATTCAAGTGAATTCCTGTCAAAACAACGATCAACTTGATGCTCTCGGTGAAATGTATTTCCTTCACTACATCTGCTACTGTGAGCCACCCGTGCCCGCTAGTTGTTAGTGCTACTCTAATACCCTATGGACAGTCAGGATCCAGACAAACGACCCGGAAGGGCCGGAACGCACTAGGTCTTTATCGTGCTCTCCTGAGTCTCCTCCTTATTACCAGTCTATCAAGACCAGAAAGGAGCTAGTAGAGTATATGCTCCGCACGAGTGGTGAGCCGTCTCGGTGCAGCGAAGAAGCGAAGAGACGCGTGAGTTTCCACCCCCTCCCCCCAAAAAAGAATCCCGCTCTGTCATTTCTAATCCTAGATATTCTCAAGGCTCTTGTCCGAGACAATTTCAGGTGTACCGTTACAGGGAGATACGATTATCGATAACTACCGACCATAGAGGACGATCAGGAAGCGATGGAATCCAGTCCGGAAGCGACCAGCACTGAGTGTGTGCACATTTTCCCGCAATCAATCGACATGACATCAGGCATTGATGATAAAGACGTTAAGGTGCGGTTTGCTGACTTCCTCTGTGGCTATTACATAACCATACCTGGTATTTGTAGCCCGAGCATGCCGCCTCAATCTGGAATATCATGTCATATTTTGGTTTCGAAGATCTTCGCGAGAAGCTTGTCGGGAATGGCGTTCACACTCTCGAGAATGTCATGACCATAGATCTCAGTTTTGGCTTCTTTTTTCAAGCATTAGGGATCTGGTTTGAAGCTATAGTGAGCGAAGTTGAAATCTTTACGCCGTGACTCGTACTGAAGGTCTGCAGGATGATCAGGACAACACGTATGCCATTCGAGCGAGGAGCGAGAGAATACTTCAATCATGCAAGGAAAACCCAATCACATTAACAAGTCATCATCCAGACCTTCCTCTGCCTAACCGAACCATTCTCGCAATCCATGCCGCTTGTTGTAGGATTGCAGGTCTCTCTGGTGCCGCTAAGTACATAAAGAAGACTCTAGATGACATGGAAGTTATTAGACCTAGCTCCGAGTCCCGTAGTTTGCCGAGCCAAAATAGTCTAGAAACAGCCACTTTTTGACACTTAAACATCCTTCACATCGACTGCGCTATATTTGTATCCTGTATGTAATTTCCTAGTGTGCTCCGCAAATCGCAATAGTCTCCACTAGCTTTAGAGTGTCCGGTTGCCAGTGTGCAGCGGACGCTTTGTACATACATGCTTTTGATATCTTCTACGATTATAAAATTAAAAGTGACAGCCCCATGCCCTCAATTCCCTACGAACGAGGTTGCGAGTCACAAAAAAGTATGTTGTGCGGCCTTTTTCGGGGTATGAGAGTCGACTAATTTGAGCAAAGGATTCAGATGTAAGCGTGCCCTCGAACAGCCGATGCTGGTGCGGAAACTCGGAATGTGCAATAGTCGACACCAACGTCGCCACAGCGTGGGTGACTCAGATACGACATCAGGCGAATATGGGAGGTCAGTATATGAAGCACTAGTGTGTCTGAAACTCACAGCCCTCGCAGGAAGCGTTGGAATAGGTGTCTTTGCCCCTGTCCTGATGCTTATGATACTTGTCGTACTGTATCTGCTCGACGACCTGATTGAGAAAGCACCAAGCCGCCGCAGAAGTGCTCATTCCCATCGCGAAGCTTGTCGATGAACGCACGTGGTGCAACGGCACCCTTCAATTAGTATCAGCTGGATCCCTGGAAAGGAATACATAAAGGGAGCGGAGAGCGGAGAAAGTCGGGGGCGCTGAGGGGATGACGAGCCTGAGGGCCCGGTTGGGGTAGGGTCAAATGCAGTCCCGCGCAGCAAATCCGAGTGAGGAAAGAGATAGGGTTGGCGGTTGGCAACGTACGTAGGTGGCGTCTGTCGGGATACGGCGGTGGATAGAGTGCGGAGATGTCCGTGAGGGAGCGCTTAAAGAAATTGGATGATGGAGGGACATCGCCGTCGAACGCGTTCGAATATAGGAATAGGAGGGAGGGAACAGCTTTAACAATCAGCTGGACAAATGCTGGACAATGCTACATATTGACTATTAGGCCGAATTGGTCCTAATAGTCAACATGTAGCGTTGTCCAGGCCAGGCTGAATTGGTCCTAAGTAATCTATATACGGCGGCTTCAAAACAATACACAGTAAGAAAATTGCTGGCGATAAAATCAGTAGTTCAATGCCCAAGGACGACACTTTACTATCCCCCGGGCCCTTGTCATCTGACTCTGAAGTCCTGTCCATGTGGTCGGCAGCACCCGACAGGTGTGCTACCCTACAACACGCGGCATGTATTGCCAGATACGTCCGATTGGGCGATGTGGGTCTACAGTGCAGACCTTCAGTACAAGTCATGAATGTATCAAATCACTCACTTCCAACCACAGCATCAAGTTATCAAACAAATCATGAGCGCAGCGATCCACCGTCGACATATTATCAAAATCGTGGATCCCGTTCCCAGACAGCTTATCAGGGATATCGTCATATCCGAATGCCTTGATGACGCACATATCGACGCGGCATATTCGCGCTACACTATGTTGTTAATAGCCATGAAAAATGGAGGAAAGGGCAATGAATCTTACCTTAGCATCCTTATTAGAATTAGCAACACTTGATATTGTGTTGATGCTCACGCATTTCTTGGTACTTTCATAGTGGGAGGGGTCACCAGTCCTGAGGATCATCTCCTTCATCCGCTCCTTTTCAGTTTCGAAAGATTGCCGCCAAGAATGGTGGAACGGTTTTGGCGGTCGCCCCGTATTTTCTTGACTGTCGACAGGTCAACAGAGAGCAAAATTGATCGGTGTTAGCTACTCACAGAGGTGGATGAGATGTTCAAGAAACATCTTCCAGCTGATATAGGCGATCATCGTCGCCCTGACAGGCATTAATTTCCTCAACGACGTAGTCTCTTGCACGAGTAGATGGGCCTCTAAAAGCTGACCAAGTACTCGAGCGCAAGTGAGTGTTCTGATCGCGAATTGGAGAAGATCTTCCACAATTCGTGACAGAACAGTCACTTGTGCTCGAGTACTTGGTCGGCTTTCGAGGGGAGGTTTATAGGACATGGCTACTTGGTCGGCTGAGTGGGGTTGGACGTACTGGTTTATATGAGCCTTGACGCATTCCAATTGCGATGAGGCACATTAGGGAAAAGTCTTCTTGAATCACCTTGATTTCATCCTAATCTGGTCAGAATAATAAATTGTGGTCTGGTTTGGTCTGAATGGAAAAAGAGTTCATTTCGAGAATGACATGAAAAAATTATGTGCATTGTCTCGCCCAATTAACATCTGAATACAACATGATGCATAACTCTGATCATCGCTTCGCAAGAGATCCTCCAATGTCTAATACAAGCTCCCATACCTGATCTATCCAGTCCTCAACGACGACTACGGCAGCCTCTTGCATTGCCTCCTCCGTCTTCAGGTGCCTTGTAGCGGCTGCGTCCCTCTCTTCGACCATGTTTAGGTTGTGGTACAGAACAGAAATGAGGAACTGCACATCCGCAAGTGAGCGTAGGATCTCAAGAGTGGCGTAGTCTTTTTCTGCAATATCGAGATATGACAATGCTTCGTGAATGGAGTCCGGCGATTGCTCATCCGCTGCGACGATACAGCGCGCAAGATTAAAGCAAGCTAGGGCACGTTGCTCGAGATCGTCACCATCAATGACCTAAATCTGGTGCATAACTCGTCCGTCGCGTAATAAATGAGACCATTCACCTGCGGCATAATCTCTTCGAGGATCCTCTTGCAACGTTTAGTCATCCCAAATTCAAGGCCTACGTCGGCCAGCAAGATGATCGCTGTTCGGTAAGGACCATACCGGCACTGGAACTCGGAGTGCCATAGCGCTCTCAAAAGCTGCTCCACTGCTGCAGAAGCCTGACCGACTTGCTGTTACGGAGGCATCAGCGAATTCCGAGAGATCGAGAATCAAGGAAACATACCTGCATCTCCAAAAGGCCGTATAATGGGTCTCGAATGATCGACGTGGTTGATGCGGTAGCACCGAAGAAGTAGTCTCGAGGGTTGAAAGTCCCAGCGGGGCGCATTGCTTTCAACAGGTCATTATACTGCCGCAACTGGCCGCTACATACGTCCGAACATTTTTTTGAGATACAATGGCTCCAGGAGTTTGTAAAAATGACTCAACCGTCTGCTTGCCCTCAAAACCATAGTATGCCAGATCTGCGAGGCCCACTGCGAGTAATCGTGAAGACTCAAACCTCTCCAGACATCAGGTTCAAGAAGAACGGCAATCGCGTCTTGATATTTCCCTTGTCTCGCGCGCTGCAGACGGGGATCAAAGAATTTCTTTACAAAGTGCGATAGCACACACCCTGTAGGCACGATTCAATGTCACCGTGATTACATTGTTGTTGTCTCCACCAACTTCATTAAAAGCGGTGACTATATTTTCTTCGATGACCGCCAGTTTCTCGCACCCTGTATCGAAATTAACAACGGTAAAAGCGATCTATAGCTGTTGGTCTCACCTACTGCATTCCAAACGATAGATTGAACAGCGTGCCGGCCCCATTGCTCTGAATCTTCAAGGAAATACCCTTGCATATCAATCCAGTGATCATAGAGACCAATTGCCTGGACGATCCTTTCGAATGCGGCACTTAAGGGCTGCTCCTATTCTCTCGTTCAGTTTCGCAGCAAAAATCACCTCAGGACAGACAGACAGACACTTTTGACTCTCAGGAGCTTCTCGACATCGAAGAGGACCTCAATTGGATGAAGACCGGGTTGAATCTCGTTGAGAGTAGGCTTGTGATTCTTATGTTCCGGTGGAAGCCGGTGTAGCAGACTACGACATTACCAGGCACGAATCAATATAGGTACGATGACAGACACACCCTTGGCAATGTTGCAGCGTCTCCTTGTCCCCTGCCAGGCGAGATATTTCAATCGCCTCGATCAAAAACTGGATATAGTATAAATTAATACGGCTATATAGAGGTAATTGAGAATGACGAAACCTTGCGAGCTGCGACATGCTCGTGTTGAAGGTAGTGCATGCGGGAGAGGTTCAAGAGAGCGTGTTGGCGCAAACCACTATGCCAAGATTCAAGAGCATGAGCTTTAGGATAAGAAATGGGCTTACTGACGAGTCGCTTCCTTCGTGAAAACGTTGTTCGAAAAACCGTCGCAAGTTTTCGGAGGCCGAGTTCGAGTCGCCAGTAGCGAGTCCACGCTCGAAACTAAGTCGTCAGGATGGAGCAAATGTGAAGGCGCAGTACGAACTCTGAGTAGGCATCTGGCTCTGCCCAGCGGTATTCATCTGCGTGAGTCTTCAACAGCAGAGTGTCTGACAGAGTTGCTCAGCCGGGCCTTCCCATGCGATGCTTTACGAACAACCGAACCAAATGTGATGAGATCCCTCTGGAAGTGCTCATATCCAGCTGTTATGCTCCCGTTCAGCCATTCATGGTAGTCTTGACGAAGTTTGGACACGCCTGCGAAGGACAATTTCATGTACGAAACAACAGCTCTCCGGCAAAAATAGCCAAATATTGAACGTCGGCTCTAGGAAGGGGTCAGATCAATCGTTAAAGCCGCGATGCGGTCTCACGATGTCCGCCTAAAAGGTGAGTTGGACGACCCAGACATATTGTCAAAATACATACCTCTTCTCCGCTTTTATGGTCCACATACAAGTAGGAAACGCCTACGAGGTGAGTCAAGTTGTGAAATATCTGAAAGTGACCATACAAACCGTGGAAGAAGTTTGTCATGTGGTCGACAGACACAAAATCCATGTACTAGAGTCGCGTCATCGGAGAATGGAAGAATAATCTCAGGGAACCAAACTACCTTTGGTTGTAGGGACTCGAAGAAAGGTACTGCCCCGTCGTCATTGCTGTAAGGGGCTTTCTTAAGAGCCTCCAACAGCTTGGGAAATGACCTTGGAGGCGTCACCTAAGGAGAATTCGACTGGGAAGAACGTTTTTCGATCAGGAAGCGCACCTCGACAACCTCTTCGAGTAATACTCTGTGAACCTGGATAAGAAAGGAAGGGTGAAACCTCTTGCGAGGGTAATGCCGGTATAGCAGCATTATAACCATGAGTAGGCTGATGTGATGAGGCCTGAGTGTGTTTGGTGTAGGTGGCGATTCGGGCTCCTCCATGAGTACTACGTAGTGAGGGTGAGATTTCTTGGATTATAACTAGTAATTGTAAATCGTGGTCGTGGTTGGTGCGTCGGCGTCTACCGTGGTGCTCAATTTCCCTTTTAGTATCATTACAGTATGCGCGACAATTTCTCGCGCGCGCGCATATACCTGTCCGCAATGGGGCAAAGCCAAAGCGACCCGCACAAACCAGCCGGGTATGTGTCCAGCTGTTTGTATTTACATACTCACTCCCTGGCTAGGCCGTCTCTAAGCGGCGCAAAGTATCCCATCCATCTGGCGTGTCTACAGAGTCTGCAAAACCTTCGAAAGCCAATGCCAATGGAAAGCAACGTGCCTTCCAGCGAACTACCATCGAGGTGCCCCGTGGTAATTCTGATATTGAAGACCAAGAACTTGACGACGAAGACCTCAGCGTCATTAAACAATTCGGAGCAGGGGCCTCGTTTTTGCAGACTTTAGACGAGAAAGGGATCTCGAGGTGCGTATTTTCCCTCACTGTAACTGCCAACGCTAATGCACATTCTGAACTAGGAGTAAGCGGGAGCTGGATCATTTGCATCGCTTGGACAGGCCTACACGTAGGGTCCCTGTAGACGATGACCTTCCCTCAGTCAACTCACACACTGACGACGAAGAAGTTTGGTCCTCTGATATAAGGGAAGATCTGTCGGAGGTTGACTCGGGCCTGTCAGAAGACGATGTATTAGAGGAAGACGAACGTTTTGATTCCAGTAAACCCCGTTTCCGCACAAAACGAGCAGAAACTGATTCCGACGCCGAGATGTCTTATGAGGCCGTCCCACGTCGAAGGCGGCCATCATGGTCTGACGGGGAAGTGGTGATTGACCGACTGCCAATCAAGCTTCGCGACGGTAAAATAAAACGGACTGGTCCCAAGCTGGTTGTCGAAGCCCAATCCAAAGAGGAGAGCGAGGACCATTCTCCAGAACGATGGCCTGAACCTGAACCGACTAGAGAGGATATCACAACCGGCGCTCGTTTCGGACGACTCTCCGTCATCGGTATCATTAGCAATCCCTCAAGAAAATTGCGAATACAACTCGCGAAAGAGCAGATTGCGAATATTTGTCAAGAGATCGTCGCAGACCCTGAAAACAGTGTGAGAGTCTCTGATTTGTATCTCTGTATTGTAGAGCAAACAGATCCATAGCTAGGTCTTCTGCGACGGCTTCACACCTTCTCTCTACCGGACGTGTCGAGTCCCGTCCACCCCGAACCTGTCGCTAA
The DNA here is from genome assembly GCA_022884055.1 of Russula griseocarnosa. Classification (NCBI taxonomy): domain Eukaryota; kingdom Fungi; phylum Basidiomycota; class Agaricomycetes; order Russulales; family Russulaceae; genus Russula; species Russula griseocarnosa. The sequence goes on along the minus strand of JAGKRU010000020.1, from coordinate 341,739 downwards.
TGACCCCTATATCCGCAAGTTGACAATGCTATCGCAGCTCGCCGTCTTCAAGGACATCATCCCAGGATACCGAATCCGTGAATTGACTGTCAAAGAGAAGGCCGAGAAAGTTAGCCAGATGGTCGCCCGCACCCGCGAATGGGAACAAGGGCTGGTTAGTGTATACCAAAACTACCTCAAATGTCTTGACAGAGAATTAAAAGGTAGACAGTTAATTTGCTACTTGTTTCGCGAAGCTTGCTCATATCCAACTTCGCAGCTAGATCCTGCTTCGAGGGCGTAGCTTTGCAATGTATGTGTACCCTTCTGGTCGAGGTCACACACTTCAATTTCCGCACCAATATTATGAGTGCCGTTGTAGGTCGACTAAGCAAAAAGTCATGGGATGAGGTGCTGTGATCCTTCTCACTGTACACGTGATGGACCCCGTCCAACCCTTCTTCTCTTAGGCATCAAATCTTTGCATGAACAGTGTCATTTCAGTGTTCCGCGCAGACCAGACTGGCGTTCCATCGCTTGAGGTCGTCCGGCTTCTGAACCGTATGATTAAGGAGCGTCGCTTCAACGTGCATCCGAACGTACTGACATGCCTTCTGCATCTCCGACTCAAAACCGAGCTCGGCGTCCGTGCATCAGAATCGAAAGTAGAGCGCGAGGAGATCAAGCGGGACAAAGTGAAACAGGGGAAGAAGTCGAAAGGTCAAGGAGCGGTGTCTACCCATATTAGCAAGAGGGCAAGGAAGGCTCTCAAGGAAAGGAAGGAAATTGAGAAGGAGATGAAGGAGGCCGAAGCGGGCGTGGATAAAGAAGAGCGAACTTCAAACGTAAGTCGTGACAGCTTCCCCCCGCTCCGAATCGACACTTATTCACGGGGATGCATAGCAAAGCGAAACATTGAAGCTCCTGTTTGTGTTGTACTTCCGTATTCTCAAGAACCCGGCACCAACCCCGTTGCTCCCGGCTGCGCTGCAAGGCATCTCTAAATATGCACATCTTGTCAGCGTCGACTTCTTTAGGGATCTGATGCGAGTACTCAAGGACCTGGTAACACGCGTGCCACACCCCGCTGGCAGTAGAGACGTCGACGACGGGAAGAACAGCGCTCTACTGCAGGAACAATCACGTGCGCCGACCGACCGAGCGGAGAACGCCCGTCATCAACTCTCTTGCATCCTTACGGCATACGAACTACTCTCTGGGCAAGGTGTGTAGCGCCCACCCCGGGTCCTGTCAAAACGGGACCGCGCGTCCCGCCCATCTTCTGACCTTCTTCCCAAAAAACCCCCTTTTTCCCTGCCCTTTGAATTCAGGCGAAGCGCTCAACATTGACTTGAGCGATTTCACGACCCAATTATATGCCCTCATTCAGTCGCTCACCTGCGGCCTAACGCCCGAAAAAATCGACCCGGCGGCGTCTTCTCCTTCTCCCAGCACTTCTAGTGGCAGTGGCAGAAAAGGCGCCGCACCGCCCACACCGTCGCCCCGCGGGGCCACCGCGGCTATGACTGCTTCTGCCAGCGCGGGAGCAGTGGCAGTGATGGTAACAACGGCGGCAGCAGCAACGCCATCACCGGTGGTGATGACATCTACGAGCGACCTTCTCTTTCGCGCGCTCCACCTCGCGTTCGCACCGCGCGCGTCAGTGCCACCCTGGCGCGCAGCGGCGTTCGCGAAGCGCCTGTTAACAGCGGCGCTACACTGGCCAGGCTCTGTCGCATTGCGCGCGCTAGATTTCGTAGCCAAGTTGGTGGCGCGTGAGCCCCGTCTTGAAGCTCTACTCTCGACAGAGGACTGCACCGTCGACGGCGTATATAGACCTGATGTTGAGGACCCACAACTTAGTAACCCGTTCGCCACGAGCGCGTACGAGTTGTATCTGCTTCAGGCGGCACACGTGGACCCGCGAGTGCGTGGGGCTGCGACAAATCTTGTGAACTACACGCGGACGTAGGGTATAAGTGGGTAAAAAATATCATATGAGTCCAATGGAGCGTATGTGGAGCGATGATGATATACAAGCAGTGACGGCCACGTTCAAAGTGGCCTAATCTACAGACTGATGCGCAATACAGTGGGATGGGAGGTAATGCACAAGGACTATATGACGAGTAAGATAACAAAGAAATAGCAAGTGGGGGGTACTTTGTCCTCTCGATGTGCGCACGAGCGTCCCTCGCTCCAAGAATTACAACATAAACCAAATATCATGGCGCATTTTGATGGCGGGCAGGGACATGAGACCTGTAGATATAGTTGAGGGGTGGGTATATGGTAATAGGAAAGAACCTATGAGAAGAGAACAGACGAATACTGGGTATAATGCTGGTCGCCGTTGGACGATCCACCAAGAGGGGAATATGGGGAATATGCTATAGGGGGCTCCTGCGAGCGGGGAACATAAGAAGCGTACGGAGCGTAAGAAGTCTCAGAGTTCCAGCTGTTCAAGCTCAAGAAGGACGCGGACTCGGGAAGAGGGGTGGAAGCTGCGACGAACTGCTGCTCCTGCTCCTGCTCCTGCGAGTCCCTCTGGACATCTAATATTTCCGCGCTTGGCGGACCGCTAGCCGTCCATGCCAATTCGTACGTGATCCAAGCGAGTTCCTCATTGTCGACAGTGACCAGTTGGTCAATCCGAGTTTCAACACCTGTGCTCGGCCACGTGTCAGCAATGAGGCGCATCTATAAGCCTTAGTAAGGTCCGTCCCGTTACTCACCTATGTTTCCCCACCTACAACGTGATAACTCCGACTCGGGTAGTGGCACCGTAACCGGTGCCATCGATAAGGGCGACAGGGACGCAGCAGACTCAAAGTAGGCGTACTCTACTGACTCACAGACACCGCCAGCAAATACCCGAGTCACACACTGCGCCACATTGGTCCACGGCGCGGCAAAAGTAACTGTACCCGAAAAGCCGTGCAACGCCGGTGGGCTCGACACGTCATGCAGGGACGAGACGGAAAGTTTTATGTGGATGGAGACACGAGGATTAAAATTTGCTAGCGTTGGCGATGGCGGTGCGTACTGGTCCACCTCGATGACTAGTGGTCTCATACCGGCAGCAGTAAGGGAGACGGCGGTAATGCTGTTCCGGACGACATGCGGTGATGTGACACTGCTAGTCATGAGGGACGAAATCGGGGGTATGGTCACCGGAAAGGGGAGTTGAAGGTCGAGACTTTCATCTTTGACGGCACGTCCGGGCTGCTGTTGTGGATTGTGCACAATAGGGACTGACCCGAAGAACGCGCTCGGTATACGCTCGGTGGGCGCTCCTAACGCGTGATGCGCGTCATGGCCAGCGCTTTCGTTCTCGGACTGGATGTCGCTGGAGTCCGAGGGTGTGCGAGGCGCGAACGGTGATTGCATTTCTCTATACTCCTCTTTGACAAGCACGTCTGACGAAAGGGCTGTGCGCGAAGGGCCGGATTTATGGGCGAGCAAACCATTCTCCTGGAACAGCTCTTCGCCGCCGGCGACTAGTTGGTATTCTGATCCGCAAGAACAAAGATGAAACGCGTCCAAAGATGAGTCAACAGGGATAAAACATACCCTTCTCGCCCTTCCACATGTTCCGCAGTACTTGGATATGACTCGCGACTTGTTTCTTGGAACGTTCTATGCCAGCCTCTTTCAAATAGTCGACGAGGAACTGGTTGCGCCATCTGCTGCGACCGCGCGAATACGTGGCCCAGGGAGATTCCCAGTATTGCCGCAGGCCTGAAACATCGCACACGTAAGATGGGTAAGAGGAAGAGGTAGTGATCACCGCACCATCAACGAAAATTTTTTCGACGCTCTCAGGCCAGACTTCACTGGTACCATCCTTGAGCATCTTTCGGTGTTTGCGTTGAGGGGTCAGGGTCTTTTGACCGGACTGACCCGACGGAGAGGAGGAGGATCTGGCACGTCTTGGAGAGGGGGAGAAGGCCATGGAGACAGTAAGGGATGGAGGGGGAGGGGGAGGTGGGATGAGACGTGCAGATTGAGGACAGGGACGAGAGGAGGTAGAAGGATGGTGAACGAGACGGACAGGCGGTTATATAGTGTTGGACCGAGGAGGGATAGTGGACGCCTAGTCATAGTCACAAGTAACGGTTCGTCGATTCGTCGAATCTGAGGACAAATGACGCCGAAAATAGTGAAAGAGAGAGTGCAGACATCCAGGAAAGGTAAGTAGGCTCCGTAAATTTGGTGACTTCAATAATTAGGGAAGGGCGAAGATGCACAGATCTCATGTCCAAATATGGAACTGAACACGGGAACGGGAAACCGATAGATCCGGCGCTTTCCTCGCCTCGCCAGCCCCTCGGAACGGGGGTGCCAGTTCCAACGTCTGCGAAGCTCCACAGGCTTTGCCATGTGTTAGGAGTAGAAGGACTGCGCTGCACGATCTAGAACGTGGGCACCATCTCTGTTCTGGGCCTTCGAGGAGGGGGGTCTCTTTCTTGGCCTCTTCGCCAGCGCTGCAGTGATGGGGGGCTTTACTGTGCACTGCCGGAGATGGGTACGAGGGCTCTTTGAAGGTGCCAATTGAGGAAAGTGTATCAAAACGCCGCTCTGACGAACCCAATTGACGAAGAAATCGCAACAACTCCACCGTTACAAAACGACCGGAAATCTTTACCCGACAACTTGTCCGAAATGCCGATTCTATTTTCTTGAACGCGACTTGTAAGCACGGATCCCCATTGTCGCCTCCCCATGTCGCCTGTCTCAGGTACCAATCTGCCGGCTTGAAGCCCAGATCTGCTCGTGCTATACCAAAAGGGCAACTCGGACCCAGCAGCATTAGCGCCAACCCAGGTGTCTGGCCCAGGACGACACCGACCCCTAAAGTCGGCATCGCCGCTGCCGTCGGTCGAGTCGGTCGCCCTCTGTCGCGTCTGGACAAACGATGTCATCGTCTGAAACTCTCACTCAGAAATGGCTTCGTCAGAACATCGCCGCCTATAACGATGGAAACAGGGTGTTCGCAGACGTAGATGCAACCCTCTCACTCAATCCAACCCTCCGCCCAAAGACAGACGTCTATAGTTCAGTAACGTGTGTCTAGAACGATCCCTGACCCTCCGCTCATCGCTTCCATAGCCTATGACGACGGCCGCACTCAACTTCTCCTTTGTGTCCATGGCCTCTTGCCCATTAACTATCGCCAAGCCTCATACCACATCCCTATCGCAATATGGATAACACGTCAATACCCTCGCGAACCACCCCTATCTTTCGTCGTCCCTACGTCCGATATGCTTGTCAAGCCGAGCAAACATATCAATGTGAGCGGCCTTTGCAGGATCGAATATGTTCTCAACTGGGAAAAGAAATACGAGGTGCGTCTTTGTCACTTCGCCGTCGCCCTAATCTGACCCTGTAGATCTCCCCCGAATGAATGACTTCTAGGGATGTGATTTGCAATCACTCGTCCAGGCCATGAAGCGCTACTTCTCCAATGAACCCCCTGTTTACTCAAAACCGAAGCCGCAGTCTGGGCCCGCAGGCTCGAGACCCTCCCAACAAGATGCGCCCCTCGCCCGCCTCCCCCGTACCTCGTCCTTCACCCCCTCCGATCGCGTCGCCACTCGTTTCCCCTTCTCGACCGACGCCTCCACCAAAACCACAAACCACTATTTCTTCCGCGATCCCGTACACACCGCCTCCTTCAGCTCATACCCCCCACTCCGATAGTCACAGTCCCATTCATACCCAATATCACAGAACTGTGAGCCTCGACCGTGATCCGGTTTCACTATCCATCCGCTCATCACCCTTATCGTAACAGCCGAATCCTCCACCGAAGCCACCTCTCCCGCCGCCTCTATTTTCATCCCCTTCACAGCCCTTGCACAGCCCCGATCCAACACAATCGCACAATAGGGCTTCGTCCTTCGGAACAACTTTTCAATCTCAGCCTACTCCGTCTGTATGGCATGGGACCCCATCAATACAGCCCCCGGAACCCATTCCGAGTTCTCCCCGGAGGTCTCTTCTTCCGGGCCAGACACGTTCATCCTTGTATGGCGCGGTGTTTCCACCCCCCCACGTAGCTGGTACGAACTTGATTCACCGCCAACAACCGCCAGAGCATCGGCCAGCCGCATCAGATCCGCAGCAGCAGAGTACTACTCTCCCACTTCATGTGAACTTGCTTGATGAAGACACCACGGCTGATGACATTCGTCCACTCCCTGTCCACGCCGCACCACCGCGGCCGCCGAATCCCGAATTACTTCAGCTGCATGCACGTGCACATGAGAAACTACGGACGGAACTAGCTTCGGTGTCACAGGCAATGACACTCGACGGTGAGCGCCTACGCGCCCAACAAGCCGACTTGCTCAAAGGCGTACCGGCTATCCGGGACGAGATGGGCCGGCTCGAGGCCGTTCGCGACGTCTGCCGCGGCGTCGCGAACCGACTACACGAAGTGATTCAAACGGCCGAACGTGGGGTCACCGAGCTCAAGCGTAAAGGTGACCCACCTGTTGACGAGCTTGTGTGCTCAACCTCGATCGTGCACAATCAGTACGTATCTTGGGCGCTTCGCGCCACCCACTGAAAAGGGAGACATAATCACACGTCCACATGTCACACAGACTGATAGACCTGGTCGCCGAGGACAACGCGATTGAAGACACGATATATCACCTCCACCGCGCACTCAATGCGGGTCGCATCGATCTTGACCGTTTTCTACGTGTACGTGGAGTTTCGGTTTGTATCTTTGAGTGCGCGCGCAGTGCTGACAGCTGTCGCTTTGCGCGCGAATGCAAATACAGACGACCCGTGTTCTCGCCGAAGAGCAGTTCATGAAAAGGGCGCTCATTGAGCGGATCCAGACGTCTCTTCCGATGGGCGCCTCGGTCCACCCCGGGTGGACCTAAGGTGATATTCGGGCGCGTAGATAGCAATCTCATCCACATAGGGTACAACTACGATACGAACGGCCTGACAAGTGATGTGCCTCATCACCTCAGCTTGCTTCCCTCAGCACACTAATGGCGTTACGAGTTCCCATTGTTCTCTTACGCGAACCCCCTGTGATGCATGTGATGAGTTTGTCCAGAAACCAAGAGCGCCAGGTCAAACCTGAAACACCCGAACCCTTACTGTAAAAGTTCGAATTGAGCGTTAACACATGGATACCGTAAGCCCGGACCAGGGAGTGGCGTAGGCAGAGAGTAAGCTGACCACACGTAGTGAAAGGTTTAAGTGTGGCGCGTGACTTGTCTACGCCCCTCGACCCGATCATCGCGCTCACTGATCCGGCGCTTGCGAATTGGGCGGTGGCGGGAGGGCACATGCCGGTTGCCCTCTGAGAAGTCCCACATAAGTCTGTTGACATGTCAGTGAAAGTTAAAAAAATGGGGGTTGAAAAAGGTAACATTCGTTTGGAAGAACGAGAGGTTCTTCGATCACTTTTTCATGTGATCGCCCAAAAAAAAACACAAAAGCAAAAGGAGAGTGTGTGTTCGAAAATCGAAAATACAAAGGAATGACGATTTTAAGCACGCGATCTGCAAATCACACACAATTGGGGAGGAGTAGGAGACCACGAGGTCGACCGTTTCGTCTAAATTTCGTAGCACGAGGCTAGGGCAGGGGAGGTACTGTACCTCCTGAGATCTTGACCTGATGAGATGGTCGATGTCCTCCGGCCGCCCCACCACCAATTCCAAAAGAGTGCCAGTGAATGTGAATGCCAGAGATAGGATGGTTTCACCCTTTGACGCATGAGGCAAGACCCGAAGTGAGGTATCAAGGAAAGACTGGAAACGTTCTATGAAGTGGCTTCCCGTTGGCACATGCACATGTATGCACAGTACTAGTGGCATCCACTGGATTCGGATTCTCGGATTGGTTTTTTTTTTTTTTTCAAAGGGAACGTTCGACTGCGGACTAGGTGGGATCTCTCTCTACGTTCATCTCATGATCACTTACCCACCTTATACATACACTCCCCTCCTTCTATACATTCTATCGATCAATTGATCAATCACCACTACAACTTCTCACTCCCTCGCTCTCGCACTCTTCTTATTGGGGAGGGGGTATTTGGGTTCCTCCACCCTGCGCCACTTGTGGCGTGGCGTCACGAGGGGTTCTTTCCTTCAAGTTGGCTCCCAACCCAACAAGAAACAGAAACGGATCAAGAAGGAAGTGAAGAACTGATGTGTTTGGTTTTGGTTGGTTGGGCCAAGTTAGCTATATTTTTGGACAAGAAAAAGGGAATCAAAAGAAGAAGAGACAAAGAACAGAACAGAACAATTGCGAGCGAGCCCACCCGGAGAAGAAGGGTGGGTAAGGGTGTGGAGTGCTGCTGTCACAGTCGGTACGGTCATGAGATGAGCTGGACTTTACAGTACAATGCGACCGTGCGGTCGTGTTTGAACCTGCCCAAAGTGGCTATGCTGTGCGGCTCAAACGGCCCCGATGATAAGCGCTATAAGCGCTACAGCAGTATAAGCCCCCGCACCGAGGTCGTCAAATGGTGTCTTTAACTCCAAACAAACCACTTCATTTCGCTTGTTCTGGTTCTTCTTGTTGCAAAAAGAAAACGTCTATCTAAGGTTCCTAGTTTTTGACATGACATTGACCTTGTGCTTTTCCGATTATTTTTTTTTTTTGTGTTCCCCTCTTGGGGACACCGGATCATGTGGGACATTTTTCATAACCGTATAGCCCGTATTATGATATGATTTATGACACAGCATGATACCATCCTGATACCATCCTTACTCAATCAAACGTTCAATGTTCTTTTCTTATTTTGTCTACAATTTCCGCGAGACGGGAGTTGCTAGTTGCTACCTGACCGTCCCTGACATACGGAATGACAGCGACAACTTGCGACGACAATACAATAACCACCAACTTGCTATGTAGACCGGAGAGATCATACACCGGCCTGCGGAAAACAGAGTTTTTTTCTCTTTTTTCTTTTTTTTTTCTCATATTCTATGATCTACTGCCGCGCCCAAGAGCGAAATACTCTCATGTCAGTATCGCGAGCGCGAACAGTTGCGCTGTCGTATCGTATGTACGTATCATAAACTGTTCTACTGTAGTACCGAAGTTCGTACCTGGACCAATTGGGGACTACGGACTCAATATGGTCATATCACACTTACCGGTAAGCCAAACAAAAGCTCCCATGACACGATGATCACAACATAGCACATGACAGGGGCAAAAGAAGCCAGCAGAGAAGAAGAAGGAGGAACAGCTTGGAGATCCGGATTGGTGTGTGCCGCCCGCGGCTGGGAGGGAGGTTCTTCTTCTTCATACGATCGTTAATTAAACTTTGCTTCAAATACAAACGAAGGCACGGAAAAGGGGAAAGGGGAGGATCTCGAGAGAAACAGCGAACGAAGATGTATTTGATCATGCTGATGATGGATACCCCGATAGCGGGATAGGCCACTCCCTTGACGCGCTTGATTCTTGACGGGCGTCTCCGGGTGGAACTTGGCGCACATCTTTTCACAACAGTCAACGTAAACGCGCTTCGGCCTTCGGCGCAGCAAGCCACAACCAACCCACAACTGACATGGACTGACATTTGGCGTTGCCCCTACTAGCGTCTCTCTCTCTCTCTGTCTTCTCACCATCAAAACAGCTTTTTGACAAAGCAGGCACAGAAAACCATACGAATTTTTGACATATGTTCGTTGGCACATGCTACCAGGGGGGAAATGGGAAAAAAAGAAGCACAAATGCGCGCGCACGGGCCTGGACTGATACCGATACTCGTATAGTATGTAACTCGTAACTCGTACCGAGGTTACGGCACGGAAACGGAACCACGGAACGGGAGGGGTGTTGAGTTTGTGTGATGGATTGTGACAAAAAACCAATAGAGTAACGAGAACTGGGCGGCCGAAGCCAGCAACAGTTGTAGGAGGAAGTGCGCGATATTTTTTTTTTTAGAGTCGAGTCATCAATCAATCTGTTGGCGGTGATACATGCAGTGATGGCGATGGCGATAAGGAAAAAAAAAACATCATACCAAAACAACACGTGACATAACGTACTGGTGGAGGGAACCGGAAACCAATCGGAAAAAAAAAAAAAGAGCGTACTTTCGAGTTTCAACCCACGTACATACACCGGAAGAAAACCATTGGTAATTCGGTAAAGATAGTACAGTAATTGTTTCAATTTTACAGTATTAGGCCATAGAAGCGATTTGATTACGGGTACGGTGCTTCTTTTATCTTTAATTGCGGGCGAGGAGGCAGTTCTACCGCCCGATCATTCGGAAGCTATCTGCCCGCGGAGGACAATTGCAAGTTTTTATGGCCGTTGTTTATGGCACAGCCCAATGCTTCACGTCAGTCAACGTCACCCGGAGAGCGAGAGCGGTCCAAGATGACCGGTGATGACCGCGTACTGTACTCTTACTCGTACTAGTACTTTGCGTCCCTGCCTGCGGGACCATGAAAGCTGCGGAGTGATCGGGCCTATTGGTTGTAAGTGTAATATCGCAATGGCTGGCAGCCAGGCCCAGGCAACAGGTTATGTTGCCAAGCTTCAGCCTTTTAACGGATAAGACGATCTACAAACTACGCAGACTGTGCGATAACAAAGCGAGCGAAGAGCGATAACACGAGACGTACACAATATAGTACTGTAGTACGAACACGACACGACGGTACGTAATATAGATCATAACGGGTCATAGTAAGCCGAGTAGTACTTCCCCAAGTGATTCGGTACAGTAACACGGACGGAACTAGGGAGGCACGAAATCCAAATAGCTGGTCGAGTACTTTATTCCTACACGATTATTATTCAAAAGGAAAAGAAATGAGACAGAGGAAAAGTAACCAAAACATAAGAAAGGTATGATAACTTAACCGAGATCGGAGAGGAGAGAGATAGTGTAGATGGGAAGCTCATGCGACTATGCGCTGGCCGGCGACGCTATCGTATTCGACCGCCTTGCGCCGCCCCGAGCCACCGACCCAGCGCCACACGCGTAGCTCATCGCCACCAGGAACCTCCTCGAGATTCGCGCGCACATTCGCATTACCCTCAACGACACGTTCGACTCGTTTCCACAGCTGCGCGCGGGCCGCTACGGAATGCTCGTCCTGCAGGACTAGATCACGCAGCTGCAGCGACGAGAGGTACGGCGCAGGTGCTGTCACCGGGTCTGTATGATGAGCGATCTCCTGGTTGCGTAACGTCGCGAGCGCGAGCTGCACCAGCTCTGCTACGCGCTTGTCCTCAGTGCGGGCCTGCGCGCGCCGCCAGCGTAAAACGTACATGCCAAGCACAGCCACGATCGTACCTGTAGTCGGGCGAAGACATATCAATGGATTGGCGAGGTACTCAATTGGGGAAGTACGGACCAAGGACCTTCATTCTCCATTCTTTCCATATCTCGCGGCTCTTGACAGTGAGCGCGCAAGTCCAATCAAGGTTAGGCGTCTTGTGCGCAATGTATCTCCCGCCCCTGTAAACCTTGAATAAGGTACCAATGCAATGCAAGACTAGGTTTGGCTTACTGGGGGTCTTCTCCAGTAATTACCCCACCCCATGTGACCAGCTGCTGAATGGCTTCACCAAATGTGTCTTCGAAAGTGCTTTGCAGCTGAGGCTACAACAAAAAGACTTAGTCCCTGAGGTCGATGAGCGGTAGCAACTCACCGCGGTCTTTGCCCTCATTGCCTCCCGTAATGCATCGAGCTGCATTCCCCATCTCCTTGCCTCTCCACCCTCTGTGTCCCGGATAGGTGGTACCTCACTAGCACACAAGCGCTTCCCGCGTTCAAGCCCAAGAACGGCCTCAATTGCCTTTCCCAGTACCCCAATATGTCGCTTTCGTTTGGGGTCCTCGACGCACCGTGGCGGGAGCGCAACTGGTCCGAGGCCTGGCATACCATCTAATGTTGCTGATATGAACTTCAGAACAGCATTGGTAGATGGAGAAAGTTGTGAGTGAGGAGACAAAGTATTGGATGATGGCAAGGTGATGAAAGCTAACAACAGGTGAGGACGCAGGAGGAAACCATGCTCGCACGACACGGTATCCGGTGTGCATGTCGCGTGCTCGGGGCATGGAGTGCATTCGTCAGGTATAAATGGCAACAATGGTGGCGGAGGGCAAGGTTCTTCTTCCACCCCAGCGGTGGGGAGGTACAGAGATGTGCGATTATCTCTGTTGCAAGCCTCGATGGCGGCGTTCCTCGTGCGTAGTCTTTCAAGAGCGTCGTTGGTATTGCTATCGGTGTCACAGAATCCCAGTGCAGCCGACTCGGCCTTATACGGGGCCACGACCAAGTAGACCAAAAGCAAAGCAACGACAGCGAGAAAACGAAAGAGGAAGCCAGAACGACGCGGGCCAGAACGGGAAGGGGGGCGCACAACAGCGTCATCGACCAAGCTTTGTGCGACGGAGAGGTCTTGCTTCCCATCCTCGGATTCATCTAATTCGTCAATTTCATCGGTCTCAGATGCGTCCTCTGCCACATCCTCCGCATTCGCAATACTGGCTTCCTCTTCTACGACCCGTTCTAAGACCTCTTCACCTACGTCCTCTTCATCATCAGCCTCTTCAACCATCTCCCGGGTCTTCACGAGGGACAATGCCTTGAATGGCGATGTGATGAACTTCTTGAATGGCGAGTGCTGCACACCACTGACAATGTTGTCGTTCTCTCGAATGGCCTCAGGAGACAAGCGTGGTGCAAAATTGGATTGTGGTGGTGAGGCAACAGGATCGCCATCCTCCTCTTTAGCCTGTGGTTCGTGTGGAGGAGAGGATGATGAGAGATACTCTGGAGGGGCCGAGGTGGCCTTGCGAGAAGATTTACGAGTCGATGTGGAGGCTTTGGGAGCCGCGGCTTTACGAGTTCGTGGTTTCGGAGGCGGACGCGCAGGAGAGGATGATTCTGCGCCAGATTGGAAAACATTGTTATCCTCCCATCCGCTGTCTTCAGCAAACTACGAGCACTGTGAGCAGACCATAATAACAGTCGTGTAAAAGAGACCTAGCACACACATTTGAGGATCGGCGAGTACGCGACCCGGCAGCTTCAGCCTGAATGAATCCAGGGTAAGTCGATACGTTACCGAAGGGCAGCAAGATAACGCACGCTTTTCTTGGACCGACTGGCTTTACGAGGAAGCTCCTCCTCGGGCTCGCTCTCCTCTACAAGAACGGGCTGTGTTGGCTCGCCAGACCGTGGTGGGGGAACACCAAGTGCAGGCTGGGCAGACCTTCGGCGCTTAGGCTAGGGGTTGGGATGAGTACGCGACCACAACACGCGTGATGGACGCGACATGACGCGACTTACTGCCTCTGCTTTAGATTCAACTTCACTTGAGGGCGCGCGTGAACCGCGGCGCGAGGACCGGCGTAGGGGCTGGGCGTAACACGAGTGAACGAGCATGCAGGCAACGAGGCAAGAACCACACACTTTGTTACTATCCTCATTGAGGAATCGGCCGGTGACACCGTCCTTGATCCCATCATCGCTAGCGAAGCTAGCCTCCTTCTTGACTCTATCCTTCTTAAATTGCTTCATCTTGGGCTTGATCTCATCGTTGAAGAGTTGAACCAACTTTGGTTTCGTGTAAGGGCTTGGGTATCTGATATTGTGGAAACCAAAGACGCCCAACAACTGATTTACAGTGAGGGATGAAGGATCAAAGTCTGGGTCGAGATATTCGCCAAGGGCGATGACCTGAGCCGCTGTCATTGAGCGCGACATGATTGAGTCTTGCAGAGTCTTGTACAAACATCTCAACACAACCCCGTCGCGTCAATCAACGGTCACACTCAGTCACACTATTTTCGTCACACGGTCACGTGTCTACACAAACTGCGGTCTAGCCAATCCAGACGGGCCAAACCATCTTCCCTTCACCTGCATTTACTGTCAGTTTCAGGCGCTGCAACGATGATAAAGCCTCACATAGTAGTTAAAGTAAACATAGGGGAAGAGGTCCTAAAACTAAGTCAGCAGCCGCCCCTACGCACGTAATACATTGCCTTTTACCTTCTTTAGATGATAGAACAGCCTAGGACAAGCATTTGGATCAACATCCGGTAGCCCTTAATAAAATTTTAGGGTGTGCATACCGTTTTGGGGTAGCCTGATCCCCGACAGACTTGGAAAAGGTCTCCGCGGGCACAAGCCCATACTTAAACTCTGCCAGCATAAGCTCGCCGTAGCCAGTTAAGAGCTATTCCCGTTGATAACAGCTCAGCCTCTGCCACACGTCAGTTCAACAAATAATGGAACGTACAGGGCAACTCGTGTATCCATCGTACACGGCGGACCCAATCTTGCCACTGTCGAGCAGATGGAACAGATTTTCCGTTAGGACAGGAGCCTGTTTGGTGATAGCTGCAGCTGTCTTGCTCGTGGGTAGCGATGATGCGTCCCCGAGCGCAAATATATTGCTGTACTCAGGCTTGACATGTTGCAGCGTGCCCTTGTCTACTTCCACCCATCCCGCTGCATCCGCGATTGGGCTGCCTTTGATCACATCGAGGGGTCCCATTGGCGGCGTGGCGTGCAGTAATGTATAGTCCTCTTTGCTCTCGGTCCCATCAGCAATGTTTTTGAACACAGCTTTGCGGTTGGCAGCGTCGACGGCCACGAGGTTGCGACCGAAGTATCCACCAACACCACGATCCAAGCGCAGAGACTCCAATGCATCGGAATACTTCTTCACACTGAACATGGTCGGCGTGCCCGTGAAAAAATCCACCTTGATTTGATCCTGGCGACCCGTCTTACGATACCGATCCCAAGCCATCCACATGATCTTTTGAGGTGCTGTAATGCATAGCACAGCGAAAAGGGAGAAAATGTTAGCGGTTGAGGAGGGCCCGAAGAAGGGAAGGCGAGAGTAGCGAAATACTATGCTGACCTCCCGCGCACTTGATGACGCCTTGGGGCTGGGTGAAGATCGCGCGTCCCGCGCGGAGTGCATCAATATCTTCCCAGGTCTTGTCGCACGTCTGGTACGAGTAGATACTCGACACGCCGCTGGACGAGTCTGCGAGTGCCTTGGGCAGGCCCTCGATCGCGCCAAAGTTCACCTGGAGTCCCATCGCGACGACGAGCGCATTATACTCGAGTGAACGGCCCGAGTCCGTGCGGACGGCATTGTGCGCCGGGTCGAAGGACGCGACATTCTCGGAAATGTGCGTGATGTGCGGTGGGATAAGGGACGCGAGCCCCCGACGGAGCGTCGACTTTTGTTTTAGACCGGAACCAACGAGGGTCCTGTTAAGGGACAAATCAGACCGGAGGGGCTCAGATCTCGGTTACGGTGAGGAAGAAAGGAACTTTGATTAGACATACCATCCAGGCTACATGACGAAGATATCAGGTTTGAGTTTTAACATTTGGGGTGGGCTATCATTAGATAGACATAGTAGAACTACTGTTCACACGTACCTGGTAGTTGTGATATTCGGCGGCATCGACGATCGCGATATCTCCAGCTTTCAGAGGCTTTCCTGCGACCTCGAAACGATTGTACAGTTGCTGGGCGACGCTAAGTCCACCAGAGCCTATCCGCGAGGGGTTTGTTTAGTTAGCAGTAGGTTGGCCAAAGGCGGGAAAAGAATCAGTTGGGATCATGTGGTCGTGGGACGGACGAACCTCCCCCTAAGACCAGGATCTTGAACTTGTCCTTGGACAGTGGCCCATCTGTGCTGGCCCATCGCACACGATCTACGTAAGGTCGAAGGGTGTTTGAGACTCTCCGTACTGGGAACATAACGGTTAATCTGAAAAAGTCTTTTCATGGTGCCTTTCAGTCTCAGCGCCCGAGTTGAGCATGGGAACTTGTTTGCATCAATGGCGCAATCGCGCCTATCGCGATATGATATCACAGATATCAAAGCCTCACAGTTGCCTCATGGTGCGCAGACCTCACGGCATCGTCACTTGGCTTAGCGGTTCTCACACTTTATAGCAGAATGACTCTTTCGTCGCAACAACGCACTCACGGCATTTGTGATTCATTTGACAACACCAGCAGTGCTGTTGCTGATAGGTCAGGGAGATCTTTTTTCTCCATGGTCCTGGAGGCACAAGGCTGTGAACCTCCCAAGCAGGATCAAAGGGCAAACGTGCAATGGCAGCATGTTTGCCCTTTGCTCCTGCTTGGGAGGTCCACAGCCTTGGGCAGATGAACATTCAGTGCTTTTACAGTGTCATATATGTCACAAATACCCCACACTCATACATTCTGAACAATACCCATGCCAAGCACAAGGTGCAATTTGTTATTAATAGAAGTTCAGTGTGGTGAGTAAAATCTATGGTTTCGTAAACACCGATGTAGATGTAAACTTATGGTGGCGTATAAGCAGGCCTCATGGCTATTGAAAATATCACTACATGCACCTACCGTGGAGGTACTCATGTGAGAGTGTAGAGCTGAAAATCTTTAGCCGGAAGCCCGAGTCCCATCACTGGAGATCGCATTTAGGGATGATCTTCGCCTTGCCAGGTGATGTGGTCCAGTCCCGTTGGATATGTTGGTAGGCGAAGCCCGCAAAGACTACCGGACGATTAAATGCACACATCCGTTGAAGACGAGTTATAACTTCTAGCAAGTTGAATATCACCGGATAATTACTACTTACTTCCCCCCCCCTATAAAGGACGAAATGCCCATGGTTTCATTGTGCTTATTGGTTTCCAAAGTACATAGCTGGATGCTTGCCAAAGGGAACTCTGCGTCTTTCTACGGGATTTCACAAATATGTGATTAACAGTTTCATCGAGCGAATTTGTGCGTTTTCATGAAGCGATGAAACTATCTTTCAGGCTACTATAACATTCAGATGATACTGGTTTATATTTGCGTCAGACGGCTCTGAAAAACAACGCGATCAGGAATCAAAGTCTGTCATGCCCAGCGGCACGGCGGGGCAAATCAGAAGGCCATGGATCTGTCCATTGATATTGGAAGTTGCAGAGAGACCACTACCACAGAGATCACCGAATGACACGGACAGCCAGGTTTCAGGGTTATACTATACAGCCATCTTAGGATAGCCACTCTCCGAGTCTGGACCACAAGTGGCATCAGGGACGGCCGACATTCGTGCCGGCCCAAAAGAATGGGTCGCAAGGATACCGAAGACTGGGTCATCGTTCAAGCAGGAGATACGAAAGGCGACACGGGTTCTAAGCTAATATGGCCGCGGGAATCAGCCCATTATCATCCGTCTGGTCCGAGTCCGTTCTTGCTCGACTATGGCACACAGTTCTGGGTTCTTTCTCTCTCCCTCATTTATATGCCCGGCCTGGACGTGGAACAGGGACATGGCCTGGCGTATGGCAATGCCGATAGACTTCGGGATCAAGTTTTCCCAAAAATCTAATTCTCCGTGTTGCGAGGCTACTAGGACATCACGACGGTTGTCGCACACCAACGAATCATCACTTATTACATGTAAGGAACCAATTATCCTGAGCCGAAGGGTCTGCTGCGGATTCATGGCATAATGTGATTATAAGATAGCTACCGTACTCTCCGTAACTAGCGGGTGAGGCGAGCTCTACAGGTAATCACCGAATAGCACCCGTCACCGAGCCGCGGCTGAGAGCGATCTTCCAGTTGATTAAATAATTAATTCAGAAGACATAATGCATCCTACGTTTCAAGGTGGTGCCCGTATCCCAACAGGCACACAAGGTGCACCACTCGGCCATCTGGTGCCACCACCTACGATACAAAACTGGCATGCGGCAGAAAGCGACGCGGCGGGTTCCGATAAAGATCATACTGTAGGCAGCCCGTATTGATCCAACATGCGACGCAGGTAAGAGTGGAAACATACTGTACCGTAGTACATGGCCGGAGACGCAAGGATCACTGTGTAATAGAGCAACACCGCCGGCATATTACTAGTATGCAAGTAGCCGGTGGAAGCACTCTGGTGAATGGGGAAAGAATCTCCGCGGGCACGCTGCCGAGCATGACGATCCTTGTGATGGAGATTGCTGGGGTAGTGGACCGTTGACCCTGAAGGACACGAGTGAGCGGGGACCTCGGCAGCGAATTCGAAGAACGTTGGGGTTATATCAGGAGAGACAGCCGTATGGCAATAACTTACTGTGGGCCTTAAAAGGATGCTAAAGGGCAACGGGTGATCTGGGAATCCAATATAATTTACATTTTAGGGCTGACGACAGCAAATTTCCAAAAGATGTTCTGAAGGAGATACGTAATTGGTGGTTATACTGTCCAGGCCCCAAGAAATGAGTGGCCATCTAATTGTTAGTTTGAGATCAGTATTAGAGATGGAAGTCACTTGAACCTGATGGGTCAAAAGCGTGGCAGTCGGGGAACCTAGGACCATGAGGACGTGTGGGAGTTGAACCATGGTCGTGTACCGGGTGCAGATATGGATGCTCTCGTGCCCAAGATCGGGTCCCGACTATATGGCAACAGGTGGGAGAGACGGGGAATCTAATTTTCCTTGGAGACGGGACATAAGATGGTCGTTACAGATCATTTCTTTGTCGCAAGGCTATTCCAGGATAACATGACCACTGTTCATCCTCTTGAGAGGACGAAGATAAACGGCCATCATGCAGGTTTATGTCCCGTATCATAGTTTCGAGGCAGACGTCAGGCTCACCGGCACATCTGTCACTTCACTGGAGGAGTTGATTGATGGTGGGCTGTGCAAAATACAACCGCAACGCTACGCTGCCAGCTAAGCGGCATTTCTGATGGTGATCTCTATAGAATGTTCAAAGACAAAATAGTCAAGTGGATTAAGGTACCACGCGGGGACTCGAAGGTGACAGTGACAGTATAACTTCGTGTTGTTCCAGGTCGTCAATTTGGTGCGGCCCGGCTAGCATTAGTGATTACAGTAGTGGCCCGCGTCCCCGGGCCGCTGGTAACCATAACCAACAACCGTAACATTGTTTCGAATATCAAACCTCTTGGAATTGGCATGCGCTGTGCTTTAGTAAAGTACCACTCACATCATCGTCGCCTACTCAGCCCGGCACAGCTTTTCCCTAGATTGCGGCTACGTGGGGCCGTCGATTATTATTATCACCTACTAGGTGGCAAGGATTCCCTCTCTTCTGTTTTACCCTCACACCTAGCTGGATAGCGTGATAGCTTTTCCTAACTTTCCCGATGAGTTCTATGCCAAGAGGACGACCAACAGGCCGAAATTTCAGCGGCGGATTGCCTTCGAGTCCACGAGCGCGCTCCGTAGGGCACTACGATGTACAGGAAAGAGAGAATAAGGAATACAAGGCCAGGACCAGGGACAGTGACGGCTACCCCGTCGTAACACGGGCACATCTACACGGGCACCGCCAACCCGTTCTGTACGTCCGCAGCGCTCATTGGCGAATATAATGCCCTCCCGTGGCGGATCATCATTATCTTCATCATCGTACGTCGATGTGCCAGAGGTGCCGCCACTTCCACTCGCCCGTCGCTCGGACGCATCATCCAAGTCGAGTACCGGATCATACTCATCCGTATCAGGGTCTTCGTCTGCCTTTCTGGATCGGATGAAGAATCGCAGGGAGTATGGGTATGGGTCGTCTCGCACGAGCTTGGAAGAAGAGGGCGCACCGCGCAAGGCGATGGGAACCGAGCGGGGCGGGTGGGTCAGCCAGCGAAATGCCGCGATGCCCGATCCTGAGTACGGTACGTTCGTTTATGGAACTCCAATCGTGGCCGCGGCGTGCTTACGCACAGGGGATTCAGGCGAAACAGACGATCGAGATGAGTTACTGCCGGGTTACGGCTTGTCGCTGTGGTCACGCGTCGCAACCGCAGCGAGCACTCTGACTATAAACGTTTCAAAGGCATGGGCATCGAATATTGTGGCGTATTCGGGCGAACGTACGTTTCTGGCTTTCTTCCTCTGGTGGTACGGGGAATTATATAATCGGCATTCTAAACCATCTACCATTCTGGCGTCCAGATACACCACCGGGCAAGGAGTCACGCCTTACGCGTGCCTTGAGGGCGTACCACATCGAAAAGGCGCGTGATCCGACAGATTTACCGCCGTGGCTATTCGAGGAGCATGAGCGCCGCCCGCTCGGCCGTTCAGAGACAAGTCGACGGGACCGGGAAGGTAGCGAGTACGACTACGACTCTCGTCGTGCCAAGGCACCTCCGCGTTCTAATGGTCGTAGCTTGCGCAATATCTATGACGCGGCAGCTACAGACACCGCAATTCCATCACGGCATCAAGAGACGCGCGAAGGGTCCCGCGGGCGATTACAGGAAGACATCTCCGTGAGCGCTCCGTCAAAGGCGAACGATCGGCTAAAAGCATTACGGGATGCGAAGCGCAGTGCATCACAGCGAAATGCGAGCAATCGCCCTTCTCGTCCCACCGACGAGGAATGGCCTGTACGTGAGGAGCGCGGTAGAAGGCATGAACCAGATCATCGCGCAGACGGCGAGGGCGCACCGCATCGTTCACCGTCATTGCCGGCTAGCCGTCGGCCGGTTCACGGGGGTGGGTTACCTCCACGACCAAGCATACGGAAGTTTTAGTACTTTGGCATGGCACTGTATCACGCATCTGGACAAACTGAGACGTGTTTTTTTTTTGTTTTGTGAAGTCTATCGGTAGTTCTTCCATATAAAGGATAGGTTTAATTATACATATGTATGGGCCATCGGCATTGTCCCTGAAAAGAGAGAACCATTGAAGGGGCGCGTCTGATTAAAACAACGCGGTTGACTCAGATTGTGGGGTGGATAGTTGTGCGCGTAACAAGGGGCTGGCATCCGTGGAAAAAAGCCTGTTCTTGCAGGCACGGGCACCTCGGGAACAGGGTGGGAGAGTGGTGTGAACGGAATGGCCTGTTGCTCACGACGATGGCCGATAATAATAATTTATTAGAGCCAATCAGTCAAAAGAAGGCGACGGGGCTTCCGTAAACGGATGTTGTCTTCTTGATCGTCTGGTCCGATTGGTCGTCAAGGCACTTGTTAGATTTCAAGCCCCGATTGGTCACCGCTCTTCTTATTTACGCGCGTCGTCTAATTTTTTCCTTCCCATCTTTCTCCCCTCACTCCCTCTTCTTCTTTGTCTTTCTCTTCTAAGTCGAGTTGATCCTCGACTTCCGGTCCTTCCTCCACTTTCTCGAGGTTCGTTCTTTCTTGGCTCCCTGTCCTTTCTTTTACTAACGCTGTTTTTTTTTGCAGATCACCCTCTTTGATAGAGTACACACTTCGCTTCCCTGGGAGGAATATCATTGCACTCTTTTTTTGTCCAGACTTATTCCTTTTTTTCGCCTACACTTTTGATCTCCCGACACAATGGTCACATTCGCCGCTTCCCTTATTGGCGCTGCCGCCGTCTTCGCTCGCGTAACTTCTGCCGTTCCTATGCAATACGGTGGTATGAGGTACGTTTATATTTCCCAAGAGTCGCCTTGATGATAGCTTGATCTTATGTTATTTTACTTGTAATTACAGCTCTTCTGCTGCCGCTTCCATGCCTTCTATGATGAGCTCGGGTATGGGTATGAGCTCAGGTATGGGTATGGGCTCGGGTAGCAGCGGTTATGGTTCTGGCGACAAGAGCTCGTCTGCTGCTGCCGCTGCCGCTACCTACACGATGGGCTCAAGTAGCAGCTCATACGGCTCCGGTTCTAGCTCGTATGGCTCTGGCTCTTCGAACTGGAACAACGGTGGTTATAATAGCTGTGTGCAACGTATGTTTCTTTCAGCGCCTGCATTGACACGGTTAATCTGACTCGTGACAGAATGTGTGGCCCAATTCGGCAATCCATCTAGCATGTACATGCCCCCTTCATCGACTTCCTCCTCTGGCAGTAGCGGTAACGGCAAGACCCATACAGTCGTTGTTGCCCCTACCCAAGGCGTTCTTCGATATGTGCCTTTTGCGCTCAACGCATCCGTTGGCGATACTGTCAAATTCGTTTGGGGTGCCAACAATCACACAGTAACCAAGTCGTCTCAACTTTCTCTTTGCAACAAGACGGGCGACAAGCCTTTCGCGTCCGGCGAACAAAACAAGACTTTCGTCTGTAAGAATAAAATCCATTTACTCGTTTCTTGACAAGGACTAACCTTTGTCTTTCCTTAGTCACTCAGGTTGTTAACGACACTAGTCCCACGTTCTTCTACTGCGGCACTCCGAATCACTGCGAGAAGGGCATGTTTGGTATCATCAACCCACCTAACGCCTACATGCAAAACACCTCCGTCGGAATGATGATGTCCTCCGTTGCCAGCCAGTATCCCTCAACCCAGGCTGCCATGTCGTATACGTCCAATGTCACTGCCAACCAATCCTCTGCCGCAAGCTGGGGAACGAACATCGACATGAGCGGTATGCCAAGCTGGTCTCAACAATACGCTGTGGAAAACGTTCTCTTCAGCCAGGCTTTCGCCGCAATGAACCCCGAGACGATCAGTTCTGATGGCAACATCGACTTGTCTGCTCTTGGTAGCAACGCCATCATGGTTCCCACCGATGTCGCTGCCTCTATGTCCTCGAACAATGCGGGCAGTTCCACAGGTTCCTACGGATCTCCCGCTTCCTCATCGGCAGCTTCGAGTGCCTCGCCATCCTCTTCGCCCGTGGGTGGCAGTTCCAAATCCACTAGCAATGGCGCTGGTGCCCTTTCATCGCCACGGGTAGCAGTCGCTCTCATTGCAGTCATTGCTGCGTTCTTTGCCCTCTAGATGTTTCCTTTTTCATCCACTTGCATACCCCCGAAGGCGCTGGTCGTGGTACTTATATTCGTGTTATTGGCGTTATGTTTTGGACTCGTGCTTTGATTATTTCTCCGCTGCACTTGTGTTTCGTGATCTCATTTTTTCACGCACATATATTCTCATGTGTTCGATGGTCGAGGAAGGATCGTGTCTTGCCCTTCCGCTCGGGTGTTTTTGTTGATGTACACGCAAAATTGTAATTACAAGAGCACCTTTTGGCAAGGCAAAGAAGTTCTCTTCAAGTTCCGTGTGATGTGAGAGCCGAGGCCGGTTCATCGGATTGGAAGGTGATACGCACACCCCGTCGCTGCGGGGTTCGAGTGTACCACATGTAATAGGCACCGCACTAAACCCCAGCATCAGCGTCAATCAACGTTGCCGCACGGCAATAACAACATTCACGTCAAAGTGCCAAAATCAGCCCTTACAGTAGCGTGTGTAAATGTCAAAGTTTTTCTCCCAATGTATTGTAATATCTAGCGCATGGCAAAATCAATCACCCGCAGCAGCAGTGGTCTTTTGATCCGATCGGCACGCTAAGCCAGCACACGCCTCCTGTTGATAAATACAATAATGCAGTACTGTCATACTGTATGTCATGTACCGTACCCGTACTCCCACTCCCTGAAACACCGGCATGGTATTGCCACCGTGATCAGTGATCGGTGCCGGTGCTACGAGTTTTCCAGAGAGTACTGTAGGGAAAAAAAAAAAAGGCTGCGCGGGCGGCGAACTGCGAATCGAATGATAGACGCCCGCCTGACTCGGAACTCGGAAAAATGTCCTCTCCCATGCGGATGGCACGCGCCGTGTTCCAGTCATTCGTGGTCTGCATGGACCTGCTCCGACAATTATTTTTTTTAGTTTTTGAAAAATAGAACAAGACCCTTTCTGTAATTTACGGCACAAGGAAAAAAGGTTATTGTACGATAGGAAAATGCCTCAAGGTCAGCGTTTGACACCCTTGCCAACCGACACCATGCCAACGTCCCGAACACCCGCGATAATTGACCTTTTTTTATTATTATAGTAATAACGAATGACAGATCATCAATGACATAAATATGAGATCATTACTTTCAAGTTACAAGTTACAACTGCACCGACTCAGATCCTGATACTGTAATATTTCACCGCAGACGTTACTGTGCTATTAAATCTCTAAGCAAAAATGTCATCGATCTCGTCGCGCTGTGGCTTTCTCTGTTTGTGGAGCTTTTTCTCTTTCCGCCCTTCTGCGGTGGTGCGGGAGCTTGAAGGCTGCCTGGCACGGTTCTGGTTCTTCACCACCGCCGCAGTAACGACGCGTGATGAAGGCCCAGGGGCTAAAGGCGGCGAGGCATGATCAACAGCGACGGCCGGGGCAATGGCAGCTATAGGCATATGAATTGGAATCGACATTTTGTACATACAACACAGCAAAGAGCCAAGTGCCTTGCACTCACCTGGTCGTTGTGCTCCGATCACAGGCACAAAAGTCACATTATGTACCGACGAGAGGTAGTCTGGCAACACGGGAGATGCAGATCTGGATTTTGGCCGTGGTGTGAGCCCGGGCGTACGGGCGATTGCCTCACCGAGGTCGACAGATACATCCAGATCTGCATTTGGCACCGTGCGCCTATTATGTTCCAGTGGTGGACCAGAGACTTCTGTGTCCACCCCGTCTAGTTGCGGTGGTGGTGGCAGCGGTACCAACTTGCGTGAGGCTTGTGTAGGCTGGACAAGTAAGTTAGAGAGGACGTTATTTTGCGCATCCGATCTGAAGCACTACGTACATCTAATTTAGCGAAGAGATGCGCGCATTCGGAATGCAGCGCGAATAGCACGCTGCGTACGGCTGAGGAGAGATGAGCTATGCGGGCGACGAGCGCGGTGAGCGTGACTACGAGGTGAAGAAACGCGCCGCTCTGCATGGCGAGCGTGAGCATGCTGCGCAAGTTAGTTGACGCGTGAGGTGTGCCTCCCGAGACGGCAAAACGCGTACTGGTATATCGCGCGCATTCGCACGCAAGTCTGTGCAGTCGTGGATTCAGCTTTGTGGGGATGAGGGCTGTGGAAAATAAGTGCACCTTGTCGAGAAGCGCGGTACAAGTGCCCACGCGCGTAAGGAAGGACTTGAAAAAAGATACGGACGGGTAGTGCGTCCATGCACCCTTTTGCAGTTTCGAGCTTCGTAGGGTATTTCATAGGAGATTTATTACCCGCCGATAGCAGAAAGTCTTACCTAGCATCTACTGTGCCACCATAGAATGACCTCCGGAGGCCATCCACGAGCGAAGGCACATCAAGCGACCTAAGACGACGCGAATATCGCCGCGCCTCGACGATGCGCTGCCAGAAGAGTTCAGGACGATGCTGATTGTTGTTGAGGTAATATATACGCTCGAGAACAGCAAGCTCTGTGGCATGTTGCGCAAAGAGAGCGTTGAGTGTACGTGTATGTGACTTTAAAGACTTTAGAAAGACGTTGATACAAGTGTATTTGGACGAGTCTAGAGAGGCGCGTGCGAGGGTGTGTGAGTGGGTGCCATCAGAGCGAGCCGAAGCGAGGTGGACAATTCGGGCCGCCCGCATGTGACTTGGCCGGACATCCATACCCCGCCGCTTGATCACTTCGGGGACCGAGTCGAACAATGAGCCAAGATGCCAAGTTCTTCCAGCGCGGAAAGATCCAGGTACGTGTAATAAATGCGTGTCGTCGCGCCACACAAGCCTCATGAGGCCTCCAGGAGTTCCGCCAGGAACTCCAGGCTGCGGAGACGAAAGACAAAAAGTTCACGAAGCGGAAGACTATATTGAAGAAGATAGTGGCGAACATTACTATGGGAAACGATAGTTCGTATTGCGGCGCTCGCTGGCGCGTTCGTGCTCATGCGAGTATGTTCACAGTGTCAGCTCTGTTCGTCGACGTTGTGCAGTGCTTGGGAACGCCTTTGCTAGAGATCAAGAAAAGTGCGTCCGCGTCCTCTATCTAGTGGAACTAGCATAGACTATCTCAACAGTGGTTTACCTCTTTCTAATTAACTATGGACGGACCAAGGCAGAATCTATTCACATGGTCATCCCTAATTTCCTTCAGGTAAGGTATCCCAATAACTTTCTTTCGTCCCATGCCCCAGCTACATTTGCAGGACTGCAACGACCGCAACCCCCTCATTCGCGCGCTCGCGATCCGCACTATGTCTTATATACCCATCCCCGTTGTCGTCGAACACTTGACCGAGCAACTCCGCCATCACCTCAAGGACCGCGACCCATACGTTCGGAAGACGGCGGCAATATGCGTTGCAAAGCTGTACGCAGCCGACCCACGAAAAGCGGAGAGAGGCGGCTTTGTCGAGCTCCTGCGCGATCTGTTGGTCGACAGCAACGCCACCGTCGTCGCCAACGCCGTGGCAGCGTTATCTGAGATCGCTGACAGGCCTGATGGGGTTGTATTCAAGCTAAATCTGCCCGTTGCGAACAAACTCATCGCAGCGCTCGGTGAGAGCTCAGAGTGGGTGACGTACCTGCTCTGCATTGTCCATCAGCTTTGCTGACTAGTTGTGAAGATGGGGCCAAATCTACATCCTCGACGCATTACTACGTTACGTTCCAGAGACGCATGCTGACGCTGAGCTCATCGGCGAGCGCATATCCGTGCAATTACAGCACGCCAACTCGGCCGTGGTTCTGACTACGATCAAGATTCTCCTATTTTTAATGAATTACATGGACAATAAAAAATTAGTGGACCATATTTGCAAGAAGATGGGCCCTCCCTTAGGTAACGCATGTCGCCGTCTCGCCATTCTGTCGTTTGCTGATAGTTGTGGTGGCTTCCCAGTAACACTTCTCTCCTCGGGGCCGGAGGTGCAGTATGTCGCTCTGCGGAACATCTTGCTCATAATTCAGAGACGGCCGGCCGTCCTCAAGAACGACGTGAAAGTATTCTTCTGCAAGTACAATGATCCAATCTATGTCAAGCTTGCCAAGCTGGAGATCATGTACCGACTTTCCAGCGAGGAAAATGTCAAGGAGGTGCTCGCGGAGCTGGAAGAGTACGTAGCGACATCTCCCTGGGCCGGCGCTTCATGATAATCACGTCCAGGTACGCATCGGAGGTAGATGTCGACTTTGTGCGCAAAGCCGTGCGCTCGATAGGGCGCATCACAATCAAAGTCGAGGAAGCCGCTGATGCATGCATTCAATCTCTTCTCGGCCTCATCGAGACGAAGGTGTCTTATGTCGTGCAAGAGGCCATCATCGTCATCAAGGATATTTTCCGGCGATATCCTGGCAGGTACGAAGGAATTATTCCAACGCTCTGCGAGAACCTGGACGTTCTAGATGAGCCCGAGGCAAAGGCCTCCATGGTCTGGGTCATCGGACAATTCGCAAATCGCATTGACAACGCCGACGAGTTGATGGACGATCTCACGTACAACTTTCTCGAGGAACCCATCGAGGTGCAATTCGCCCTCGTCACTGCGGCCGTCAAACTGTTTATCTACAAGAGTTCGTCCGATTCGGTCAAGGCGCTTGTGCACAAGGTGCTCAAATGGACGACGGAGGAGATTGATAACCCAGACCTACGTGACCGGGGTTTCATGTACTGGCGCCTGCTTGCAATCAACCCGACCGTTGCGAGCGAAATCGTGCTCTCGGAGAAGCCCGCGATCACGACGGATGCAGACCGAATGGATCGTGGAGCGCTCGACCAACTATTGCTGCATACGGGCACACTGGGCAGCATCTATCACAAGAACCCAGAGGTATGGTACCCCAACTTAGCACCGTTCACTACATCAATCTTCATTTTTCCTTGTTTGAACAGACGTTCATCCGCGGCGCCGCCGGCAAGGCGCTTGCCGATTCACCCGCACTAAATTCGTTATCAAGACAGCTTCTGGTTCCCATCCAGCGCGAAACGCCAACGTTGGGTCCTATCGTTGTGCAGGGTCCCGGACCAATCGAACCGGGTAGCACTTCTGAACCGTCTTCGCTACCGGTGATCGCTTCCAAGCCGGCCCCACCACTACCAGCTGACGGTGGCATCGAGGGCGGGTTGCTCGAAAGGGAGGGTAGCGCAGGGGAGGAAGAGGAGGATGAGGACGAGGATGCGGGCTTTGCCAAAGGCAAGCTTTCTCCCGTGCGCCAAATGACCATGACAGACCCGTATGCGAACTTGAATGCTGCGTTCGGTGAGTACGCGGTAGATGCGCCACAGCCGGGTGCAGCAGCACAGAATACAGGACTCCTGTTTTGAGATGATCTGCATATGAACGTGTATAACATTGATGAACAATAGTCCACATCTCGATTATTCTACAAGTAGAGCCGACTGCTATGTTGGGACTAAGAAATTCCTGAGAGGGCTGGTGATCTTCTGGAGGCCCGTTTTTGGTCTAAGCGAGTTGTAGTGCTAGGAGGGGGTGCTGTAACCAGGATCTACAAAGATCCGAATAAAGATGCGTACCTCGCCTAGCCCATACATCCGTCGGTGATAACTTATCCGCACCGCTCGCTGATCCTTGAGATTGTCCGTTGTTGGTGCACCACTAGGGTCGTGCACGACGACCGGGGCTGACCACTCTGGACAACGTGTATTGGTATGGCGTAGGCGCGGCTGAGTGCGAGAATCTCGGGTTCTCCACCCATACGGCGGTGTCACGAATGTTCGCGCAGTAGCGCGTATACTCCCTTGGGCCAATGGTCCCAGACTCCCCTGCGCCAGTACCATCTTCGCCCTCGACGCTCGGAAGGAATGGCACAAAGTCCTGTGGGTGCGCTAGCATGTATTCGGCCGCGGCTCGGCGTGCTAAGATGTAATGCGCCTCTTGTGATGGAACGACGTTGAGGGTGGCGAGTTGGTCTGCGACTGCTGAGAAAAGACAGTGGCCGTCTGGATTGATCTATACGTGTGAAGAGAGAGAGGAGTTAAGATCAATGGTATGTGAGTTGACGGGGTTGGAAAGAGGGTATCAGTACCTCATGCATTTCAAGCCCTAGCTCATTGCATATCCTAGTAATCACCCGTTCCTCGTCCTTGGCTTCTCGTTCCAGCTTCGCATCCGCCGCGGTGTTGATGGGTGGTTGTGTGTCAGCGAGAGCTGCGGCTTTCCTTGCCTTGAGGATAAGCTTGTCATCCTCGAAGAGCAAGCGCGATGACCCAAACGCACCTGTCTTGCCTTGAACCTATTCTTGCTGCCTGTTTTATCAGGAGCAGCTGTCGGCGCAGCCTCAGACTGCTGCCTTGTCTGTATTTCTTCCAGGACAGTCGCAGACTCTCGCTGAGCGGTAGCGGTCTCGTCTCTTGAATTAAGCTCGGTGAGAAGGTCGTCCACGAGGTTGTTGTTGGCGTTGTCATCGATGGCATTGTCGTTTGGGACAGAAGGGGACGGCGCAAAGACTTTTTTCACCTTGTTCTTTTTGGAACCCATGTGCGGGTGAGGAGAGGAGTGCTGATGGGAAATCGTGGATGGCTTTGCGGCGGCTTGCGACGGCTTAGCTCCACAGCCCGTCCCGCCGTGCCTATCTACCATCACACACACGCTCATTGTACTTTCCCATGGTAGCAACACCGACTGTGCTTCCTCGCCCCCCGCTATTTCCGACCCTTATGCCACGGCCACAGCAGCCGTATCCGACACCCCTCTCGATACCTGGGCGTCGGGTTGGCAAGCTCATCATGCGACGTGATCTTGTGCAAGAGATGGACGACCTAAGCGACGAGGAGGCTGAACTTGAGGATACCGTGCGTCAACATCGTGTTGTTTGAGTGCTCTTTACTGACGGAGATTTGGAGCAGATGCTTGAGATAAAGAACCGCGGGTATGGCTTCTTGGTGCCGATGGGGAAGGTGTTGACGCAGCATGAAGAGAAGAACGATGTGCGTACCTTGCGGAGGCGTCGCGTCGCGTTGGATTCTCACCGTCTGAACGTTTGAACCGTGGTTGTTCTCACCATCTAGGCAGACGATGGTTCCGATGTGGACGAATCTGCGCGCTCGTCGCACCCAGAGTCACCGACGGACGAGGGTGAGGGTGAGGGTGAGGGTAACGGTGAAGGCGAAGGCGAAGGCGAGGGTGAAGGTGAAGGTGAAGAAGATGAAGACGGGGTAATGGATCTCGACGCTGAGATAGAAGACATGGATGAAGACGTTGTGAACACAACCGGGGAGACAGAAGACTTTGACGAAATGGACGAACTCGAGGCAGGGGAGCTTGACGAATAATCGCAGCGCTGAACTATACACTTTCCTTCTGGCTTTAACCGATCTTTTCAAGGTGACGATCCTCACATACTAATCGCAATTTTGTAGCGGCTCACACATTTCTATTTCCCAGTCGAACACTTGCCATCGTTCAAACCACATGGGATGATATCAACCTCACATCCGGCCGGCGTACGCAGATTAACTGCGGTCCAACCTGTGGCCAAGACACAGGATGCGAAGGGTGGGGTTAACGTAACGGGGAAACAACTTGAAATATGGCTTTCGGCTATGCCATACACTATTTCTTGGTTCCAACGTAAGTTATACAGTACTATGACGTCTACCAGACTACGGTCTATGAGTTCGTCTGCGGGCACTCGAATACTCATGACAACTGCCATCTTAAAAAGTATGCAACAATAAATTAAGTATAGTTCACTGAGGTATCTATCTACTATATCTACGCGCTAATAGGAGGTGCTGACACACAAAACGCTGACACACAAACCATGCGAGATTGCACGCGACATAACCTGATTGGCCGAGACAATGTGAGATGAGAATCTGCAAATCTCTCCGACAGTGACGTAGACCCCATCCCCTATTCTAAATGTGCAACCAGTCCCCTATTCTAAACGTCGACCACTGATGGAAAAAATGACACCCGACTACCCTCCTCGATCTTCACTGGGCGACGCGTTACAACCAGACTACCGTTCTGGATCATCAGCATCGGCCAAGGCGTTACAACTTACAACCTGCCTCTTCAATGCAACCTCTTTCAATGAGGCATATCGCACAGCAAAAACGACGTAAGAGAGAACGAGCTGGAAAGACTGCACGACCAGTGATGGAAAAAATGACAGTCGACTACCCTCCTACATATTCAGCACCAACTGATGCGTTACAACCACCGTCTTCACAACATCTGACTTGACCCCTATAAGATGTACGTCCCCTATTTCTACACCTCCAGCACTGAATAGACACAGAGTATCGACAGCAATCCTCCACCATCGTCAATGCGATGTCTATCAATGAGGTATATTGCACAGCAAAAGCAACGTGAGAGGGAACAAGCCGCAAAGACAGCGTGTAATGCTGTCTGCAATCGGACGGCGGTGCTGTCCCCTCAACACCGCGCCCTTCTTCTTTTCTTGACTTATTTTCGTCCCCTAACGCACAGATTCCCTTCAAAATGCATCCAGCGATCCTACAGCACGGTCGTCAACTTTTCCTGCTTCTTTGTCATTGCATACAACAACTCCCGGTGCGTGTACGTTCCCTTTTCACTTGCGTGATAAGGATCCATCCCCCACATGTGTATGGCACAGATTCTGTTTAAAATGCGTCCTGGTGCAGTTGTACAGTACGATCCCTTTTCACTTGCCCGGTATTGATCATTTGCGTATATGTCTATGCTACAGATTCTCTTGAAAACCGTCCGTTTACGCGATGTTCCAGTCAAGTCGAGTATGCCAGAAGTCACAGCAATTGATCGCGGGATATTAGAGATCAAAACCGCCATTGCGGACCTCTCAACACAGATAGATCACATTACCGAGAACATTGACTCGTGAGTACACCCTTCTCGCTTAACTAGATAGTTCATAACATCTGACATCGTTCATGTTGGCTGCAAGACCAAAGCAACGGCTGTCATCCGCCAGCAGCAGGGATCACTCGCACTGTCCTATCTTCGCTCCCGTAAGCAGTTTGAGGACCTACTCACGCAACGTCTTCGCTCTCTCGAGGTTCTGCAAAGCACTCTTCCTGCGCATCGACGGTGCTGCGGAAAACATCCAGCTCACATACCCCCCCTGTCATTCTTACGCTTAACTGATCATCTGCGCTCCCTTAATAGATTGTGAAGACATACTGCTGGCGCACCCATCCCTCCAGCATGATGCCGTGGAGTGCACGTTAGATGCGCTGGCCGATGCTAATACAGATGCGCAGGAGCCCGACGAAGCGGTGCATTCTGGTATGGACGCGGTGCTCGGCGTAGACATGTCGCCAGATGATGAGGAAGAGATTAAAGCGGAGCTTGCAGCCCTCGAGGCCAAAGCAAACATGGACCCACGCATCAAGGAGGATATGCAGCAATCAGTTGCGATGGCAGCAACCCGACCGTCTTTGGGACATTTGGCAGTTCCGGTTGGCAATCGTACTCCGTCATCCCAACAACAGCTTTCAAAAAGACAACTCGCACAACGATCCCGCTGTCGGTGTGAATGACAAATACTCTCCCCATTTCTTGACAATCTTACATAGAACCGGTCACCCACGCGCTAAATTCACGCGAGGAGAAATACAAATGCACGGAGTCGTCATTGTCAAGTTAAGAAAATGGCCTTTAAACAGGACGTCGTCTGTGAGTGAAACGCTTTGAAGCTCTTACATAGAACTCTATCTTCATGCTCCACACGGAACCCCACTGCGTCTGCCATCTGCGGCTCGGCTGCTTGCTCCGCTGTCCCGATCTTACTTTGCTCTCGGGGCAGGGGCTCACTCCGTCCTCAGCTTCGTACTCGCTGGGCGGCATGGGGCCTTACTCGGCCTTACTTGCTGGGGCCTTCTTGGCCTCGGACTGTGGGCTCGCTCGGCTAGCTGGGCCCGGGCGCAGCACGGGCCACCGCTAGTAAGTACATATACTTTACCGCATAGATTAAAAAGGTTGGCGCAACTTGGCGCTAAATGTGGTCAGAACACGTGCAACACGCCCGGCTGCTTCCCTCACCGCCTCGCGATCACCTTCTACAACCTTGTCAAGCACCTTCCCTTCGAATTTGTCTGGGTGCCAGCGTAGCATTTCCGAGCGGAGGGATTTGGCCTGCCCTCCGCCGGGACCCTGGATATGCTCGTGCAGCGGATGGCACACGAACGCCAAAACTCGTTCTTCGGTGATATCCTGAAGACCTTTGACATTCTCAAACAAAGGCCACGGGATATCATAGAAGCTGAGTTGTTCCACGCCGACGGCGTTGCTACGCAGCGCGGCCCATTTTTCCTCGTAGACGCGAAGCCGCGTGACGTGGTTCGACTGTGCAGCCTCGCGTTCGCGGTGCTCCCTCTCGCGGCGTTCTCGCTCACGACGCTCTCTCTCCATGGATTCACGTTCAGCTTGGCGCTGCCTCTCCTCTTGTTCCATGGCCCGACGATGAGCTTCCTTAGCCTTGCGCATATCTTCTTCAATCAAGCGTGCAAATTCCTCATTCTCCGCTCTACGACGTGCCGCTTCGGCCTTTCTCCGATCCTCCTCAAGCAGCCTTGTATACTCCGCCTCCTCAGCCCTGCGATGTGCCGCCTGCGCCTTCTTCGAGTCCTGCTCGACTAAGTGCTCGTATTTAGCTTGCTCCTCGCTCTCCTTTCGCTCCTCCTCGGCTCTGAGGATCGCCTCCCTTCCTTCATCCAGCGCGTCAAAGAATAGCTTTTGGGCGACGAACGGGGGAAGGTCTCGATCGTCTAGCCCGGGAAATCCGGGCACGACGAAGGAAGGCTCGACGACGAACGCCCCCGGTGGCTGAGGATGAGTGGGGGGTTGGGGCGCTAGAACGGTGTTACACCGCCGGAGAGGCTTTCTGGCAATGAGAGGGCGCATCTTCGCCCGCCGGTAGTTGGTGCAACGCCGTTTCGATCCGTGCGTTGTGCCAGTATCGGCTGTCGAGGAGGGCCGATTTGTGCTATTGGCGGCGGCATTGGCGGTAGACCTGCGGTTGCGGAGTCTTGCTGCGCTCTTGGCTGCGTGGAGTCTTGCCGATCGAGATCGCGCGATGCGCGGGTTGCGACGCGCGAAGATGTTGGGGAGGTGAGTGTTGACGGAACTGGACAGGGCCTTGCGACTTCCGAGATAGTTCAGGAATGTTGTGAAGGTATTGAGACCGAAGCGCATGGCGTCAAATGAAGAGAATAAAAGGGTGAGGTGATTAAATGATTAAAACGATGTCGGTGTTTTGCTCTTGAAGTGTTTCTTGACTGGGTCGCTGACGGAGTATGCAGGAAGAAGTAAACCTGGGGCAAAAGATTCAAGACTAATGGACACAGAAGCGAGCCTGTGAACTGTGAACACTTTATACCTCGGACAGCACCTAGACCCGTGTTGTGGCAGACGAGCAATGTGGCATTTTCATGCATGCTACTATCGTTGCCGCATTTTTCGAGAGGATAGAGTTGTGGAGACCTCTCGCATGGACAAGCGGTGTGTGGTTAAACTCACTAATTACCACAAAGCGGACTGCTCACTCACACTGGCAGAGGGCGGAAACTTGTCTAGCTTGAGTTTCCGACCATAACTAAGACATCCAGATTAAAGGGTGTCCGCACCAAAAGAATACCTACTACCGAGCGGAGCCAGAATGCAAGATACTACAGTATAAGGAGGACCGTCTCAGTGAGCTCGCACAGACCGCTCCAACGCATGCCATTCCTCATTCTGACCTGTCCAAGCTCAGAGAGGCTCGAAATATTGTTTGCGAGCGGCGTGAAGCAATTATCGGCTACAGGTTTCCCAGAACAAACACCTTTTTCAAAATTGGATATTTCAAAAATCGCCCGCAGATTCCTTGACTTGGCAGGTTCTCTCCATAACTTCGCGTGTGCAATGACTCGGATACTTTCCAAAATTTATTGCGTTCTCAACATCTCATCGCGAACCTCGTGCTTTTACACCTCGACCGAGCGTGGGCTTAGAAATCCTGTAGCTGCACACAATGAATTGAATTGACATGTAAATCGGCTGCGACTCGTGCAGACGTGCATCTGTCTCCATGACTTCACATACCCATAGCGAGAGGTGGAATACATATATGATAGCTAGTGGACTGACATCTTCTCTCAGCTTTGATGACTAATCACAGCTATCGGTCACGTGAATTTCCCAAGAGGATACCACCAATCTCATATGCGCCAAGTGCGTTCAGTAGTACTGGGTGGGTGAACTAACCGTCAGTGTGCCACTCGCTCTTGCAATAATACTGTTGGAAACCTACATGCTAGCCTCGCGACTTCCCACATATTCTCCACGGCAAATACGTACCGCAGGACAAAAGTCACAAGAATGAGTTGTACCATGCAGCGTAATGCAGCGATCACTAGTATTCTCAAATAACTCGTCAATTGGATACCACAATAACTATAACTAATGTACAGGTGATAATGACCACCCACCATACAACCGCATGCTGCTCACAATCAGACTTTGCTGGTTCTTTCCAAGATGTTACATTCCTAAACATAATACGTAGTATACATGTCCGCCTTTGTGCTTAGTTGTACGCGCGCGGGATATAGATTCGGATTTCAAAAGTAAAAGTACAGGTGATAAAAAACATTTAGACATAAGTGAGAGCTGAAGGTCTTTGCATCGCGAAGCCCTAGGCACTTCACGCCTTCAGCAACTCGAGTTCTTCCGAGAGTATTGAAGGTGTCTCAAGGAACCGGGGGATAATTTTACACTGATACGGAAGCGGCCGGCTACAATTCCCCAGTTCAAAATCTCAGTAAATGTCCAAAGAGATAGTGTGAAGAGACCACGGCTTACAAAAGCATTCCTGTATCATCAGGTGTTTCTGTATCAGGAGGGATCTCTTTCCCGTTTTCGTCACAACCGTGTTCAAACTGAACAGCCCAAAGCGCGGTGGCCATCTGGATGAACAGCGAGTCGCTTGCAGCATGCTTCCCGACGCAGATTCGCCTCCCAAACCCAAACCCACTGTGACCATCTTCGTGTGTTTCCGAAGGACCCGGAATGAGCTTACCGTGCTCGTCCAGGAATCTCTCCGGGTTGAAGCTCGCCGCGTCGGGGCCATAGAATGCCGGGTCATGATGGCATTGCCAGAGATTAATCAGGAAAATAGTGCCTTTGGGGATGAACATGCCTTCATACCAATCGTCCTCGGTTGAGGCGTGTGGAATACATAATGGGAGCGCGGGGCGCCACCGAAGAGATTCTTTGACTAGCGCCTGTATGTAAGGCAGATTTGGGGCATCTGCAAGGGTTGGGGTGCGGGAGCGGCCAACAACGGCATCCAGTTCGTCTTGAGCACGTTTTTGCATCTCTGGATGAGCAATCATTGCTCGTGTCCACCAGCACAATGTTGTGGCAGTTGACTCTGCACCCGCGGCGCTGCAACACGGTTAGTGGATAAATTTTGTGTTATCAACGACTGAGAAAGAACGAACTACAAAGTACCGAGGAGCCAGGCTATTTCGTTGTTGGAGAGCCCGCTTCTCTCTGAATTCTCCATGAGCGACGCACATACACTTGGTCGTTCAGATCCTTTAGCCTGGGATGGCAGCGACTCAATGAAATCCTTCATGAACACAGATAATTGACTTACAATCTCACTGCAAACGTTATTCATAAGTCCATTGAACATGGCTGTATGCTGCCGGAAAAGCTCCATTCCCTCACGTTTCCACTTTGCAAATCTGATGTTCCATAGTTCCAGGTGATTAGACAAATAAAGAACAGCATAGACTCGTACCTCTCCGGAATGTGAATCATCCAAGGAAACAATTCCACTAGATGTGCTCCAGGAGCAGTTGTTGCCGACATGCTATCGATAAAGGCGTGAATCTTTGTAAGGGTCTCGTCGTGTTCGTTCTCGAGGGTGGATAGTCATATAATATAGACATGGTGGAGGATGCGGCGGTGCGCTGGATGTGTTTGTCCAAGGCATGTGGGTTTTCGACCATTGCGGAAGCAAGGATTATTGCCTCTTTGCAGAAGATTGGGTGATAATCGCGAACAACTACCTTGGTGAGAATTTCATGTGCTGCGCGGCGAGTGCGACGCCACCTATAAGCAATAAGGATAAGCTCGAGATTGTTAGAATAAAGGGAGTACCGACACGTCTCCGTATGGCATGAAAGCAGTGAACAGACCCCACAGATGATATCCTGGCGACAATGGTACGAGGGCGACCAGAGTGAATGTGTGCACGTCGGTCGAGGAGTTCAAAAGCAGTCTTGAGACTATTTATGACGATAATCGGCTGACCTAGGGCACTCAAGTACATCATCTGCTCTAAAAGTTTCATGGTGAATGTAAGGAGCCATGGAGTCATGGAAGAAGAAAAAAGAAATGGACGAACCAAAGTTTTGCTTGCACTCCTTCTCAAACATCCAGCCCTTATTCTTGAGTTGGAGTGCATTGCCCAGAATCGGAAGACCTTTTGGACCAGGGGGAACTTTGCGCCATGGGCTTCTTAAATACCGAACTGTTAGGATGATGATGAGGGTCGTGACGAGAGCAATGCCGCGGCGGGGATTCTGCAGCTGCGAGAGACTGTCCAAGATCATAGTGGAGATGATACGGGTCCAAGCTACGAAGAACTACTGGCAGACGCGTGGTCCTTTTGTTTTGATTACTATCGCCATCGGGGCTCATGTTTCACAGTGGCCATCAATTGAACATGTATGGTAAAGCCATTGATCGACAGCTGTCACGGTATACGTATTGTGGCGCAGCGCGGAGGCGGCACCCACTACAGCAGGCGCGGAATCGATACGATGTACACACATACCTTACTGTATCTGGTAAGGTTGATGCGCTGCTCTGTTTACTAGAAAGTCGGCATTGGCTTTTATCTCAAACGACGTGATGGACCCTGCAAATCTTCCCACCGGCTTTCAAAAGTGGTCCGCTTGTAAACAAAACAATGCATTTGTCGACTTTCCATCTATAGCAGGATCAGTGAAAAAGATGTTTCAAAACCTGCGGGCTTTGCGCCGAACGAAAAGGGAAGGCAAAGGCGGACAAAGAGAATATGGATCAGGGAGCAAGGCGTTGAAGAAGATCCAGGCCGTCTCCGAGTCGGAGTCTAAACTACCTCTGGGCTCAACTGTACTGTATGGTTACTAGAAACATTGAAGGTGATGTCGGGTTTTTAGTAAAAGATGTGAGGCACGTAACCCGCACGTCGAGACAACAGAAAGGAATCGAGAAACAACGTTAACATCGCCGCGACTTGGTGATCGGGATGCAGCACATCGTGCAAGAAATACCATAGGATACCAAGTACGGTCGGATGATCGGCCTCGTACTTGATAGCGGGCTTACTGTTCACTTGTCCACTTGTCACGTACCTGTATTTACTATCTCACGCGAACTTGTCGTGTCCAGGTGTTGTTTAACACCACTTTAATTGTATTCTACATAACCAACAACACTAGAATATATATAGAGAGAAATGAAGCATGACGAGACCACGCGTCGGCATGTCGGGGCGTCGCAAGACACCTTATGGTCAGCCGTACTCGAGAAAGGTGCCAATGTTAATCGCCGCTATCACGGTCCACTCTCGTGTTTCTGCCAGTGGCTCTTCAATGTTGAGGTGCTCAAGGGGTTCTGGTGCGCGTGCGTTAGGAGTGGAGTGTTGTGCCTGTGCCACTAGCAACCATACAGTATCACGAGCAGTCTCGAACGGATATGTGGCGATCATACTGAAATATCCACAAGAGTAGCAGACAAGACCCTGCTACTCTTGCGGATATTTCAAATGCGATCGCCTACAACAAACAACCGCACGTAGCTCGTCACCTTCTGCCTCACGAACTGAAATGTCCCAAATGATGGTGCAACTTACTGTCGCCAGGTAATTCCGCGATAACCTTAGTGTACCACTCTCGAACAACTCTTCGCCAGCGATGTTGTTCCGGTTCAAGCTTCTTGAGTCCTGCGATAACAATGCCTACATTTGGAGTAGGCGAACTGGGATGCGCGGTGTGCTTCTCACTGTTAGAAATACTCGTCACACCAGAAGAGATAGTGGAGCATGCGCGGTGTGCTTCTCACTGTTAGAAATACTCGTCACACCAGAAGAGATAGTGGAGCATGTGCAATGATCCACAATGGCGAGCGTCGTCCTCGGGCCATAAGCAGCGGATAACACAAGGCATATTGGGATCATCATCGAGGAGAGATACATCAACATTACCCAATAAGGAATATTTGTCATTGTATCGTCCGCCCCATACTTTGGGTAAGTTTTATACTCGTACCCAAATCCTTCTCATATCGCTCTCATTATGACCGAGATTGAAAATTTTCTAAACTTTCTTACAGATACACCGCTTCTTTCTATTCCACTTAGCGATATCGAGACTTGGAGGCTCGCCGTCTTCCCATTCCGGTGGACCCGTTATGTTATGTTCGCCATTTGTGGGGCCCGAGGTGATCTGTCCTCGGCGCCCGAACGTGTCCCTGTGGACTATGATCAGATCGTACTTCCCGATGGCCAAAATGCATTCTACTATCAACCTTCGGGTAGTCTTTCTTTTTGTGTGTGAGATTGCTGTTCACAGTGCCTCGACTTCTCCAGAACAATGTGCCTATATAGACCATGAAGGTCTAAGCGATCAATTAACGTCTATCGAAGAGACACCACGCCGCCACAATTTCAGAGGTGATGTCATACGACGAGATGAACATGGCTGCCTGTGTGTCATTACACAAAAGGAAGAAGAGGACTGTGATGCGGCACACCTTATTCCGAGGAGCAAAGGTGATGGGGTGAGATTTTTCGGTTAGTTCATATAATTGTTGGATGACGTTGTTTTCCAGTATATTCAAGCTGTGATACAGCCTCATTCTCGCGGCGATGACTCGGTACTCCATTCAAATGTTACGAGCATCAATGACGAAAGAAATGGGATATTAGTGACTAAGGGCCTGCATTCGGCGCTTGGTAGAGGGACTGTTGCCTTCATAAAGGTGTGGAACTTTGGTGGTTCATATTTAGGCACCGTTTTAACCAGTCTTAGGCAAAGAAATGGAGCAGGAGGAGTGGGGGGATCAGGAAGCGAGCCGATGCAAAGCGGCGGCGTGGAGGGTCCATCTAGGCGCCCACTGAAATGTATTCATCGTTGTTGCTTATCGCTTTTGCACTGTATATCTTTCTATGTCCGGGATCCCTGGTAGCGCTGGGAGCGCTAGTCAGCGTAGACGGCCTTCTACATAAGGAGGGAAAGATCTATGAGTTTGGAGTGCTTCCTTGTTACTATCTGCTCTCGTCATGGTTTCCCTCGTCCTAGATCTAGAGGAGATTGGCGTTCTTGCAGCCTGAGGCGCAGGTCAGGGGCGGGCCCAAGCCTGTGGGTGCATGTGTTCTTGATACTTGCAGTGTGTCTGGTTCTGTACTGTGTAATTATGTTGATGCTTTGCTGGCTGCAATATAATGGCAATACAGAGAGAGCATGGTGAGGCCTTCCTTGTACGAGCGCGGGATATGAATTCGGATTTCAAACAAAAAGTACAGGTGATAACAACATTTAGACATAAGTCACGTCTTCACGAATAACATATCGGCAATTTGAACTATTTAATAGTATTCGCCGATCAAGATGGCAGACAACCTTATAAGTAATACAGTGAGAGCTGAAGGTCTTTCCGTCGCGAAATCTCTGGATACCTCACGCCTTCAGCAACTCGAGCTCCTCCGAGAGTATTGAGGGTGCCTCAGGGAACCGGGCGATAATTTTACACTGGTACGGAAGCGGCCGGCTATAATTCCCCAGTCCAAAGTCTCAGTACACATCCAAAGAGATAGTGTGAAGAGACCATGGCTTACAAAAGCATTCCTGTATCAACAGGTGTTTCTGCATCAAGAGGTATCTCTTTCCCGTTTTCGTCACAAGCGTGTTCAAACCGAACAGCCCAAAGTACGGTGGCCATCTCGATGAACAGCGAGTCATTTGCAGCGTGCTTCCCGACGCAGATTCGCCTCCCAAACCCAAACCCGCTGTGACCATCTTCGCGTGTTTCCGAACGACCCGGAATGAGCTTCAAGTTACCGTGCTCGTCCAGGAACCTCCCCGGGTTGAAGCTCGCTGCGTCGGGACCATAAGATGCCGGGTCATGATGGCATTGCCAGAGATTAACCAGGCAAAGAGTCCCTTTGGGGATGAACATGCCTTCATACCAATCGTCCTCGGTCGTGGTGTGCGGAATACCCAATGGGAGCGCGGGGCGCCACCGAAGAGATTCTTTGACTAATGCCTGTACGTAAGGTAGATTTGGGGCATCTGCGAGAGTTGGAGGGCGAGAGCGGCCAACAACGGCATCCAGTTCATCATGAGCACGTTTCTGTATCTCTGGATAAGCAACCATTGCCCGTGTCCACCAGCACAAAGTTGTGGCAGTTGTCTCTGCACCCGCCGTGCTGGAGGCGTTGTTATCTGGACAGCCTCAGCGACAGCGAGAGAGAACGCACTACAAAGTCCCGAGGAGCCAGGCTATTTCGTTGTTGGAGAGCCCGCTTCGCTTTGAATTTTTTATGAGTGAGGCACATACACTTGGTCGTTCAGATCCTTTAGCCTGGGATGGCAGTGACTCGATGAAACCCTTTCGTGAACACAGATAATTCACTTACAATATCACTGCAAACGGTATTCAAAAGTCCATTGAACATGGCTGTATGCTGCCGGAAAAGCTCCATTCCCTCACGTTTCCACTTTGCAAATCTGATGTTCCATAGTTCCAAGTGGTTAGACAAACAAAGAACGGCATAGACTCGTACCTCTCCGGAATGCGAATCATCCAAGGAAACAATTCGACCAGATGTGCTCCAGGAGCAGTTGTTGCCGATATGCGATCGATAAATGCGTGAATCTTCGTAAGGGTCTCGTCATGTTCGTTCTCGAGGGTGGGATAGTCATACAATATAGACATGGTGGAGGATGCGGCAGTTCGCTGGATGTGTTTGTCCAAGGCGTGTGGATTTTCGACCATTGCGGAAGCAAGGATGATTGCCTCTTTGCAGAAGATTGGGTGATAATCGCGAACAACTACCTTGGTGAGAATTTCATGTGCGGCGCGGCGAGTGCGACGCCACCTACAAGCAATAAGGATAAGATCGGGATTGATAGAATGAAGGGAATACCAACACGTCTCCGTATGGCATGAAAGCAGTGAACAGACCCCACAGAGGATATCATCCGCGACAATGAAACGAGGGCGATCAGAGTAAATGTTTGCACGTCGATCAAGAAGTTCAAAGGCAGTCTTGAGACTATTTATGACGATAATCGGCTGACCAAGAGCATTCAAGTACATCATATGTTCTGAGTTTCCATGATGAATGTAAAGAGCCTTAGAGTTAGAGAGGAAAAAAAGAAAAAAAATACAGAAATGGACGGACCAAACTTTTGCTTGCACTCCTTCTCAAACATCCAGCCCTTATTCTTGAGTTGGAGTGCATTGCCCAGAATCGGAAGACCTTTTGGACCAGGGGGGACTTTGCGCCATGGGCTTCTTACATACCGAACTGTTAGGAAGATGATGAGGGTCGTAACCAAAGCAATACGGGGATCCTGCAGCTGCGAGAGACTGTCCAAAATCATAGTGGAGATGATGCGGGTCTGGGCTAAGAAGAATTACTGGCAGACGCGTGATCCTTTTGTTATGATTGCTATTGTTATTCAGGTTAGTGTTTCACATTGAACGTATTGAACATGTATGGTAAAGTCATTGATCTAAAGCCCTTGATCGACAGCTGTCATCACGGTATTGCGGCGCTGGCGCCCCCTATTGTGGGCTCACCACAGGAGTATGGCAAAAAGAGTTATTAATGAGTGACGCGTGACGGCCCGGGCAGCATCCAAGTTGTACAGTTCTCTGCGTAAAGCTGCTTACGTTGCCACGGCTTACCGATTCGATGATATCTTGCGTTCTCACATACTCGTTGACGATCACCTTGACAGATATGACGGTGACTACTCTCCTCTCGCCCGATATGCTGCCGAACTTTGGGTCGATCATGCCCGGGTTGAAGATATGTCATCGCGCATACGGGAAGGATTGGAAGAGCTCACCCCGAAGACCTTTTTTGCTGCATGACTCCGACTCTATGACATCACTTACCTTCCCTCTAATGGGAACCCTCTTTCCCGGTTTACTGTAATGGCCTCCTTGGCAGGAGATCATCGATTATCGATCAGCGCTCGGCTCCAGCTCCGTTCCCTACGCCACCCTCTGTGGGTTTCACGATCTGTGAACCATCCTGAACTTGTGAATATTAATGGCATTCACTATGTGTCACCACTATGGACAGCATTGGCGGCGGGATACTCAAAGATAGCAGAGCTGTTCTACCAGCACGATGCTGACGTAGATCTCCGGGGCTTTCGGAAGCGAACTTCACTGTATGGTGCATCGTATGAAGATCGCGAAACTGCAGAATGGCTACTCCATCACGGCACGGATCCAAATATCATCATCGATCATACCGTGACGGCAGGACTCCGCTGCTGGGGTTATACGTTCTACTCTGGGATGGCCTCTAGCCAGTTTCCATTTCACGATGCCTCAATGTCGCTCGATTGATTCTCGAATACGTCCTCAGTATAAACTCCCAGGATACATAGAGCTCCTTCACGCCGTTGCATCGTGCATTACATCATGGGAGGCTCGACGTCATGGTCGCACGCCTCTTGGTTGAACGCGGGGTGAATATAGATCTAGAGGATAACGAAGGCAGGGACGGCATTTCATTTTGCGTCGCAGAGAGGACGCCACGATTTCGCTAGGCGGCCATCGGACCTTGGTTCAAATGAGAGAAAATGGGATTCTTGACCCTACGGAACAGATCAACCGCGTCGAAGCGCCCGTCCACGCCCATTTTTTACCCATTTTTACAGTAAGATTTTCGTCAAAACGAAGCATTTTGATGTAAACAAATAAGCCAACCAAGCACCTAAGGATGTAAAGGAAATTTAATTAAGGCCAACGAAATAGCAACAAAATGGTACGTCAATAGCAAGCAGCAGAGTAGCAATATAGATAGAGCTGTCCACTACGGCCTTGCTGCGGCGTGTCCATTTGTTAAGCACGCCGAATGCATGCCGAAAAGCACTGATGGCGACCAAGCCGATATCATGTAAAACGCCGCCTTGATGATGATACACTGTCCAGCAGATACCGAGATTGTGCCCACAAGGTGAGCCGAGATTGTCAAGGTCAGTCTATTGTTAGCTTCTGAGAACTGTCCAATACTTACGATGGAGAACCAAAAATTGCGAGCGGCATAATAAAGAGCGTGGCGAAGACTGAGGGTGCGAATACAGTGGTCAAACCAGTCAGCAAGTTGTTATGATTTGCCAGAGACCGGAAGAATGGAAGATGTGCATGAAATCGGGTGATGTTGCAACGGCCAATCCTACAGTAGCGATTACTGCGCGCAAATAAGTATGACAGACATAAAAAGGGAAGATGAGAAGAGCTCACGCCTGAGATGTAACTTAGTGATGCAACGATGGCAACGACAACTGTCCAGAACGCAACTTGGTTCATCCCA
The DNA here is from genome assembly GCA_022884055.1 of Russula griseocarnosa. Classification (NCBI taxonomy): domain Eukaryota; kingdom Fungi; phylum Basidiomycota; class Agaricomycetes; order Russulales; family Russulaceae; genus Russula; species Russula griseocarnosa. Next base: position 297,516 of record JAGKRU010000020.1, on the reverse strand, counting down.
TTGCTCCACTCATGGTCCTCTGGTGCCTGCGCATGTTTTTCCTTGGCATTTTTGGCCACCGCTTGTTCCTTTAGCCTCGTCTTCTCACATCGTGTCCATTCGTGCAGTTTGTCATGCGGTGGCGTGGAGTTCGAAACTGCAACATGGAACGAAGCGTTAGTATCTGAGATCGAGGACTGTCGGAAGCGTACTTGATATGCCTCATGAGATCCTTGTACGACGGATGCTGGTTCTGACTGACATAGAAACAATTGTATGAGTTTGAGTTGCAAAGAAAGGACAAAAAAAGAAATTGTGCGCTTACCGAGAGAACTTGAACGATTTCGGTCAACGCGCTGTTGTAGGTCTCCCAAGATCATTTGTTATCTGGCGACAAATTGATAGCTATCATAGCTCCGGTTATCTCTGTGTGCACGGATTACTTGCAGCATGATTACTTGCAGCATGATGCTTGTCAGCAACTTCTGTGGGCGTTACCGGATGCGCAGCATAGAACAAGATAGTGGGAGCGGGAGCGAGAGGAGTAAAAGTGGCGATGCCTGCAAAGGTTATGGCGGGGGAAGAAAAAGGAGTTTGTTTAACTCTTGTTGACTCTTATCGGTACGGTACCATGACTGCTCTCCACCTCTCTACTGTAGTCTGTTAACAAGCACTACAGGGTGATACCCTTTGGGATAGCCTTGAGCTCGGCGGCGTAGGTGGTCCGTGCTTTGCAGAGTAATTGTTGCGTGCCCACGGATTGGGTATTGTCATGCCGTGGAGGGCTAGGGTTATACGCTATATAGCTGCGGGTGAATAAAACAGTTACTTAGCCCCTACTCCCACCACCCCCGAACGTTGAAAAGTCATCAATGTGTTTTCCACGGTATGTCAACAGGAATGCACTCATCGTATTACCGAAGTCCTAAGGTCTCGAGTACTAGCCTTGCTCCAGAGTTTCTCTTTCATCCGGTCTCCCTAGTATACCCTACGATTGCCCCACCACCATTTCCTTGCCGCCCTGGGTCATCTATCCAGATAGATTGCCGTTTGGAAGGCTCGCCGACAGAAATGTGTGTACATCGTGAGACTGGGAAGGAATCTACTACTAATGGAGGTCGATGTGCGTATGTCTTTTGTGCAACACGACAGCTGTTGCTGACTGGTGCGGTGTAGGCTGGGTAACAATTGACATGCTCCCTGACGTTGTCCTCTTGGAAATATTCGATTGCTATGTGAATCAGGCTCGAGAAGAAGAAGAGGGAGAGCCACTCGAAATACAGGCATGGCATACGCTGGTGCACGTGTGTCGAAAATGGCGGACTGTTGTTCTTGAGTCACCACGTCGCTTGGATCTTCGACTGTTCTGCACGGAGAAAACACCTGTGAAGGAGACGTTGGCTGTTTGGCCTCCCTTGCCCATCGTCATACGGCATTATGGCGAACCAACAGAGGTGGATAACATCATTGCAGCACTTGGGCATAACGACCGTATATGTCAAGTTGACCTCCGAGTCTTCGACGTTACAAATTCGCGATTGGAAGAAGTCTTGGAAGCGATGCAACAACCATTCCCGGCACTAACAGATTTGACGATCTGGCGGGAATATTGGCGGAATGATGAACTGCTGGTAGATGAAACGCCTCCAGTCGTCCCCGAATCGTTCTTGGGTGGGTCTGCACCGCGTCTACGACATCTCCACTTGGAATGCTTTCCATTTCCGGGATTACCGAAAGTACTTGTATCTGCCACTGGCCTTGTCAGTCTCTACATTCGAAAAATTTCTCATTCCAGATACATTTCGCCCGAGGCAATGGTCGCTTGCTTCTCCACATTGACTAGACTAGAGGGACTCTCCTTGGGATTCGAATCCCCTCGATCCCGCCCTGACCGGCAAAGCCGACGTCCACATCCGCCCACACGCTCGGTCCTCCCTGCTCTCATTTATTTTCGGTTCGAAGGGGTCAGTGAATACTTGGAGGACCTTGTGGCCCGGATCGATGCTCCTCTACTCCACAGGTTAAATATAAGGTTCTTCCATCAACTCATATTCGACACTCCACAACTCGCCCAATTCTTCGCTCGCACACCAAACATTCAGCAACCCGTTGAAGCCCACATTGTCTTCTCCGATCGCCACGTTGAGATTACATCTTCACCGACATTTCCTCGGTTCGAGTTGGGAACCAGTTGCAGACAGTCAGATTGGCAGCTGTCATCCCTGGCACAGGTGTGCAGGTCGTCCTTGCCCGAGGCTTTCATTCCCACGGTGGAATGCCTGTACATCCGCCAGAATGAATTTGACCGACCGCGTTGGCAAGACGACATCGAGGTCAACCAATGGCTGGAGGTTTTACATCCATTTACCGCTGTGAAGGATCTCCGCTTATCCCGGGAGTTTCTGCCACGTATTGTACCCGTCTTTCAAGAGCTCGTACTAGGGGGACGCGTGACAGAAGTGTTGCCTGCCTTGCAGAGCCTTTTCTTGGAGGAGCTCCACCCATCGGGACCTGCCCGGGATGCCATTGAGAAGTTCGTCGCCGCGCGACAGCTCGCCGGTCACCCTATAGTTGTTCTTCGTCCGGACGGAAAACAACTGATAGGAGGTCGATGATTGGTTGTCTCTATTTCATCTCTCGGTTACGTTTAGTCACCCGCTATTGTCCCTAGTGTCCATCGTTTGGGTCTTCTGAGACATCAGTCACGAGTATTTTTCATAGCGTCACATTGACCAGACTTATTAGAACGGTATCGTTGATCTAAGGAACAAAGAGCTAAAAAAAAGGTGAGTCTATGCACCGAGCCGCATTGGATATCGGTTACACAGCAAAAATGGCATGTCCGCGGTAGTTGATCATGAAATACATTCAAGACATGGAAATTATGTAGACCGTTATCAAGGACACCGTGGCACCGCGGCACCCTGCCGAGGCTGTACGCAAATGTCTCGTACTGTAATACAAGAAACGACAAAGACGGTAGCGAGTGAACGTCATTTTGGAGTAATACCATTACAGTTCCGAACCGGGTGTCACGCACCCACGCACCACTGGCAGAAAGACCTGCCTTACCTCACGCCTTTAGTAACTCAATTTCCTCTACGAGCAATGAAGCTGCCTCAGGAAACCGAGGGGTAATCTTACACGTGTACGGGAGCGGCCGGCTAAAAATTATCAGGTAAACGCGAACGTCCTAGCCCCTCAAAAAAGTGGAAGACAGAAAAAGGGATAGTGACTTACAAAACCATTCCTGAGTCGACAGGCGTGTCCATATCAAGAGGTATCTGCTTCCCGTTTTCATCATGCCCGGGTTCCAGTCGAACAGCCCAGAGAACAGTGGCTATATCGATGAACATCGAGTCATTGGCCGCGTGCTTCCCAACACAAGCTCGTCTCCCAAACCCATATGTATTGTGCCCGTCGTCGCGCGTCTCCGCAGGACCCGGAATAAACCGACCATTCTCGTCCAGGAATCTCTCCGGATTGAAGCTTGCAGCATCAGGGCCATACGACGCCGGGTCGTGGTGGCATTGCCAGAGATTAACCAGGCAAAGAGTCCCTTTGGGAATGAACATGCCTTCATACCAATCGTCCTCCGTCGTGGTGTGTGGAATACCCAACGGGAGAGCGGGGCGCCACCGAAGAGATTCCTTGACCAACGCCTGTATGTAAGGCAGATCGGGAGCATCACCTAAGGTTGGAGTCCGAGAGCGGCCAACGACAGTATCTAGTTCATCTTGAGCACGTTTCTGCATCTCTGGATGAGCAATCATTGCACGTGTCCACCAGGCCAGGGTGGTGGCAGTTGTCTCTGCACCAGCGGAGCTGCAGACGTTATTAAGTGGATAAACTGTCTTATTAACGATAGTGAAAGGACGAACAACAAAGTACCGAGGAGCCAGGCTATTTCTTTATTAGAGAGCCCGCTTCGCTTTGAATTCTTTATAAGCGAGGCACATACACTTGGTCGTTCAGAACCTTTAGCCTGGAATATCCCCGAATCAAGAAGTTTGTTTGTACGAACACAAATAATCGACTTACAATGTCACCGCGGACAGTATCCAAAAGCCCATTGAACATGGCCGTATGCTGTCGAAAATGTTCCATTCCTTCACGTTTCCATTTTGCAAATCTATTTCCATAGTTCCAGGTGAATCGATGAAACGGTAAGTGACACAGATTGGTACCTCTCTGGAATGTGAATCATCCAGGGACACAGCTCAACCAGATACGCTCCAGGAGCAGATGCTGCCGACATACGATCGATAAAGGCATAGATCTGTGTAATGATCTGATCATGTTCGTTCTCGAGGGTGGGATAATCATATAATATAGACATGGTGGCGGATGCTGAAGATCGCTGGATATGTTTGTCCAAGGCATCAGGGTTCTTGAGAATGGCGGAAGCAAGGAGGGCCGCCTCTTTGCAAAAAATTGGGTGATAATCGCGAACGACAACTTTTGTAAGCATTTCATGTGCTGCGCGGCGAGTGCGACGCCACCTACAAGCAATAACGATAAGTCCCGGATTTATTTTTTTAAAGGGATACCAACAAGTCTCCGTATGACATAAAGGTGGTGAACAAACTCCACAGAGGATTCCATTAGCGGCAATGAAAGGAGGGCGGTCGGAATAAATGTTCGCACGCCTATCAAGGAGTTCAAAGGCGACCTTAAGGCTGTTTATGACAATAATGGGCTGGCCAAGGGCGTTCAAGTACATCATATTTTCTGAGAATCTATGGTAAGTCATCGAGTCGGCAAAAAGTGAATTGGACTGACCAAACTTTCTCTTGCACTTGCTCTCAAACATCCAGCCCTTATTCTGGAGGTCAAAGGAATTCCCGAGGATGGGAAGACCTTTTGGACCCGGGGAACTTTGCGCCATGGGCTTCTTACATACTGAGCTACCAGGATAATGACAAGGGTCGCAGTCAAAGCAAGGTGGGTGGTCAAAAGCTGCGAGAGGAGAGCGAACAAGAGGTTGTTGCCTAGAGTCATGGTGATCTAGTTTGACATGAGAGGAGCAGGTCAATTGTTTTTCAAGAGTCATTTATCATCTTCCCTTCGTTCAAGTTGTCTCCATCAGGAAAATATCTCTTGCTAGAGCGAGCTCGCTTGAGCTCATACAAGTCGAAGAGGGTTTTGTACTACCGCGGCTTTACCGATGTCGAAAGCTGGAAGGGCCGCTGGATTTCGATGCAGCAGCTGGCTTTCTCCGAGAGTAATTTGCTTTTCAGGAGTCATGATTATACACGCCTGGTAGAATACAATTACGCACAAAAGGCGGCACACCAAGTAGAGCAACAAGCTACAGACGAGAGCGTTCTGTGATAGATGATGTGCTGGAATAACAAGGGCGGTATGATACGAAGTTTTTATGCGTCAGTGTCATGGTTCCGGTCAAAATGACAAGTCAGTGCACATACGAGACTGGCGAGTCTGGAGCCGGGGCGTACAACAACTGCGCAGTGCGCAGCTTGACAGCGCAGCCGAGATGGTTCCTTGATCTCTGGTACCGTGGAGGTATGCAACTGGGACACAGTGCATGGCAGTGACGGCACGCAAGGCTCACGAGTCATGACGCGAGTTCAACACGTTGCTGAGTTGTGAGTGGTAAGTGATCACAGGCAGAGATACGGTAGCACACGAAAGCGAAACACCGCTGGCAGTTACAGTACTGCTAGCAGAATCTGCTTTTCCACGTCCTTTTTGGATTTTTGGAAGGTGATTGAGCACGTGCAGCAGCTAGCCGAAAATGCTGACAGAGCTGTTTTTCGGCGACTCGGGACGTTCCGAGTCGGTGACCGGTTACCCCGTTCGCCTGCCAGTGCCATCACAGCGACGATCCCGCTTATACGAACGGTTGCATAAGTATACCAGAGGAATAACATAATGATTAAGTATGTGTTCAATTAAAGTTCCTTCTGTCAGTGTGAAAAGAATATTGGGGTGGGTGCGATAAACGCAATTTCTCTCAGGAGCTACTAAAGACGTGAATCATCGCGCCGAACCGAACCGAAATCGAGTATAACTACACAACCAAAATGGAGTATATTCGTGCTTTATTTTATCATCTGAGATGCTGGGGTACATGTAGGGATTGTCGGATAGTACCAAAGATACCCAGCTGATGTCACCTCTCGTTCCACACAGTGTGAACCAAAAGACCCTAGCAATGTCATTTGCAGTAAGACAATTACTGCCTAGGACTTCGTGTTCAAGAGGCCCTACCTTACCCTATGCCTTCAACAACTAGAATTCCTCCATGAATAATGACGATGCCTCAGGAAACCGAGGGATAATTTTACACGTGTACGGGAGCGGCCGGCTAAGATCCACCAGTTGAAGTCGGAGCAAAGAGAAAGATAAAAATGAGGGATTGTTACTTACAAAATCATTCCTAAATCGACAGGCGTCTTCGCGTCAAAGAAGATCTCCTTCCCGTTTTCGTCATGCCTGGGTTCAAATCGAGCGACTCAGAGCACCGTGGCTATATCGATAAACAGTGAGTACGTGAGTCATTGGTGGTGTGTTTCCCGACGCACACCCCCGCCTCCCAAAGCCGTATGCACTAATACTGTGCCCATCATCGCGGATCTCCGCAGGACCCGGAATGAGTCTCCCGGGAACCTCTCCAGATTGAAGCTTGCAGCGTCAGCGCCATACGTCGCCGGGTCATGGTGGCATTGCCAGAGATTACAATAACCAGGGAAAGAGTTCCTTTAGGTATGAACATGCCTTCATACCAATCATCCTCAGTTGTAGTGTCCGGAATGCCTAATGGGAGCGGGGGGCGCCATCGAAGAGATTCTTCGACTAATGCCTGGATATAAGGCAAATTAGGAGCATCGGAAAAGGTTGGAGTGCGAGCACGGCCAACGACAGTATCCAGTTCCTCTTGAGCACGTTTCTGCATCTCTGGATGAGCAGTCATTGCACGTGTCCACCAGGCCAATGTAGTGGCGGTTGTCTCTGCGTCCGCGGAGCTGCAGACGCGGTTACGTGGAGATCCTTCGTGTTATTAACAAGGAGAAAGAACACGCTACAAAGTCCCACAATGCCAACTTTGTAGCTTGAGTTACTTCAATTTACGGTAATTTGATCGCTTTGTCATAAAATGACATAACCCGAAAAGGATAAATATTTCTATGGCCATACGGGACCAAAAAAAGCTCGAAAACTCCAGAAACTTGTCGCTGTCAGCGGGTGGCGACAGCGGCAACTTCCGACAAATTTTCGCAGGTCAAAACGTACCGAACTCAGATATCTCAGGAGTTCTTTTTTGATGAAGATATAGCTCCATATGATGACAATATGTACGATTCGGATGCACAGTCACAAGAATATGATGACCATGCTGGGGATCATAATGATGGGTACAATGGTGATGGGCAATCTGTATCCGCTCCGACACTGGGGAAAGTGACGAAGTGTAACACAAGTTCAACTTGGGTTCCTTCTCGGAAGGAAGAGTCCGAGAGAATTCGTGCGGGTGCGATTTCTCTAAAGAGCAAAGAATTAGTAAAAAAGGTGAGTCTGCACCGAACTACATCGAATGTCAATTACACATGTACAGCAAAACTGGCATGTTGATCATACTACACTACAACGGGAAACACATTCAAGACATGGAAATTATGTAGTCCCTTCTCAACGACACCCTGCCGAGGCCGTACGTATATGTTCGTCTCGTATTGTAATACAAGAAATGACAAAGACACCACTGAAACATCAATTTGGAGTAATACAATTACAGATTCCGAACCATGTGTCACGCACCAATGCAGAAAGACCTCCTTTACCTCACGCCTTAAGTAACTCGATCTCCTCTTCGAGCAATGAGGCTGCCTCAGGGAACCGAGGGGTAATCTTACAGGTGTATGGGAGCGGCCGGCTAAAATTTACCAATTAAACGCGACGTCCTAGCCCCACGAAAAAGGGATCGTGACTTACAAAACCATACCTGAATCGACAGGCGTGTCCGTATCAAGAGGTATCTGCTTCCCGTTTTCGTCATGCGCAGGTTCCAGTCGAACAGCCCAGAGAACAGTGGCTATATCGATGAACATCGAGTCATTGGCCGCGTGCTTCCCAACACAAGCTCGTCTCCCAAACCCATATGTATTGTGCCCGTCATCGCGCGTCTCTGCAGGACCCGGAATGAGTCTACCATGCTCGTCCAGGAACCTCTCCGGATTGAAGCTTGCAGCATCAGGGCCATACGACGCCGGGTCATGGTGACATTGCCAAAGATTAACCAGGCAAAGAGTCCCTTTGGGAATGAACATGCCTTCGTACCAATCGTCCTCCGTCGTGGTGTGTGGAATACCCAATGGGAGAGCGGGGCGCCACCGAAGAGATTCCTTGACTAATGCCTGTATGTAAGGCAGATCGAGAGCATCACCTAAGGTTGGAGTCCGAGAGCGGCCAACAACAGTATCTAGTTCATCTTGAGCACGTTTCTGTATCTCTGGATGAGCAATCATTGCACGTGTCCACCGGGCCAGGGTGGTGGCAGTTGTCTCTGCACCAGCGGAGCTGCAGACATGGTTAAGTGGATAAACTGTCTTATTAACGACAGCGAAAGGACGAACTACAAAGTACCGAGGAGCCAGGCTATTTCGTTATTGGAGAGCCCGCTTCGCTTTGAATTCTTTATAAGCGAGGCACATACACTTGGTCGTTCAGAAGCTTTAGCCTGGAATATCCCCGAATCAAGTTTGTTTGTACGAATACAAATAATCGACTTACAATGTCACCGCGGACGGTATCCAAAAGCCCATTGAACATGGTTGTATGTTGTCTAAAATGTTTCATTCCTTCACGTTTCCATTTTGCAAATCTAATGTTCCATAGTTCCAGGTGAACCGATGAAACGGTAAGTGACGCAGATTGGTACCTCTCTGGGATGTGAATCATCCAGGGACACAGCTCAACCAGATACGCTCCAGGAGCAGATGCTGTCGACAGACGATCGATAAAGGTATGGATCTGTGTAATGATCTGGTCATGTTCGTTCTCGAGGGTGGGATAATCATATAATATAGACATGGTGGCGGATGCTGAAGATCGCTGGATATGTTTGTCCAAGGCATCAGGGTTCTTGAGAATGGCGGAAGCAAGGAGGGCAGCCTCTTTGCAAAAAATTGGGTGATAATCGCGAACGACAACTTTTGTGAGAATTTCATGTGCGGCGCGGCGAGTGCGACGCCACCTACAAGCACTAACGATAAGTTTCGGATGTTTTTAAAAAAGGGCATACCAACACGTCTCCGTATGACATGAAGGCAGTGAACAGACTCCCACAGAGGATTCCATTAGCGGCAATGAAAGGAGGGCGGTCGGAATAAATGTTCGCACGCCTATCAAGGAGTTCAAAGGCGACCTTAAGGCTGTTTATGACAATAATGGGCTGGCCAAGGGCATTCAAGTACATTATATGTTCTGAGAATCTATGGTAAGTCATGGAGTCGGCAAAAAAGTGAATTGGGCTGACCAAACTTTCTCTTGCACTCGCTCTCAAACATCCAGCCCTTATTCTGCATTTCAAAGGCATTCCGAGGATCGGAAAACCTTTTGGACCGGGGGAACTTTACGCCATGGGCTCTTTACATACTGAGCTACCAGGATAATGACAAGGGTCGCAGTCAAAGCAAGGTGGGTGGTCAAAAGCTGCGAGAGGAGAGCGAACAAGAGATTGTTGCCCAGAGTCATGGTAGTCTAGTTTGACACGAGAAGAGCAGGCCAATCCTCTATATTTTAAACGTCGTGGGTTGACACAATCTTTGTCCTGATTGGCTAGATAAAACCGCGTGCTGATTGCCGCATACTGATTGGCTGACAGGCAAGCAGATAGAACTCACGATGATAAATCATCCAGTCTTCGGGAAACTTCGTTTGTCTTCATGATTCTTCCTGAAATTATTCCTCACTGGGTATATTATCTGACAAGACCGTGCGTAACACGGGTAGTCGCTTGTCGTTTTTCAAGAGTCATTTATCATCTTCCCTTCGTTGTCTCCATCCGGAAATTTTCTCTTGCTAGAGCGAGCTCGGTTGAGCTCATACAAGCCGAAGAAGGTTCTGTACCGCCGCGGCTTTACCGATATCAGATCAGAAGTTGGAAGTGAAGGGCTACTGGATTTCGACGCAACAGCCGGCAAACTCCGAGGGTCATTTGTTTTTCAGTAGACCTGGCGGAATACGATTAGGCATGAAAGACGGCACACCTAGTAGAGTTTAAAGCTACAGTCGAGATCGTTCTGTGATAGATGATGTGCTGGAATAACAAGGGCGGTATCAAAGTCGGTATGATATGAAGTTTTATGTCACGGTTCCGGTCAAAAATGGCAAGTCACGATCAACAACGTGCGTGTGTCAAATCCCTAGCCTAGGTCACGGAAGGGGGAAAGAGCGAATGTATACCAGAGGCCCTATGTCGGGGATATATACGGTACATCACGTGCTACGCGTGGATCACATGGCGGCGTGACTGCCACCAGGCATCAATAGCGTGCACGTGGGACTGGCGAGTCCGGAGCCGGAGCGGACAACAACTGTACAGCTTGACATGTTGACAGTGGAGCCGATGGTTGCCCTCAGTTCTTCATCGAGCTTCTTCCTCGGCTTCATCTCTGGTACCGTGCATTTAAGGAGGTATGCAACTGCCAGTGTGACACAGTGCACGGCACGCAAGCCTGGCTCACGAGTCATGACGCGAGTTTAANTTCTATGGGTGCATTATACCAGATTTTTTCAAAAGCGTTTTGAAAACAGCACCAGCGGATTGTTGATAAGTTGACACATGGCCCTAGCTCGCCCGCGGCAGCCGGAATTATTGCACGTCACAAAGTACAGACGAACCATGCATGGAGAAGACTCGAAGGTTGAGTACGTTGACTCGGAGCAGACGGTCAGCCACTTGGGGATTGAGCGACCGCTGTCCATCATTGGGGAGGTTTGACAACTCGAAGGTGGCAGTTTGGGCAGTGGTATGGGTGGGCTGCTGGACTTAAGTATTCGCCCTGTTGCTGTGCACCGTGGCTTACGAAAATATGATAGGCATGGGCACAAGACATTTCCCCTCTCAGTGGCACAGAGACCAGTGCCCGCAGTTCCGCAGGGCAGAAGTGGGTAACATGGCGGCCCGGGCATGCCAATAGTACACGACAGAAATACCTCAAGTTTGCGCACACGACATTTCCTGTTGACCCTGTCTGAGCAGAATAGTTGCTTTCCACGTAACAAATTGCGCACTGCGGAAGACCTCTAAAATGTAATGAAGAGAACGAAAGTGAGCCCATGTACCGGATGTTTGTTGTAGCACTCGATATAACCCATGTGCAATTTGACCGATGAGTAAGGGAAAGCCCACATGGGCCCATCAAGTAGATGTGGGCGATTATTACGAGTGGGCCCACTGTCAAAGCAGGCGATTATTACGAGTGGGCCCACCGTTATAGTCCAATGAGATGCTGCCGATGGTATCGCGTGGGCTCAATAACTTTTGGGCAGGCATTGTTGATGCTATCATACGGGCCCAGTGCACCTGCAGCTGCCGATAGCTTCGCTTGGGTCGACACCTTTTCTTGTAGATGCTGCCGATGAACAAGAATGGGCCCATTACACCTGCATCAGGCTGATGCCGATGACGTCTCTTGGGCCCATTAATATTCTACGAGGTGCTGCTGATGCACAAGAATGGGCCGATTGTGTCTGCAGCAGGCTTCTGCCGATGCACAAGAATGGGCCCGCTGCATCTGCAGTAGGCCGATGCCGATGATGCCGCTTGGGCCCATTAATATTATAGAAGGTGCTGCCGATGCACAAGAATGGGCCCACTGCGCCTGCAGCAGGCTGTTGCCGATGACGCCGCTTGGGCCCATTAATATTCTAGGACGTGCTGCCGATGCACAAGAACGGGCCCACTGTGCCTGGAGCAGGCTGTTGCCGATGACGCTGCTTGGGCCCATTAATATTCTAGGACGTGCTGCCTATGCACAAGAATGGGCCCATAGCATTTGCAGCAGGTTGCTGCCGATGGCTTTGCTTGGGCCATTGGTGCTCTGGGAGGTGCTGCCGATCCACAAGAATAGGCCCATTGTGTTTTCAGCAGGCTGTTGCCGATGATGCCGCTTTGGCCCAGTAATATTCTAGGATGTGCTACCGATGCGCAAGAATGGGCCCATAGCATTTTTAGCAGGTTGTGGTCGATGGCTTTGCTTGGGCCCATTGGTGTTTTGGGAGGTGCTGCCGGTGCACAAGAATGGGCCCATTGTGCCTGCAGCAGGTTGTTGCCGGTGACGCCGCTTGGGCCCATTAATATTCTAGGACGTGCTGCCGATGCACAAGAATGGGCCCATTGCGTCTGTAGTAGGCTGATGCCGATGACGCTGCTTGGGCCCATTAATATTCTAGGACGTGCTGCCGATGCACAAGAATGGGCCCATTGCGTCTGCAGTAGGCTGATGCCGATGACGCCACTTGGGCCCATTAATATTCTAGGACGTGCTGCCGATGCACAAGAATGGGCCCATTGTGCCTGCAGCAGGTTGTTGCCGGTGACGCCGCTTGGGCCCATTAATATTCTAGGACGTGCTGCCGATGCGCAAGAGTGGGCCCATAGCATTTGTAGCAGGCTGCTATCGATAGCTTTGCTTGGGCCCATTGATGTTCTGAGAGGTGCTGCCGATATGTAAGAATGGGCCCATTGCGTCTGCAGTAGGCTGCTGCCGATGATGCCGCTTGCGCCCATTAATATTCTAGGACGTGCTGCCAATACGCAAGAATGGGCCTATAGCATTCGCAGCAGGCTGCTGTCGATAGCTTTGCTTGGGCCCTTTGATGCTCTGAGAGGCACTACCGGTGCTCAAGAATGGGCCTACTGCGTCTGCAGCAGGCAAATGCCAATGATATCGCTTGGGCCCATTAATATTCTAGGAGGTGCTGTCGATGTACAACAGTGGGCCCTAGCATTTGTAGCATGCTGCCGTTGACGGCCTCGCTTGGGTTCTGCGAGGTACTGCCGATGCTCAAGAATGGGCCCATTGCGTTTGCAGTAGGCTGCTGCCGATGGCGTCGCTTGGGCCCATTAATACTCTAGGAAGTGCTGCCGATGTGCAAGAGTGGGCCTATAGCATTTGCAGCAGGCTGCTGTCGATGGCCTCACTTGGACCCATTGATGTTCTGAGAGGTGCTGCCGATGCACGAGAATGGGCCCATTGCGTCTGCAGCAGGCTGACGCCGATGACGCCGCTTGGGCCCGCTGATATTCTAGGAGGTGCTGCCGATCCGCAAGAATGGGCCCATAGCATTTGGAGCAGGCTGCTGCCGATAGCATTGCCTTATGCCGTTGGCGTGAAGTTTTCCTGCCAACACAGATACAGCCATAAGTTTGCTATTTCAAATTTTATTGACACAAGTAGAATTGTACTGGCGGCGCCGATGGAAGTACGGGGCCACTGGCACAGCATGACCATGCTTGCATTACTCTGCGGCAGCTTCCAAATGCAATTTTACATAAGCATTGCTGCTCTATTGGATATTCATTCCCCGTTCAAGAGCCAACGCAACGTATACCATGTCATCCGATACAGCTGCCTCTATACTAGATGAAGCACTTGCTTGCATTGGCCAAAGAATTGCCTCCATTCTTATCCAACCTGCCAATAAAGATAAGAATTATATCATTAGCTTACACAATGAAGTGGTGGGCTTTCTTAGCAATAAAATGTGTACGAAACCTAGCTGATTGGCGATCTACTTAGCTTTCCGCAGCTTGGATCATTGGCCTTCTCGAATCAAACGGCAGCTCCCCTCATTTGCCTGAGCCTGTCAAGATCGCTTTTCGCAGTTTCTCGGACATCAACAACCCAGGAACATATGCAGCATCCAACGAAAGCCTGCTTGAGCTGCCGCAGGCCGGATGCAAGATATCAGTCGATTCAAAATTTAATTTTACAGAATGGTGGAAATTTGCAGAAGGTAAGAAGCTGAACGAGCCGTTTGACGTTGGTGAGGAAATGGTGGCAGGGTTGCTGCACGTTCTAGAGGTGGTAGGTGTCTTATTGTATTTACAGCGCCCTCTAATCGACCAGAGCTGCAGAGGCTTGCCGGTGCAGAGCTTCGTGCCAACACAATAAAGAATTTTAGAGAAGTGGCGCGGCAGCATAAAGATATCGAAGAACGCGTTGAGCTACTCAAAATGTTCCTGGAGCATGAATCTCAACGCTTAGATGAGAACAAATCAGTCTGACGGGACAAGTTAGACAGCTCATGGGAAGTTGATTAGCAGCATTCGAAATAAACTACATTTTATCTGTCCCTATCCGTGAAGTCCTCTTGGTATTTCTCTGAAGCTACCTCTTCTATTCCGGATAAAAGTCCTTTCAAATACTTGCCGTCATTTGACAATTTCCTTTGCACCTGCTGAGTATGTGTTTTGGCCGCATCAAGCCACTTCTGATCAATTCCCTTTGGAAGATCCTGCATTTACATTAGCTGAGACCAGTCAAATATAGATCATAATCACCTTGTCCATAATTTTGTCAATGACGGGTTTCAGTTTGGTCACATTTTTTGGGACCCCGCTGATGCCTTCCAGATGCTCGGATGCAGATTGCTGCCTTCGGACAGGGTCTGATTCTGGTTCACTGAGGAGCTCAACACCTCTCCTGAAGGCAGAATGCATCTATGGGTATCCAATCAAGGCAATAGGAATGGAGTTGAATCATATGCGCACACCATCTCTTCGAACGCATCGCTACCTGTCTCAGAGTAGCTTTTTCTTTCCGGATATTCTTGCATGGTAGACGGCAATGGTAGACGGCAGCATGTCGGCTGATCAAATGTGTCGGCTGATCTAATGTCTACACCCTTTCACATGACATCATAGGTGCAAAGAGCAGAAAGCTGCCGCAGCTGCTGACAAATTAGGACCTACATCGCTTATATATCGGGAGCTGCCGATATAGCGCAGACTGTAATCTGAATCTGCCGTATTCGCTTTTCGCTAACTATGTCGGCGTCCAACTCTGAGGGATCTCAGGATTTGACCGAGGAAGAACATATTCTCCATCACCATGCGTCTATAATCAAAAAGGATTTGGAAATGTACCACACAAATCCAAGGAGCGAAGAAGATTGGGGGAATTTATTTAAAAGTTGCTTGGTGTGCTTTCTTTTTATAACCTACTTCTATGAGCCATTCTCAGATTTATCCAGGCGTATTCAATGAACTTTTATTTCGACGCCCGTAAAAGAAATCCAAACCTCCCCATTCGCGTGCACCCACTATTACTGAGCCTCGCCGAGACGATCAATGCGTCTGAGACAAATCCAGACATAAGCACCATCTCAGAGAATGATGAAAGGGTTTTGGGAAGCAAGTTTTATACTTCTCCCAGCGCATTGCCGCCACTAGAAATGCACATTTCAGGCCAAAATGGTCCGTCTCTCCTCTCTAATCAAAATAGCCATATTCTCACTTCGGTAGCTGGCTGCCGAGAATGCATGGCATCTGTACCTCAAGACGACTCAGGGACGGAGGGCAATGTTACTCAAGGCAATTCGGCAGCAGCACTCCATGCCCTGGAAGACAATTTAGCGCACACGGGCAGTGCATCTCAAAGCACGCTCAATAGAGGGAAGAAACACCGGCGTGCTTCTTCGGGGGTGTTCAAGGCAATCTCCCAAATACCCGTGGTCCCAAGGTAGCCGGAGTAATCCGCAAAGCCAAGGGAAAACAGATTCAGAAGGCAGGTTCACGGGATGCCTTTCCTTCACTCGAGAAGGAAAGTCTGACAATCCCTCCCAGGAAGATAGAGATCCGGAGTCGCCGCAGTCGCGTATGTCTGCTCAGTTTGTTAATGACGGCGCTGCTTGCAAAGGCACAGGCGATGATGCAACCCAAGTAGAAGGCCTCAAAAGTGAGGTTCAGGCTCTCAAAAGCAGATGCGATATACTCGAGAATACCGTCAAGAACCTGCAATCCATATGCGATACGCATCAGGGGATTCTTGAGACCTTTTGGCAGCAAATTGTAAACCTTCATGGGCACCAGGGAACGCTAGATTTGAGCTACCAAGGGGAAGAGTTTGAAGCTATGCCATAGTGTTTAGCTAATACGAAATACGAACCTTTCGGAGGGCAGAGAATATACACGCTCTGGGTCGATATGGGTGCCCACACGTGCAACTAGAGGGCCAATTAGATATGTAAAAAAGGGTCTATGTGAGATGGTCACTTTGCAGCCCTTTCTTCTATCAAGCCTACGGCCCAAAGTTGGCCAGCTCTAGCTCATCGGCAAGGGGTGGGCACGGGTGAGCATTTTTCTCGGCAGCCTTCCTGCTGCCTGCATGGCGCTAATTCGATAGCTCAGAATGGAACAGACTGTTGGAATTGGAGACATAATCTAAAATTGCGACGCTTTGGAGTTCTTTGACATCTAACTACTATAGTTGCGCGCATAACGAGAGCCCCTATATAGCGAGCAGCGCTCCTATACTTGTTTCACTCAGCCTCCTGCATCACCCGTCTCAAGGGGTCCCATCCCACTCGTCTCACCTCTTTCACCCACCACGGAGTAGGTGGTGTCATATCCATCGCAGGACGTGACACCCCATTCTCATCGGTCCACATCGCAACAATCTTAGGCAACTTGAACTGTGAAGTAAGAAGTAACCATTAGTATTGATAAGAGCTTCTTCGTTAGGGTACCTCTTACAGGGGGAGAAGGTCGAAGATCCTCGGGCAGCTTGCTGGCGCCTTTTTCCGCTGCTTGACGGAGAATTGATTTTATCCAGAGCTTCCAGCCGGTCTCTAAGCCAGCCTTGTTACGACTGTGTGCTTCAATTGCACTGCATGTGCCTGCGTCGGCATCGACGGCGCTGAGATGGTCGGTATCGACAGTGCTGAGATGGTCGGAAAGGCAGAAGTCGACCATTTTGTAGAGTGGAATGGGAAATGGCTGGAGGATTGGATAGTGAACGAGAAGAAATGGGGTTTTTATATACCTCCAGCCTGAGTGTGGATCCCACGCCCTTAAAATTTGCAACACCGCCCTTGGTGGACACACGCGCTGTGGATTGTGGATTTACTTTCAGTGTGGATCTATGTTCTTAGCATTTGTGTCGCTACCCTTGGTGGACAAATGCGCTATTGGTACCCGCTATTATTTTTAGGTAATGAGGAAGGATGACTAGAAGACATGGTGCGATATGGTCTACAAATGGGCCGCTCGGCAGCTGTCGCTAGCCCATCGGCATTGAATCTGTGCAGCTTTCATTGGCCCATGTGTGCTTATATGTTACGGACTGATCCTGTTTTGGACTGGACAAACGCTATATATCTAGATTCCCAGTTTGCGCTTCGTTCTGCCTTCTCTGCCTTAGCCCGTGCTTCGCGATTACGTACTGTTTCGATCGAGACCTCCTGAATACGAGGCTAAACTGTTCAGTTGTATCTTACTCGTGTACCGTGATTACGTGGACTGCTGGTTTGTCCTTGTTTTCATTTCTATACGTTTGAGCTCTGCTTCTTTGTTGCCGTGTTACCTACAATGACGTCGCGAGTAGATAAGCTCCTTGGCTTCTCTTCTCGCGTTGTCATTTTTATGTCTCGTGTTGTCAAGTTGGAGCGCGTTGTTTCAGCTCCACTTGTCGCGTTGTTATACATTTCCGTTGTCAACTTGTTGTGGCGATGTTGAACATTGACACTTCAAGTTGGGAACTTCAAATTGTTAACTTGAGGTTGGGAACTTCAATTGACAATTTGGAGTTAGGAACTCCTACGTAGTATTTACAAGTTGGGAACTAGTAGCGGTTGCTATGGGATTAGTAAGCTTCTAGAACTTGTATAAATAGCGTAGAAGTTTGATCGAGAAGCCCTAAGCTTCTCTTGAAATCCATTTCCTGTATTCCAGACTTCCCTGAGCCACCTAGAAGGGTTTGCTTCTAGCTCATCTCTACCACCGACCGACGAAGGAAAGCTTCACTAAGGCATACGTCTTTGCCTTAGTTCTAGAACCAGGACTCATTGAGTCATCAAGATCAAGGGTGCAAGCCTTGCGACAACTTGCGGCAGAGAGAGTTCACTATTATCTCTGGATCATCGTAGACCTCGCTCGATTAGCAAATCTCAGAAGGCGTTATACACATCCGCCAAGAAGGCAATAGACCAGGACTATTGGAAGGCAGTCTGCGCCCTATACTGTCTATAGAACGGGACACGCATCGCGTCATTAAAGGTCCAGATCGTTCACATTAACTAGGAGAAGTCCGACACTCTCAGAGTAAACAAGATCGGCAAAACCCGAACCAATATCTTCGCGTACAAACTCCGAGAAGGCTATCGCCGAATACGCTACAGGACGTAACACAAGAGAAGCTTCTCTACTGTACCAAGAAGATATGTCGTACCAGAAACTCGTGTTACACGATTTCGAGAACTTCAAAAGAATCACACCACGTGATAAAGCAGATTTGCCATTCGAGATCGCAGGAGCAGCGATATGGCAGGAACCAGGAGAGTCGCCGAATCACCGACTCATACCACCAAGTTACTTCATTCTATGCAATGACGATCGACAATATCCCATTGAATTAATCAATAATGAATGGTACTTTATTGAATGGGACGACAAGGACCACCCCGGGTATTGGGTACACCCAGACAAGAAACTTCAGCAAGGGGATTACAATCTAGGATGGGTCGGACGGAGCTTTACCCCTACGACATATCTACCAAGGACTAGAGCTGAGACAACCAGCACCCAGGCTGATGTTTCGGATAAAGAAGATAATGACGATCACGAAGATGTCATGGACAAGAACCCAGAACAAACCGAAGCACTGGCTGAAGACCTCTTTCAGCGATCTCAAGTACAAGGAATTCTTGAAGAAATAGATCCTGGCCAAGACCGAACACATTACCTCCCAACTTTCGTACCGTCGGGAAGTAAACTCAAACCAGTATCTATTAACCCAATGCCACAACCAAAGATGGTCAGAATAGCTTCCGGGAGGACAGAAGAAGTTAACATCTCGGCTACTACCGATGCAACCAAACTCATCACGAATGCCATTAAAGTAGATGGAAGCCTAAAAGGAAAGGTTCCAGATGCCTTTGATGGAGACCGAACCAAAACGCAAAGGTTCATGAATGCCTTTGACCTCTTTTGGATGAATAATGAGGACAACTCCCATATGAAAAATCCTTACAAGAGATGCACGTACTTCCTTGGATTATTCGAAGGATCTAAAGTGGAGAACTGGGTGGAGAACCAAACTACTACCCTTCGAGAAAAGACCACAAGGATGACAAACAGGATCGCAAAGAATGATGAAGAATTATGGGAAGATCTCAAGAATGAGTTTGTAAATGCATACGCACACACAGGGAGAATTGAAGAAGCTAGAATGGCGCTTCAAACCCTCAAAATGCAAGGAGAACAAATCGATGAATTCATTGCCGAATTTGAAATACTGCTCAAACGAGGCGAAATCCCCCGAACCGATGTAGGGGCCCTTCAAATCTTCAAGAAAGGACTCCACCGAGGAATTCTATCCGCCTTATTAAAGAAACCAACGGTCCCAGATGGAATTGATCAATGGGAAGAAGAAGCCCGACAGGAAGTCAGACGACTAGGGATATATCGGGAAGCTATGGCAGCAAATAAAAATCCCACATATACAGAACCCAGTTGGCGAGAGAAGTTTAAGAGCTTCTCAAAGAAGAAGAAGGACCAGGCGGTTCCAATGGAAATCGATGCAGCTAGATTCAATGATGACCCGAAGAAGAAAGGGGAAATTGATCGCCTTCGAAAAGAAGGAAGATGTTACAAATGCAGTCAGCAAGGACATCTTAAAAGAAATTGCCCAGAATGGGGGAAGGACAAGAAAGGACAACCACCACCTTATCCACACAAAGCCCGCACTACTAATGTGGGATTACCAAAGAAAGTAGAAGAAGATGAAATGCAACCATCCAAAGATGTTACGCGCAGGGGACCCATTACTAGATTGGATTGGAGCCTTACTATCGGACACTACCCGTAGTATGCAGGAGACTGAACGATTATGTATTTTTGCGACCCATATCATTGACTCGTGCCCCTCTGATCCATACACCCTTATACGGTGTGACTCGTCTTCTAAATGACTCATAGTAAAACCACCCAAAACCCTTATTTAGTAATTAGAATCTTGTAGAGATCCGACCGTTACTACGATTATCTATAACGTGTTATCTGGCTTGCTTTAGGGCAGTTACTTATGAACGCCAACCACAGCTGACGACCCGGAACATAAGAGGAATAGAAGAGGACAATAGATCACTCACTTATGGAGGCCGACTGTTAACTTCTATTCCTCATACTCATACACACTATACGACACCGCGTTTACGCCCCCAGATCCCATATAAGTAGTAAACTCTACTCTTTGGTGCTGTAGTGTCCTATCCCTGATTAGGGGTGAGTTCAGGGGTCCACAATATCGCGTTTACAGTGTGGCCTGATAGAATTCGTAATTTATTACTTCCGAAACATGTATATAAACCCACCTTTGACGTCGAGAAGCCCTAAGCTTCTCTTGGAAATCAATCCCCTGTTTTCCATACTCAGACCCATCTAAAGGGGAAAGCCTTTAGCTCATCTCTTACCCAGAACACTCTACGAAGCTCAAAAGAAAGTTTGATAGAGATTGGACTCGAGGAGGACTTTCACTTCTCTTCGAATTCATTCCCTATCGTGGAAAAAGTTACGATCACTTGTCATAACCTTTTTCTACGACTTGTAGACAGTGTTGTAGTGGTAACCAAACTATTACAATATTGTCTTCAAGGACGGCATTGTTGTTTGGTAATCAATACTACTAAACAACTCGGTCGCCCTTACGAACCATAGAGGTTATTAGAAGACCTTGTTATCGATTAGCATTATATCTACTATATCAAAGTAGACTAGTGGAGTTATATCATTACGAACCCACCGTAGAAGAGAACTTACCAGACATAGTGATCAGAGGATATACAATCCAGCTGCAACCTAGCAGAGCGTACCTCCTACAGTATTATAGCGACGATTCTCTATTGATACGGCTCTACACAAGGAGGAGAACCCCTAGAAGGAATTAAAGACAACTCCAGTTGTTCTACAAGCACCAGCTTGCGCTTATCAAGTATAAGTGGTATCAGAAGGATCCATATCAGATCAATCGTACGGCTATCGCCAGAATACGCACAGGGCGTAACACAAGAGAAGCTTCTTTTAAAAAAGAAAAACAAGAAGATATGGCCTATCAGAACATAACAAAAGAATTTTCAGAAGAACGTGAATATCAAGTTCCTAACAGACTCGAAGACGACCTCCCCCCGAAATCAAAGGAAATGGTGCAATATGGTTTGACCCAGGGACTTCTTCCAATGGGTACAGCATCCCAGCTGGATATCATATTCAGAAAGATAATGTTTCCTATCCCGTTGAATTTATCAACGACCAATGGTATTCCATTAATTGGGACGATACCGAGCGCTTCCATGGATATTGGGTACGCCCATCAAACCTTCTTGAACAAGGGCTCTTCGATCTTGGATGGATTGGAAAAACAATAACATCTGCGCTATTAATACCAAGGACAAGGCAGAAACTACCAGCACTAGAGCAGATGAAGATTCAGACAAAGAAAAGGAATTAGAAGACGAAGGAGTGGATCAAAATCCAGAACTTACCGAAAGATTGGCTGATGAATTCGCCCTGCAATCAAATGTGCTAGGATTAGCAGAAGAACTTGATCCTACCCAAGATCGTACCCACTACATGCCCAATGTATTACCATCTGCAAGGAGCATGGCACCCACTTCCATTAATTACGGGACTACTCGCAATCCACCAAATGTCAGAATAGCATCCGCTCGAGTGGAACAAGAGGATACTATTGCAGCAACTACCACCACAGACGTCACCAAAATAATTAAAGACGCCATCAAAAATGATGGAGGACTTAAAGGGAGAATACCTGAACCATTCACGGGCGATAGGACCAAGACTGTGGCCTTTATGAATGCCTTCGACCTATTTTGGATGACCAACGAAGATAACAACTATATGAAGAACCCGTACAAACGCTGTACCTACTTCCTAGGATTGATGGAAGGACCTCTACTCGAAGATTGGGTAGTACAATACACCACTGAACTAAGGGAAAAGACGACTCGTTCATCAGACAAGATTTCTAAAGCTGATGAACAACTCTGGGAAGATCTCAAGGAAGCCTTCAAACGATCGTTTGCCCATACCAGCCAAATAGAAGATTCCCGTACCCAATTGGAAAAATTACGCATGAAAGAATTCGAAATCGACCAATATATTGCCAAATTTGAGAATCTCCTTAATAAGGGAGCCATCCCCCGAACAGAAGTCGGTGCATTGGCAAAGTTCAAAGAAGGACTTGACCCCGGATTCTTTCTGGAGTCTTAAGACGAGACGTCGTACCCACGACCATCGATGAATGGGAAGAATCCTCGCGAAAAGAAGTCCGACGAATGGACCAATATAGAGAAGCCATGGCCGCTAATAAGAATCTGAAAACGGCCCCCAAATTTACTAAATGGAGGAACCGATTGCAAGCATTCAAGAAGACACGGGATGAAGCGGTCCCAATGGAGATAGATGCAGCAAAACTCTCTAACCCGAAAAGGTTAAAGAAATTGAAAGGTTCAAGAAAGAGGGACGGTGCTTCAAATGTCGAAACCAAGGACACATCAAACGAAATTGTCCCGAATGGGGCAAAGAGAAACAACCTAAACCTCCCCCATATCAGCCTAAGGTTCGAACGGCCACTTCTTCCCCCTTACTGTGAAGAAAGAAGAAGAAGAGGATCCTAAGCCAAAAACTCAAGACCTAGAACAACTTGCCAGAACTATGAGGACCCTAGATGAAAATAAAACAGAAGAACTGTTCAATCTCATTATGGATGCCGATTCGGATTTTTAGAAACACCCTTGCATGCGGTCGCTGCTAGGGTGTTGTCAGTGTCTAGAGGAACTAGTAGCCATGAGAATGCTCTCAATATAGATGTGCTGTTGCTTCCGACACAAAAGACCGAATCAGCCCTCTTGGATAGTGGTGCCACGGAAAATTTTATTGATCCTGAAACAGTGGATGACCTCCGCCTCCCCATTATAACATTGCCACAAACCAGAATCATCCATAATATCGATGGGACCCATAATAAAGCTGGCAATATCACACACGCCTGCCCCTTGCAAGTACAATGGGGAGGACAAACTTATAAAGCCAATTTTTACATCACAAACTTAGGACAAGACCGAATCATATTTGGGTTCCCCTTCCTACAACATTTTAATCCAAACATAAATTGGAAACAAAAGACCTTAGCCACAAAAGGGAGAATCCTTTTAACATCACAATCCCCCTTAAACACCGATGGCTGCTCTGGAAAAAGGACAATTACCGAATACCAAAGGAAAGCCTAAAAAAGGCCACTTTCGCACAAAAATGGGCAGCCTCGGCTGACAGACAAAAGGCGCATCTTAAAGAGGACGAATTGCCAGAGAAATATCGAAGACACTATCAAGTGTTCTCAGAAGAAGGAGCAAGGCGCCTACCTCCTTCACGGATAGAAGACATGGCAATTACATTTAAGGAAGATGCTCCAGAACAACTTGATTGCAAAGTTTATCCCTTAACAGCTAAAGAGCTCAAGGTCCTTCGCGAAACCTTGAATGAGGACTTGGAAAAGGGATATATCAAACATGGAACTTCGTCTTATGTGTCCCCAATATTCTTTATACCAAAGAAGGACCAAGGAGAACTCCGTATGGTGATCGACTACCGGAAACTTAATGATATCACCAAAAAGGACTTCTATCCCTTACCCAACTTACGGACCGAACTGGAAAAATTGTCGCATCACAAATTATTTTCCAAATTTGATGTCAGAGCGGGGTATAACAACATTCGAATCAAAGAAGAAGATCAATACAAGGCGGCCTTCAAAACCCCATTAGGGACCTTTATCCCTACAGTCATGACCTTCGGGTTTTGTAATGCCCATCAATCTTCCAAAGAGCTATGAACCGTGACCTGGAAACTCTCAAACAGAAATACCCTGACAACTTTGCAAATTATATGGATGATGTAGGGGTCGGTACCGATGATACCACCGAAGGAAGGAAGCTGCACGAACAAATAATACACGATTTCCTCGATGTACTGGAGAAACACTCCTATTTCCTGAAGGTGTCCAAGTGTGAATTTGAAAAGGGCACCATGGAGTTTTTGGGGTTCCGTGTTGGGATGGGCACCGTACGCATCGATCCCACAAAAATAGGAGGGATTACGGATTGGCCTAGAACCTTACATTCAGTTAAAGAAGTACGACAAATCTTAGGGGTTCTGGGGTACCAAAGGGCATTTATACAAGATTATGCAAGGTTGGCGAAACCACTCAACGATCTACTCAAAAAAGGAAAGAAATTCGAATGGACCAACCAATGTACAGAAGCCCTTAACGCCCTCATTGACCAAGTAACGCAAGACCCTGTGCTAACTGCACCAAACCCGGAGATACCCTTCGAATTAGAGACTGATGCATCGGCATATGCCGTTGGAGCAGTATTGTTTCAACCAGACGAAAGAGGGAAACGTCTGGCCATTGGA
Organism: Russula griseocarnosa; assembly: GCA_022884055.1. Lineage (NCBI taxonomy): Eukaryota > Fungi > Basidiomycota > Agaricomycetes > Russulales > Russulaceae > Russula > Russula griseocarnosa. Next base: position 272,855 of record JAGKRU010000020.1, on the reverse strand, counting down.
TATGCCTCTAGAACCCTTAACGCCGCTGAAAGGAATTACGACATTTGGGACCGAGAATTCTTAGGGCTTATTTTTGGACTCACATATTGGAGACATCTTTTATGTGGAACCAAACACCCCGTAAAGGTCTTTGTAGACCATGCCAACTTGTTGCATTATCGACACCCCCAAAAGGTTAACCGAAGAGTTGCCCGATATATCCTTACCCTGGCCGATTATAACATCCAACTCCAACATAGAGCTGGACCGCAGAATAAAGCTGACGCTCTTTCCCGAAGACCCGACTACGACCAAGGAGAAGAGGATAATCAGGAAGTCACACCTCTCCCACCTTACCTGTTCGGAGATAAGATACGGTCGGCCGCCTTAGATGCGTTAGTAGAAGAATCCCAACAAAAACTGCAGAATCTCTTCGAAAAGTTAGAACATACACACGGATGGACCTTACAAGATGGCCTTTGGAAGAAGGACGGACGAGTTGCCGTCCATGAAGAGACCATCAAAGCCCAGATCCTGAAAGAGCATTATGACCATCCAATAGCTGGGCATCCAGGGGCAGCATCTACCTATTTCTCGATAAGAAATAAATATTGGTGGCCAAATATGAAGGATTGGATTCGGCAATATGTAAAAGGGTGTGGCACTTGTCAACAAAATAAAACCAACACCCGACCCTCAAAACCGCCACTATATCCCATTACACCAAAACAGGATGCCAAACCCTTCGAAACCATATCAATGGATTGGATCACCAAACTCCCCCATCTGAAGGGAATGATGCCATACTTACCATTACCGACCATGACTGCTCTAAGGCGGTCTTACTATTCCCATGTAAGGAAAGTATGGGCACCCAGGAATTGGCGAAACTATATGTCAAAGAAGTGTTCCCCATTTTGGAATACCTTCCCGAATCATTTCAGATTGAGATACGCGCCTCACGTCCGCACTAGCAAAAGAAATATGCCAAGAAGCCAAAATAGAGCAGAATATCAGTACCGCCTATCACCCACAAACGGACGGACAATCAGAACGTACCAATCAAACTCTTGAAACTTATCTTAGGATCTTTTGCAACGAAGAACAAACCGACTGGAGTGAATGGATCCCCTTGCCCAATATGCCTTGAATGCTCGACCATCCGCCACCACCAAGATTCCCCTTTTCAAGCTCTTATTGGGGTAATACCTAGAGGGCAAGTAGATCACGAAGATTCAAACATCCCAGTTCAAGAACGATCGAAACATCTCAAACACCTTCGAGAACGGATCCATGATGCAATACTCCACAGCCAAATGATGATGATTAAAGATACCGCATTTAAAGCGTATCAGGTCGGAGATCAAGTCTGGTTAGATGCAAGGAACCTTAAAACGACTCACCCAACCCACAAGTTGAGGGCGAAACGCTATGGACCTTTTAAGGTAATTGACGTCATTAGCCACATTGCTTATCGACTTCAATTACCCCCATCATGGAAGATCCACAATGTCTTTCATGCATCCTACCTATCTCCTTACAATGAAACACCACAGCATGGTCCCAATTTCTTGGAACCGCCCCCTGACATCATAGAAGGAGAACCCGAATGGGAAGTGGAGTCCATAGTCGGAACAAGACTCTTTGGACGAAAGAAAGTTCGACAGTACCGTGTCCATTGGAAAGGATATTCAGATGCCCATGACAGTTGGGAACCTGAAAAGAACATCCACGCCCCCGAACTTATTCAAGCTTACATGAAGCAACACGAGGCTATAAGAAGCCTACGAATCCAAGAAGGCGAACCCATGTCCAATCTTCCTATAGAAGTCCAAGAAGCCATTAAAGCCTACAATACCCGACAACGAGAGTCCACTAGCGCACAAATCCCAATTTCAGAACCCGTAGATCTCCCCTTATCCCCGCTAAGATTCAGAACCCCCGAAGTACTCGCTGCCGTACAGTCCAGAACTCTGATCGAAGCTATCGGCTCTATTCACCCTAAGCTGGAAGAGATAAGACGACAAACTGGCCAAATCACAGAAGAACCGGAAACCCAACAAGAAGCCCTGCCTCCTTTGGGAACCACTACCGAGACAGACCAAAATAGAAGTCCAAGCTACCCTGAGCGACACCGAGACTCACACAGCCCCATACCAGATCGAGTTGGTTACTCGTATTACCCCAAAGCCACCTACGAGTCCCAGGCCCTCTTGGGAGACCCTCTAGCCGACAATGTTACTGGTCTTGGTAATCCTAATATTCACATGGATGGCCCTGCGGACACTACTCCTGATCCTCCTTGGTTCCGAAAACCCGGACCCACCATTCTGCCCGACATCCAGGGTGTAGATTCTGACGGCCAAACTATAGACCTCCCTTTCATGAGATATGCCCTAATTGACAACAATCCGATGCTGCTCGGGACGATGGAACGAGACCGAGAAGTATATGGAACTTATCTCGAAGCCCGTCCTAATCCCTCTATCCCCCTATTATGGGAGTAGATGACGAACAACTCGACCCTCTCTGCCTAGACCACCCCTTCAACTGGCCATTAAACCTAGCCCTATATTCCTTAGGAGATGCCGGGATTATTGCTGATGTACACCGATATAGAACTGCCTACCCAAAGCTCAAGGAGCTGAAACGCGAGAATGCTCGGATCAACAAAATTATCGAAGCCGTGTTGAAGGAGCAAGAAGAACATGTCAAGGAACTCATGACATTTCTAAATGAAGTACAAGGGATAAGGGCCAGGCTCAGTAATGCGAGAGTGATGACCAGACTCCACCCGATCCTACTACGTATGGCGGTAGAAAGGGACATCCCCAATCCCTACTACCCACATACTTATAAGACACCCCACTCGACGAGTAACAGACCCCCAACTCCTTACCCAAGAGCCGACGAACAGGACACTAACGAGGACACCCCTACACCAGAAGTTCATCTGGTTCCCCTCCACGAATTTCTGACTATTCCGCCGGTAATCCAAGAGGACCCCATCATCGACCAGTACCCTTCGACGAACCCATGCCGCGGTACGAAAAAGTCAGCTTCCCGGCCCCAGGACCCAAAGGCAAACTCCCTGGCCTCCGTAAGTGTCACTATTGTCGGGAGCCAGGCCATTGGAATTGGGACTGCCCCGCACCCCACCGAAAGTGCCCAAACGTAGGGCGCTGTATAGTCCCCCTTAAACACCCCCACTTCGATAAGGCGTGCGAGATGGGGGGACGTACCCGATTCAATAACCATATCGAGGAGTGCGATCTTCGTCACAAATTGAAGCGCACAAAGAGTAAGAAGGCTCGTCAGTCTTCGCCACCCTCTCCCCCTCCTCCTACAAATACGACTTCGCCCGCTGGGACGCCAGAGCCCTCCTTTGACCCCACTACACCCTCTGGCAGTTTACTCTTTGCGCCTAACCCCACCGCCCTAGCCTATCCCGAATTCGAACCATCCCCCTATCAAGCAGCTAATGAAGGAGGCGGATGGGGTATCGGCGAAGTACAAGGAAGTGGATGGGGAGATACTACCGGATGGGGTACTGACTTGCCCCCCTTCATTACAACGACGCCTACCCAACCACCGCCACCGACTCTTACTATCAAGAGTCCGAAGACACGGCCCGATATAACCTCCTCAATTACGCAGAGGAAGATCTGCCAGGGCTGTTTACTATTATGACTTTGACCCCCTTGCACCCAACGCTAACCACCTTCTCTGAACTATCGGCTCGGCTATTGACTTCCCCATCCTCCCACAAGACAACGTCAGCAACTTGGGAGTCACTGGCTAGAGAAGGGGTAATGTTACGCGCAGGGGACCCATTACTAGATTGGATTGGAGCCTTACTATCGGACACTACCCGTAGTATGCAGGAGACTGAACGATTATGTATTTTTGCGACCCATATCATTGACTCGTGCCCCTCTGATCCATACACCCTTATACGGTGTGACTCGTCTTCTAAATGACTCATAGTAAAACCACCCAAAACCCTTATTTAGTAATTAGAATCTTGTAGAGATCCGACCGTTACTACGATTATCTATAACGTGTTATCTGGCTTGCTTTAGGGCAGTTACTTATGAACGCCAACCACAGCTGACGACCCGGAACATAAGAGGAATAGAAGAGGACAATAGATCACTCACTTATGGAGGCCGACTGTTAACTTCTATTCCTCATACTCATACACACTATACGACACCGCGTTTACGCCCCAGATCCCATATAAGTAGTAAACTCTACTCTTTGGTGCTGTAGTGTCCTATCCCTGATTAGGGGTGAGTTCAGGGGTCCACAATATCGCGTTTACAGTGTGGCCTGATAGAATTCGTAATTTATTACTTCCGAAACATGTATATAAACCCACCTTTGACGTCGAGAAGCCCTAAGCTTCTCTTGGAAATCAATCCCCTGTTTTCCATACTCAGACCCATCTAAAGGGGAAAGCCTTTAGCTCATCTCTTACCCAGAACACTCTACGAAGCTCAAAAGAAAGTTTGATAGAGATTGGACTCGAGGAGGACTTTCACTTCTCTTCGAATTCATTCCCTATCGTGGAAAAAGTTACGATCACTTGTCATAACCTTTTTCTACGACTTGTAGACAGTGTTGTAGTGGTAACCAAACTATTACAATATTGTCTTCAAGGACGGCATTGTTGTTTGGTAATCAATACTACTAAACAACTCGGTCGCCCTTACGAACCATAGAGGTTATTAGAAGACCTTGTTATCGATTAGCATTATATCTACTATATCAAAGTAGACTAGTGGAGTTATATCATTACGAACCCACCGTAGAAGAGAACTTACCAGACATAGTGATCAGAGGATATACAATCCAGCTGCAACCTAGCAGAGCGTACCTCCTACAGTATTATAGCGACGATTCTCTATTGATACGGCTCTACACAAGGAGGAGAACCCTAGAAGGAATTAAAGACAACTCCAGTTGTTCTACAAGCACCAGCTTGCGCTTATCAAGTATAAGTGGTATCAGAAGGATCCATATCAGATCAATCGTACGGCTATCGCCAGAATACGCACAGGGCGTAACAAAAGACCCCGAAGATCTGAAACATCTAGCCCAGAGCATGCAAACTCTAGATGCGAGCAAGACTGAAGAATTGTTTAACCTTATCATGGACGGAGAGGATTTTTAGAGTCACCCTCACAGGCGGTCGCTGCTAGGGTGTTATCTGTGTCGCGAGGAACTAGTAACCATACAAATGCGCTCAATATAGACATGGTTATGACTACGACACAAAAGACCGAATTCGCGCTCCTTGATAGTGGAGCAACGGAAAACTTTATTGATCCCCGAACCGTTGAACAACTCAGGCTACCAATCAGGAGGCTTGATATCCCCAGAATCATCTATAATATCGATGGAACACTTAACAAAGCCGGAAGTATTATCAATTATTGTCCTCTCAAAATTAAACTGGGACACAAGGAACACGACATGGACTTCTATGTCACCGACCTAGGGCAAGATCGGATAATTTTAGGATTCCCCTTTTTACAAGAATATGAACCAACCATTGATTGGGGAAATAAAACCCTAAAACCTCCGCAAAAGGTTTTTATGACCCCCAAAAACCTATGGGAACACAGATGGAGGGTATGGAAGGTGGATGGGTATAGGATACCAAAGGAATTATTGCGAAAAACAACTTTCGCACAACAATGGGCAGCTAAGGCCGAAGAACTCAAACAGCGCCTCAAGGAAAAAGATGTTCCAACAAAGTACCAACAACATAAACAGGTCTTTTCTGAAGAAGGAGCTCGAAGACTTCCTCCATCCAGGGAAGAAGACATGGCCATTCCTCTAAAAGATACTGCACCAGAACAATTAGACTGCAAGGTCTACCCTTTATCCACAAAAGAAATAGACGTCCTTCGACAGACTCTTAACGAGGATCTGGAAAAGGGATACATTCGACACGGCACTTCATCCTATGTATCACCTATCTTCTTCATCCCGAAGAAGGATGGAGAGGAACTAAGAATGGTCATTGACTATCGAAAATTAAATGACATTACCAAGAAGGACTTCTATCCACTCCCAAACCTACGGACCGAATTGGAAAAACTTTCACATCATAAACTCTTTTCCAAATTTGATGTCCGTGCAGGATACAATAACATCCACATTAGAGAAGAAGACCAATATAAAGCTGCCTTCAAGACTCCCTTAGGAACGTTTATTCCAACCGTAATGACATTTGGATTTTGTAACGCACCTTCAATTTTTCAACGAGCCATGAATCGAGATCTCGAGCCCTTGAAACAAAAATACCCCAATAACTTTGCGAACTATATGGATGATGTCGCAATAGGAACAGAAGACACTCCCGATGGAAGGACCTTACATGAACAAATTGTTCATGAGTTCTTAGAAATTTTACAAAGGCACTCATACTTCCTCAAAGTGTCAAAATGCGAATTCGAGAAAAATACTATGGAGTTCCTAGGATTCAAAGTTGGACACGGAACGGTCTGAATTGATCCAACAAAAATTGGTGGAATTGTCGACTGGCCAAGAGAACTTCACTCAGTCAAAGAAGTTAGGCAAATTTTAGGGGTTCTCGGATACCAAAGAGCCTTTATTCAAGATTACGCCAAACTGGCTAGACCACTGAATGACCTACTCAAGAAAGGAATAAAGTTCCAATGGACTTCCGAATGTACCAAGGCCTTGGATACTCTTATCAAGCAAGTGGAACAAGACCCAGTCCTGGTAGCACCCAACGGAGACGAACCCTTCGAATTAGAAACGGATGCCTCTGCTTATGCTGTAGGAGCAGCTCTTTTCCAAAAAGATGATAGAGGAAAGAGGAAGGCCATAGGTTACGCCTCAAAAACACTTAATGCCGCCGAAAGGAATTATGATATCTGGGATAGGGAATTCCTAGGACTCATATTTGGCCTAACTTACTGACGCCACCTTCTAAGTGGAACAAGACATCCTGTAAGTCTTTGTAGACCACGCAAACTTACTCCATTACCGACATCCACAAAAGGTTAACCGAAGGGTTGCCAGATATATCTTGACGCTGGCTGATTACAATATCACTCTGCAACATCGTCCCAGACCCCAAAACCGGGCTGATGCGTTGTCACGAAGGCCCGATTATGATCATGGAGGAGAAGATAACACCGAAGTAACCCCATTACCTTCTTATCTTTTTGGGGAAAACCTCCGATCAGCAACCTTAGACGCGATTATCGAACAAGCACAAAAAGGGGAAGAAGAAGAGTTCCAGCGCCTCGAACAAACTCATGGATGGACAAAAGATAACGGACACTGGAAAAAGGAAGGAAAAATCGTGATACTTTCTGAGCCAGTGAGGACTAAGGTCCTTTTGGAGCATCATGATCACCCTACGGCAGGACACTCAGGAGCAGCGACTTCTTATTTTTTGGTACGAAGGAAATATTGGTGGCCAAAAATGAAGGAATGGATCCAACAATACGTAAAAGGGTGTGGTACTTGTCAGCAAAATAAGACAAACACTAGACCACAGAAACCACCGCTTTATCCCATTACCCCTGAGGAAAATGCCGCCCCCTTCGAAACTATAGCGATGGATTGGATCACAAAATTACCACTTTCATCGGGATACGACTCAATCCTTACAATCACCGACCACGATTGCTCAAAAGCCGTACTACTCTTTCCATGTAAAGAAACAATGACCACAGAAGAACTGGCCAAGTTATATTACAAAGATGTGTTTCGTCATTACGGGGTCCCAAAGAAGATCATATCGGATAGAGACCCACGTCTTACCTCAACTCTAGCCAAGGCGATCTGCGAAGAAGCTGGGATTGAACAAAATATCAGTACAGCATATCATCCCCAAACAGACGGACAATCGGAAAGAACTAATCAAACATTGGAAACATACCTTCGGATCTTCTGCAACGAACAACAGGATGACTGGGCCAAGTGGATACCATTGGCCCAATATGCAATGAATTCGAGACCGTCACACACCACCAAGATCCCACCATACGAGGCACTTATTGGAGTAATCCCTCGAGCCCAGATTGATCATAATAAGTCTGACACCCCGCTCCAAGGACGAAAAGAGCATCTCATCCAAACTAGAAAAAGGATACACGATGCTATACTCCACAGCCAAATGCTCATGATCAAAGATACCGCGTTCAAACCTCATCAGATTGGAGATCGTGTTTGGTTAGATGCGAAAAACCTCAAAACTACACACCCGACACACAAATTAAGAGCAAAGAGATACGGACCTTTTACTATCAAAAACGTCATATCAAACGTGGCGTACCAACTCCAATTACCAACGTCATGGAAGATTCATAATGTGTTCCATGCTTCTTATCTGTCACCATATAAGGAAACAAGAGAACATGGTCCTAACTTTTTGGAACCCCCCCCTGACGTCATAGAAGGAGAACCCGAATGGGAAATTGAATCCGTGATAGGAACACGACTATTTGGAAGAAACAAGAAGCGTCAATACCGCATACGATGGAAAGGGTACTCCGATGCTCATGACAGTTGGGAACCTGAAGAGAACATCCACGCTCAAGAACTTATTGACCAGTTCAACCAGAGAAGGTGAACAGTTATAAGGGCCACGAGGATCGATAACGAATGACAGATGCCCACCCAACCCCCTAAGTTCCGCTTCTCTCATATAGAACCACCTTCCCAGAACCGACCTATCGACCTACCTTCTTCCCCGATTACGGACAAAACCCCAGAAATCCTTGCCCAGGCACAGTCTGAAGTCTTCCAGTTATCAGCACCGTACATCACTGCTAAATTAAATGAAGTTCTCAAGGAAGAAAAAGACCGCAGGGAAACAAACGAAGACCAACCCGGTGAACCAATGGTGGGAACTGAAACCCAAGGAAACCCAACTGACCACGACAATCACCCTGAAGGAAGCCGACCACGACCTCAACCCCATTCAGATAGAATCATATACCCGGATAACACCCGGGAAGCCGCTAAATCCACCGAGCTTCTCCGAGACCCTATAGCTAACTATGTTAATAAGATGGGTCACCCTGATTTGCACATGGACGGGACTAGTGATCTGGTGCCTGATCCTCCCTGGTTTACTAAACCCTCCGATGCCATTGTACCCTCGGTCCAGGCTGTTGATGCCTCCAGGAGAACTATCGAACTACCCTACATCCGCTACGCCCTCATCGATAACAACCCAATGCTTCTAGGAACTGCCGGCCGGAACCTAGACGTATACGGTGACTACCTCACAGCCGTGGCCGCTCCAAGAATCAAACCAGTAGCCAACCTCGACGAAGACCTAGAAGGGCTTTATCTGGACTACCCGTTCAACTGGACCCTAAACCTGGCACTCTACCATATGGGGGATGCCGGAGTACTAGCTGACGTTCATCGGTATAGGACCGCCTACCTTCGTCTTCAAAGTCTCCGGAAGGAGAACACCCTACTCACCCAGATCTTAGAAGGGGTCGTGAAAGAACAAGAAGAACACAACAAAGAGATTGCACTCTTCTTGGGAGAGGTCAGCTCTGTTAGGAAGCGGCTCCAAGAGGCCAAAGTCATGTCTCGATTGGCCCATGTGATGAACCGAATGGTGATCGAAGGAGAAATTACCAACCCCATCTACCCACAGACGTATAAAGAGACCAAGGAGCCCACCGAAGACTACCAACCAACACCAGTACTACGACCTACCAACCCAGACCCAGAATCCATAGCCTCTACTCCGCACACCCCATACACCCCAGAAATCGAAATGGCCCCACCAACGCTCCCAGTACCTCCCCGCGTAGCAGACTATACCGCAGGCAACTCTCGAGGACCTCACCACCAACCTCTGGCACATGACGACATGGGATGGCACCCCCTCCTGTCACTAACACCAGAGATAGGTTTCCAGGGATAGGAGGTGTTTCTATTGCAATAGGAGGGGACATTGGAATTTTGACTGTAACGTTCCCCACACCAAATGCCTAGACGACGGGAGGTGTGTAGTCCCCTTGAAGCACCCTAACTTCATAAAGCCGTGCGCCATGGCCACCAACTTTAAGGGCGTCGCGGCCAGAAACGCAAGGCCAAGAGGGACGCCGCAAGGGCCAGCAAGAGCGCGCGGGCCGACACTCCCCATCCCCAACATGACGAGAACATGCCGCCGGCGGACAGCGTGCTGTTCTCCCCAACCCTACCGATACGTCATTCGCCCCGTCGCCCTACCAAGGGCCATCGCCTCCCCAGGACAATGGGGAATGACACGTGGGGGTCGACTGGTCCCAAGCACCAGAAACCCCCTTTTTCAACCCGCACCCATTCACCCCACGCTCAAGGAGCTCAATGAGCTCCCAGAAATCAAGGCCCTCGACGACCTCCTCCAATACGCCGAGGAGGACCTTCCAGGGGCCATTTACCATTACGACGAGGACCCCTTTGCGCCCACCAGCGCGGCCGTGGCTTCGACCCTCGCCTTCGACAGCAGCCTCACGAGGAGGTTTAGAGACATGGGAGTCTCTGGCTAGGGAGGGGGTAATGTTACGGACTGATCCTGTTTTGGACTGGACAAACGCTATGTATCTAGATTCCCAGTTTGCGCTTCGTTCTGCCTTCTCTGCCTTAGCCCGTGCTTCGCGATTACATACTGTTTCGATCAAGACCTCCTGAATACGAGGCTAAACTGTTCAGTTGTATCTTACTCGTGTACCGTGATTACGTGGACTGCTGGTTTGTCCTTGTTTTCATTTCTATACGTTTGAGCTCTGCTTCTTTGTTGCCGTGTTACCTACAATGATGTCGCGAGTAGATAAGCTCCTTGGCTTCTCTTCTCGCGTTGTCATTTTTATGTCTCGTGTTGTCAAGTTGGAGCGCGTTGTTTCAGCTCCACTTGTCGCGTTGTTATACATTTCCGTTGTCAACTTGTTGTGGCGATGTTGAACATTGACACTTCAAGTTGGGAACTTCAAATTGTTAACTTGAGGTTGGGAACTTCAATTGACAATTTGGAGTTAGGAACTCCTACGTAGTATTTACAAGTTGGGAACTAGTAGCGGTTGCTATGGGATTAGTAAGCTTCTAGAACTTGTATAAATAGCGTAGAAGTTTGATCGAGAAGCCCTAAGCTTCTCTTGAAATCCATTTCCTGTATTCCAGACTTCCCTGAGCCACCTAGAAGGGTTTGCTTCTAGCTCATCTCTACCACCGACCGACGAAGGAAAGCTTCACTAAGGCATACGTCTTTGCCTTAGTTCTAGAACCAGGACTCATTGAGTCATCAAGATCAAGGGTGCAAGCCTTGCGACAACTTGCGGCAGAGAGAGTTCACTATTATCTCTGGATCATCGTAGACCTCGCTCGATTAGCAAATCTCAGAAGGCGTTATACACATCCGCCAAGAAGGCAATAGACCAGGACTATTGGAAGGCAGTCTGCGCCCTATACTGTCTATAGAACGGGACACGCATCGCGTCATTAAAGGTCCAGATCGTTCACATTAACTAGGAGAAGTCCGACACTCTCAGAGTAAACAAGATTGGCAAAACCCGAACCAATATCTTCGCATACAAACTCCGAGAAGGCTATCGCCGAATACGCTACAGGACGTAACATTATATGGGAAATGTGAAGGAAAGGGCAGCAAGAACACAAGGGCGCGAGATACGAAAGGGAGAAAAAAATCAACATGGTCACGTGAGGACAGGTGCTCCGATGATAGCGTAGTTGGCCAACGTTTCACACAAATATTGGGGGCAAATAAGGGGATCTAAGAAGGGGATGGAAGTCTAATGGAATGAGGTCGTACGACCTTAGCAAAATCGGGAGGCGGGTGCCTCTTAAGCAAATCATTAAACCTGAAATCCGCCTGCATAGCCATTGAATGCCACATGGCACTTTGTCTTGCCGCCCATGCGGCGTGCCCTGGATGTGTTCAGGGCTCAATGAGCTCTTTCTTCTTTTGCCAAAATTGCTCCTGATGTTGAAAAAATCTGACAGCAGATCCCATCTCAACTTGGAGACACTGGAGCTCTTCGATCCACCGTGCCTTTTGAGCTTTAGCCCTCAGCCAGTGCACTTGATAAACTGCATGTAAATATATTTGTTGAGCATCCATCCATCAGAGCGAACATGAAATGAAATGCGCCTACAGTCATTCATCCACTCTCCAACATCAGCATCTCTCTGGACGTCCATAGACCAAAACCAAGGCAATGATTTATTCCGCTGCCCGCGCACATCAGGTGCAATTACGGCCGTGTCTATTTTCAGATCTCGGCGCTCCAGAACCTTGTACCGATCAAGGAGAGAGGTGTCGGCACCAAGATCTATCATTGACTGCCACGTGCGATTATACACCCGAGCGTGATGCTGAACCGTTGACTTGACCACATGCACTTCTCCCCAGGCACGTGTCTTTAGTCTCTGTGTACGCGCTGGGCGCACGTTGTTTCTGAAGAGGTAGGATTTGTGGCCCAGGGCAATGCGAATGTGATGCAAAGAGTCATTGAGCTGGCCCTCCCGTACGCGCAATTCCGATTTCGCCAGGTCTTCGGCACCATTTCTATCACACCAGCTGCGTCCTAAATATGACGGAAGATGCAATGAGATATGCTCTGCATTTATGCGTCCATCGGGAGGGCTGTTTATTGGTGATTGCGGTTGATAGTGTTCTTTGGCAGCCAAATTGTACCCATCATCGTCTTCTTCACCAACGCCATCAAATTCGGCACCGGTGTATATTTCTCTTACATAGTCATCGCCCCAGGAGTCCAGTCCACGTTCACACTTTAGTTAACTATTCATCAGTCTAACTGAGAAATGTAAGTGCTACTTTGGACAGCTAAATAGAGGCTTACTATCTTACAGATTTACTGTAATTTAGTTTTATAATAAGTAACAATAGCTATACAATATAGTTTTACTTACAGATGATCTATCTGTACCTTAGTTTTACTTACAAATGATCTACCTGTACCCTAGTTTTACTTACAGATGATCTACCTGTACATTAGTTTTACTTATAGATAATCTATCTGTACATTAGTTTTACTTATAGATAATCTATCTGTACCCTAGTTTTACTTACAAATGATCTATCTGTATATTAGTTTTACTTACAAATGATCTATCTGTATATTAGTTTTACTTACAAATGATCTATCTGTACATTAGTTTTACTTACAGATGATCTACCTGTACTTTAGTTTTACTTACAAATGATCTACCTGTACCATAGTTTTACTTACAAATGATCTACCTATACCTTAGTTTTACTTAAAGATGATCTATCTGTACATTAGTTTTACTTACAGATGATCTATCTATATATTAGTTTTACTTACAGATGATCTACCTGTATATTAGTTTTACTTATAAATGATCTATCTGTACCTTAGTTTTACTTACAAATGATCTATCTATATATTAGTTTTACTTACAGATGATCTATCTATATCTTAGTTTTACTTACAAATGATCTACCTGTATCCTAGTTTTACTTACAGATGATCTACCTATACTCTAGTTTTACTTACAAATGATCTACCTGTACCTTAGTTTTACTTACACTTGATCTATCTGTACCATAGTTTTACTTACAAATGATCTATCTGTACCTTAGTTTTACTTACAAATGATCTACCTGTACCTTAGTTTTACTTACACTTGATCTATCTGTACTCTAGTTTTACTTACAGATGATCTATCTGTACCATAGTTTTACTTACAAATGATCTACCTATACCTTAGTTTTACTTACAGATGATCTATCTGTACCTTAGTTTTACTTACAAATGATCTATCTGTATATTAGTTTTACTTACAGATGATCTATCTGTATCTTAGTTTTACTTACAAATGATCTACCTGTACATTAGTTTTACTTATAGATAATCTATCTGTACCCTAGTTTTACTTACAGATGACCTACCTGTACCATAGTTTTACTTATAAATGATCTACCTCTACCTTAGTTTTACTTACAGATGATCTATCTGTACCTTAGTTTTACTTACAGATGATCTATCTGTATCTTAGTTTTACTTACAAATGATCTACCTCTACCTTAGTTTTACTTACAGATAATCTACCTGTATATTAGTTTTACTTATAGATGATCTAGCTGTACTCTAGTTTTACTTACAGATGATCTATCTGTACCTTAGTTTTACTTACAAATAATCTATCTGTACTCTAGTTCTACTTACAGATGATCTATCTGTACCTTAGTTTTACTTACAAATGATCTATCTGTACATTAGTTTTACTTACATATGATCTACCTGTACTTTAGTTTTACTTACAGATGATCTATCTGTATCCTGGTTTTACTTATAAATGGTCTATCTGTATATTGGTTTTACTTACAAATGATCTACCTATATCCTAGTTTTGCTTATAGATGATCTATCTATACTAGTTTTACTTACAAATGATCTAGCATCTTTGTATATAAAGTACTATGAGCATGAAACTTATTCAAAAATGTGAAAGTATTCAAGAACCATTGATAAATATAAGATTGTAATGTTTTGATGCTGAGCCAAAGTAAGCATCATCATTCTTTAATATTCCCTTGGCCAAAGCAAACACTCACAATCTGTTTCAGATTTTCTAATATTGTTAAAATGTGATCACGTAGCTTAATCAACTCTAGTCCTCTACACACCCTGCTCCTGTATGTTCTAGCATGACCACAAAACTGTTTCAGCTTTATACACATATCAGTAAAGATAGCAGTTAATTAGATGAATTAGATGAAGAGCATGCATTACAAAAGTATGTTTAAGCATGTCCTGCACTATAAGGTGTAGGGGATGTTCAACTCTCCTAACACTCTTGTAGAGTCAGATGTTAACCCATATATTGAGAGCCAGAGACAGATTGGATGATGATGACATGGGTAAGCAGCAGTGCTAATGCCACCCCTTCTCCTCAAATGCCCTTTTTCATCTTTTTCATCTTCCCAGACAATGCCCATGTGCTGCTATTGTGATATAGCCAAAGTTCCAATCTCTAGGTTTGTGTCTTAAGCTCCTGTGCAACCCATCCATCAAAACATACATCCATTTCTACCTGTTTCTCATCCTTATTCTCACACGAGTGCCCTTCAGACCTTCCTTAACTTCAATGCTATATACATCTTAATCTGGTGAGTTGGGTCTTCTGTGATTTTTATGTGTGGTGATATTTGCTATGTTTGCTGAACTAAGATCATTTGTAGGGTTGCAAAGTTTCCGAATCCAGAGTCACCTAAAGATCTCAGCTCTGATTATAACTGGATCTTAGTGCCATTGTGTATGTTGTATATTGGGTCTTTTAGATATTTGGTATCTCTCTGATAGATGATCGACCTATATCATAGTTTTACTTACAGATAATCTAACTGTACCATAGTTTTACTTACAGATAATCTACCTGTATTCTAGTTTTACTTATACATAATCTATCTGTACCTTAGTTTTACTTACAAATGATCTATCTGTATCTTAGTTTTACTTACAGATGATCTATCTGTATCCTAGTTTTACTTAGAGATAATCTAGCTATACCTTAGTTTTACTTACAAATAATCTAACTGTATCTTAGTTTTACTTATGAATGGTCTACCTGTATTTTAGTTTTACTTAGAGATGATCTGGCTGTATTATAGTTTTACTTACAAATTATCTAGCTGTACTATTTTAATATACAGTACATTAACACGTTCATCATTTTAGACATTTAGATGGTATAATGCACAATGTATTAAAGCGACAAAGGTAATCAATCCATTTAAGTGACAGAAGTACCAATAACAATAGTAAGAGTAAAGAACCTCATAGCTAGGTAAAGCTAACATACAGATAGATCATTTGTAAGTAAAACTAATATACAGTTAGATCATTTGTAAGTAAAACTATGGTACAGTTAGATCATCTGTAAGTAAAACTAACATACAGATAGATCATTTATAAGTAAAACTATGGTATAGGTAAAACTAAAGTACAGATAGATGATTTGTAAGTAAAACTATTATATAGGTGGATCATCTGTAGGTAAAACTAATGTACAGATAGATCATTTGTAAGTAAAACTATTATATAGTTAGATCATCTGTAAGTAAAACTAATGTACAGATAGATCATTTGTTAGTAAAACTAACATACAGTTAGATCATCTGTAAGTAAAACTAACATACAGGTAGATCATTTGTAAGTAAAACTAAAGTACAGATAGATCATCTGTAAGTAAAACTAATATACAGATAGATCATTTGTAAGTAAAACTAAGGTACAGATAGATCATCTGCAAGTAAAACTAGAGTACAGATAGATTATTTATAAGTAAAACTAATGTATAGATAGATCATCTATAAGTAAAACTAATGTACAGGTAGATCATCTGTAAGTAAAACTATAGTACAGGTTGATCATTTGTAAGTAAAACTAACATACAGATTAATCATTTGTAAGTAAAACTATGGTATAGTTAGATCATCTGTAAGTAAAACTAATGTACAGATAGATCATTTGTTAGTAAAACTATGATACAGTTAGATCATCTGTAAGTAAAACTAACATACAGGTAAATCATTTGTAAGTAAAACTAAAGTACAGGTAGATTATCTGTAAGTAAAACTAAGGTACAGATAGATCATCTGCAACTAAAACTAGAGTACAGATAGATCATCTGTAAGTAAAACTAATATACAGATAGATCATTTGTAAGTAAAACTAATGTACAGATAGATCATCTGTAAGTAAAACTAATGTACAGATAGATCATCTGTAAGTAAAACTAATATACAGATAGATCATCTGTAAGTAAAACTAATATACAGATAGATCATTTGTAAGTAAAACTAATGTACAGTTAGATCATCTGTAAGTAAAACTAATGTACAGTTAGATCATCTGTAAGTAAAACTAATGTACAGATAGATCATTTGTTAGTAAAACTATGATACAGTTAGATCATCTGTAAGTAAAACTAACATACAGGTAAATCATTTGTAAGTAAAACTAAAGTACAGGTAGATTATTTATAAGTAAAACTATGATACAGGTAGATCATCTATAAGTAAAACTATGATACAGGTAGATCATCTATAAGTAAAACTATGGTACAGGTAGATCATCTGTAAGTAAAACTAACATATAGATAGATCATTTGTAAGTAAAACTATGGTACAGTTAGATTGTCTATAAGTAAAACTAATGTACAGGTAAATCATTTGTAAGTAAAACTAGGGCACAGTTAGATCATCTGTAAGTAAAACTATACTGTATAGCTGTTATTACTTATCATAAAACTAAATTACAGTAAATCTGTAAGGTAGTAAGCCTCTGTCTAGCTGTCCAAAGTAGCACTTACATTTCTCAGTAAGACTGATAAAAGTAAAACTAAAGTGTGTACGTCTATTGAGGAGTCGTCAGTATCGTTGGAGACAGAACTGAGCATGCTTCCTGCCTGCTGCTGGAATACGTCAACTTTATCTTGGAGCCGTGAGCGCCTCAGGGCAATATCCCTTTTTTGATCCGGCGTTGGCTGGGGTCCGATCTTCCTGACCAATGCTTGAAGCGATAACCTGTGTATTTTCTTCGTGTCAAAATCAAAAGTTTTGCTAAGGAAACTGCCGAAGCCATACTGCATCTCTTGAATTTTCGTTCCGCTGCCGAGCCATGCAGCATGCCCCTTATGCCCCGATGCGCCTATCTCATTTTCTGTCAATTCAAGAAGTATTTCTGCCCGAGAAGGATCTGAAGCCGATTGTCAAGCAATACTATGGCAGAATAATCAAACTCACCCCTATCCGAGTCCATCTTGATATCATAAATGTCCATGACATGGACATTTTCTAAGCGCTCTCTTTTTGCACGCTCCTCTTCTGCGGCCCAGACCCTGGTAGAATCTGCGCTTGCCGATCCATCTATGTTATCAAATGCTACCGAACTGAGAGTTGCCCCAGAAACTGCCCTGCGGTAGCGTTTAGATACAGCATTGACTACATGATCCCTGTGAGCTCTGATGCGGTACCTGTGAGAGGGTGCCTACCCAAATCAACGAGCTTTTTCCAATTTGAGTCGTTCATGTGGTCATCCATGACCTCCCTGCGATGCGATGTCGACATTCCCCTTGTGCTCCTGGAGATTTCATTCAGCGGAGCCCAAAGCGTTTCAATTGTCTCGCCATCTATTTGTCGGCCACCCTCAATAAAGCTGGGCGAATACCTAGCGAGACAGGCATCCTTGTGCCCATGGATATGGAAAAGACCGATACCCAATCTGAGCTCCAGGCCGTCAGGAATCTTGAGATGCGTGCTGCCGGCCACCCTGTCCTTCATATGAACGCTCCATTGACACATGACATCATAGCAAATGAGGGCTGCCTTTATGCCATCCATGTTAAAGTTCAGGGCTTTGAATATCGAATAATCCATATTCCTCTGACTTTCGGGGCCTCAATTTCACTAGGCATGCTGATAGATATTGAAACTTACGCTTCACCCTTTTGAAAATCGACTACGGAATCTGGCACAAAGGCCCCATGTATGCATGCCGTAGCTCCAATTCCGGTTGATTCAAGATGACCGCTATGCTTGTTTATGTCGTTTACAGCGCGGTGATCATGGCACGTTGATCTCTGACAGAGCATGAGAAAATACCTGTCGAAACATGAGGTATAGAGCTGACCTGCCGCCTCTCAACTGCCGACTTCAGATGTAACTCATACGGTTTCTTGCTGACCATAAATCCAGCTCCATCAGAAAGCGGAACGTCATTTTCAGGATTCCTCATCCTCATATGCTCCGCCTGGAAGTTGCCATCCATCATAAAGCCTCGCATAAAAAGGTTTTTGCTGATACACAATGTCGGCAGCTTCCAGGTAGCAATATCTATAGACGTACCTATTCTCGTACTCTCTCCAATCTTCAGGGAGGTTGATTCCAGGCTGTGCGCACAAAGCACAAAATATGGCCATTGAACCAGCCTTCGGATCTTCATTTTCACCATACCCAAAACCGAACCGCTTTCGAGAAATAAGAGCTCTCCAAAATCTGCTGACCCTTAGCAGCTGCCGATATCGGTCCTATATCTGCAGGTCAATTTACTATCGGCAGACATGTTAACCTGACCTACTGGCAAAGCATTTGGAAATTCGTCACTGCTCAGCCTCCTTAGGCGGCTAAAAAACTGGTTTGGGGTTGTCTTACACTCAAGATTGTCTAGGTGGAACTCTTCTAGCACCCGAAATGTAAATGCAGTCTTTGGGTCTCGAAAGGTGGCTGGAAAGAGCCCAGCTGCCATCAACTGCATGTCGTGCTCCGGGGCATTGGGGCAGCAACACCACCTGACGCCAATCTCATGGACGCCCGATCTATCGATGATGGTAATTATTGGGTCTCCATATTTGTCATTTTGCCCAGGTTTTGAGCTGCCGAAGCCAAGTTGAAATGCACCCTGGTCTACAGGCGCCGGGCATTCATCCGCTGTGTCGCTGCTGCCCTCGGATTCTTCCTCATAGTAAAAACCCATCTGAAACTGCGTTAAGAATGGGATTTGGAGCATGAAATGTTTCATTACTCGCCGTTTTATTTGGGCATGGATCCCCAGAGTGTCCAAATTGTAGGCGTACTTCAACCTCCCGCAACCACGATGGCATGAAGTATTTTTCTTCCCATTTTTGAACTCTGTGAAAAGGAAGCAGCTGGTGTGACTTCCGGCAGCACTCCTTGCAGAGAACAAGCGCAGGAAAGCAGTCGGAGCATCTCCACTCGAACGGAGCAGACTTGCAGCTCTGGCATGTAGTCGTCGCCGGAACACCCTCAGAATCAAGGAGGCAGCGTAAGTAAGGGTCAATCTTGGGGATAAATTCTTCAATGTAGGTGTGCTAGATATAGGAGATATGTGAGGTTCGTCGAGGAAGAGCATGTGGGCTGCCTTACTCTTTTTTTACTGGCCTGCACGACTGGTTCCGAGTCTTCTACCCGGGCCCAGAATGTCTCGTCAACGTCCATAGACTGGGGAGTAGTTTCACCCTGCGACAAATCATTGTTCTCTGCTCTTGGCTGTCTGCTGGCCTTATTCCGTGACTTTCGTTGACCCGCCATATCGCTTACTTCTACTGGGATATCTCTGATTCCCCGAGAGTACTCCCGAGCCTCCCATTCTATGACTTTAGCTCTTGATTTTTTCTTGTGCTGATTCGCTGCCTTCACGATTCCACGGTTCCGCGGCATAGAAAAAATGTGATGGGTTGTACTTCGTTGTGATGAGATGTGATGTTTCGGGGGGTTTGAAAGACCGAGGAGTAGGTGTTGTGCCGAATAAATTGACTGGTTAGGACGGGCAGTGCCTTATGCGGTATAAGATGCTGTCAGCAACTTGATACACCAGGACCGGCAGCACCTGGTGTGCAACTCATAGCATAGCTTTTACAAACCAACGCATTTTAGGGTTATATATTTATGCTAAGGAAGACAGCAAGGGGCAAAAGTATGAACTCGTAAAGGACTTTGGCATTACCAGCCATAAAGTTGACGAAACTTTCTCAAATTAACTCTGTAAAGACAATGCAGTTGGAGCAAGTAAATGGTATACAGAATTTAGCTCACATACCCTCTACCCTGCCATACAAGTGCGCCGTCAAGCTTCGCACATATAGCAGCGTGCTTAGGTTGCTGTACTAGTTCCCATTCTTGGGCGGCACCAGCCACCAAACGTCATAGCCCATGGAGGTAGTTGCGGTTTTGCTCCTCTTCATCTTCGTCTTCGCATGGTACCGTTGCAGTAACAAATTCTCTCTCAGCGAGACGCTCTCTAATAAATTCGTCTACGTGATACTTGAAGTCCTTTTTCCACGAACGCAGAAACATCGATATCGTGTCTTTCAACTCCTCGAAGTGCTCTCGAGCCTCTTCTTCCTTCTTAATCATGCTAGCAGTGCGTCGGGGATCTACAACTCGCGAACGCACAATAAGCGTAAATGCGTAAGCCCTTGATGTCTGTGTGAAAACTACGGTGGCCAGAGAGGGGAGAACGTACTGCGAAATGACAGCGCTCGGGGTTTGCGATAGGTTTTTCATTTTTATGAGCGATAGCTTTTTCGCATGCTGTTCCTCCAGCAGCTGCCGCTCCGCTTTGCTGACCTTCTGATTCCCTGGAGCTCGCTTCTGCCGAGCATATTCTCGCTGGTAACTTTGAAGCTTTTCTCGGTTTCTAGCTTAGTTATAAGGTTGAGAAACTGGATGCCTAAGTATCAATGCTATAACAATCACTCACCTCTGGTAATACGATATTTTTTTCATACTCATTGGCGAGGCGGAAAAGCGCTTGTCAATGTTTTCAAAGGTGAAGTGCCTCCTTGCGGCGAACTCGGCAGCAAGGTCTGCTATTAATTCAGGGCCATCGCCAACCCGCTTCACCGGCAGCTTCCAGATTTGTGGCCTTTAGGCCACTAAATCTCGGCAAGATAATCAGTGATAAAATAGACATAGCGCCTCTAGACAAAAAAACACCATAACTCGCATTGCAAAGCTCAACCAGCCCGGAAAGCTTGGCGTATAATGCCTAGAAGTACAGCATAAGTATGCCCTATTAACACGGCAGACAATGTAATTTAGCCGAGTGTAAATTGCTTTGTACAATTGGCCCGGAGACTTTTATTGAGCTGTTGAAAAACAAGAGGGTGTTGCACTTCCAAAACATCGCACCACTAGATTAGCTGCCAAAGACATACGCCATTTATATCGGAAGTGCCCCATTACATTACTATCTTTTGCTAGCTACTTGGAGTTTGGATTCGGCCACTGCTCTAAAGAAAGTCTATCGGGAGAATTCTTAAAAAACAGGATGTTATTGCTATATGATGAGATTCTATGCGCTTGGCAGTGAGGAAAAGGCAGAACCTCTACCGTTATTAACGCCCCAAAAGTTTTAGACTAGCTCGGCAGCTTAGAGGAGGGAGGATGTATATGCAGGATCCTTAATGTCTACAAAGCAACATCTTACTTCGTTCGGAGATGCACGCGCCGAAAGGTTTCATACCTGGCCCGCATCACATTCTATGCTACTTTGGCATACATCCAATAGCTCGCTGATAAATTCACACCTTCATGCATACCATCTCTCATAAAGCATATATAACATGCTAGACCGAGTGCTTCATACTTCAGTGCTTTTCCTAATATTTTGCCACGGCGCCTGAGCCATACTGCAGAGAGCGCCCCAAAGATATTGTGTCAAAAAATATACATCTCGCTCACGTCGCATTCTATGCTACTCGTAATATCTGGTATGCATCCAATCGCTCGCCGGAATGTTAGCCCATTCATGCACATTGTTCCTCATAAAGTATGCATAGCATACTCTATCTCCCTCAAAGTCAGGCACTGCATGCTCTAGCACACTTCCTGATATGCCCACCACTGTGCCAGGGCCATACTCCAGAGAGATCCCAACGCCCGGCAGTTCCAAATTACAGTTTCGGTAGCTTCCTAATGTGACCAATATCTCGTACCAATGGCTCCTTGAGCTTCCGTCCTGGTGTGGTGGAGTGGAGTGGTTAGAAATAACGGCAACGCCGTTGAAGACGGATGCCCATCGGCTAAGGACATCTGGAGGGCCTATCCCAGGGGTATCTCTCAGGCACTCAGTGGTCTTCCTGCCTGCATCATAAAGGTTGGGGTGAATTACTGCTAGGATTGCGCTCGTAATTGCATTGGATTCGGAAATGGCATTTAGCCAGTCCAATGCAGCAGGCGAACTCAAGCTTGCAGAAACCTGCGGGTGCTGTTGCGACATTGCCTGGTTACAGAATGAGCTGCCGAAAAATAAATTCTATGAGCTGAAGCGCTCACATCACGGCCTTGTTGAAACCACGCCGGTGATAAGTTTACCGAACCACAGGGGCCATCTCCCCCTGAATGAAAATACTTCAGTTCTTCGCGCCAAGAGCTGCTTTTTCTAAAATTTCCCATCAACGGGCGTAGCTTTTCACGTGCCGCCAACATCGTGTTCTAAAATGCGTCAGCTTTTTTACTACGACATGATAGGGTAAATGAATATAAACCTGCCTGTCTAGATTCTGTCAAGATTCCTGGAAGGTACCAGGCCAATATAATACCCTGCATGTCAACAATAATGCATGGCATTGAGGCCGTAACGCCATTCAGTGGGGGATAACGCCGTCTTAGCATTTCTTCCCTTTTATCCGACGCCTTGGTTCCTGACTTTGAAGGTTTTTTCGGCAGCTTGTCCGCATAGCGTGTAATATCCCATTCTACTACCTCTGCAGATAGGTGATCAGCAGGTTAAGGCGTATGTTATATTCTACTGACTGCGGTTGAAAAAGGCATCCAAAAGGGTAGCTGCGATTATGTCTAGCTCTGATGCTAGAGCTACCGGAAGCATGAGGGGATGCCGGTGGTCCAGTGCCGTCATAGAGGCACCAGACAAGCGTGCATTTAGCTTATTTCGGAATTTGGTTCTAAGATATTTTGCGCAGAGATATGAAAGGCTCAAAGGAGCCAGCGCCGGGGTTTGAGATATACCGCTAGTCCGCATTCTCTGATTGTCAAGGGGATCGGTGGAGATGAAAGAAGGCGCTGAAATACACAAGCGCTCTGGTCGCTTAGCTGCCGATAACAAACCAACGCTGCCGATCAACAAACCTACGCTGCGACCAACAAGCATAGGCTAGTCGGCAGATATATTGACGAGTCTCCCCAGCTCTCATTGAGTTAGCCCTCCTTCAACACTCGCAGCCTAAATTTTTTTTCTGACCTCTCCGGCAGCAACTAAACAAGAAAGACGACCACGCAAGGCAGGATGATGAAAATCAAGGAACTGGGCAGCGTTGCAGGGGATCTGTGGCCAAGGGACAACACTTCTGATTTTGAACCCGACTCGGATTGGGAATTAGCCAGCCCTGATCTTTCTTCAGACTGCGAATCTATTCTCACTGATGATCTAGACATGTATGAAGATGAGTGCGTATGCTAGTCATTTATTAAACACCATGGATTAAAATGGAAGCATATCTAGTCTGGAAGTGACATTGACAGACGAGCAAATCAGTGCAATAGATGGGCGGGTCGACGAGTTCAGAGCTGCCGACTATGAAGTCCGGGAGAGAATTGCAAGAGACTTTTACAGGAGCTTCGTTGATACGAGGCCCCAAGACGTCGAATTTGATAAGGTCACCTTGAATACTGTACGTGCACTATCTGCTACGTTGGGCTGCTCTCAGATGTTTCTAGCTTATTCGCCAGTACCTGTATGGAAAAATCAAACAGGTGGCGAAGAAATCTGCTCACAACTCCCGAAGCGGGGCGGATAACGACTCGGACTTGGAAAGGTGTGCACACTATTTACTCATTGAGCGCTGCGATTAAAAGTACAATGCGTATCTAGCCAAAACATTGTGCTGACGGTCGAACAAATCAGCGCGTTGAAAAGATGTGTCCCCAGATTCCGATGTGCCAACCCGAATATCCGGGAGAGAATTGTTGAAGATGCTGTCAGCGATAGTGTTTCAAGGTCCGGTCCGGTCTGGTTTTTGGACCGGAAATGCCACAACTGCAACCGCGACCGGTTGCGATTTTCTATGAAAATCTAATAACCGGACCGAACCATCTATGACCGGTTAGGATCGGTCCAGTTGCGGTTACCCACCGGTCGCAACTGGTTAGGGTGTCGACCGGTTGCAACCTGTTGCAACCTGTTACAACCAGTCCAGACCGGTCAGTTGCCTGACTTTGCACGCGTGTTGGGTTGGGGTACACCCCGTGGGTCCATATAGACCCGCGGTTCATCAATTGCAAGACTATTTTAAAACATGTAACTATGTAACTATCTACTTCTCCTTGGCCTTCTTGACAGGCTCACTCATGATCCCCATGACCCGAGTGCCTCATGCACCTTTAATTCAATCCTGCAAGTCCGCATGCAGCATCGAGAGTGAGTGAGGCCTTTTGATCACATCCAGGGCATCACCCTCAGGGATGGTGGATCCGATTGTGGATTGCGCGCGAAGAGTGTCTGCTACAAGGCAGCACGCTATAGCATACGAAGAGACGACAGAGAGAGGCGGCGGAGGTGTCTGGGGAATGGGCCATCGGATCAAAGTGGAGTGGGATCTGGATCCAAACATCGCCCAGCCGCGCAACTTCAGGGTCTGGCGGCTCGGGAGAGTGGAACTCAAGCCAGCCTAGCTCGAGCTTCTTGGAGTTCTTGGGGGAGGACCTGGCGCGGTACGGACAGCGCTCTGGAAGTGATGCGAGCATGGTGGTGCGCTTTGTGGCTGAATGACAGTTGAGACGATCTCGTTCGGACAGGTAATGGAAACAAGGAAGGTCCGAAGGAGAATCTCCGACAGGGGAACTCATTTTGCGCCGCTTGGGCTGTGGGATTGGAGTATAAAAGGACAGTAAACGGAAGTGCAGAGATGAGTGAACTGAAATCAAGGCTAGATGTAAAGGCACACCATCTGCCAGTGAAAATCACCCGCACACGGCACTTGAACGACGGATGTGACTTGCGCTCTAAGGTGCCCGTGTATTCGGTGTCGAGCTGCACGAGTAATGCATCATGTTGCCACGTTGAGAATCGTGGGGGTGGTAAAAGGTAAAGAGGAAGAGGTATCAACCCAGCCTAAAGCCATATCAGTCAAAAAGAATAAAACAGTAGCAGCCGAACCACATCGACATGAGGAATAAAACGCGGCGTGCGCTTTTCAAATCACACAAGAACGCACCGTTTTAAACCATTCCAAGAACAGAGGTGGCGCAGGGAGAAGTCAAACTTGCTCGGCGCGCTCCCCACGAGATTTGGTGCTGAAAATGTGTGGTGCGCTTGCACCACTTGGACCGGGGCTAGACCCTAGTGAGGGGAACGACGTTGCCGAATACGGGTGCACGCTGCTGCTGTTGTTGGTAATGCTGCTGCTGCTGCTGCTGCTGCTGGTGGTAAAGTCGTCCTGGGCCGACCTGTGGGCTTGTGCTTGAGACTGAGCTTCCTGGCGGGCTTGCGCTTGCGCTTGACAGCGGATTTGGGACTCCTCCTGTTGCCTGCTGCACTCCTGTACGAATGGGTAACTGTTTCCGGTACGGCTGTTCATGCAAAGTGGGGCATCGGCGATTGCGAGTGCAGCGAGGCTCGTTGAGGCAGTGTTTGGGCGTGAGGTGGACCCTGTGCCTGGGACACCCTGGAATGTTGCTGAAAGGGGTAAAAATGGTCGAGTGGTGGGATTCGCATCGGTGTCATCGCAGAGTCCCATGACGGAGAGTCTGTGAGATTGGGGTCGAGATTCCGGGCTGCCTGCAGAGGAGCCGTTCGCGGTCATCATCATCGATTCCAGAGAATGGTCGCTTCCGTGAGACGACAGGCTGGTCGGCGAGCGCTGGTGGGTGGAAAGAAAATGGTGATTCGTATCCACCACCGATTGAGGGGTCAGCGGCATCGGGGGTGGTGCCATATCCTGATGATGAGCGGGCCAACTCTGAGGATCCGAAGGAGTTGGTTGCTGAGGGAGGTACCACTCCAGCGGTTTACTGATGCTGCCGAATGATGGGTGGGAGGGGCAGTACGAGGTGGGAGCTGTGCCTGAACGTGTAGCGGTGGACGGACGTGCTGGACCGGAGGGAAGGGAAAAAACGGATTGTTGGGGGACGGCACCCCATTGGGATGGGAGGAGTGATGAGGAGACGACAGCTGCGAGTGGTGGGAGGGATCGAGGATGTGAGTCCACAGATTCGTGAGATGCAGTGGGTGGAGGCCCGGTGGACGGCTGCTGCTAGACCCTGGTCTGACATCAGGGTTTGAGGGCGGTTGTTTCACTTGTTTGCTGCTGAGGTGGACCATGAAGAGGATGTGAGATCGGTAACACCAAGTTCGAAGAATGACTTCCCTGAGGTGAGAAAGGACTGGCCGCGGTGCGGCTGAGTAATGGGCGTCAAAGATTGAGTACTTGAGTAGCGTCGAAGAGCAACGCGGGTCGACTGGTCACGCGCGTGACGGATGACGCGTGACAGCAAGATGACTGTGCACATGGCATTGATGGCAATTGAGGCAGTTGTGCTGTGCTGTAATGAATGTCTGAAGGGGCGAGAGTAACATGTTGAGAACCAGGATGACCGGTGGTGACCGATTGCAACCGAAAATTTGGGTGGTCAAAAAAATCGTGACCGATAACTGGAAAATCCTCAAACCTACGTGACCGCAACCGATGGTCCGGTTGCTTCCGGTTAGGTTGTGTTCGGTTACCGGTTATTTTCCGGTTATAGTAACCGGACCTTGAAACACTAGTCAGCGATATAAAAAGCTCATGCGCGGAAGACATAGAGTATGATGGAGACGCAGTCATAGCCGTATGTGAACTTTTCAGTGAAATCGGGCTCTTCTCAAATAATTCTAGCTTGTTCGCGAGTATCTGTATGGCAGAATTAAACGCGGATCTACGAAATCTGCATTCGATACCAAGAAATGGACGTACCGTGAGGTTTATACCGCCATGAACCGAGAAGAGATTCACGAGCTAGCAGTTGAGCTGAAGAAAAAGGCGCAGTCACTGCCGCACTACCTCTCCAGCTACAATAGAGCTCGCGTTCAGGTTGAGAGGAAGTTCACAGAAAATCAGCGTCGACTGTACAAGGCGATGGCAAAGGAATGGTCGGAGAAGAAACCGCCCCCGGCCATACAGCAGCGGTATGTGCATTGCGTGGCAATTATTCCAGCAGATCAAGGCTGGCTGATTATTTTCAAACTAGTATGATGCTCGACCGTAGGCCCAGAGCGGTCAAAGAGTTTACATCCTCAGTGTATAAACAGTTTGGAATGCGTGTTGTCGTTCTCGGAGCATTCATCGATAGCGAGGGAGATCCTTCAATGACACTGTGGGTGTTCAGCTCTATTTATGCACGTTTTTCACAATCTTTGATAGCTTCGATTACAATGATGAAAACGGTGGAACATCTTTCAAAGACCGTCATAACGACTGGAGCAAGTACGAAATGATAAATGATTTCTCAAAGTGGGGTGCCGAATCCTTTGGTGAGAGCTTATTCCGCCTCAAGGAAAATGAACTAATGCACCATTTTAGGGACCTCGCTGACCGACAGCAGTGATGATGAGCCTGAGCTTGCAAGAAAATCCAAAAAAAAAGAAATTAAATTAAAGAGGAACAAGGAAGGCTATCCGATACTGCCGAGTCGCGAAGACATACACCGCCACGAGCTGGTCTACAAGAAATGGCTCATAGGCAAGTTTGTAGCTGATGTATACGGTTCGTGGCTGCAGACTCTTGCTGCCAATCACTTAGCCAATTTTTAGAGATGTCTACCGGCACAGGAAGGGAAGAGTCCCCTGGACAGAGTTGGAAAGGGCACGAGACGATTACATCGAACCAAAGTATTTGCCTAAGCGGGTAGCTCTCAAGCAGTACTATCACCTTCGGCAGGACGAAGCCAATGCCATAATCGATCACTGGACGCAAAGGCAGGCTGATGGTGAGGTTCCACTCCGCTTCAAGAAGGCTGTCAAGGCTACTCGGCAAAATAATTGCACCCCGGAAGAAAACGACGCAGACACAGACCCGGATATGGGGTCGGGCAATGAAGCCGAAATAGTCGGCAGGGTAATGATGGTAGGCAGGTAGGGGGCACAGAGTCGATAATCCAAGCAGAGTAAGCTGGCCCTTGGTCATGGCAGTAGCAGGCGCTAACCTTCTGATCTTTTAGCCTTTACCTCGCGCACGCATTCGGCTCCGCGATCCCGACCACCCTCTCGCCGATGGCTCTCGAGCAGGCCAAGCTGACAGAGCATCTGCCGAGGATCGGCGAGGCAGGTCTAGTTCTGCTGGGCAGGGGCCCCCACCTAACGACAATGCAAGCGGTCTTAGCGCTGCGTGCGGCAACCAGCAGCCACCTCCAGGCTCACATAGCGCTACGATGAGGATCAACAGCTACCACCAGGCCGACCTAGCACTGCGATGAAGGCTCACAGCCACCGGCAGCTTCACCTAGCCTGACCCACAACCGCCAGCCGTCGCCGCCAGCCTCGAGGAATGCTAGCCCGGAAATGCAAGGTCGGCGTCGCAGGAGCAGAAGACACGGGGGTGCTACTGCCGACTCCCTGTCAAGCAAGCGCCGGAAAGTTGACCGCCAAGTAGACAGTGAAGGTCTCGGCATGCGACGGTCAAACGGGACCGGCGTCCGACAGCGAAGGCTGCGAAGAGAGGTAAGCCATTGCCGAGCCATTTTTCTACAAGAGGTAAATGCTCTAGACAGTGACGCCCGCATGGCACCTAGAAGCCGATCACGCCGCTAGAACCATGCAAAGGGCCAGATGATGAAGTGCCTGGTTAATTTCCCACTTTGATTGGACTGTGGGTAAATATTGGCGCTTAGTCTCGCATGCTCGATGCCGTCTTTTTATCAATTACAACTGCACTTTATAACACTCGACTTGTTTCAAAATTGCTCAATTTTGTGTGAATAATTTGAGAGCTAATGATGGCACTACGCGACAAAAAATCATGCTTTCTACTGGTTGAACAGTTTTAACCTGCCCTCAAGACCCTCCAGATATGCTCTACCAAGTGCATCCTTTCCTCCAGCCTAGAAACCCTGGTGGCAATACCCCCATCGTCGCTCACCGACGATACCGGCGCGAGAACGTGATGCCTGCCGATGTGCAGGCTGGAGCTGTTGTGAGGTGCTTGGCGCCTCGGTGATGCTGTCAAATGCGGAGTGGGAACTACTTCAGGGTTTGGAAGCCGACTTACCTGCCGAAGTATTAGAGGCGCCGTGAGTCTTGGGGTCTGAGGGAGGAGGTTGCTCGGGCAAAGGTGGCTTGGCAGGGTGGCTGGGCTTTCGGCAGGGGTGTTGGCAGCAGAAGACCCGCCGCTATCCAAGGCCAAGCTTCCAAGGCCAGAAAGGGCTGCCAGGGGGGATGGAGAAAGCCCTGAGCTTCTGATTCACTTTCGCCAGGGGAATTGGAGGCCCGTTTCTTTCCCCTTACGGCTGCTTGCTCCTTCGCATGGTTGTCGCGGTACACCTGGAAATCGGATTCCGGCAGCCGTCGGCGATCTGTCTTTCCTGTCGTGGCGTTCGGGATCATTAAGCTGCACCCAGCTTCTTGGTCTTGCACCGCATGCACGGGGCATTTGGTAAGACAACGCACTCCTGTCTCGCCTTGTGGCACCTATCGCACTGCAATCGCCCGTCAGCTTCAAAGCAATTGAGGGGCAGTGGTTTACCTGGATTGGTTCTACACCGACGTCTGATTGGCTTGCTTGGCAGGTTTAGGTCTTGCTCGAAGAGGCACGGCGCTTCGCAGTCCAAGTGGTGCCGCAGACGAGCCCTTCGCTTTCTTGTAGCGGCAGCTGCCTTGGTGGCCTTTGGCTCCACGGTTCTGAGGATGCCTTGAAAGTTCAGAAATAGATTAGAATTAAAACCAGAAATAGTAGAACTTACCCCGTGCTCCTCATCTATTATCATCGACGAAGCCTCGCCCTCCTCCTCGGTTCGACGGCGGTCTTGAGACAAGCAGCCTGACCTTGCGCTGCGCAGGAGGAGCCTGGGGGTGGGAAGTCGCAGCGTGCTCTTTGTGAGCAGCTTCGGCTTTTGGTTAAAGATTGTGAGCAGAGCGGTGGGGGAATCTTAACATTTGCGGCTTACCTAGGTCCTCCACCAGCGATCTGCTCTTGGGGCAGTAGATCCAATATGTCGGTGGGGAACTGGGCAGGCGTCGTAGAATTCGTGCTCCTGCCGGTCTGGATGGGACCTAGTGATCCTATCCAGATCCTCATCTCGTTCTAGCACGATCGAGAGCGCTACCAAAGTGAGGTGAAGGGAAATTGGGCACCGTCATTTCCGCTCAGAATTTGGCGGGCTTCGTGAGAAATGGTTTTCTATTTCAAATGCAGAGTGGTCAAAACGCCGTGTAGATGAGCACTTACCATCTCCCCAGCAACATTTCCCTCACCTCTGTGTATCTGTGAAGTCCGAACAGAGATGTAGGCTCTTGCGGCAGCCCAACTCTGGATGCAATTTGAAGGAGGGCAGACATTTTTGCGGTGTACGGGGAGAGAAGTGTTCGGCAGCGGTAGTGAGGGGTGGCGGGCTGAAGTTAAAGACGTGCTTGCCGAGTTTTTTTGCACTTACGTGTTCTGAGGTGTGACTCAGCGAAAACGCCTAGCAAATATAATAACAAAAACTGCTCCCCATTTGTACAGCTTATCCTCCACAGCGACATCTTGTGGCGAAATTTCTCACTTTACATCCTCTTCTACACGCTATCCGATTCACGTATGGACTCCCCACCCCTGCCGAAAGAGAGCACGCCAGTGTGTCTGCGCCGCTCTCTACCGATGAGCAAAATAGTGGTCGCTCTAGAAAGCGTGAACCGCTTTTCCTGCCAGATCCCGAGTCTGAGGATGATTATCGTAAGCATAAATCATGCTCTACAGGGTCTAAGAATGAAATTTCCGTGAATGCCCCATTTCTTTCTAGTAGGGCCACGATCTGATTCTGGCGTCCTGGCATCACTCTCGCCGGATCCCGAGCATAAGCACGACGTTGGAACACGTGCTAACCCTCCCCGGAGCGGAAGCATCATTTGGAGTGCATGCTAAACCTCCCCATCCCCGGAGCGGAAGCATCATTTTGGAGTGCGTGCTAAACCCCCCCATCCCCGGAGCGGAAGCACCATTTTGGAATACGCGATATACCCTCCCTGCTCCCAACGAAAAAGCACCACTTCGGGGTGCGTGCAACGCGCTCCCTGTCCCCGGTGCAGAAGCATCATTTTGGAGTACTCGCGCCCCTCTCGCCGGAAACTCAAGGTGATCTCGAGATGCAGATGGATCTTTCACCAGAGCCTCAAAGCTTCGGCACGAGAGCCCCGCTCTCTCATGGAGATCTTACTCGATCAGATAAGGCTCGGGCTGTTTCTCCGCTGCCGAACGCTGAAGACTTTGGGTTTGCCGCTGTCGCGGTAGAGAGACCCCCCAAATCGGTGCCCATCAGCCGAGAGAGGCCAGCGAGCCTTTCGGCAGCTCATCCAAAACGCGCAGTGGGTTTTACGCCGCTATCTCTTATATGTGTCTTACTCTGGCCCAAATAGATTGGGTATGGGGAGAGCCAGCACCATCTCCAACATACAGCGAGCAGGGAGGTCAGCCTAGCACAGCTGGAGAAGTCGAGCATACGGTTCGTTAAGTCATTCGCATATTGGTGCAGCTATAGATCATTTGCTTTAGGATAGTCTCGATTCCAGTGGGCCTCACCTCAGCGAGGTGGAGAGGCTTCGGCTGATCCATAACTATCTTTCTGATTTGTACCAGTCGCAAATGACGGTGAGTGAGATTGTGAATACGATGGCTGATGACCTGGAGGGTGGCGAGGTGCAGAGCATGATGTAGCTTGGCAGCCGATGTTGAGCATTATGGTACTCAGTCTGTGTAATTTGGATACAATAAATAGAGCCCGTTCACAAGTTAACGTTGACCTATGAGCTTAGAAAAACTTGGGTAAGCCCATCATAAAAGTGGGAAAACATTACAAGCGGGCCCAAGTGTATCTGCAACTGCAGGCAGCTGCCGATGGCTTAAATTGGGCTAATGGCTTTTCGGAGGTGCTGCCGACGACAAATAATGGGCCTATCGCAGCTCGCTGCTGTCGGTGGCTTCACTTAGGTACAAAATTAGACCCGGATCTCAAAACATTAATAGGCCAAGTGAAGATATTGGCAGCAGTTACTGCAAATGCAATCGGTCCATTTAGACATCAGCCAGCTTCGTAACGCATTAATAGGTCAAAGCGAATCAATCGGCAGCAGCTTTGGGATGAAATCGCAGCTATCTTTAGGGAAGTACTGCCAAAGAATTACTGGGCCCATTACACCAATGGCCCAAGCGAAGCTATCGGCAACAACCTACTCCAAATGCTACAGACCTATTCTTGCGTACCGGCAGTAGCTCACAGAACATCAATGGGCCCAAGCGAGGCTATCGACGGCAGCCTGCTACAAATGCTATGGGCCCACTCTTGCACATCGGCAGCACCTCCTAGAATACTAATTGGCCCGCGCGACGTCATCGGCAGCAGCCTGCTGTAGACTTAGCGGGCCCAAGTGAGGCCATCGATGGCAGCCTGCTGCAAATGCTATAGGCCCACTCTTGTGTATCGGCACCACCTCCTAGAATATTAATGGGCCCAAGCAAAGCCATCGGCATCAGCCTGCTACAGACGCAATGGGCCCATTCTTGAGCATTGGCACTCCTAGAACATCAATGGGCCCAAGTGAAGCCATCGGCAGCAGCCTGCTGCAAATGCTATGGGCCCACTCTTGTGCATCGGCAGCACCTCCTAGAATATTAATGGCCCAAGCGACGTCATCGGCATCAGCCTACTGCAGACGCAATGGGCCCATTCTTGGCATCGGCAGCACTTCCTAGAACATCAATGGGCCAAGCAAAGCCATCAACAGCAGCCTTCTGCAAATGCTATAGGCCCACTCTTAGGATATTAATGAGCCCAAGCGACGTCATCGGCAGCAACCTACTGCAGACGCAATGGGCCCATTCTTGAGCATCGGCAGCACTTCGTAGAGCATCAACGGGCCCAAGCAAAGCCATCGACAGCAGC
The DNA here is from genome assembly GCA_022884055.1 of Russula griseocarnosa. NCBI lineage: Eukaryota > Fungi > Basidiomycota > Agaricomycetes > Russulales > Russulaceae > Russula > Russula griseocarnosa. The sequence continues at coordinate 239,233 of JAGKRU010000020.1, read as the reverse complement.
CTGCTGCAAATGCTATCGGCCCGCTCTTAAGCATCGGCAGCACCTCCTAGAGCATCAATGGGCCCAAGCGACGACATCGGCAGCAGCATGCTGCAGGCGCAATGGGCCCATTCTTGTGCGTTGGCAACACCTCGCGGAACATCAATGGGCCCAAGCGAGGCCATCGACGGCAGCCTGCTACAAATGCTATGCGCCCACTCTTACGCATCAGCACCCCATAGAATATTAATGGGCCCAAGCGATGCCATCGGAATTAGCCTACTGCAGACGCAATGGGCCCATTCTTGAGCATCGGCAGCACCTCGCAGAGCATCAATGGGCCCAAGCGAGGCCATCGACGGCAGCCTGCTACAAATGCTATGGGCCCACTCTTGTGCATCAGCAGCACCTCCTAGAATATTAATGGGCCCAAGCGACGTCATCGGCATTAGCCTACTGCGGATACAATGGGCCCATTCTTGAGCATCGGCAGCCCTCACAGAACATCGATGGGCCCAAGTGAAGCCATCGACGGCAGCCTGCTACAAATGCTATGGGCCCACTCTTACGTATCAGCAGCACCTCCTAGAATATTTATGGGCCCAAGCGACGTCATCGCATTAGCCTACTGCAGACGCAATGGGCCCATACTTGAGCATCGGCAGCCCTCGCAGAACATCGATGGGCCCAAGCGAGGCCATCGGCAGCAGCCTGCTGCAAATGCTATGGGCCCACTCTTGTGCATCGGCAGCACCTCCTAGAATATTAATGGGCCCAAGCGACGTCATCGGCATTAGCCTACTGCAGACACAATGGGCCCATTCTTGAGCATCGGCAGCCCTCACAGAACATCGATGGGCCCAAGTGAGGCCATCGACGGCAGCCTGCTACAAATGCTATGGGCCCACTCTTACACATCAGCAGCACCTCCTAGAATATTAATGGGCCCAAGCGACGTCATCGGCATTAGCCTACTGCAGACGCAATGGGCCCATTCTTGAGCATCGGCAGCACCTCGCAGAGCATCAATGGGCCCAAGCGAGGCCATCGACGGCAGCCTGCTACAAATGCTATGGGCCACTCTTACACATCAGCAGCACGTCTTAGAATACTAATGGGCCCAAGCGACGTCATCGGCAGCAGCCTGCTGCAGACGCAATGGGCCCATTCTTGAGCATCGGCAGCACCTCACAGAACATCGATGGGCCCAAGCGAGGCCATCGACGGCAGCCTGCTACAAATGCTATGGGCCCACTCTTACGCATCAGCAGCACCCCATAGAATATTAATGGGCCCAAGCGATGCCATCGGAATTAGCCTGCTGCAGACGCAATGGGCCCATTCTTGAGCATCGGCAGCACCTCACAGAACATCAATAGGCCTAAGCGAGGCCATCGACGGTAGCCTGCTACAAATGCTATGGCCCACTCTTACGCATCAGCAGCACCTCCTAGAATATTAATGGGCCCAAGCGACGTCATCGGCAGCGGCCTACTGCAGGTGCAATGGCCCATTCTTGAGCATCGGCAGCACCTCGCGGAGCATCAATGGGCCCAAGCGAGGCCATCGACGGCAGCCTGCTACAAATGCTATGGGCCCACTCTTACGCATCGGCAGCACCCCTAGAATATTAATGGGCCTAAGCGATGCCATCGGCATTAGCCTACTGCAGACGCAATGGGCCCATTCTTATTCATCGGCAGCACTTCCCGGAGTATCAACGGGCCCAAGCATAGTGATCGGCAGCAGCAGGTACAAAATGAAATGGGCCCTCCCTTGGACATTGGCAGCATCTGCGAGAAAATGTATTGGCCCAAGCGGAGCTATCGGCAGCTGCAGGTGCGCTGGGCCCGTGTGATAGCTGCAACAACGCCTGCTCAAAAGTTATTGGGCCCAAGCGATACCATCGGCAACATCTCATTGGACTATGACAGTGGGCCCACTCGTAACGATCGTCTGCATTGATAGTGGGCCCACTCGTAATAATCGCCCACATTTACTTGATGGGCCCACATGGGCTTTCCCTTACTCATCGGTCATATTGCACATGGGTTCTATCGAGTACTACGACAAAGACCTGGTACATTATGTGCGAAAGTAGCGTAAATTTTACTTGTAAATGGGCCGGCACTGGGTATTGGCGGGTAACACAAATCGATCTGATATCGCAAAAGAAGAATAAGATGGTGAGTCAAAAGAGACGATGGATGGGTCAGCACACTAGTACACCATACGGCAAGCAAACATCCTCCAACATGGGACTCGGTGAGCCATCATAGCACCTGGCCACTCACATTCAATACTCGTCCGAATGATCATCCAACCTGTCCATATAGTATTCCCACCTGTCCAAGTCCCAATCAGGTGGCGCAGTATGGTAATTAATTCGGATGAGACCCCCATCGAAAAATCGTAAGGGGCTCTTCCTCTTCGTAAAATGAACCTAGATACCCATCCCAGTCGAACTCCTTGACAAGCGTTTTCAGTTGATTCGCATACTCGGTACTGATGTCGCAGTCCCTGATGCGGAGTAATTTCAAAGTTCCGCTGGAAGCTACCATGCGCTGGTAGAGGCCTCGCTCGAAAACGTAGAATAGGATGCCTGAGGCGTATTCGCCTTCGGAAAAGTTCAGCTCGGATAATCCCAGGAACTTCAGTTTTGGAAATATTGCTGCATGTGCCACAGTGCTGACCGGCTGTACCAGAGTACCTTCTCTTTTGTCGTGCTTCCCTTTCCCTCCATCCTTGCTGAATCCAGTATTTGTGACCGTTGGACTCGAAGTAGTGAGGGCCCGCACGAGGTTACTTGTCCCACGCCCAATCGCTTGCATAGTGGTGACATTTGTACAGCAGCTAAAGAGTTCGGCCCAATTTATGTCAACTATATCAGGGGCGGACATAGAAATAAACTCAAGGCTTGAAATCAGCAACATTTTGCAAGCCTGCTCAAGAAGGTCTGTCGTGTGGCCAGGTTTGGATAGCCAGTCGAATGACAGAACAAGCTCAGCATTGCCGACTATGTCACCCCCAAGGCTTTGGGTCTGGCGATTTTGCAATGTAGAAGGAAAAGTCGATGCAGTTATGTTTAATGAGTTTGGGATGTTGTGCTGGATGGTAACAGTGAGACTTTTGAACTCCACGGGGGCAGGACTTTGGAACTGCGCTGAAATGAAAGCAAGCAAGAGAACCTCCTCGTCATTGTGGATAGAGGTAAAATTGGAAGCGCAATCCAAATGAAGTGTTGTTGAGGAAGGTAGCTTGAGCATCTTCAACATATTCATGATGCGGGAGGCTGAACCACGAAGGCGTAACTGGGAAAGGTGACGAAGGTGGATTGTTCGATCGTGTGGGAGTTTGGTGAGTTGAGAGGGTAGGCAGGAGTCAAGTGCAAGGATTTCTAGCGCCGGACAGTTGACCAGGAGATCAATCAACTGGTTTAGATCGCTAGGGCAATCTTCACTGGGACACGCTATTTTCAACTGTGTTAGCTGGCCGCGAGGAATGAGTGACCAAGAGATGGCGATTCGGGAGAGTGAGAACGTCCGTAGCCTCGGAGCACACCCCTTGAAAAACATGTTCCAACTAAGGTCCTCGAGGCTAATAGAGGAATAGGGGTCATGCGTGAGTTCGAAATGTTCCAGGGCTGGAGCTTCCTGCTTGTAAATTTCTTGTACACTGTCAAGGTGAAGCGTACTTAGCATAGACAGGTCATGAAGGCGGAGTTGGCGAGTATGGGAGATATGTGGAGGAAGCATGAGAAGCGCTTCCAGACTTGACTTTGCAACAGTGTCGAGCTCGATATCCAACGGTGCATTCTTCGCCTGAGCCAGCATCTCTGAAGTCCACATTGTGTTCTTCGTGATGCCCCATATTTTAGCCCACAACGATGAATCGTCGAGCGCGACTTGACGCCAATACCGGCACATGTGCGTGACTCTGATCCAGCCCAGATTTTGTGGTCCAGAAAGAGGCGGTTCCTCGAGAACAAGGAGGTGAAAAACCCATACAAGAATCTCGGGGGGTAAAAGGGAAATTGGCACGACGGCATTACGAGGCGTAATTAGAGAGCGGGCAAATTGCATGGCGGTATCTGTCCGCTTTTCGACTTTGGAAGTGGCAGCAACGGGGACACTGGGATCGTGAATACCGGTTTGGGAGTGACTAGGATTGAATCGGGATTCAATGGATGGTTGCATATCACTTGACAAGAGTTCAGGAAAATCATAAAAGCGGATAGATGGGGTACTCTCACCTTTCATGAGGAAAATGGGCAGTGACACCGCTGTCCGTCATTGGAGAGGTTTGACAGCTTGAGGGCCTGTTGTCCCATTCCCCGCGTTGGCGCCAGGCAACCGGCAACACGGGAAAACGGCAGCCCGGCCCATGGCATAAACGGTGCTATTTTGCCGTGTTTAGGCGGAGGATAAGGTACAAAATTTAAACAAAAAAAAAACGAGTCGTATATTTCACTTGTGAACGAACATCTGGCTCGTAACATAACTCGGTTGGATCCCATCAAAAGGAAAAGACAACCGAGTCAAAAGAGAGAATAAGAGACAAGGATGCCCGGTGAGACATCACAGAGCCCGGCCTTTCTCTTTCAGCACCTGTCCGGCGAATAGTTAATTTTACCCCCTCGAGTCCTCCGAGTCCGAGTCAAGTAGCGAAGAACGTGATCGACGATAAACTGGTTTGTAGTGGTCAAAGTCCTAAGATTCAACAAATAAGCCTTCATTAATATCCGTATCCAAGTGGGACTCCTGGACAAGCTTTTGCAAGGCGTTCGCATGCTCGGTACCGATGATGCAGTTGCTGATGCAAAGTAATTTCAAAGGCCATGCCATGTGCTGTTGGAAGCCTTCTTGACAACATCAAATAGGATGCCTGAGGAGTTCAGTTATATGCATGGAATACAGGTAAGTTAGACTGACGAATATGAGAACACCATCCATGTCACCTCAAACTTTGAACGCGGGCCACATCATGATTTTTTATTTCTTTTCTGTTAAGAGTACACAGAGCGCACTTCGTCAAAGTCGCCTATTATGTAGCATGATAGAGGACTTTGATGATAGTGCCCTTATGTTCCTCTCTTGTGGTTCGAGATGAAGATAGTGCTCGTGAGGAGAGCCGTTAAAAGTCCAGAGAATCGAAGAGTCATGCGATCGATCAGAGGGAGTCCATGCACCAGAATTTGGGCTATCCTTTGCGTTCTTTCCCACTTTGCGTCTCAACCCGACCCTTTCCCTCTTCTCCCTTTTCTGATGCCTGTCTGCAGCGAGACAAAGACCGATGCTGTTACTTCCACCTCTTATCTTATGCATAGAGTTAGATCAGTATGACTAAAGTATGAGGGTGAATAGAAGTAGAGGACAACCGGTAGTTTATGGGACACCCGGCCGAGCATTGAGATACCGTCATACCGAGGTCGGACTGGTTGGCTCTCCCTTGTATTCATACCGCCGTGTGAATACCATCCCTTTAGATTGTCAGGGATGCAATGAAGACGAACCTGCAGCAAACGAAACAACTAGTTAGGCTTCGAGGTTCACAGTTTCCGGAATGAAGATCAGATACAGTGCAGTGATGAGAGAGAGGTGTGTTTACAGTCGTTTCGCTGTCCGAACATGCCAGTGGACGACTACTTTGCACTTCGACATTTACTGACCTCTATTGTATTTTACACAACGACATCGTTCAAGTAAGACACCAAACACTGACTTCAGGGGCAAATAAAGAGTGGCGGCGATGCAGAGCCAATTTTGCAGTCGCAGATGTGGTGCAGATCCATTCAAGGAAGCTGATGAAGACTGGCGTCATAGCCAAATCTGTCAGTACTGGAAATGGCTCCTGCAGTAACGTCCGAGAAGTCGATTTTACATATGTGGAAAACCCAAATAATGATGCACAAAAGTGGCCCGACAGCCAGCCTCTCCCTACTGGTGTCTCGCCGGGCAGAAAAGTCGGAGATTCAGGCGATGTGGGTACCCAAATACAACGGATCGGATCGCCATTTTCGACACACGTGTACCGGCGTCACAGTGTCCCATGCCTCGACGTCCCTCAACTTTGAGCGAGTAGTCGTCTCCGTCGTTAGCTTGTATCATGTAGCAATCGAAAATCTCTGGGAGGGCAACGTCAGGGGGCATGTCGGCTGTCACCCGGCCTGTTCATCGCACCACCGACAGTCAGTAGCAGTTCCAGGATGTTGCGCCAAAGACATACGTACATCGGTCTCCTTTGGTGAATTCCTTCCCAGTCAATAATATCCTTTCCTATCAACGAACCTTCAGAACGGAAATCGATCAGAATCGATGGCTCCGGTTGACCAGGAAATGATGTTGAGGCGATGGCAGAATACGCTGTGGAGTCAATTTGAAAGAGTGGTGGCTGCTAAAAAAGGAAGTCTACCAGCATGCATATTCGCCAACACCACAATTCATGGACCTGTCGCTGCTGAGTACGTCGCCTTAAGCTTCTATCCACACCTGCGTGACCCGGAGCTGACTTGTTTTTCCAGGGTACTGTGGCAGTTTAGGCGCCTGTGCTCCCCTATCGACGAAGTTGGAGGCATTAAGCTCGCATTACTTGTCTCAATCTGGTGCTGTCATTCCCATCTCTACTATCTTGAACGCACTCGACTTTGGCTTTGACGCAACGGTATCGATAATCAATCCCGTCGTTGACCTCTTGAGGACGAGGAGAAGAGTAAGGACATGTTCAGGTCGTGGAATACGTTCAAAGTCGAGTGTCGCTGCCAGTTGGCCCCAGACCTCTTCACCCGCCCGTGAGTACTATATATATATATACTAGCACCCATTATACGTGGATCGCAACTGGCCGCGTTGTAAGCGCCTGGAGCGCACACCGCGTGGTGCTGCTGAGACTGACCCGGCTGGCGGAGTGTGGCGCTAACTTTCCACCTCTCGTAGTGTCACTTCAACAACGACAACACCACCACCACCACCACCACCACCACCACCAGCAATCACGACATAGTACACTCCCAAGCGCCATAACCCCCGAATGCGTGACTGATGCCATGTATGGCTGACGTATGCAAGAGGGCATGGTCTGCGATCTCTGCATCTGCCCCTAGCATTGGTGCCAATGGCAGAAGGAGTAGCAGAAACCATACTACTACTGTTTTGATGGTATCCCAGGGCAAGAAGCAGTGCCTGCACTCGATGGCAAACAGGATAGCCCCGATCGTCTCGGCGTGCATGGAAGATTTACAGCATATCCTTGTCAGCAACATCTGTAGGTGTTTCCGGATGCGTGGCACAGAACAAGGTAGTGGGAGCGAGCGGCAACGCCTGCAGAAGTTATGGCAAGGGGGAAGAAAAAGGGAGGAGTGATGGGAGTTAGTGGGGTATACTCGGAGTACAGTATACCCAACAATTACCTACAGTACGCCAGTTGCACGCCTAAACGGAACTTTTTCTGCCAAGTCTTTGGGTTGACCCCAGACTGGCCTGACTCTTATTGAGTACAGTGACTGCTCTTGCACAAGTCCTCCATCCACCTCTCCGCCTCCTCTACTCTGTAACAAGGTGATACCCTATGCCTTAAGCTCGGCGGCATAGGTGCTCTGTGCTTTGCATGGCGTGCGTGCCTATGGATTGGGTAATGTTGTGTGGGGGGGCTGTGTAATAGAGTTGTACGTTATCCTGCGGGAAAAACAATCACTTAGCCCTTTCCCCCGAACATTGAAAAGGTCATCAATGAGTTTTCCGCGGTATGTCAACAGGAATGCACTCATCGTATTACCAAAGTTCTAAGAAGGTCTTGAGTAGCCTTTCTCCAGAGTATCTCCATCATTCGGTCCCCCTAGTATACCCTACAATTGCCCCGTCATCATTTCCTTGCCGTCCTGGGTCATCCATTCAGATAGATTGCTGTTTGGAAGGCTCCTCGACAGAAACATGTGTACGTCGTGAGACTGGGAAGGAATCTACTAATGGAGGTCGACGTACGTATGTCTTTTGCGCAACACTGCAACTGTTTCTGACTGGTGCGGTGTAGGCTTGGTGACAATTGACATGCTCCCCGACGTTGCCCTCTTAGAAATATTCGATTGCTATGTGAATTTGTTCCAAGAGGAAGAAACGGGATACCGGTTCCAGGTACAGGCATGGCATACGCTGGTGCATGTGTGTCGAAAATGGCGGATCATTGTTTTTGAGTCACCACGTCGCCTGGACCTTCAACTTTACTGCACGGAGGAAACACCTGTGAAGGAGACGTTGGCTGTTTGGCCTCCCTTGCCCATTGTCATACGGCAAGATGTCCATCCAACAAAACAAATTGATAACATTATTGTAGCACTTGAGCATAACGACCGTGTATGTCAAATTGACCTCATGGACGTTACAAATTCGCAATTGGAAGAAGTCTTGGCAGCGATGCAGCAACCATTCCCGGCGCTAACGTATTTGGCGATCGGGCGATGGAACGATGAACTGGAAGGTGAAACGCCCCTGTCATTTCCGAATCGTTCTTGGTGGATCTGCGCCACGTCTACAAGATCTCGTGTTGTACCTCATTCCATTTCCGGGATTACCGAAACTACTTTTGTCTGCCACTCACCTTGTCAGACTTGATTTTTCGAAAATTCCTCATTCCGGATACATTTCGCCCGAGGCGATGATCGCTTGCCTCTCCACATTGACTAGACTCGAGAAACTCTGGCTGGGATTCGAATCCCCTCGATCCCGCCCTGACCGGCAAAGACGACGTCCCCATCCGCCCACACGCTCGGCCCTCTCTGCTCTCACTTCTTTTATCTTTTTCGGGGTCAGTGAATACTTGGAGGACTTCATGGCCCGGATAGATGCACCTCGGCTCGACAACTTGCATATAATGTTATTCCATCAACTCATATTCGACACTCCACAACTCGTTCAATTCATCGCTCGCACACCAAACATTCAGCCACCCGTTGAACCCTGCGTTGAATTTACCAAACTCTACGTCGAGATTACATCTTCAAGGACATTTCCCAAAAAGTTCGTGTTGGGAACCCATTGCAGACAGTCAGATTGGCAGCTGTCGTCCCTGGCACAGGTGTGCCGCTCGTCCTTGCCTGACACTTTCATTCCCAAGGTGGAACGCCTGTACATTAGCCAGAATGACTATGACCGACCGCATTGGCAAGACGACATCGAGGTCAGTCAATGGCTGGAGGTCTTAAATCCATTTACCCACTTGAAGGATCTCCACCTATCCCGGGAGTTTGTGCCACGTATTGCACCCGTCTTTCAAGAGCTCGCAGTGGGAAATGTGACAGAGGTGTTGCCTGCCCTACAGAGTCTTTTCTTGGAGGATCTCGACCCATCGGGACCTGTCCGGGAAGCCATTGAGAAGTTCTTCGCTGCGCGACAGCTCGCCGATCACCCTATAGTTGTTCTTGGCCCGGACGGAAAACAACTGATAGGAGGTCAATGATTGATTGTCTCTACTTCATCTCCCGGTCATAATATCACCCATGATCAGGCTAAGTTGTACGATATCGTTGTGTAGGATAGAGACCAATCAATTTTTTGAACTAGTCTGACAACTACGCAACTCCCAGGTTCACGGTTCATACGTTCATACTGTATATAGTATCTTGCATTCCGGGCTGCCACTCGGTTCCAACACGTGGCCCATTCAGCATGGACACCCTTGGGTACTAGAGATTGAAGCGAATTACACCATGTCGCTATCCAACCCTCGGGCAGGTCGGGTTGACTTGATACGCTTTCTCGAGCAATGCCCTTGCACGAATACTTCCCCCAACCTCCCCTTCTAGTCTGCTAGCGAGCACCCGAAGGGTGATATCCTTCGAGGAAGCCTTGATTCCAGCAGCATAGGCGGCGCGTGCTGCGGAGTAGTTGTTGGTGGCTTGATCAATACCATGTACAGTTTGGCAAACTTTTGATATTTCGATAATGCGGTGGTGACCGTTTTGAGAGCGAATTCAGACTGAAAAAAGCGCAAATTGGATAACAGGGAACCCGAACGCGGCTTACATGTACAGTAACAACGAGGAGCACAGTAAATAAATAGATAGCACCTCATGCCTCATGGCCTCATGTTCGGGATCTTCCGAGCGCCAATCGGCCAGAAATGTGGGAGCAGGTCCGGCCTCACTGTCAAATTCGAGAAACTCTGCAAGTTCCTCGGGCCTCGGCGCGAAACGGTCGGGAAGCTGCTGCAAGCCTACAACACACTGAAAAAGGCGGTGCGCATAATCCCAGTTTTACTCTTCGATTTCTTCCAAAGTGCTAGCATATGTCACATCCAGCGTCGTTGGTAATTCCTTCGAATGCGTCCTGGGATGCAGCGACGGAGGTACAGTAGACAAGCTGACAGACGACCCAACGGAATTACAAATGTGAAAGATTTGCTTATCTGTCGCCTTCCATCGCCTCGTGTCACGACTTCTGTGGACGAAAGACCAAAGCGCTGGTTAGTTGTGATTCTAGCTTGCACTGTCTTTTGGCAAAGATTTTTTTGCCACAGATCAAGCACTCGGCGGATAGATGTGGTTCAAGTTGTTGCTAAATAAAAAAAAGAAAGGAAGTCCAGCTGTCTTGGCGCTCCAGGACAAGCACCTTTTACAGTACTGGTCCTCGCTGACACCACAATCCATGGACCTGTCGCTGCCGAGTACGTCTTTTTCTACCCACATCCGTGCGTACCAAAGCTGACTTCTTTTTCCAGGACACCGCAGCGGTTTAGGCGCCTGCGTTCGCTCACAGCATGCCCCATCGATGAAGTTGGAGGCATCGAGCCCGCTTTACGCGGCTACATTGCGTCTCAATCCGGTGCCCCCACGCCCATCTCTACTGTCTGGAACATGCTCGACTTTGACTTTGACTCAACGGCATCGATAATCAATCTCATTGTTGACCTCTTGAGGACGAGGGGAAGAATACGGACATGCTCAGGTTATGGAATACGTTCAAAGTCGAGTGTCGCTGCCAGTTGGCCCCAGACTTCTTCACCCCGCCTGTGAGTACTAGGACGCATTATGCACGCATCACATCTGGCTGCGTTGTGAGCGCCTAGAGCGCACACCGCGCGGTGCTGTTAAGACCGACCCCGCTGGTGGAGTGTTTCCAATTCTGAGATCAGAGTGTCGCTTTAATGACACCGACAATAGCATGCTACCAGGCGTCATAACTCCCGAACACAGGATCGACGCCATGTATTTGCTTTGCAAGCGTGGCCTATGCAAGATGACATGGTCCGCAATCTCTGTTTCCACCTCTAGCGTTGGTGCCGGTGGCAAAAGCAGTAACGGAAATCACACTACTACCGTTTTATCGGCATCCCAGGGCAGGAAGTCACAATCTCCCCACCACGGTCCAGCACCTGCAGAAGTTATGGCAGAGGGGAAGAAAAAGGTAGGAGTCAAGACAGGTTAATGGGGTATACCAGAGTACAGTATGCCCAACGATTACCTACCACGCCTGAACGGAACTTTTTCTGCCCAAAGCAACCCCTTGGGTTGACCCCAGACCGGCCAGACGCTTGAGTGGCGGCGGGCCGTCAGATCGCGTCAGACGCGGATACGTGATCCGGTCAGTCGACCCGTCAGCTCATACACGCGCATGTCTCAACAATATCAAAACGGGTTTTGCTGATATACTCGCATGCGTCCTCAAGAGCTACTTCGCATTCAGTCCAACAGTTAATAAAGCAATACCAAAATGTCATCAAAAACCACGGCTTTGAACCAGGCAGCCTCGTCTTAGTATGTAATACCGGAGCAGACTCAAAGCTCATGAACAAGACCAAGCCCAGATATTTCGGTCCCATGGTAGTTATCAGGAGGACTCAGAATGGCACGTACTGCCTTGTTGAGTTAGGTGGAGCAGTGTCAAGATTATGCTCAGCGGATGAAGGTGAACGCATTCTCGAAGCCATCTAGAGCTACATGCTCTCCAAGCAGATAGACTAATCCGGTGCGTAGGAATATCAGGTCTGTCTGTCTCCCACCTCCTGTCTCTCGTCCCCATCCCATCCACTCAAAATGAATAATAAATAGGTCTACCCTTACTGGCTTTCCTCCGCACCGCGCTCCATGCCTTAAATTCCACAGGCCATCCCCTAAATGCAGTCAAAACTTGCACCCAATCTCCAACCCGCCCTTCGCACAATCCCTCCGCATGTGCACACGCATACGCCGCATCCTAGCTGCCTCCCTGCTAGGCAATGGCCTCACCAACAAGCCCGCCCGCATGGCACCCAGCGCCCGAAGCACCGCATGAGGCCATACAGGAGGCCGTGCCCTCTGTCAGATCTGGACAGGCTGTTGCTGTTGCCATCGCTTGGTCCGTGCGTTTGGTGGAGGGGGCGGGGGCAGGGATAGGAAGAATGCCCGTTGTGGTTAGGATGAGTAATCTTCGGGAGGTGCATGAGACTGTTGCTGCACAATGGTGGGGAAATGACAAAGACAAAGGGCGACGAGAGGGCTCGAGCGGCTGCGCTCGCTCAGGCTGTGTTTAAGCACACAGGAACAGTGGGATGGACATGGTCTTCGGGCAATTGGGTTTAACCTTTCCAGGTATGCCTGTGAGTAACATGATTGTTCAAGTACTAGTACTAAAAGAAACAGAAATGAAAAATGATGAAATAAAATCCATCGTTGCCCGTTACGAACTTCATATTCTCGCCAAACGACTCTGGGTCCTGGCGGCATACACCAGCATGCTACCCCTCATGCCCTCCACCGCGTCTTGATAATACCAGCACTGATGGGCTTCACAATCTTGTTTTGCACCGCTGGGTTCTTCATGTGATTGAGGATTGGTCTGCGCCTGCTGCAAGATACTTTACTTTGCATAAGTCGAGCCCGACCGAAATGTACCAGACTTTAGAGCTTTAGAACTAAAACCGTGTATGAGTTTTTCTAACTCAACAGGTCTGAGTTCTAAAGTCTGGTCACGAGACTAGAGACTACGATAGTTTTTCGGGACACGGGACACGGGACACATTGTACAAACTCGCTCTGGCTCGAAAAAACGCGTACGTGTTACGAACATATGGTATACAATTACACAGGGTTTACTACAGCCAAACGTGTATAACAATAGTTTCATTCATTATAATAATTCATTATAATAATGTTGTATCAAGTGTGTACAGTACCGATGGCCAGTCGCTTTGCATCATGAGGAAAAACATCTGTTTTTCGTTTCATTTTACCTTGTAGTCTGCTCGACGAATGTTCATCTACCGAGCGCCATCAATATAACAGGGGACGACTCCCCGGTTTATTGTTCAACAGCTGCCTTGCCAGTGTCTCGAATCGATTCTCTTCTTTAACGGTGCCCTTGCTTGCCAGATACCGGAGCATTAGACCGCAAGACCACAAATCAGCTCGTATGGGACTATACGAACACTTGGGCCCATCCTGATGGCCAATCTCCGGGGCCATCCATCCGGGAGTCCCGCGCCAGCGATCGATCAATGCATCTGGGCCACCGACACGGACAGAGATATCAAAGTCGATTATGAACAATTGGTCTGGAAGGGCAACGATGTTTTGGGGCTTGATGTCGAGGTGGGCAATACCTTGGCGATGCAGAAACCCGACACCGTCTACCAACTGCTGACTGAAATCCACAACCTTGCTGCAAAACATCCTAAGTGCGAATCCAAGATCTAGGGGAGTGGCTTCACGGAGAACAACGAACGTCCCCATATTCAATGTGAGCGTCCCGAGCAACGGGATGGTGTGGTTATAGGATGAATTGATCTGGTGGAGGTGTTGGAGAATCCGTAGCTCGTTAGATCTAGGATGGAGTAGCTTCACGATAACGGCGGTGCCGTTGGATTGTATGGCGTGTCGCATGGTGGGCTTCAGCTGATGTACCTCATCAATTTAAGTCAACAGACAGTGTGCTTGGTTGCTTTACCTGGTTCAGCGGCGCCCAGCCATTCTCGTCTTCATCGTTCGACTCCAACGTATACCCTGCCCGGGTGAATGCATCGACAACCTGGTGGTCGTGGTAGACGTGCTCGCTACGCCGCGAGCCACCGGCATTGCCCCCTTGGCCCCCGCGATCTACTCGAAGTCGCTTAGGTGGCTCGTTAGCGTCTCCTTCGGCGTCATCATGCGTCCTTTTCGACGTGAATGTATACTTGAAATTATCCTCAACCTCGTTACTGAGTAACACGATACGTTCCTGGATGCGTCCAAGCTCCTCTCTGTCATTTTGTATCATCGATACCAGGTTGTAGATTTCGAACATAGCCGCAAACAACTTGGACGGTTGCGTCCAGTCTTGGACGCACGAGATATAGGAAATCTAGAAGAGCTAGTGAGAAAACGCAGAACTGTTTGGATTCAAATGTACATACCCTAGGATCAGGACCATCATCAAGTTGAAAAATGAAGTACTGTGTAACTCTACCAGAGTTCTCGATGTACAATGCCACGACAACGAACGGATCACTATAGGACATGCGCCCAAGTCGGGCCGCACATGCAGCCTGAAGAAGCATCCGATACCGGTCGCCCTGACTTCTGTCTGACTGAATTTCAACTAAAAAATACACCAGTCCATCAACGGAAACATGAAAATCGCTTTGTGGCGTGTAGCGATATTTGCCCGGCGACCCGCGGCCCTGCCCGGGTTCGGTGGTGACAATAAGCTTGAACGGCCAGTTGCCGCGACTGCAACAAATGTAACCTCTAGAGCAAATAATAGAACAATAGCAACACCCACAATGCATGCCTTTCCCTTAAACCGAGAACCGAATGGAAGTACCACCCCAACTCGATAAAGATCCACCGGACACTATCCTCTTTGATGATGTTGTCACCCTCCCCGGGCCAATGGTGTAAAAAAGCGCCCGTAAGATGCCACAATTGATTTTTGCTGGAGACGCGGTCTCCTTGCCCGACGCCCAAGGGTGCGTCTTCAAAGTAGTTGTCAAACTCGTGAAGTTCTTCCTTGAGAAGCAGAACCGCAGGGTCCTGTGACAATTTTCAATGACTAGAGCGGCATGTGATTAAAAAAAAAGCATACTGTACTAGACTCAATCATACGCCGCTCCCTTAGTCTGGCTCTAAAACTCGTAACGAATTCCGGTTCAGAACCACGGTGTTCAAATATCCTGTTATGATCGACTGTGGTCTGCCCACCAAAGTCTCCTCGACCTCGGACAGCCGCTTTTATAGTGACCATGGGCCAAAGGTCACGTGTTTCCGCAGGAAGTACACCGGACGGCAATAAGGTCTGAGCACGATCTAAATCAAAAGCGCATGATAGTCGCAAAAAAAAAAACGAAGACATTAGCAAGGCAGCGAGGAGACATGTAGTGAAGTGAGCAAGGAGGTTGAAGACAATTGAAACACGGTCAGTGAAGTCTGGCTGGCCCAACGAACACAACGCTCACCAGGAGGAAGCCTCACAATGATGTGTAGGCGTTTGTCTTTAGGTGGCTTTGGCCATGCCTCAGCAACCAAATCACTTTGATCCAACGCCACAGCAATATGCGGAAGTTCCAATCCCGGAAACTGGTTTTTAATGCGCTCAATAAGTGTTTCGGAAGGATTGACAATAATATCCTCCGTAGGCTAGTGGCGTCATCCGTAATGTTGTAATGAATCACTACCAATGTCATCCTCACCTTCCAAAGTGTCAGGTCTTTCGCATCAAAGTCATTGAGCACGCCCTTCTTGCCCTTTTCCATGATCATATCTTTCAACTCGCCAATAGATGCTGTTGGTGAGAGAATGACAGGAAAACAATTGGTGTCTCCTTCGATAATGCACCAGATACGGTAGGTTTTGGCGGGCATTGCGGTTTGTGATGTGGAAGGATTGGAAGGATTAGAGAAAGGTTAGAGAAATAGTCTCGTTCACAGACACTTACGTCATTTGAGTCGGAGTCATATCGGAGTGAGAAAAACCGAAGTCTTCCTCAGCCTTATCTTAGAGTGCGTTCGGCGCAAATGTTTCCACGCGTGGCACCAGCCAAAAAAAAGAAATCGACGAGAGTGTGGCAATCTGCGGGAGCGTGACCGTTCGGCGTGAATTTCTGTCTCAGAAAAGAGTATGGCAAAGTGCGGCAGCCCTGCCAAAAAATGAAACAGGTCCAGACCTGTTTCACGTTTCCGCTGCCACACTCTCATGCGTGACGTGACGTCTCGTTACAACTCCGTAGCACGATAAACTCATGTTATCTAGATATTAGTAATCACGGCATTAGCCGATATCTGTAGACACCCGTCCACAATTGCAATCAAGTACGGCTACTAACACATCACTATACAACTCCTAATTCCCCTTTTTGAGCTCCTTATATGATGACAAAGGTGTGATGTATACGTCCCCTTCTTACCAAAACTGAGATACGTTTCTGTGCATTTACTCCTAGGTGTTAGCGTGCAAGTAACTGAGGCCATGTGAGGCATTGAAACTGGTCGCGCAGGCCTCCGCAGGATACCGGAACTTGTAGGGGTGCCTGCGGCAGCCTGCCTAGATTGGATACGCGTTTGACTCGTTCCACTAAGGCCGCGTGCTGATGCCGCGATGTCGGGACCAGGAATTAAAGGCTGCACTGAGCCTGAGGAATCATAATCGATGCTGGTCACGCACGCGCTTGCGCGTTCCACTACTCCCCAAGTCGAGCCGCACTAAACCATTACACACTTCCTCAAAATTGCTAAGGCCGCAGACGCGTGCGGCACGCTCTGGGACAAAAGGGAGAGCTGCATGGGGTCTATGAAGTTGACACACTGCAGGGGAGAGAGGGAAGTGTTGCTTGCTTTGTAAGAGGTAATTACATGGCCTATATAGTAAGATTACCGTCTGCGGAAGGTCTAATGGAATGCAGCAAGGTATGCAAAGTGACTATGAATAATGCACCACCGGCCTGGGAGCACAGGAAAGTGTTGACTCTGTTGAGAAGCACGGAGCAGCGGCCGCAGTGTCCAACCACATCCCTGCGCAGGCTCAGGGAGCTCCAGAGTATCAGCAGGTGTCATCAGGATGCATGCTTGTACAAGGATGTGGGGCGGGCAAGGATATCTACTATAATCTATCTATATACTTACTATAATATAAAGCCACTAATTGGAAAATGCTCGAGATAAAGAGAGGCCACGATTGGCCAGACCGCCAGACAAAGAGAGGCCTAAATGGGACAGCATCCCAAAACGGACGACCAACCATCCGACTGTCCCATAACGGAACATCCGAGATTTCGTTGATATGACGTTCTTCTACACCCCTGAAAGCAAGTCCGAACCTCCCCAGATGCGCCAAAAATTGACAGGACGTAGTTCTTCAAGCAACGCAACAGCAGGTCCATCTTCTTTTCCTGGGTGCTTCTCATGGGATAGCAATGGTATGTCTTAACCAACGGCAAGCCCTCTCACCAGTGACTCACCAGATGCGCTAAACATTGACAGGACGTAATTCTTCTCGCAATGCAACAGCAGGACCTTCTTCTTTTCCTGGGTGCTTCTCATGGGATATCAATCGTACATCTTAACCAATGGCAAGCCCTGTTGGGATACGGTCACACAAACCGTCACAGCGTGACTGTCACAATTTCATATTACATTCTAGTCGTACTCTCTCGTTCTGCTGCACGCTCATCCTAATATATGCAACGCGGAGAACAATAAGAGTTCCGCGCTTCTCTCCCAGCTGCCATCACGCCTGAGAGGTTATGGGCCCTGCGCCCCACTGAGGACACAGAAGCACTACCACACCATCTAACATGGTATCCATTGATCCTATGGAAGACGACGACCCCATCGACGAACTCGAGCATGATCCAGCCATACAGCGAAGTCCAAGGGTCGAAGGGGAGCTGCCTCAAATAGGGGCAACCATTGTTCATGTCCGTGCGAGCGAGAACTCGGCTATAACACGGACGAACAACCCTCTTAATGAAACCAATTGGACTGTATGGCGGAAAAAGATCACTTACATGCTTGAGATGTGCGGCGTTGATGAATATGTCAGAGGCGTGGTCAAGCAACCGAATCGTGACATCGACCTCGAAGGAGCGAGAGCATGGGCATTTAACGACACCTACGCAAAGCTTCTAATCACCAATAACATAGAACCCGACCAAATGATCCACATTAACCAATGCAACACTTCGCACGAAATGTGGGAATGCCTGGAGGCGGTACACGAGTCGCGAGGCCATCAAACGATCATCTCATACATTCGAAACCTCATTCACACCATTGCCAACGAAGATGACAACATTAACGATCACCTCGTGAAGTTGAAGCGATATTGGGAGCGTATCAACCAAATTGCTGACGACGACTACAAATTTTCCGATTCGATCTTCAAAGTTATCATCTCATCATCGTTACCCCCTACTTGGGATACTTTTATGGAGCCTTACGTCGGAGGACAGATCGGCACCACTGATAATGATCAGAAGCGTCGGATATCATCCCAAAAACTTATCGGTCTCATCAAAGAGGAGTACTTCCGACGCGAGCAAAGAAAGCACCTGAATAACAAAAGCACGCATATCGCATACAATCGCAATAGTAGCTCGTATAAATCGCTCGCTACACGCATTACCACTGGCAAACCCGGCATGCAATCCAAGCCACCGAGTAACCTGCACTGCAGGCATTGTAAACTCACGAACCACACAGTTGAAAATTGCCACAACCTTGGCAAGAATAGCTGTGATTCATGTGGCAGATTTGGGCATGCACGAAAAGATTGCCGGAAGAATAATGGTAACAAGCGTAAGCGCGAGAGCGATAGCAAGTCACCCAATAAAGGGGGCGTCAATAAGCGATTCCGATATGACGAGACCAAGCCGACCCAGAATGTCGAGCAAACTCATTTCATTGCCTTTAATGCTGTCGAAGATCCTATTCGGTTTTCTCCTGCCGATGAAGGACAGTATTTTAATTTCGATAGCGAGAATGTCAGTAACGCAGATGTCACAATGAATGACGAGCGCGTTATCTATTATGACTGGCTGGCAGATTCTGCAACGACATCACACATCTGCAATGCCCGTGACACCTTCATAACATATCATCCCATCGATCCGACTCCTGTTGTAGGTGTGGGTAATATTAAAGCACACGCGAAAGGGCGTGGAAGCGTCCAAATACAATCACATTGTAATGGACATACCTACATACTACAACTGGAGGACGTACTACATGTACCTGGGAACAGGAACAACCTGATTTCCTTAGGTAGATGGGATAAAGATGGACGTCAGTATATCGGGCAAAATAATACTATTACGCTCTTCACAAAAGAAGGAAAAAGCGTAGCGCGTGGCACAAAGATTGCCAACAATCTATATAGGATGCACTTCAGTGTGAATAAAGTACAAATGCGCGCAGAACTTACCTACAGCACCGCAAAAGCGGAAAGCTGGGAAACATGGCACAAACGGTTTGGCCATATAAGCTACAGTGGTCTGCAACGCCTCCTTGACGAGAGGCTAGTCGAAGGATTTGAGGTCGACACAACGACACCCAAACCCGACTGCATCGCCTGTATTCAGGCAAAACAATCAGTAAAACCATTTAGCGCAAGCACCACTCATCACAGTACCCCTGGTCAATTGACCCACATTGATGTATGGGGAAAGTACGAGATAGCATCCATAAATCGCAACCAGTACTTCATCCTGATGGTTGACGATGCTACACGCTACACCACTGTTGCATTCCTAAAAACAAAGGATCAGGCCGCTCAGATCGTAAAAAACCATCTGACATACCTCCGCACACATGAAAAACCACCACGTGCCATACGCACTGATTGTGGACGAGAATTGATCAGCTGCGATCCTGGTGCCAAGCACAAGGAATTGAGTTACAAATGACAGCACCGTACTCTCCTTCTCAAAACGGTATTGCCGAGCGCATGAACCGCACACTTGTTGAGCTAGCACGCGCGATGCTAATTGCATCAGACCTCCCTGAATTCCTATGGGAATTGGCTGTGGCTCATGCTGTGTATTTGAGAAATAGGGCATACACCAAAGCAATAAAGGGTACTACGCCGTATGAGCAATGGCATGGCAAGAAGCCAAATGTCGCTCACCTTAGAGAATTTGGTGCACCTGTCTGGATACTCACACAAGGACAAAATATGGCACGAAAAATGTTGCCAAAGTCACATCGTAAAGCCTACGTCGGCTATGATGATGGCTCAAATTCAGTCCTATATTATAATGCGGAGACGAGAAAAATCCTTACCTCGAGAAACCATCGATTCATAATCCCCTCGGCATCGCCCCAATCTACAAATGATGAGATTGAAATCACGCCCAATGACGCGCGTGAAGGGGAGGAAGATGGAAGCACACGCGCCAACGTGCGTGGAAGTGCAAAGAGGAAAGCTGACCAAATGGATGAACCAGTCAGCGAAAGTGAACCTCGTAAAACAAGAGGTATACGCACCAATTATAAATACCTAAACGACCCATTCCCTGATGAGGAGGAGGCCGCCCAAATCGTCATCGAAGGTGGTGATGCGCCAGAACCTATTCGGCAATGCACATACGCAACAGAAGGGGATGAATGCCGAAACCTCAAAGAGGCCAAAGCATCTCCAGAATGGCCCGAATGGAATAAAGGGATTCAGAGCGAACTTGATCTGCTCGAAGAAATGGGCACTTGGATTCTAGTTGATCCACCGGCAGACGCAAAGCCTATAGGGAATAAGTGGCTCTTCACAAAGAAGAGAAACAAAATGGGCCAGCTCACCAAATATAAAGCCAGGCTCGTAGTCAAAGGGTGTGCACAGAGGCCAGGATATGACTGCTTCGAGACCCATTCACCCGTCGTACGCTTAGAAACAATACGCGCAATATTAGCTGTCGCCCAGGCAAAGAACCTGTTGATACAGCAAATGGACGTCAAGGGCGCATACCTAAATGGGACCCTCAAAGAAAGGGTATACATGCGTCAGCCGGAAGGTTTCGAAGATGGAACCGACCGAGTTTGCCTGTTGAAGAAGACGCTTTATGGACTAAGGCAGTCCGGCCGCGAGTGGAATAATGAACTCGACACAAAATTGCAAAGACATGGCTATACGCGTCTACGCTCAGACCCCTGCGCATACGTCCAGCGCGATCAAGGGGAGCTTGCTATTATCACCGTATGGGTGGACGATCTATTACTATTCACATCATCAGAAGGAATGATGAAGCAGATAAAAGATGACTTACATTCCGAATGGCAAATGACCGACCTTGGAGAACCATCCAAGATAGTCGGGATCGAGATCAGTCGCAATGACCACTCTATCACCATATCGCAGAAGTTATTTATCGAGTCAATCCTAAAGCGAGAAGGTCTTGATCGTGCCAACCAAGTTGGAACACCGCTAGATCCGAATGTACATCTGGAGTCAAATCCAGAAGGGAACAAAGGTGATCGAAGCAATGCCTTCGCACAAACCCTAGGTGCATTACAGTTTGTAGCAAATGCTACAAGACCGGACATCGCATACGCAGTTAACAAACTTGCATCATATACCGCTAACCCGACGATACAACATATAACTGCACTAAAACGAGTACTGCGGTACTTGTCAGGGACTCGGGAGTACGGCATAAAATACCAAAACTCACCTATTTACCCCGACACATTCATTGGATATGCGGATGCTGCGTTTGCCAATAATGACGACTACAAGTCTACCTCCGGTTATGTTTTCATCGCGCAAGGAGGAGCAATAACTTGGCGATCCAAGAAACAGACAATAGTCGCACTGTCTTCAACAGAAGCAGAATATGTGGCCATTTCCGAGGCTGCACGCGAAGCATGCTGGTTGAGGAACTTGCATGAAGAACTTGGATTTGCACAACTTGATCCAACCTTGATTCGTGGTGATAATGATGGATCAATAGCAATAGCGAAAAACCCACAATTCCATAAACGCACCAAACATATTGCCATACGCTGGCACTGGGTCCGGGATTTAGTCCGAGACGGCCATATTTGCATCGAGAGTTGCAGGGACAAAGAGCAAACCGCAGACGTGTTGACTAAGGCGATACCACGCCCAAAGCATAGCCAGCACAGAGCAGAGATGGGAGCTACAACGGTTTGAAGGGGAGTGTTGGGATACGGTCACACAAACCGTCACAGTGTGACTGTCACAATTTCATATTACATTCTAGTCGTACTCTCTCGTTCTGCTGCACGCTCATCCTAATATATGCAACGCAGAGAACAATAAGAGTTCCGCGCTTCTATCCCAGCTGCCATCACGCCTGAGAAGCCCTCTCACCAGATGCGCTAAACATTCACAGGATGTAATTCTTCAACCAACGCTACGCGTAAAAGACCATGCTCTGAACACAGTCCTGTCGCGAAGGTTTGCTGTTCATTTCTTTCTCAACATTGCCATATTTCCTCATCTTTCTTCTTTCTCCATTTTCAACAGCGTAGACGTCAAGACTGTGAACGGCCAATCTCCATCACGTCTCCCTCACCTCAACCTCTTATGCAACGTCTCTCCAAAACACATATTGCACAGCGCAAACATCGTGAGCGTGAACGTCGTCTCTTTGCTCTACATGTCGTCTCCCCCATCATGCCACGCGGTTCCGTGGAACTGCTTACCCCTGTATCTTTCGGTGGTCAGGACAGTGAACAGGCAACCCCTATCACGTCTCCATTCAACATCTTACACTTATAAGGATCAGAACTGTTCCTGCATCCGCTACCCCTATATACGCCAGACTCTGCACAAGGTCTCCACGTTCTACACAGACCTAGCCGCTGAGCGTCCGGCCTGGCTCCCCTGTTGGGAGCGTGCTTAGCACTTGCTTGGTAGTTGGGGGCTCACTCTCTGGGGCTTGCTTGGCTCTGGGGGGCTTGATCGGCTTCCTACTGGTGCTTTCTTTCTCGCGGACTGGGGAGGCTCGCCCGGCTAGCTGGGCCCGGGTGCAGCACGGGCCACCGCTAGTGGTGAGATAATTGAACTCCAAGCTTTGTTCCAAGCAGATCTCATATGTCGCGTCACACTGCTCACGTGCTGTAACGCTCTGTCATAGATCGTGACGGTTCAGCCTGGAAAAGAAAAGGAAATCTATTTTCCAATAATGCGCCGAACGCACTCCGAGATTCGTGGAATTTTGTGGCAACTGGTCGTTGTCACAGACCCCCCTGACAGCGGCAACTTGTGACAAAATTCCGCACTCGAAAACGCGCCGAACGCACTCTTAGTCTCGTTCCCAGACGTAGTGTTGCCGCAGGTCCGGTGTCACACCGGTCTGACTCTTACACCACTCGGTTTTTTCACTAACTCAGACCGCACCGGGAAATCGAGTTCACACCGGTCCAACTCTGAACCTTGATAATAATACTTTCCCATCACTCAAACGAGTCAGAGACGTTGACTCGTCGTTGAGGCTGTCGGTTGAGCAGTCAATAACGCTTCATGTTGGCTGTAGCGTATTTGTTACACAGTTTTTTATTGTCTTCTTTGTCTGTTGCACATTACCCACGACTCTCTATATGACTCTGTCAATGTTGTGCTCAATTTTGGACCGAGAACTATAAAACATGGAGAGACGTTTTGCCCTCAGCATTCCTTTCCTTCATCACTTTGTGTTCTTTGGGCGTGGATGGATCTTGCACCACGCTCTTGCCCTAATCATCATGGGCCCAATGGCCGTACAACAACGTCAGCTGCGTCATCCTCCAACCACCTTGCCGCCTCATTCTTCTAGTCCGGAGTTTACTGGACCTTGCGTTCAATTCCCTGCTAGCCGGACAGCAACTAATTCATTTGATGCATCTAATGATTACCACGACTCTTCACGCACGTCACGACCTCACGATTTTCATGGAGCCGATTATGGCAATGCTGTATATTCACAACCTTCGACCGATCTTCAAATTCTCAACTACACGCGCCCTCGTCACATCTTCAATTTCATTTTGCTTCTCCTGCTGAGCAAAATACTGGGGAAAGTGACACTGCATTGAACTCTCGCAGAAAACATAAGTTGTCGTTAGCTAAAAATACACAGTCTCGAAAACGTCAACGTGTCCCAGCTGTGCCGACTACGGAGCCTCCATCTTTGATATGCGGTGTTGGCCCTCCGACAACTTTTGAGAACCGCCATCACCCTCCACCCCTATACGATTGTCAAGTACTGCATCGCATTCCACCTCAGCCTCCTTTCAGCCCCCAACACGTAAAGGACGCTTTACGGTTCATATGTCGTATCTTGCATTCCCGGCTGCCACTCGGTGCCAACATGCGGCTCATTTGGCATGGACGTCCTTGACATTAATCACTATCCAACACTCGGGCAGGGTCAGGTGAGTTACCAAATTATAGGCATAATAGAAAGAACTACTATCGCGGATTGGGAGTTGCAAAATTTTCAGCAAATCGTGAATAGCAAATGATCAAGCGCAGCTTTTTTAAATCGGACTTTTGGAACAGGTATGATAATCTCTGAACTAGGTGACTGTGATGCTATGATTTAGATAGAGAGTGAAATAAATGTGTCGGAGGGAAGCCGGACAGCACTATCCAAAAAGTTGGGAGTTGCAAAATTTGTGTCACGGAGTGTCACACAGCCGACCGTTGAAACAAAGCGCATCACGTCACGTTTGATATGGAGCGGACTTTTAATACTGGAAGGGTCCAGGGTGAAATGTCACGCAAAGCCACTGATGCCATCTTCTTTTGCTTTCTACCCCATGTCCTCCCTACCCAGGTTGAGCACATCCTCTCCCTGCTTCACCGCAGGATATCCTATGACTTCTCCCCTCCATCAACTTCTAGTGGCACTGACCGAGCTGCTGTGAAGGTGGGCTAAAATCAAACGGTCTTCTACTGTGGACGATGAACTTTCGGTCTTCGACATCCACAACATCTTCCGTCGTCGCTGGTTCCTCTCAAGGACCCACCTCTTGAACAATATCATCTCGGCCCAAAAGGACAAGGATGGGAAATTTCCTGGTGGAGTTTACTCCCCCATATCACTCTCACCTGGTCAAGTGCGCTGTCGCGCTTCTACCTCACCCTGTCCACAAGGTGAAAAAGGTTATGTTTGTATATATTTTGGAGCTTCTAAATGAGGAGGGCCATGAGGCCTTCTTCGAACTTCAGAAGGGTGGCCGCAAGGCCAATAATGCCCAGAAGGAGAAGAGGCGTCTTGCACGGAAGAGGAGCCGTGCTTCTAAACGTGAAAGGGAACGGGAAGCTGCGAAAGCGGCCAAACTGCCCCCACGCCAACGGCAATGTGTGGCATGCGGACGCAAGTTCGAGTCACGCAAAACCGCCAAGAAGCACAAGTGCCCCAAAGCCAAAGTGGAGCGCGTGAGAAAGGAAGCAGCCAGTGGACAGGCCTCACAAGCCACATCCGCGGCAAAGCTGGACAAGCCACCTGCCACACCCACCCATGCACCCACTACTAATCCGGCAGCATCGCAAATGCCGGCAAACATCAACACCCAACCCGCAGTAACTGGAGACTTGCGGAGGGAGGCCGACCCGGTGTCTTTACGTTTCAACACAAGGAGACTGGGGTGATCAGGAAGATATGCGACAATGATCGCGAGAACTTGAACGGTTTCAGGGTGAGCGGTCATTGGTATGATCGTGGCTGGACACCTCTAGTAGACAGCTCTTGATGATACAGCCCTGTCTCTACTATACAACGGCTGTTAGGATATGGTTTATCGGGCTCTGTAAAGGGCTGAAGCACAAGATTGGAGCAAGGCTCCGGAACAACAGGGCTCGGTTGATATCGGCCCTGTACTATTATTATTACTTTTTATACGCCCACCAACATCGATCGCCATCACATACATACTTCGCAAGGCTTTGCCTGCCTCACACAGCCGCGCAAGCGCGGCCTACTTTCATACATGTAGACAGTAATACCTTCGGGTGACCGCTTCTGTGTCTAAGGTACACGTGCGGTATATAAAATCAGATTCCAAAAAAAAAAAAAAAAGCCACTGATGTCTTTGTATCTTCACTGCATGTACACCGGGTGACCTGAGATTCTAAAATACAGCTTACTAGCATATTTTAATTGTGTACTGAAGTCCTTGTACTGTGGGATAAAACACTACGTTTAGCCGAGACCGGTTTCTCCAAAAATTGCAAACTACAGCATGTTGCTCATGAAATTGCAAGGCAAGAACGTCCCCTTCTCCCGTTTTCTCGTAAGATCAATTTATTATTACTATCGAGCATATTGTACCAAAGATAATCAGACCAGAAAGTGCTCCGATCTCTTGGAAATCCGCATTTTGCAACTCCCAACCATTTTGCAACCCATAACACGTGATAGTAGTACAGAACACTGCAAAGCAGCAGTGACCAACTCGAGGACTTCTTTGGCCGACATCCCCCCATTTTCGTCGTCCTTGGCGAATGGCTGCCAGGTCTCACTGTGACGTGGTTCTGCTGCTTGACATCGCACAATGACACCCTCCTGTTGTGCTGCCGCACTATGTTGGCGCTCGAATTTGAGCCACCAACCCACGCATCACCCAAGTCCGGGCCCGCACTCAAGCGTGCTCAAACCACTCGCATGTCTGCTTGATTCTCCGGTCTACCCAATACGGCCGGGCAACGGCACAAATCACGAGTGCATCAGCCTCATATTTCTTGAGCGCGTCCACACTGCGTGCCTTGCGTTGGGGCCGGGCATCTGATCAGATTGCCATCGACCAGAGTATGCCGGATATTGGGCATTCTTGCAGTGCCCACGCAAGCAACACCTTCCCTTGGGTGGGCACGCCTGAATGATGCCAGACCCAGACTGACTGCCTCTGCCCAGGGGATGTCACTCTTCGGGTTGACTAGACGCGCTTTCTCGAAAAGTGCACGTGCACAAATACTCTGCTAGCGAGCACCCATAGGGTGATATCCTTCGGGGCAGCCTTGATTCCAGCATCATAGGAGGTGCGTGCTGCGGAATAATTGTTGACGGCTTGGTGAATCTACCCTTAGACCATGTACAGTTTGGCAAACTTTGGATATTTCGATAACGCGGTGGCGACTGTTTTGAGAGCGAGTTCTGACTGGCCTTGCTATCGTTCGAATACGGCCGACTTCATCCAGATCTAGGGCTAGAGAAAAGGTATACAACAAAATGAGTCCCAGTACTTGCAGAAGAAAGGTTTTTAATCACCCTCTCGGAGTCTGCGATTGTCTGTGCATGCACCAACAGTTCCTGCAAGCCAATTCTCCATTTTCTGCCTCGAGCTTGACGGCCGCCAGCCAGATCTGTTCGCTCTCCAAATTTCTCACAAATGCGTACTTCCGCCTAGGGCAGCACTCGATGGCACGCGCAAGCAATTTGTCGAAGCTCTCATGAGTGCCATGCGCCTTCTCTAGGTCAGCCGTGCGGCGCCAAATGTCATGGTGGTCGGGGAATACGCGTAGTGCGAATGTGAGCACAGCCCACGCAGTACCAATGCGTCCGCTGCCTCTGTGTCACCACGTCCATTGCAATGGTTGCTGATACAATCACTTTGCACGTACGCAGTGCACCCTCTATGTTGCCTCGCTCACCTTCCTTGAGCTATTGTTGTCGAGTAAGCAACACGTCGTGCACACGCAATTACCGCGCAGCTGTTGCGGGCATCTTGTTAAGGCGATCGAGTTCCTCCGTACACTTCTCCTCCGAGACTTCGGTCGCATACGCCTCTTGTTCGATCAACCGCCCTGCGACAATCCAAATTTTGTGAGATGTTAGCACAGCGCCTCGTTGAGTATCCCTTTCGCCTTTTCGGACGTCCAAGCTGAGAAAGGGCGAGCCAAAGCTCAACAGAGAGTGGGATTACTTCACTAGCCCAGAAGAGAAGAATGCATGCATCCGTGGGGGATGCTTCTAGACTGACGCACACCAAGTTGGAATGGGTTCGCAGCTAGGTCACAAATGAGCCTGTAAAAGATGGTAGAAACGGAGAAGTCGTACCTCGTCGTAATACATGTTTCTTTTGCTTTCACGTCATGCTCAAAGTCAGCAGCCGGCGGCCAAATATTTACGCTTTGTCCAACATGCTGCGCAGAATTGGCAAGAATGATTTTGGCGTCGTCCATTTGCTGGGTGATGATGTCGGCCACAGGTCTTAGCTAGATAGGGTGTCAAGTCCATGTACATGTACTCTTGTGGGTTCTAGCCAGACATCTTCGCTCTTCGGGCTTAGGGCACTGCTCGCAGCCCTGTACGTGCAGCAACCATACGCCCCACATGCTCTTCCAAGGCAGCTGCTGCAATCCAACCGGGGGCGTGTTTCGGATTGACTTGATGAGCGAATCAAATGGCATACACACGTGTTTAATGTCACCAATCTCTGCCTTGGTCTTAATGGCCTGACTATCCAACGAAGGTACGCTTTTGGATTGATTGATGTGACTGAACCAGATGTTAAGGCAGTTCCCGAAACCTGAAGTACAGTTAAGCCCGTACAAGAGGAGAGACAGTGACATGTGCCCATACCTGATCGAGTTTGAGGGAGAGGATATTGTCACGGGCTTGGCCAGTCTCAACAAAGTTCGTTAAGGTGCTGATTCTGGAGTCTCGAATCCGCCATGCTCCTGTACATCATGAGTCGACAGAAGTTCATAATGCCAGAGTCAGACGCACCTGTTGTCGTGGATCCAAGGAATTTTCGAATCCACCCTTCCCTCCGTCTCCTGCGAGCGCTCTTCCCTGCTTTGTTTTCTCCACATAATGTTACTGATGTCGGGTATGCTCTCCCATTCGGCATCCGTAACAATCAAAAGCCCTCATTTCAAATCAGCGAATTGTTGCTAAAGTTTCGGCCGCTCTGCGCGGTGCTTTGCCAGTCTCTTCCCTTTGCCTCACGGTGGCGTCCATTAGTCCATTGGTTGGTCAACGTGCTTGTAGATCTTATCAAGTTCTTCTTCATCAGCCTCGTACTGCAAACAAGCCGTACTCATTATCTGGATCTTGAAAGTAATCAGGGTCGACATCTGGCTCTTCCCCACGCCTAGCTTGGGCCTCACTGCGTATATTAGTTGAGATGAAAAAGGGCGTCAAATAAGATGACACATACGCAATGACCTCTGTAGATGGCCCTTCTCGTGCAGGGCCAATGTCTGACCGGGTGGTGAAACCGGAGGCACTAGAGAAGTTGGAGTCAAATGTCACGCAGAAAAACAGGACAGATCACCTAGTCACCTACCCTCAACCAAGACCAGCAACGTACGAAGTCAGCGCCGGCATGGAAATTAACGCCAGTTTATTCTTGTAGAACGACATGGCTCACTAGCTGGAGATGGAGATATTGTGCAGCGAGTGTGCGGTGAGTAGAATATCACGTGCCGTCATATACCCTATGAAGTTCGCTTACACCTCGTACACCAACCGATAGAAGATGACCTCATCGTTGTTGATGATCTTGACTCCAATACTCAGGATGCCCCAGATCCATCGAAGATAACTTTGGATGCTCAGCGCTCAACTTTCAACGCTCAACTTTCAACGTTCAACCCACACAACTGACACAAGCTACCACTGGCTGCCCACAAAGAGCAGCGACGCGACGTGCTCGAAGTCAGTGCTGACACGACTTCTGCTCAATCAATGCGTTCTTCGGAGAAGTATAAAGCCCCCAAAACTTGAACTCAGGTTGAGCAAAAAGGCCGTCGCCTTGGCTCCGGACATGTCGTTCCTTGGCTTTTACGATCGCGAGCTCGACTCGGACGAAGAGGAGCCGTCCTTTGAGTAGTAGTTCATACTTCGCATGCCCTCTGGAGAGGACTCTGGCGAGCTACGCGAGATGGTACCTGCCCGTGAAATCTCTGGTTCAAGTTAAAAGGTACGCTCTCCCAATGTGTTCTCCAAGCATATGACTGATTACTTCGAGCAGACTCGCCTCGCGCTGTCCTTGACATAGAGGACAATATGTATTCAGCAAAACTGGTTGATCCACCTTGTGTCGTCGAAACACAAGACCCTCGATAACAATAGATTGTTCAAGGTTGCTGATATCTGCCAGGTCTGACCCTCTGTTTTGTTTGTGATCATCTAATTTCACACTCGCGCAGATGCTCCTTGTTTTAACAACAAATTTCTGGCAAGGAGGCAGTGAGTAACCAAAAGAGTTTTGACATTGACGACTTCATCTGGCCCCATGGCATCACTCCACCGCTCCATCATATCAGAAAGAGGCAATCCAGGAGACGGGTCAACAAACGGGGAATAGAAAGCATTGAGCAGGAGGTTGAGCGACTACTTGAGCAGGATACCCTTGCGCAGGATGTTAAGTTGTTACGCGCAAGGGACCCCTTACTAGATTGGGGAGAAGCCCTACTCTCTGACGCTACCCGAATCGTAGAATGGACTGGACAGTTACATATTCTCGCTACTCGCATTCTTGACTCATGCCCTGTTGATCCATTTACGATACAACCCGTCCCAGATCTAGAGTGAACTGGACTGCCTTACGATAACCATAAAAACCCATTAAAGTCTGAAAGGTCTCTGAATCCTATTTATAGTCATTTACAAACAAGTAGAGATCTCTATCCCGCTCCATTCCCTACATAGGTTCTCACTAGAGATTACGTTTATGGGAATAGTCAAGGAAGTTGTATGTTCCCGACTTCGAGACACACCCCTTCTCAAGATCAATGACTCATTCATTTCGGACTAGATCTAGATACAGACAACTTTAGACCTACACCATACGATACGCAATCCACTAGGGTACTTTACTACCCTTATAGGTGGAAAACTCTGCTCTTTGGTGCTGTAGGGTCTTATCCCTGATTAGGGGTGAGTTCAGGGGTCCACAATATCGCGTCTACAGTGTGGCCTGATAGAATTCGTAATTTATTACTTCCGAAACATGTATATAAACCTACCTTTGACATCGAGAAGCCTTAAGCTTCTCTTGGAAATCAATCCCCTGTTTTCCATACTCAGACCCATCTAAAGGGGAAAGCCTTTAGCTCATCTCTTACCCAGAACCCTCAACGAAGCCCAAGGAAAGTTTGATAGAGATTGGACTCGAGGAGGACTTTCAACTTCTCTTCGATTTCATTCCCTATCGTGGAAAAGGTTACGATCACTTATCAGAACCTTTCCCACGACTTGTAGACAGTGTTGTAGTGGTAGCTGACTACTACAACATTGCCTTCAAAGGACGACATTGTTGTTCGGTAATAATTACTACTGAACAACTAGGTTGTCCTTACAAAGATCATAGAGGTTGTTATTAGACCTTGTTATCGATTAGCGTTATACCTACTGTACCAAAGTAGACTGGTGGAATTATATCATTACGAACCCACCCTAGAAGAAAACTTACAAAACATATTGATCAGAGGATACAACTTCCACCCCCAACCTCGATTAAATAGGGTTTACCTACTACAGTACTATAGCGAAGAATCTCCATTGATACGACTCTACATTAGAAGAAGAACTCCTAGAAGAAACTAAAACAACTCCAGTTGTTTCACAAGCACCAGCTTGTGCTTATCAAGTATAAGTGGCATTAGAAGGATCCATATCAAACAGATCATACGGCTATTGCCAGAATACGCACAGGGCGTAACATAAGTACGGTACGTCTCTACGCCATTAATCTCTGTTCCTCTTGCTCAACTGCACTTTATAGATGTGTTGGACAATGTAACTTAGCGGACTCTGAGTTTATCGAACAGGACGACGGATTAGAAGGTCAAACTCCTGGAGGCCATTCCGAGCTCGGTGATGCAGGGACACCTGGTGGGGCCGGAGGTGTCCATGTAGCTCTTTTATAATGTAGCCCGTTAAATGCAGAACAACACGTAATAACGTGCCACCATAGCAGCAAGGAACTGTGCGTTACCCTACATTATAATCCCTCTCCGCTCCCCGCTGCCAGCCTGCCCTCGTTCCCCTTATAAGTTATAATGTGTTGACTGCTCCACGTTATAATGTCCTCACTACCAGCAAGCCTGAGAGTACTTTCTCCACCGAGTTATAACACTCCCTTCAAGTTATAATGTTGAGTTCGTCGCTCTCTCTCATCCATGTTATAACGTCTCTGTGCCCCCTTCCTCACGACATTACAACGCCCGATTGTGGTCTCTCCCTCCTCCGCGTTATAATGCGTGGTTCACATCCTGCCGGTCCACGACTCCACATGCCAGCACGACATTATAACGTCTCATCGCAACTCCTTCCTCGCAACGTTACAACGCCCAATTGTGGTCTCTCCCTCGTCCGCGTTATAATGCGTGGTTCACATCCTGCCGGTCCACGACTCCACATGCCAGCATGACATTATAACGTCTCATCGTGGCCCCTTCCTCGCGACGTTACAACGCCCAAGGCTCTCCCTGGTCCGTGTTATAATGCATGGTTCACATCCTGCCGGGTCCACTCCGCTGCGCTTCTTCCTCACGGCGTTATAACACCCAATCGTTGTCTCTTTCTCATCCACGTTATAATGCGTGGTTCGCATCCTGCCAGTCCACTCCTCCGCTGCCCTTCTTCGCGACGTTATAACATCCAATCGTGGTCTCTTGCTCGTCCACGTTATAATGCGTGGTTCACATCGTGCCAGTCTACTCCTCCGCTGCCCTTCTTCCTTGCGACGTTATAACACCCAATCGTTGTCTCTTTCTCATCCACGTTATAATGCGTGGTTCGCATCCTGCCGGTTCACTCTCTTCCTCGTCGCCCACGTTGTAATGTAGTGTGCTAGCATCCATATCCTGGCTGCACGCCGCACTACATACACGTTATAACCCAGCGTCTTCCTCGTCTCCTGCCTCATCTCCCTCTCCCTTGTCTCCTGCCTCGTCTCCCTCTCCCTTGTCTCCTGCCTCATCTCCCTCTCCCTCGTCTCCTGCCTCGTCTCCCTCTCCCTCGTCTCCTGCCTCGTCTCCCTCTCCCTCGTCTCCTTCCTCGTCTCCCTCTTCCTTGTCACCCTTGTCACCCACATTGGACACGTCCGTGTTTTTTTATGAAGCTGCTGACTGAGCTGACTACCAAGTGAATAGGATATCACCTTCATGGATGGTCACTAAGCCCTCGTGGATGACAGCAAGCTCCTCGTGGACGACGGCAAGCTCGTTATGGACGGGGCCAGGCTCCTCATGGACGGGGGCAAGCTCTTCGTGGACGGCCGGCGGCGGCAAGCTCCTCGTGGACGGCGACAAGCTCCTCATGGACGCGGCAAGCTCCTCGTGAACGGCGGCAAGCCCTCGTGGATCAGTGAATGGCTAGGTCCTCGTGGTTGGCCCTCATGGATGCGGCAAGCTTCTCGTAGACGGCGACAAGCTCCTCATGGATGCGGCAAGCTCTTCGTGGATGGCCGCCGGCGGCAAGCTCCTCGTGGACGGCGACAAGCTCCTTCATGGACGCGGCAAGCTCCTCGTGAACGGCGGCAAGCCCTCGTGGATCAGTGAATGGCTAGGTCCTCGTGGTTGGCCCTCGCGAAAAGAGATGATTTAACTGGGGACACTTCTTCATAGTAACCGTCACGTTTATTCCTTCCCTCTCCATGCCACCCTCAGGGTCAGACGAGGATTCCCGCTCGACATCGGCGTCGCCAAAATCGGCGAGCGTCTCTTCGAGACGACGGTCACTCCATCTGTCCACAAAGCGCAAACACGATTCTGAAGATCGTAGTCTGTGCGAGGCTCAAGTGAAGGTGGAGCCAAAGCGCGCGAAGACTGCGCTCTCCCCTGCCAGGGCTAGTTCAGGTTGTTCCAGTCGCGATCATGCCTGCAGCTGAACTCTACACCCAGATGCGCTGTGTCACCGGGGCGCGTAGTCAGCAGCCGAGGTCCAACGCCAACGCCGTCCCCTCGTCGTCGAACATTCTCCCTGAGAACGACCAGATCCCGGCTCAACATGCGCCACGCAACTCTTCCCCAGAACCCGAGGGTGCTCAGAGGGACGTGATCGACATCGAGATCAAGATTAGACGAAGAGTTTATAAGGAAGATGCTAACAACGGTGTGTCTACATTCGTTTTACTGTCATGATCACGGTTTCACCTAAATGTTTAACAGACAAATAGGACTCTTCTCAAATACCAAGACCATACTGAACAATCTAACGTTTGGAGAAGGGAGGAAGAGGACGCGCAGAGGGCTCGGGGTCACGGTTTCAACACCGTGACGGGGAAGATGGGTGGGGACTCGGAGTTTCCGGTTATCGTTTTCTTAGCATGGAATGTACACGGGTGGACAGGCAATTGAAACAGGAAGAGCGACGTGTGGCATTCGTTGAGGATGACGGGCCATATGTCGGGGGGGCGCTTCACTTCTTCGTTTGGCGATGGGCACTAAATTGTGTGCTAGAAGGCCTAGAAACTAGATATACATTTTCCAACTAGCGTAGATAGTTATGTTATCTACTGTTATAGTGTCCCTCCGTGTTATAATACATATACACATCGCTAGTCTGTATAAAGAGTGCACGTGAGCTGGCGGGATTTCCCGATTTTGGTGTGTTTGGCGGCATGCCACCCATGACAAATCGCTCAGGTCTCCCAAGTCCGACTTGAGAGACGAATTCCCCAAGTTGGAGAGACCCGGCGAACAGAGCTACTGTTGCCACCATGGCAGCGGTGGCAGCTTCACTTGAGACCACCTGACGCTCCCTTCTGAACTTCCTTGCTGGGCAACACTTGTCATCCCTTTGGTTCACTTACGCTTTCTCACCGTCATGCATTATAGTCACAAGCCATCTCCCCTTTTCTGTGGCTGTGCACCATTGAATTGGTGAGCCGGTGAGCTATCCTTTCCCTAAAATGACCGGCCTAAATGACCGGCCTAATTGCCCTGTTTTAGCTGCGTCTCTCTCCATCCATTCACCAATGGTCCCCGCCGCCGCCGCCGCCACCACCGTCACCTTCGCCATCACCGCAAATCATTCCCAGTGGCACCACATCGACCGACGCATCGGAACATGACTGTAGAGGCCGGTGTACATGAGTTCGAGTGCATGCTGTCACGGTCATCGAGTCAAACTGACCTCGGTAAGCCCACATGGGTCTCCCCCCTGCATTCTAGCGTGCTCACACCACCCCTTGTATTCAGAACTCCACCACTACACTCGTACATACAATCGAAACACAATTCTTTCACATTATAATGTAGTCACAACATACAGTAATAATATATATATTGTGACGAGATAACGTACTTCAGACAAGAAAAATCGCAAGCCAAGTGGTATTATGATCAACATACGCAAAGCCTCAAAAAGAAATGGTGACCCTCAAATTTGCATGTGAGCGGGCGGCGGACACGCTCCAAAAAATAAGGGAAATGAAAGCTTTCGGATGTGCTTAAGCTTACTTCTTTCGCATGTTCCTCTTCGGTGGTGCATACCCAGCATCTTTGAGGTGGTTCGGTAGGTTGGATTTGCGACCTGAACGTGTTGGTGCTGTTTTGGCTGCGCCATTCTCCCCTGGTCCGTCCTTCTCCAGTGCAGCATGCATGTCGACCATCACCGAGTCTTCTATGACCTTCAGATGCTTCCTTTTCGGCTTCGCGGATTTGACTTCAGATTTCCTCTTTTTGGCATTTCCACCCGATTCGACTGGTGCAGTGACTTCATCGGCTGCGGCTGCAGTATTCTCCTTACCATGACAGTCAGGAGGGTTTATTGGGGACTGAGCAGACATGGCCGTTAAACTCGTAAGCGATGTTTTGACCAGGTTTGTAGCCACAGGAGTTAGAACCGTTGAGGTGGTCATTGCACCATTTGAAGGTGGAGACGGAGTCTTCGAAGATGGGATCTCCGAAGACGGGGTTTCCAAAGATGGGGTCTCCAAAGACGGGGTCTCTGAAGATGGGGATACCAAAGATGGCGTCATTGAAGACGGGATTGCAGAAGACAGGACCACAGAAGACGGATTGCCGGAGACGGGGCCACAGGAGACGGGGTCTCCAAAGACGAAACCTGTGAAGTTAGGGTCTCCGAAGACGGGGTCTCTGAAGACGGGGATACCAAAGATGGCGTCGTTGAAGATGGGATTGTCGGAGACGGGGCCACAAGAGACGGGGTCACCAAAGACGAAACCTGTGAAGTTAGGATCTCAGAAGATGGGGTCAATGAAGGGGGGTTTGCCGAAGATGGTGACACAGATGATGGGGTTGCTGAAGCTGGGATCACAAGTGACGGAGTTATGGGAACATGTGGGAGTGGGGTTGATAGAACCATGGAGGCAGCTGCCGTGGTCGATCCAGCAGCCGTTGTTTGTTCTGCCGTCATCATAAATGGGTCAAGATTGTGTAGTGTTGGAACTGTTGCAGCCATAGGGGCGGCAGAAGTAGTCGGTTGGAACAGCAAGGACAATGGAAATTTGTCCATGTCGTCTACCGGCTGTGATAGATTCGGAACACAGCCATCAGACCAGGAGTCGTTTGACAGACCGGAGCCATTAGTATCCAGAAAACTGTACAGCCCGTCTAACTGCGGCTGTAAAATGGGAGTGATTCCTGAGGGGGGTTGTTGCGCTGCTGATTCGACGAATGGTAGGAATGTTGCATGGGACTGAGTGATGCATGGAGCTGAAATTGACATTAGAGGAGCAGCATCTGGCGGCTCTTGTCGGATAAGAGCAATGGTAGGCTCCCCAGTAGGGATTGTTGAATCTCGCGTTAGGGCGAGTTCCGAAGGGGATGGCAGCGGAGCGGCAGATGCTGAAAGGGACAAGGTTGATGCGTTTGCAGGCTCGTCCGTACTCATACTGGTGTCATCGTCTGTCTTGCTCTCCTCGTTCTTTACCACTCGGCGACGACATTCATCCGGAGCTGTCTATTTGTGAGTCTTTAGAACAATGGTACGCCACTTAACTTACAGAAATAAGCATTCCCATGCGCGAGCATTGTCTGCTGCACATTCTTCCACCCCTCGGGATCAAACTCCGAGACAAGCTTCTTCGTCATGCCTCTCGACGTGTCCGATTGAGCCCTGGATAGGCATGTCAGCTCTCTGTTTGACCAATGGCAGTCTACGTACGAGCGTATTACAATTTCACCGTCGGACGATCCAAGCGGAGCTACAGCTAGGATGACGATGTTCGCGCCTAGCCACTCTGCCATCGCATCAGCAAACGTAGGGAGAATATTCTCTGACATCTTCCATGCCCTGAAAACACCTGTTTAGTATGGATGGAGTCATACGACTGCGGGTATCATACTTGTCGAGGTCCTCAGCCGTGCCAGCAAATGCCGCCTTTTGTTTCCATTCCTTGAAGAGGGTCGCATTTTCTTCGTCGGCCTGCTTTGTGATCTCATCCCTGACAGCAGGCGATTCGTTCTCCCAATGACCCTTCACGAACTCTGACCATGACCTGATTCGGTCCCGAGACTGCATCGTATCCTTGACAGTCTCCCACCGCTTGTTGAATTCCTGGTTGAGTTGTGTTTTATTCATATCGGTGTACACCTTCATCGCTGACTTCTTCCTAGGACGCGTTGCAGAGCTCGACATTATCCGCTCGATGATGTTATTGATATAGGTTTGATTTGTGTTTTTTGACGTATATCTGTAGCGGAACCAGCATCCAAGTTTCTAGCACGATAATGGTGAGCTTCCTATTTGTTATGATTCAGCACAGTTACTCACTTCCCGGAGCTCACAATAGATTTGGTTGTGGTGCTCATTATCCCGCTCCTGTTCCTCTGGAGTCTGAAGGGTGGGGTCATTCTCACCAGTGGCGTCAACATTCTCATCATCGACGGTTGGATTCTCTTCAATCGGAAGAGTATATCCAAACTTCTGAAGAAAGGTTTTCGCCACCATGGTATAGAATGCCCGCGGTCCGTGGTTTCCAGGAATTGATCCTTGTAGGATTCCAGGAACGCCAATTTTATGCCGCTGAATGCGTTCTGTCTACCCTGCGACCTCGGGTTATTGGATTGCTTGGTCCTGCTTTTGGCCATGGATGAAGCTGACAGGAAAGGGATTGGAGTCTATACGACTCAAGCGTGGCTGGTACGCGACGCGACGCGTCGTGTCATATGTATGCTTCGTTTTTATTTCTTTTCTTATTTTAATTTTTTCTGATTTGCGCGTTCGAGGATCATATTAGTGGGCCTTGAAACCGATCTAGTTAGGGTACAACCATCTTTAGCCAACAGATGTCACCCTACAATCGCTATCCGCTCCGCTGCACTTTCCTTTATTCATGTAAGTGCCGATGCCCGCCTTTTCAGCAAACCATTACAAGTCTTACGCTGGGATTCTGTTTTGACCACCGTGCGCCGATTGGTTGTCCTGAATCCTGATCACAGTAGGCCGACTTCGACACGTGATCGCCCAACCCGGGTTCACTCTAAGATCGACGCTGGGTACGTACATACTCCTTTTTTAACTCTTTTTTCTCATTACGATGTGTTGCTAGTCACTCCCTCCCAATACCGATGACGCTGCACACTTGGCTTGCTAACCGTTGTGATATCGATAGCGAACTATGGCCGATTGGGCTGCTTACTCGACGCTGTTATCACATCTCGTTGTTCATATATGTACAGTAAAGTACCTACTTATGAATGATGATGATAGTATGATATCTCTGAGTGAAGGTCATAAGCCCGTCGAGCAACCCACTGGAGCCAGACTTCCGCCATTGCACGCTCCCGATGCCCGTCTTTATATTCAGTAAGGAACCGACGCCCTACTTCCCATTCATCGATTGCGGCATGTAACAGTACAGTCAAGTCAGAGACGGTGAGTTGTTGCCATACAACCTCCTCTTCTTTCTGTAGACGGACGCGCCGTGTTACGGACTGATCCCCTTTTGGCTCAAACAAACGCTATGTACCTTGATTCACAGTTTACTCTCCGTTCCGCTTTTTCTGCTCTGGCCCGCGCTCTCCGCATACGTACCGCCCCAGACATGGCGTTAAACTGTCCTGGTTTCGGACTCATCTCATAACCTGTACATGGACCGGGATTCGTAGACTGCTGGACTGTCTTTGATGACTTACTCTATGTATGGGCTCTAGATGCCGTGTTACCTATCTATGACGTCGCGAGTAGACAAGCTCCTTGGCTTCTCTTCTCGCGTTGTCATAAATGTTATGTATTGTGTTGTCAATGTGGAGCGCGTTGTTTCAGTTCCACTTGTCGCGTTGTTACTAATTTCTGTTGTCAACTTGAGGTGGCGATGATGATGATGTCATTGACACTTCGAGTTGGGAACTTCTACGTAGTGTTTACAAAGTTGGGAACTAGTAGCGGTTGCTATAGGATTAGTAAGCTTCTAGAACTTGTATAAATAGCGTAGAAGTATGATCGAGAAGCCCCAAGCTTCTCTTGAAATCCATTTCCTGTATTCCAGACTTCCCTGAGCCACCTAGAAGGGTTTGCTTCTAGCTCATCTCTACCACCGACCGACCAAGGAAAGCTTCACTAAGGCATACGTCTTTGCCTTAGTTCCAGAACTAGGATTCATTGAATCATCAAGATCAAGGGTGCAAACCTTGCGACAACTTGCAGCAGAGAGAGTTAATCATTATCTCTGGATCATCGTAGACCTCGCTCGATTAGCGAATCTCAGGAGACGATATACCCATCCTCCAAGAAGGCAATAGTTAGGAACTATTGGAAGGCAGTCTGCGCCCTATACTGTCTATAGAACGGGACACGCATTGCGTCTTAACAAAAGGTCCAGGAAACGTTCACATTAACTAGGAGAAGTCCGACACTCTCAGAGTCATCAAGATCGGCGGAGTCAGAACTTATATCTTCGCATACAAACCCCGACTAGGCTATCGCCGAATACGCTACAGGACGTAACACGCCGGCCATGGACAACTTCCTTCATTCGTTCAGTAAACTGAACTTCTCGTGGTGTGTCAGATGGTGGGCCAGTTACATATGGCGGCCCACTATCCCAGTCATCCATCCCAGTCTCGTCTAGCATTTCTGCACTCTTTGAAGCGTCTCGGAAAAATGTTGAGTGGATTGGGAGTTCTTGAAGTGCGAGTGGAACCAAATCTTTAGGCAAATACTCTCGCTGAGGAGATGATCCCTGCCGGCCATGAGTCCGCCAGTATGCGACATAGCGTTGTGTAGATATGAGTGCTTTTGAACTAGAAAGATAAACTTGTTTTCAAATAATCAACGAAGGGAGAAATGACATACTGTGTCGTCTGCCGCCTTTCATACTGTCTGATCCGCGTCTGAGCCTTTTTTTCAGCGAGGGAGAATGCTTTTGCACAGCGGCCCATGGAAAGGCCCATGTAAAGATTTGATAACGCTATAGAATCAATCCTTAGCAATGAGTGAATCTCACCATGGGCGAAAGAAAACAGTCATTACTAGGGATTTCCCGGAAAAAGGGGTATGTATTGGTTGGGCAGACCTGCCAGCATCCAATCCGTGACCTCCGCCATCCTCAAACCAACATCTCACTCAGTTATGTTCTCGAGAAAAGGAGGGCCGTTTTATTCGATTCATGATTGGCTCCCCAAACATGCACGGCGGGTGACCGACAGAATGGCCCAGTTGTACAGTCGCCATCGTGGCGCCAACCAACTCCCTCACTGAAGCTTCTTTTTGTGCCTCATGGACAAGACACTTCCTTTATCACGTCCAACCTGTCTAACTGGAGAAGTTTCACAGTTTTAAGCTCCCTCTTTACCTCCTCCCTATTCGTATTTGCCATCTGTTGAGTTCCCTTCACCTTTGCACTTCGTTGTACGCTGTATTAACTACAATCCACGCGGATGACATGCCCACCAAGAGAGCATCGGCTCGTAAGCACGGTGCTGAAGTACCCAAGTTGGCGAGGGGAAAGGCTTCACAAATCCCGACTAACCATCGATCCCGCAACTTGGATGCGGTATCTGGTTTGGAGGACCTTGACGAAGGAACTTTACTATCCCTTTGTCTGGACACACCTGTTCAACTCACCCCACCACCTGGAAACAATCCTCTTATATCAGAGTCTCCCCCCACCTCTTTATCAAAGGCACGGGTTTCAACTGACGTGATGGACGCCACACTCGAGCGGCTCGGCTTCGGTCCACCCAATGATCTGTCCAATCTTCCTATCTCGATATCGCCATCGCCCTCGCCGTCTCCATCGCCATCGCCCGCAAACTCTAAAACCAGCACTATGGGAACCTTTGGCCACGAAGAAAAGGAAACGGTTCCGACAGCTGAAGAAAGGGTTTCAAGTGTGGAGGCATCTGGTACCAATGACAACTCGGATGCATATGGTCAGATCATCGGACTGTTTCAGCAAATCGCTCGGAGGACTGGTCACTCAGTCAATGGTCTCATTCTCGAATGGGCCCTACTTCATGCACATACGGAGTTAGTGAAAAGACGGGTCGCTCATGGTCATACGTCAAATGAGGTAATGGCGCGTCAACAAGCATTCGAAGAAGAGGTGAATAAGTTAATCGAACAAGTAAGAGATCTTTTTTGTTCCATATCCTTGGTTATTGACTACGGAATTTCAGGGGACTAGACTTGCCGATGTGGGCATTGATCTTATGTTTGTTGTGATAGGGCAGAATGCGACTGAGGGCGATAGCTTAGGCAAAGTCTGGAGTACCCCGGGGCTACAAGGGGTATGTTTATCTACATCGCTGCTATCCTCATCTCATGATTGCATTCAGATGTTCAAGGAACTTTCCTTGAGCGACAATGAGATCCTTGCGGCAGCTAGAATGCACTCCTAGTAAGTACGCAGATTTGCGTGGGTTGACAGGACTTATATGTTGATTCGCAGTTCCTCTAAGTGGTCTCAATTCTGTAACAAGTACAAACAAGGTCAGACAGAACCACCTGTTGGGGTTGATGACAAGACTGCCGCTGGGATTGCGGGCACACCGGATATGTCATCATACGTTGCGAAGCAAAGCGCCGCTGTGGCAAGTGCATTTTTAAGCGCATCTCACAAGAAAGGCGGCATTCAACAGCCTACCGAGGGATGCTTGCCGCTGGTTTCCAAAAGGGGTGGACCATCGGCATCCCTTGCATCATCTGACTCAGGCTCGCTTCATGTCCGAGCCCCAAAGCCTGTAAAGAATGAGCGTTCTGCACTGAGCGTACTGCAGGATGTGCTTCTTGGGCGT
Organism: Russula griseocarnosa; assembly: GCA_022884055.1. Taxonomy (NCBI): domain Eukaryota; kingdom Fungi; phylum Basidiomycota; class Agaricomycetes; order Russulales; family Russulaceae; genus Russula; species Russula griseocarnosa. Next base: position 197,226 of record JAGKRU010000020.1, on the reverse strand, counting down.
GATTAGGGTCTTAGTATCCTGGATGTTTTATCGTATCTAATTATGTCACCCCATGCTGCAAAATGTATTTCGTAGTTGTGTAAACCGAACAAACTTTCGTCGTCATGTGTCCAGGGTCGTGAGCATTCAACGAAGTCATGGATGTCATGTGTCAAACTCTCTCACTCACGCTCACATCAACGATGGCCAAGACTCGGAAGACAAGATTGCAAACGTATCACGCAAAGGACCTTGGATCGCTTGAGCGCAAAGGTGTTCTTCTGAGTAATACTTCAAAGCGTTTACGAAAGGTTGTTACAAGCGTTCCGCCTATCCTGGCCTCTCATACTGAAAATTTTGATGGAGACGACGGTCAACCAGAAATGATGGTGGACGAGAGCGTGGATTTCCCTGCCGATGCGAATATCAATGCGGCAAACTTTTCTGACTTTGAGCATCCTGCAGCGCTTCGGATACGGACAAGGGCCAAGCGATATCAAAATTCAGTTTCGTGGTCTATATACATTCTATTGTTACTCGAGCTAATGATTAATACTTCTCTAGGACACCCCCTCCTGACATGGAGAGAGTATCGAGACCAGTACCTTGATGCCTGCCTAGCACTTGATGGTCGAGGTCGTCATAAGGATTGCTGCGCAAGTTTTGGTTGCCAACAGCCAAATCCGCCCTTCCGCTGCCAGGATTGTTTCGGATATGCGTTATACTGCAAGGCCTGTATCACGCAGCGTCACCGAGCCGAACTGCTTCATAATATCCAGGTAATTATAGTAAACTCATAAATTTATTCACTCACTTGTCTGCGATGCAGGAATGGAAGAACGGGTTTTTCCAAAGAACTACATTACAGTCCCTTGGCCTTCGTATCCAACTGGGTCATCCGCTAGGACAATCATGCCCTTTCCGAGCTCGCGCGCACCAAAACTTCGTCGTTATTCATGTCAATGGCGTTCATCTTATTAATCTTGATTTTTGTGCTTGCTCCGATTCTCCCACACCCCGCGAACAACTCTTGGAAGTTGGCTGGTGGCCATCAACGCCCCTCGAACCACAGTCCGCTGCCTCGATGACTGTCCTTCGGTCATTTCACACTTGGAACTTACAGGGCCAAATATCCTCAACAGATTTCTATCGCGGTCTTGAACAAATAACCTGTGGCGATGGTCTCTCGAGTGTGCCGGTGAGCATATACTTATCTGTAGCTTGGAACTATCACGGTAACGCTGACATTTTCAAGGATCGCTTGGCCCAGTGGATGTTGATGGTGCGTGAGTGGCGGCATATAAAAATGACAAAATGGGCTGGCCGTGGCCATGATCCCACCGGGATAGATGGTACTTCTCAGGGCAGCCTCACGATTCCTTGTCGTGCTTGTCCGCAACCTGACATCAACCTCCCAACCGGTTGGGAAAATTCTTCGCCGGAAAATCAGTGAGATAGTAATGTTATTTTTCTGTGCTATTGCCCTCATACGTGTTCAGATGGCTATACCGTCTCATATTGGCCGAGGATGCCAATTTCAAGCAGAAGGCGCGGCTGCGCTCTGATGTCGCAAGGGACCCACCACTGGGGCCCGGCTGGGGGACGTTTGTAGAGAATCGTTCCTATATCGAATATGTAGCCCAGGCGGCAAATACAGATGAAGTAAGAAATTGAGATCAATATTGCCTTACTGGGAAACCAATTTAACATTCACTAGATATCCCATTGTGTTGGGTTCTCTGCAATCTGGGATGCAAACAAGAAAAAGTCGAAAGGTTTACATGCCACCGGGATTGGTTCCATCAGTTGTGCTCGGCATGAGATGTACCGTCCAAACGGTACGGGGGACCTCCAGAAGGGCGAACGGTATGCGATTCTGGATCTATTGACACCAACCAAAGTCTAACTTTCGCATTATATTCTAGATACTCAAATATGGATTACCTTTTATTGTCCAGCGTTTCCAGCACTCCAATCAAGTCCATCACCATCTCATATGACATTGCCTGCCAGTGGGGAAAGAACTTCGCGGCGCGAACCAATAATCCCTCTCTCCCGACTCTTTATGCCTTTCATCGTCGATTTCGTTGCAGTTTATCGTACCCAAATTCCATCTCCCAGCTTACATCCCAAAGTGTCACGGTCCATTCTCGTTCAATTACGCTTCAGGTGTTGGCCGAACTGACGGCGAAGGCGTTGAACAGAACTGGTCAGTGCTCAATGGAATTGCGCCATCTGTTTCTATGATGGGCCCAGGCAGGCGGTGGGATACACTCGATGATATCTGTAACTACATGAACTGGCGGAAAACCATCACGCTATGTGAGTAAGCAAAATCGTTTACAGTTGATTTCATGACTGAGGCTGGTGGCAGCATCGACTCTTCTTCGAAAACTGTTGCTTGCAATCCCGGAAGCGATTATCCACCATCGAGCCTTTACCGCGTTCACCGAAAGCCTTCAAGCTGAGCATGCCGAGCAACTCATTAAATGGGAAGGGCAAGTGCAGAGTTGGGAGGCAGATCGTACCCTGCCGTGTCCTTACGAAATACCCGAAGAGAGTATGTCATCTACGCCAGTGTGTTATGCTCTGAGGCTGATAATCGATAATAGAAATTACGTTTGCTGAAGTTAAACGTCAATTGTCCCAAGAGGAGCACGAGCGTGTTGAGAAGGAAGGCACCACGGTAGACCTCGATGATGCAAGCCCTAGCACATTTGTTGTCACTGCTCTTGAGCTGGAGGAAGCCCAGTAAGCCACAATGTGATCTTAAGAGAAGCGTCATTTTGAAGTGTTGATAAGGCAGCTCATCATTCTCGACGTCAAGAACGCAAACAAAACTTTGATGCAGCAGACTGCTATTCAACAACGACGAACCAATCTCCTCAAGAGGATTCAGAAGCTTATTGCTGTCCGGCATAAATTTATGCCAGGGCTTAACTCGTATCTTGCCAACCAGCCTTGCGTTCTTGATGCCACATCTACGTCAACACCCGAACATATCCCTCTTTATTTCCCCTCGTCTTTCCTTCCGGAGCATCGCTCCATGATTTGTACGGGAGGTATCGAGGACATTGAGGATCGTCTCCGCTTTGCCCAAGCGTCTGAGGCTTTGACCAAACTCCGCTGCCAGCTCATGAAGTGAACATATGCCAGCCGGTATAAAGTACACAACATCTCGTCCCAGCGACACTATACTCGATTCCGAACCCTTCAAGATCAAATGGAAAACAAAGTCAAGATATCTGGTCTACAATACCACAGAGTGAGAGATGCGCTCCTCCAACTGCGCAGGCCAGGCGTATGGGAGAAGGTGCTGAGGAAGCTTAGTGCGGAGGATATCCGAGGATTGAGCGAGAAAGCACTTATTGAGGAGGAAAAGGAAGAGACCAGATGAACGCGTACCATGGCTGGGATGAAGGAATACCAGACGATTGAGGATGGTATGATTGACAGTGTCCCTGCAACAACGTTTAACCCGCATTTGGCTGTGGGGGAGGGCTACAGGACATTGTCCTGGATCTGGTACTCGACGATGGGTGATGAAATCAATAACAGCGTTTCTACGGGAGCGTGTAAGTACCTAGTTTCCATCTGAAGCTGATATGACCTCACTGCCTGAAACAGATCTTCGTGTTGAATGGCTGAAGTGTCGCGCGCGCGCTGCAAGATGGAAGGAGGAAATTCAGCTGATCGAGGAGGAAATGCGCAGGGCTCTTAATTTTTGCTCATGGAAGGTGAAGTGGTGGGAGCAACAAGCCCATCGTAGGACGTCTGTTCCTCCTCACCTCCGAGAAGGCTTGATAGCTTATGCAAGTGAGAACGCGGCCGCTGATACGGTCCGTCCTGATTACCGGTTCTGTCAGTTCCTTACCCCAGAAGTTGCACATGGAGAAGGGCGTTGTACGTGTTACGATTAGGTTTGTACTCCGGCAGTCGAGACGACGGGTGGCCTGACCACCTCGTGGACCGACGTAAGTTCTGGAACCGGCCATTGTTGATTTACCGTTCGTCGTCATAGGATAGTCCCCAGCTATCTGATGACAAGGTCGCTGAGGACTACCCTAGGAGAGGGATCCTAGGATTGTTGCCTCGTTGTTATGTTGCGTTTACCATGTGTTGTGATGACTCGATACTAGTACAGGTACTAGTAGTATTAGGGTCCTCCTGTACAGTATATAGGGAGCACTTCGACTGCCCAGTAGCAGCAAGTTGAGTCTCCTGTCTCAATTCCACAGTTGTTCTACCATCTATCTCAAAGGAGAGGGCCTCTAGTTGGACTAGAGTGGACGTACCTCCTACTCAAAGGCATCTAAGTCGCAGAGGACTTAGCTCATCTCTTGTTTGCCTTAGAGTCTTGTTGCCCCAACGTACCGGCGGTGACAGCCGCGGAGCGCTGCAGGCTTATGTCTTGGTCAAACGCTTGGGCAGCCGTGCGTCAACGTGCAGGGCAGGTATTGGAGAACCATCTGAAAGACCGGGAGGATGCAGCAGGATTGACAATGCTTGACGTTGAGGTTGAAGTGGATGAATGCGACGGCGACTTGACAGCCAATTGGGAATGTGACATTGAATAATTTCTTTACGGAAAAAAACATTTACATTTACTGTATGAAAATGCTTCATGGCAATGGAAGACATAATGCGGAAATATCACACACGCCATAATGCGTAAGAGGGAGCGGTATAATGTGGTAGTGAGAGCGGCTGCTTTGGGGTATTATAATATTATAAGGCGCTGCTTCTGAGACATTATATAGACCGTGTATTTTAATGGGGGCGATAAGAAAGGGGCTCCGATGAGATATTATAACGCACATGTAGTGCCCGCGCAGCCAGGATATAGACGCTGGCACACTGCATTATAACGTGGGGGACGATGAAGAGGCGTTATAACTTAGATGAGGGAGATACCACGATCGGGTGTTATAATGTTGTGAAGAAGCAGGAATGGCGGCAATCAGACGTTATAATGTCATGCCAGTGCAGCGTGGAGTCGCATACATTATAACGTGGACAAGACGAGAGATTCAGTTGGGTGTTATAACGTCATGAGGAGGAGGCCACAATGACTCGGAGACATTATAATGTCGTGCCAGCGCAACGTGGAGTCGTGGACCGGCAGGATGTGAGCCATACATATGTCACAACGTGGGCGAGCAAGAGACCACGACTGGGTGTTATAACGTCGCGAGGAAGAGGCGCAACGTGGGCTGGATGTGCAGTGGACCATGTACATTATAACATGAACGCACAAAAGACCATGATTCGGGGTTATAACGTCCCAAGGTAAAGGCGCAGAGTGGAGAAGTGGGCCGGCAGGATGTGAACCACGCATTATAACGTGAAGGGGCAAGAGACCACGATTGGGTGTTATAACGTCGCAAGGAAGAAGCGCAGCGGAGGAGTGAACCGGCAGGATGCGAACCACGCATTATAACGTGGATGAGAAAGAGACAACGATTGGGTGTTATAACGTCGCAAGGAAGAAGGGCAGCGGAGGAGTAGACTGGCACGATGTGAACCACGCATTATAACGCGGACGAGCAAGAGACCACGATTGGACGTTATAACGTCGCGAAGAAGGGCAGCGGAGGAGTGGACTGGCAGGATGCGAACCACGCATTATAACGTGGATGAGAAAGAGACAACGATTGGGTGTTATAACGCCGTGAGGAAGAAGCGCAGCGGAGGAGTGGACCCGGCAGGATGTGAACCATGCATTATAACACGGACCAGGGAGAGCCTTGGGCGTTGTAACGTCGCGAGGAAGGGGCCACGATGAGACGTTATAATGTCGTGCTGGCATGTGGAGTCGTGGACTGGCAGGATGTGAACCACGCATTATAACGCGGACGAGGGAGTGACCACAATCGGGCGTTGTAATGTCGCAAGGAAGGGGCTATTGCTAGTAGTGAGTACATTATAATACACATTATAATGGTAGGGGACTGTGATGTCCTTGGAAACAAGGGCGGACGTTATTACGTCGTGATGTGGATTATACGTACAACATTATAATGGTGCTACATGGATTGTTGGGGGCCGACGGCGATGAATATAACGGCGATGGTGAAGAAGGTGAGGCAGACGGTGACATGGATGAGGAGCTTGCCGCGGAGCTCAATTGCGATCTCCAGGGAGAGGACGATGAAGGTGAAAGTGAAGACGAGGATGAAGAGGACGAGGACGAGGAAACACAACAGGCACATCAACTCCTGAACGAGGAGATTGCCGATCTCGAGTTCGTGGTGTGCAAGGAGGCAGAGGTCGCGAGTACGGGCAATCCTCTGATCCGTAAGCGTTTCGAGGATATGCTGAAGAAGTTCCGTGCGGATCTGGAAGTGAAGCCAGAAGCACGAAATGACCGAGCTGGTGAGCCTGAGCCAGACGAGGGTGAGCAACAACTCAACGCATCCCATTTCCATACTTTTGTCTGCCACTCACCTTCGAGCTTTGTCAGCTTTCTCATCGCAGAGAGGCAACGGACCATCGGTGGATTGGGCAATCCCGCAAATGGAATGCCTTCCAGCAAATCGAGATGTCGCAGTCGCAGAATGGTGCGGATCCGCTCAAGCGCTCAAGAATGAATCGGGAATGACGGTAAATTTCAGTTGTTGTGTTCCATCCGCATTCGGTGTACATCAGTCTCCTTTGGTGTATTCCTTTCCGGTCATAATGAGTATCCTTTTTCATCAGTGAACCCACAGGTATGTTGCCTCCGAGGAATAGGTCGAGCAAGACAGGTCGTACTGACCAGACTGCGAGGAGCCCTGTGACGAAGAGGACAGCCGGGGTAGTGCTGCTGATTAGAATCTGCGCCATTCGTCAGAGTGGGGGCGCTATGAGTATGGGCGCTGATAGCAGCAGCAGTTGCTTCAGAATGGCAATCGATCAGAATCGATAGCTCCGGGCGACCAGGAAATGATGAGGTTTTCGAAGAGTAATTTCCGCAATGCCATATATAGACAACGATGCCTACACGCCAAAGAGCACAGATCAACTATGCAGTGACATCTAAGGTTGAACACGTCGACTCGGGGAGGTGAGTTCGCCTTGAGCACTGGCACATGTCTGTGGTTGATGATGACTGGTTCGAAATATATTGGCCTCTATCATCCTACACAATGCTATCGTATAAATAAGTATGATCAATGTGATATTACGGAGAATGGCGAGCGTAACTAGGATAGAAGACTGATCAATCGTCAAGCAATGAAGAATCATCAAGCACCGAAGAATTATCGAGCACTGACGAATCATCGAGCACCGAAGAATCATAGACAACTGGAAGATCATCAACCTCGGATTCCTCTTCCCAATCAGAAACGGCTATAATTTTATCCGCAAGCTGTCGCGCGGCAACGAACTGCTCAATGGCTTCCTGGACAGTCCCTGATAAGTGGGGCTCCTCCAAGAAAAGGTTCTGCAGGGCGGGTAACACTTCTGTTGCACTTTCTCCAGCGAGCTCTTCCAGGGTGTGCGCGATACGTGGCACGAACTCCCGGGATAAGTAGAGATCCTTTACAGCAGTAAATGGACGCAAGACTTCCAGCCATTGGTCATTCTCGATGTCGTCTTCCCAATCTAGATGTGGATCTACAGTATCGCTAATGTAGAGGTGTTCTACGGCGGGAATCAGAAACTGAGGGAAGGATGAGCTACAGACTTGTGCTAGAGACGAAAGCTGCCAATTTGAAGGTCTGCATAAGATTTCCAAATGAAGGCTTCCCGGAAGTGCCCCAGGGAGTGTGACCGAAATGCTGTCATAAGAAAAGACTACATGTGCTTCGACGGGTGCTTTGATGTTCGGTGTGCGATTGACGAACTGGACAAGTTGTGGAGTGTCGAATATAGGTTGATAGAAGAATGTTATCTCCAAGCTTCGGAGTAGCGGAGCATCGATTGGAGCCACGAGGTTCTCCAAGTATTTACTGGCCCCTTTAAACTTGAAACACGTAAGACGGGGAAGAACAGAGCGTATTGGACATCGGCTGTCCTTGTAAAGGCGAGGTAGATGAGATTCGAACCCCAGCCAAAGTACTTCGAGCTTAGTCAACACGGAGAGACAATGGACCATCGCCTCGGGTGAGAAGTACCCGGAATGAGGAATTTTCCAAAGATAAAGATGGACGAGGTCAGTGGCCGACAAGAGTAGTCTCGGTAGTCCCGGGAATGGAACATGGTAAAGGTCAAGATGTTGCAGACGTGGTACAGATCCACCCAAGAACGAATCAGGAATGACCGGCATGCGCGAATTCATCAATTTCGTCGGTTTCGTCATCTTGCCACCGAATCCCTAATTCTGTGAGCGCTGGGAATGAATGTTGCATCGTTTCCAAGGCTTCCTCCAATTGGGGACTTGGAACATCCACGAGGTTGATTTCACATACCCGGTCGTTGTACTCAAGAGCCTCAACGATGTTATCCAAGCCCCACGTTTGGTTGCCGGATTGCCATATAATGATAGGCAAGAGTGGCCAGATGGCCAGTGTCTCCCTCACAGGTGTTCCGTTAGTGAAGAAAAGTCGGAGATTAAGGCGATGTGGCGACCCAAAAACAATTGCACGCCATCTATGACACACGTGCACCAGCGTATGCCATGCCTCTACGTCCAGTGGGTAGTCATCTGCTTCCTCTTGAGATTGAAGCAGATAATATTCAAATATTTCTAAAAGGGCAAGGTCAGGGAGACTATCGATCCAGCCTATCATCACATCAATCAGCAACAGTTCCAGGGCGTTGGGAAAAAGGCAAACATACATCGGTCTCCTTGGGCAGATTCTTCCCCAGTATCTAGAAGCGACGTTGGGGCGATGGCGGGGGTCGGTGAAGAGACTGGCTGATGTAAATGCTCTTGAGCATGTCTACTCGAGTTAGCCTAGTAATCTGGAGAGTAAATTCACTTGACATACCGCGGTGAGCTCATTTATGAGGCCTCGATGAGGATTCAATGTCGGGAGGCAAAGGGATTAGTTTGAATATATTTGCCCACTGCTAGTCTACTGCAGTTTTATATGCGTACAACGCACAAACCGTATGACATAGCCATTACTCTCTCCTTGATCCTACTTCCGATCGGCTACGTCGTCCTATGCCACATAACAAAAGACAGAAATCATACCTTACGTACCAGCGGTCTTATTTAGCAGACGATGACAGGGACCATCCATAAAGAAAACCGGTGCCGAGGGATTGACAATGGAACAAAAAAGCATCGTACGGGCCACGAAGCACAAGTTATGTAGGCCATAGGCATCATTGTATTGTGAGTTTAATATTCCAAGCACCCATAATTGTTCCATACTAAATAGAAACAATGGAAGAGTTACAACGAGTAGCGCGCATGGGATCAAAGCATACATAGGGCAAGGTTCGGCGATCCAAGCCGGTGTTGTTGAGATCACCGCCTCTCCGTGGTAAGGCCTTCGTGGTTCCGATTCCCGAACCCAGGATTACACTCGTATTGAAGAGGACCAAGAGGTGGCATGTGGCACCCTGTCGACTTGGTGCGCACGCCCAGGCCTGCAACCAACGTTACCGGCCTGGGGTTAGGGTCAAACTTGTTCGAATTTCGAACCGAATAACCAGTCACCTGACTCGAACTCTTTCCCTTCTCTTCGTTCGTATACAAATGATTTCTCAAGCGCAGAATGTACAACTCGAAGCGACGTCAAATACTTTGAACAGCGTTTTATGTCTGCCAATGTGTGTCGCCGCCAGCCACGGCAAACCCAGATCACTACAGGCGTGTCATGAACTCATGATCAACGTGACAACCTGTTTCGCTTTGAATAGACAGGCTGCAGGATGATATCTTGCCGGGGTTTTTTTTTCAAATAACAATAATATTCCTCAGGACATTTTGGAATCCTTGAGGGAAGTGGACAACCAGACGAGGACCGGGACGATGCAATGCGTCCTAGATCCACGGTCCGGCCCCCGATGTGTACGCGACAATCTGTCTCTAACCTTTAACCCAAGGATTTGCTATTTCTCGATGTGAGCCATGACATACGCGTACTACAAAGCATGGAGCCAGTGGCGAACTCAAGAATTTCCTTCATCGACTCGGATTTTCCTTGGCAATTGGCTGCCTCGTCTCACATCATGACGCAGCACCCGAGTCTGCTGCCTACGCCAACCACATTATGACAACTGCCTTGTGCCACTGTCCTATGTCGTCGCTCAAATTTCTCGATTTTCCAACTCCCAGAACAACTGGGCGACGATACAAGTTACCAATGAGTCATCCCCACATTCGCTCAAGCTTGTCTCTACTCGCCTTGTTCTGTGGCGGTGAATGTTGGAAAAACGGCGACGCGTGCGGAAAACAAGTGGGATTGTGTGGGACGTAGGGCAAACGCACGAGGGTGCCCGAATGTAAATACATGTACTTTATAGTACCCAAATGTATGTAACACGTCAGTAAGGTGAATGGAAGGACAATTAGCGTGACATTAGAATGGTGCTAAACTAAGCGAGCTAAGGAGGGATGAGCCACGCGAGCTCGATTTCAACAGTGAATCCGTCCCGAAAACCACCGAGTACAGAATGTCGATACAGTCGCAGTTGCATGCAGCACCCCAGTGTGCACCCGAAGCCAATGGCCTGAACGGAACTCCGCCTGCCCAAAGAAACTTTTCGGGTTGGCCACGATGCATATCGAGAAACGCTCTTGCACGAGTCCCCCATCCGCCCCTCCACCTCCTCTAGCTTGTTAACAAGCACTACAAGTGATACCCTTGCTTGGCAGGTGGTCGGTGTAACTGTTGGCGATGTGGCGTGCCCACAGATTGGGTAATGCTGTGTATCTACAGTATCGAACCGCAGCGGCAGGTGAATCCAATAATAACCTCTTCGCACCTCCTCTGAACGTCGAAAACTGATCAATAAGTTTTCTGTGGTATGTCGACATTAATCCACTCACCGTATTGCGGAAGTCCTAAGAATGTCTCGAGTAGCCTTACTCCAGAGTATCTCCATCATCCGGTCTCCCTAGTATACCCTACCATTGTCCTGCCATCATTTCCGCCGGCCGCCCTTGCCCGCCTTGGGTCATCCATCCAGATAGATTTCCATTTGATAGACTCTTCGACAGGAATGTGCATACGTTGTGAGACTGGGAAAGAATCTACTCATGGAGGTCGATGTATGTATGTCTTTTGTGCAACACTCTGTAACTGTTGCTGACTGGTGTGGTGTAGGCCGGGTGACAATCGACATGCTGCCCGATGTTGCCCTCTTAGAAATATTCGAGTGCTATGTGAATCAGGCTCGAAAAGAAGAAGAAGAAGAGGGAGACTGGCTCAAAATACAGGGATGGCATACGCTGGTGCATGTGTGTCAAAAATGGCGGACCATTGTTCTTGGGTCACCACATCGGCTGGATCTTCGACTTTTCTGCACGGAAAAAACACCGGTAAAAGAGACGTTGGCTATTTGGCCTCCGTTGCCCATCGTCATACGTCAATTTGGCCCACCAACACAGATGGATAACATCATTGTAGCACTTGAGCATAACGACCGCGTATGTCGAATCCACCTCCTCAGCGCTGCAACTTCGCAACTGGAAGGAGTCTTGGCAGCAATGCAGCAACCATTCCCGGCACTAACGATTTTGGCAATCCGGTGGCGGAATGATGAACTACTGGAAGATGAAACACCCCCAGTCGTTCCCGAATCATTCTTGGCTGGATCTGCACCACGTCTACGACATCTCCGGTTGGAACGCGTTCCATTTCCGGGATTACCGAGACTACTTTTGTCTGCCACCGGCCTTGTCAGTCTTTACTTGTTGGAAATGCCTCATTCAGGATACATTTCACCTGAGGCGATCGTCCGTTGCGTCTCCACATTGACTCGACTCGAGTCTCTCCGCCTGAAATTCAAATCCCCTCTATCCCGCCCTGACCGGCAAAGCCGACGTCCGCATCCGCCCACGCGTTCTATCCTGCTCGCTCTCAAGTTTCTTTGCTTCACGGGTGCCAGTGAATACTTGGAGGACCTCGTGGCCCGGATCGATGCGCCTCTACTCGATGACTTAGATATAAGGTTTTTCCATCAACTCGTACTTGACACTCCACAACTCGCCCAGTTCGTAGCTCGCACACCACACATTCAGCCACCCGTTGAAGTCCGCATTGGCTTCTTCGATCGCTATGTTGAGGTTACATCTACACAGACATTCCCCAGAATGTTCACGTTGGGAATCAATTGCAGTCAGTCAGATTGGCAGCTGTCGTCCCTGGAACAGGTGTGCAGCTCGTCCTTCCCTGAGGATTTTGTTGCCTCGGTGGAACGCCTGTACATCTGCGATTATGAATATGTCCGACCGCATTGGCAAGACGACATCGAGGTCAGCCAATGGCTGGAGATCTTACATCCATTTACCGCTGTGAAGGATCTCCACCTATCCCAGGACTTTCTGCCACGTATTGCACCCATCTTTCAGGAGCTCGTAGGGGAACCTGCGACAGAAGTGTTGCCTGCCCTGCAGAGTCTTTTCTTGGAAGAGCCCCACCCATCAGGACCTGTCCGGGAAGCCATTGATAAGTTCGTCGCCGCGCGACAGCTCGCCGATCACCCTATAGCTGTCTCTTACATGGACGAAGAACAAGACAAGGGATTGGAGGGAGATGATTGTTGGGTACTCAGTTCCGATTACGTTTAGTCACACCTACTTACCACTCGCTATTATCCTTGGCGTCCATCATTTGGGTCCTGAGACATCGGTCACAGTATCTTTTGTATGATATCGTTGTGTAGGATAAATTTCGATCGAACTAGTCATTGAACGCAACCCTCAGGTTCATGGTTTATATGTTGTATCTTTCATTCCAGGTTGCAACATGTGGCCCATTCGGTATGCATGGACGCACTTGGATGCTCGGATGGACGCAAATCACAGTGTCACCATCAGACTGCGGCTATGTGATTCCGGAATAATACATGCTCAGAAGTGCTACAGGACAGGATGTTTACTGCAAAGCAACAGCAACCAACTCAAGAATTCCCCGCCAAACGGACGCGCCGGACTTTTCCCCATTTTTATATCGTCCTTGGCGGTTGCCTGCCACGTCTCATCATCACAATTACCACATTAATGCTCTTTTATGCCGCTGGCTGTCCCATGTTGCCACCCAAATATGAATCACTCACTCCACGCACCGAGCCCGCACTCACAAGCGCGATCGAACCACTGCCGGTGGCGTGCCTTCATGATCTTCTGCCCTGCCCAGAACAGGTGAGCAATGGCAAAATCACAATTGGCACATTTCATCTTGAGTGTGCCACGCCCGCACCCAACCCTGTGTTGTGGTCACACCTAGCCATCGACTGGAGCAGCCATGACAGTTACGTGTAGCGTGCCTGAACGTCCCTTCACCCGGACTGTAGTGGAGGCCTGTGTAATAGATGTAGCAGTGAGAAGCAAATATCTTTGCCTGTTTCCTCCCCTCATGAGCTCATTAACGGTAGTTCAGCCACCGGAATACCGAAGTACCTAGTGAATCAGGTTCAAGAAGAAAAAGAAGTAGACTCGCTCAAAATACTGTACAGGCATGGCATATAGCGGCCATCGAGTCATCGTCTTTGAGGCGCCATTAGGCGGAGAGCACCACGCGTATCCTGGTTGACATGATATTGCATTGGATTTGCGGGTACAGCTCGAGTCGGACTCAATATAACCCATATCGAGTTTGATTCGAGTTGGACTAGTACTGGCTCCCGTTTCATCTTCTCCGGCCATGTCTTGACGCTGCAGATATCAAGCCTGCTTCTGGTGATCTGGTTAGCATTCTTTACAGAGGACATAGGTAGAATGGCGTGCAGGCGGGTTTGTCCTGGGCGTTTTTTCTTGACCGGTGTGATCCAGCGTGTCCTGTGCATCGAGTGATCTGGGAGGGCGTTGGCTTCTTTGATTACCCTGATCATGAGGTGTGCTTTGTCACTTGGGTTGAACGTTGAACGTTGAACGTTATTCGGGTCCAGCTGTAGCTTCTGCTAGCTTCCATTTGAAGATTTTGGCAGATCAGTGGGCTGTGGTGGTTGCTAAAAAAGGAAGCCAGCTCAGCTGAACTCGCCGTTCGCCGTGAGACATCACAATTTCTTGGCGCTCTACTACCATCAGCAAAACCCGAAATTTTTGTCGCGGCAAAACTTGAATTTCAAATGGCATCTATGGCCACTATGGCTTGCTATGGCCGCTATATAGAGCTATATATCAAAACGGGTTTTGCTGATGACAGGACAAACACGGTTTACTGTAAGTTAGGACAAGCACCGATACTACAGTATTAATCCTTGGACCTGTCACTGCCGAGTACGTCTCTTTCTATCCATACCTGCCCGTGCCGAAGCTGACTTGTTTTTCAAGGGCACTTGGCGGTTTAGGCACCTGGGCTCTCTCACAGCATTTCCTATTTCGAAGACTTCGAGCTCGCTTTACGCGGCTACACTGCGTCTCAATCTAGTGCTCCCGTTCCCATCTCTACTGTCTGGAACACGCTTGACTTCCTTGACACAACAGCATCAATAACCAATCTCGTCGCTGACCTCTTGAGGACGAGGAGAAGAATACGGACATGCTCAGGTCGTGGGATACGTTCACAGTCGAGTGTTGCTGCCGTTGCTGCCAGTTAGATCCTCACCCGCCCGTGAGTGCTAGCACCCATTATGCGCATATCACAACTGACCACTTTATGAGTGCCTGGAGCTCACAACGCGCGGTGTTGCTGAGACTGACCCGGCTGGCAGAGTGTGGCGCTAGCTTTCCACCTCTCGTAGTGTCACTTCAACAACGGCACCAGCAGCAGCAATCACATCCACATGACATAGTACACTCCCAAGCGCCATAACCGCCGAATGATGCCATGTATTTGCAAGCCTGGTGCATGCAAGATGGCATGGTCTGTGATCTGTGCATCTGTCCCTAGCATTGGTGCCAGTGGCAGAAGGAGTACCAGAAACCATACTACTACTGTTTTGACGGCATCCCAGGGCAAGAAGCCACAATCCCCGTACCGTGTCCAGCGCCTGCCCTCGATGGCAAACAGGATAGCCCTGATCGTCTCTGCATGCATGGACCTTTTGCAGCATATTTTTGTCAGCAACTTCTGTGGGCGTTTTTGGATGCGTGGCATAGAACAAGGTAGTGGGTGTGAGCGGCAACGCCTGCAGAAGTTATGGCAGGGAGGAAGAAAAACGGAGGAGTCAAGTGTTAATGGGGTATACTCAGAGTACAGTATACCCAACGATCACCTACAGCACGCCAGTAGCACGCCTGAACGGAACTTTTTTTGCCCAAAGCAACTCTTTCAGACCGACCCGACGCTTATAGAGTACCGTGACTGCTCTTGCACGAGTCCTCCATCCACCTCTCTGCCTCCTCCACTCCGTAACAAGGTGATACCCTTTGGGATAGCCTTGAGCTCGGCGGCATAGGTGCTCCGTGCTTTGCATGGCGTGCCTAATGCTGTGCGGGAGGGCTGTGTAATAGGGTTCTACGCTATATAAATCTACACCTGCGGTTGAATCTAAAACAATCACTTAGCCCCTACTCCCACTTCCCCCGAACGTCGAAAAAGTCATCAATGAGTTTTCCATGGTATGTCAAGAGGAATGCACTCATCGTATTCCAAAGTTCTGAGAAGGTCTCAAGTAGCCTTGCTCCAGAGTATTTCGACCACCTGGTCTCCCTAGTATACCCTACGATTACCCCGCCGTCATTTCCTTGCTGACCTGGGTCATCCATTTAGATAGATTGCCGTTTGGAAGGCTCCTCGACAGAAACGTGTGTACGTCGTGAGACTGGGAAGGGATTTACCGATGGAGGTCGACGTACGAATGTCTTTTGCGCAACACTGCAACTGTTGCTGACTGGTGTGGTGTAGGCCTGGTGACAATCGACATACTCCCCGACGTTGCCCTCTTAGAAATATTCGATTGCTATGTGGATCAGGCTCGAAAAGAAGAAATAGAAGATAGAGAAGACCTGTTCAAAATACAGGAATGGCATACGCTGGTGCATGTGTGTCGAAAATGGCGGACCATTGTTCTTGGTTCACCACGTCGGCTGGATCTTCGTCTTTTATGCACGGCCAAAACGCCGGTGAAGGAGACGTTGGCTGTTTGGCCTTCCTTGCCCATCGTCATATGGTATTATGGGCAACGATCACAGATGGATAACATCATTGTTGCACTTAAGCATATCGACCGTGTATGTCAAATTGACCTCTTCGACTTTACTAATTCGCAATTGGAAGAAGTCATGGCAGCGATGCAGCAACCATTTTCGGCGCTAACGAGGTTGGTGATCTGGTCGCGCAAAGATGAAGATGAAATGCCCCCAGCCATTCCCGACTCGTTCTTGTGTGGATTTGCACCACGTCTAAGACATCTCCATTTGGGATGCGTTCTATTTCCAGGATTACCAAAACTCCTTTTGTCTGCCACTGACCTTGTCACTCTTAACATTTATGAAATTCCTCATTCCGGATACATTTCACCCGAGGCGATGGTCCGTTGCCTCTCCACGTTGACTAGCCTCGAAGAACTCTACCTGGAATTTGAATCCCCTCTATCCCGCCCTGACCGGCAAAGACGACGTCCCCATCCGTCCACACACTCGACCCTCCCTGCTCTCACTCATTTTTGGTTTAGAGGGGTCAGTGAATACTTGGAGGACCTCGTGGCCCGGATCGATGCACCCCTACTCGACAGGCTATATATATATTTCTCCCATCAACTCATATTCGACACTCCACAACTCGCTCAATTCATCGCTCGCACACCAAACATTCAACCACCCGTTGAACTCGGCGTTGTCTTTTCCTACTCCCACGTCAAGATTACATCTTTAAGGACATTTTCCAGAAAGTTCACGTTGAATACCCGTTGCAGTCAGTCAGATTGGCAGTTGTCGTCCCTGGCACAGGTGTGCAGTTCGTCCTTCCCCAAGGCTTTTATTGCCTCGGTGGAACGCCTGTACATCTGCGAGAGTGACTTTGTCCGACCGTGCTGGCAAGACGACATCGAGGTCAGCCAATGGCTGGAGATTTTACATACGTTTACTGCGTTGAAGCATCTCCGCGTATCCCGGGAGTTTGTGCCACGTATTGCACCCGCCTTTCAAGAGCTCGTAGGGAACCGCGTGGCAGAAGTGTTGCCTGCCCTGCAGAGCCTTCGCTTGGAGGAACTCCACCCACTGGGACCTGTCCGGGAAGCCATTGAGAAGTTCGTCGACGCGCGACGGCTCACCGGTCACCCTATTGCTGTCTCTTACTGGGACGGAGCACAGGGATTGGAGGGAGATGATCGATCGGTACTCTCTACTTCCTTTCCCGATTATGCTTAATTACGTCTAGTCACATCTACTTATCACTCGCCATTGTCTTTAGCGTCCATCGTTTGGGTCCTGCGATATCAGTCACAGTATGTTTCCTAGCATCACCATGATTTGTATGATATCATTGTGTAGGATAGAGACCAATGGATTCCGGACTAGTCGTTGACAGCTACGCAAGCCTCGCGTTCACGGTTTATATGTCATATCTTGCATTCCGGGCTGCCACTCGCTGCCAACACGCGGCCCATTCGGCATAGACACCCTTGCGTACCAGAGATTGACGTGAACCACACCGTGTCGCTATCCAACACTTGGGCAGGGTCCAAGAGTTACCAAAAATATATGTGAATGATAGAAAGCACTACTGTAGTACAGAACAGGGTCTTCACTGCAAAGCAGCAGCGACCAACTCAAGAATTTCCTTGGCCGACTTCCGCCCGTTTTCATCGTCCTTGGCGATTAGCTGCCATGCATGCCATGTCTCAGTGTCTCACCGTGACATAGTTCCGCTGCTTGACATCGCACAATGACATCCTCCTGTTGTGCTTCCATCTCATGTTGGTGCCCGAATTTGAGCCACCAATCAATCCCACGCATCACCCAAGTCCGGGCACGCACTCACAGCGCGCTCGAACCACTTGCGTGCCTTCTCGATCCTCCGGTCTGCCCAATACAGCCGGGAAACCGTACAAATCTCGAGTGGGTCAGCCTCACATTTCCTGAGTGCGTCCACACTGCGTGCCTTGCGTTGGGGACGGGCCTCTGACCAGATCGCCATCGACCAGAGTGTGCCGGATGTTGGGCATTCTTGCAGCGCGTGCGCAAACAGCGCCTTCCCTTGGCCGGGCGCGCTTGAACACCCCTCAAAGGCCTCAAGCCTGACTGCCTCCGCCCGGAGAATGTCACACTTCGGGTTGACTAGAGTCACTAGACGCACTTTCTCAAGCAATGCCCTTGTCCGAATACTCTTCCCTTCCGCCTCTTCCAGTCTGCTAGCAAGCACCCATAGGGTGATATCCTTCGGGGCAGCCTTGATTCCAGCCGTTTTGCTGCGGAGTAGTTTTGACGGCTTGGCGAATCTGCTCTTAAACCATGTACAGTTTGGCAAACTTTGGAAAAGGTAAACAAAAAAAAGCGAGTTCCAGTTCTCGCCGAGAGAAGAAAGGTTGCAATCATCTCAGTGTCTGCAACTGTCTGCGCACGCACCAACAGTTCCCGTGCCACAGCCAATTCTCCATTTCCCGCCTCGAGCTTAAGGACCGCCAGCCAGATCTATCCGCTCTCCGAATTCCCCACAAATGCGCATTCGAGCACCTCACGCGCCGCACGTACGTTCCCACCCAGCCACTTCTCCTTGGCCCACATAAACCGTAATACTCCCGCCTGAGGGCAGCACTCGACTGGTGCAAGCGGTCTGTTCAGGCTCTCGGGAGTGCCGTGCCTTATCTAGGTGCAGATATCAATGCTCGAGATGGGGGTGGTTCGACTCCACTGCTCGATACAGCACGCAGAAGACATGTTGAGTTTGCTCAAATGCTACTTGAACGTGGGGCAGTGATTGATCCCCAGGATAACGGTGGCAGAACTCCACTGTAGGAGCCTGAGCGGGTAATGTCGAGGTCGCGTGATTATTGTTGTTGTTGGAGCATAGTCAACACGCGCGACGAATCAAGCATGTCCCCTTCCCCGGTCATCTGGTCACGACGCAACAGGATATTTTAGAACTACTCTCTGAGCATGGTGCCGAGTCTTTAAAGTAGTGTTTGCTCGTTGGTTCCATGATGTACTTTACAATATAGGAAGTTCGTGCAATACTTTGTGCTATGGTACGACGCGCAAGTAGACAGGGTATCGATACAGACTGTTATTCTATCCATATCGTGAAAGGAAAGCGCGACCCCCGAGAGAGGGATGCCCAGTACTCTACGCCTATACAGATTCTCTATTTCCAACGTCGTGCGTCGGGGCAAATTGGATTGGTTCCATTCCTTTGTCGACCCGAAACCGGGGCTAAAGCCAGCAAACTCTGCACACACATCTGTCAGCGAACGAAGAAGTATTATTAGCAGCGTGGCATGCCACATGGGGCGGCAAAAGAGTCCAAGCTACAGCGTTTTGGTTGCGTCAAATCACGAGTCTCAACCACTGAGATTTGGCTCGGAAGTGGCAGCGGTCGGTCGAAGGGCTTCGCTCTCGTTGGTAGTTTTGACAGGTGGATACAGGTAGGATTCGGCAGAGCAAACGCGTCCCATGCTCAGGGTGGAGAGGTGGAGACTGGAGGGAAACTTGGGCTTGTACTAGACTGGCGTGCTTGGAATTGTATCTGCAGGTATCAATGGGTTCCTGTTTTGAATCAGAATTGGATAACGGGATAGTCGACGAAATCTTAACGACTTCAGCCCTAATGTCGCGTGTGGGTACGGGGAAAGAATGTCGATGTTTTGATAGATGCTGTCACCACAACACGAAGACGAAGAGGCGCCTCGATGGAGCTGGCACGCCAAGGATTAAAGGCCTTGGACGTGGCAAATGGGCTACCATGTACCTGAGGAAGAAATGGCTGAACCATGTGTCTCGCTCCCATCACCAGCCAAGGGTTCGCATCAATGCAAGTCAGACCAGGGATACAGAAAATACGCACTGGAGACATAAACCACTGAGCTCTCTCCATGTCAAGCCCAAGTTATGTGAGTGAAAAGATCTCCAGATGTCCTTGACCTTGGGTGTGCGCGCCATACTATTGCAGAAACGTTTGGCGTAAAAACTTGAACCAGGGTCCGCATCACTGGATGTACTGTAACTTGAACCACGTAACAAATGAGAGGAAGGAAAACCACAAAAACACAGGAGGAAAAAGGAAGAAGGCAGGTGAAGGTTATTGTTGGCCCGGCCACTGACAAGAGTACTGTAGCGTGGGCGTGTCGGGTTGCCAGGCAGCTCGTGTACTACGGTTGCCACTGGCCAACGCCATCCCTCTTTCCTCGTCCATTGTTCCTTCAACACAACGTCACCCTCGCATTCGAATCCTGATTCCATTTTCAACGCCGCTTTGAAAACTTACAAACCTATGACTAAGAAAGACCCGGCCTCAGATCCGCTCCCTAGGCTTCAACCCTGCGATTTCTCGCGAGGCGCCGCTGTCCTCACCGCTCTACGAGAGCAAATACGACAACCCAGCCATCCCGGAATAGTGACAACAAATTCGGGAAATGGGTCCTCCTCGATTGTAAATGACCTGTATTCATTTCCACCACGCTTGACTCGGATGTGGTTGCTAGACGGCGAGGTCATACCTGTTAAGAGTATCACGCGACACCTTGGAACGAGAATCTCAAGTTATCGGTCGGCTTGATGATATACTGTACGTCCTCCCTTCCCTACCATTTCCCATTTGGAAATTGGAACAAGAGCTTTGCTGATGGCTGTTGAGATAATCAACAAAAGCGCAGAGCTTGCGCTCGGTTAAGTCAAGACGCATGTGTATCGTACGATCTTGGCATCGCCAATGAGCCTGCACGGCAGGCGACCAACTGCGCATATCAGTTACTATATTCAACGTACACCTGTGCCTTCCCGCCGATGCGCAGAAGAAGGCTGGACTGCATGTGTAGGGGTCGTCATGGTATGCGCCGCTTTGAGGGGTGGGTTTTCTACGGGAACTCGGTGCCACTACTGCCCGTGGTCTAATACATGTCTGCGCGATCGTATGCCTTTTGACGGAAAAGTGTGTTCTTACTACTATGTTATGAGTACTTTGAGCCATATCACAGACGTTCTGTCTACTTGAGGCCGTCTAGTTTCGAGTGGGATTATCGGTAAAGAAACCCATGACTCCGATTTTCGGAAGAAGGCAACACCGCGTGATTGATGTCGATCTCTAGTATTTGAGGACGTCTAGCCCGAATGAACCATGTAGTCCAGAGTGAATCTATCGGCACTTAACGACATCATACAAATGAGTCCGATTATAATGACACTATGAAGGATAGCAGGTAAACTGTAATAGCAAACAGAGAGTACCGTGACTGAGAGTACTGATCAATCATCAACCACCGAAGAATCTTCGGCCACTGAAAAACCATCGACCACTAAAGAACCATCGCTCACTGAAGAGTCATCAGCCTCCGATCCGACGTCCTGTTCTCTCTCCCAGAGAGAAACGGTTATAGGGTGTTCTGCAAGCTGTCGGGCAGCGACGAACTTCGCAATCTCTTCCTGGACAGTCCCCGATGGGTGAAGTTTTCCCAAGAAAAGACACTGCAGAGCAGGTAGCACTTCAATCACCCTTTCCCCGACGAGCTCTTGCAGGGTCGGCCCGATACGCGGCACGAAATTTTGGGATAAGTACAGATCCTTCACAGCGGTCAATAAATTTAAAACATCCAACCATTGGCTGTCGTCGATGTCGCCTTGCCAACGTGGTTGGAGAAATCCACTCTCGTAGATGTAGAGCTGTTCGACCTTTGAAATGAGAGCCTGAGGGATGGACGAGCTGAAGACCTGTGCTAAAGATGACAGCTGCCAATCTGAGTGACCACATGTGAACCCCAAGCTGAGCCCACTAGGAGATGTCTGGCCTGGGCGGGTAAGTGTGACCTGAACGAAGCCACTGGAAAAGATCACACGTGCTTCGACGGGTGTCTTGAGGTTTGGCGTGCGATTGATGAACTGGACAAGCTGTGGATTGTCGAATATGAGTTGATGGAAGAATGTTATTTGCAAGTTGTCGAGTAGAGGCACATCGAACCGGGCCACCAGATCCTCCAAGTATTCACCGACCCCTTTGAAGATAAAACACGTGAGAGAAGGTAGGATAGAGCGTGTGGGTGGAGGAAGGCGGCGGCGTTGCTGGTTGGGGCGAGATCGAGGGGATTCGAATTCCAAGGAAAGTCTTTCGAGGCTTGTCAATGCGGAGAAGCAAGCGACGATCGCCTCGGGTGAAATGTAGCCAGAATGGGGAGTTTTCCAAAGGTAGAGATAGACGAGGTGAGTGGCAGACGAAAGTAGTCTTGGTAATCCCGGAAATGGAACGCGTGTCAAGTCGACATATCGCAGACGAGGTGCCGATCCATCCATAAACGAATCGAGAACGACCGGCGGAGTTGTTCCATCATCTTTCCGATGAATCTCCAGTCTTGTCAGTGCCGGAAACGGCTCCTGCATCGCCGCCAATGCTTTCTCCAAGTGCGAACTTGAAATATCGAAAAGGTCGATTTCACATACGCGGTCGTTGTGCTCAAGTGCCGCGACGATGTTGTCCAAGTCCCCTCCTGGTAAGCCATATTGCCGTTGCTGTACGAAGATGGGAAAGTGTGGCCAGACGGCCAGCGTCTTCCTCACTGGAGTTTCGGGTGTGCAGAGAAGTCGGAGATTTAGGCGATGCGGTGACCCGAAAACAACACTTCGCCAATTTCGACACACGTGCACCAATGTACGCCAAGACTCTACCGTGACATCAGGCGAGTCTTCTTCTCGAACCTGATTCACATAGCAATCAAACATTTCTAGGAGGACAACGTCGGGGAGCACATCGATTGTCATCCGACCTATCATATCGCACAAGTCAGTAGCTGTTGCAGGATGACACAAATACACCATGCGCACATCGGCCTCTCGTGATAGGTTCCTTCCCAGTCCAACGATGTGCATGCTTTCCCGTTAATGAGCCTTCGAAATGGCCATCCATCAGAATAGATGATCGAGGGCGGCAAGGGTACCGTATCGGTAGTGGTTTGCAAGGTCAGGCCTAAAGCCCTAAAGCCCGGGCAGCCGAGCCTTGAAAGCCTTAGCTGGGCTGAGCCTTACATACGGCTCTGAAGGGCTTTCGGCTCAGCTCCGGATCTTGAAAGCCTTAAGCCCAGCCCTTGAGCCTAGGTTTTAGTATCACGTCATGCTGATGATTGAACTATACAGTTTCTCAAGCCACCCAGCGTTTGGAGTTCAAACCGGAGCACCAGCCACATCATCAACGCTTTGTCATCACTGTTTGACCGCGGCCTCAACGCAACGCCTCAACCACCGGTACAAGATGACTGTAAGTAAATCTAATCTGGCCACTCTTTCCCCCCTTTTCTCACTGGGTTCCTGCCAGCCGAACCACAGGCTCAACACTATTGATCATCACTTCGTCGTCACCCTTCCCCCTGATCCCTCAATGCCTCAACCACCGGTACAGGATGACTGCGAACAAATCAAATCCCTTTCCGCCCTCACCCACTCTTTCCCGTCTTTTCTCCCTGGGTTCCTGTCAGCTACTGAGCCACTGGCTCAACATCATCGATCATTGCCTTGTTGTTGCCCTTCCCCTTGACCCTTGATCGATTGATCACCGGTACAAGATGACTGCGAGCAAATCCAATCCCTTCCCGCCCTCACAGCCACTCTTTCCCCCTTTTTTCTCTCTGGGTTCGTAGCCTCGTTTCCTGGCTAATATTTTTTTTGACATTTTTTTGACATTTTCCATACATTTAGCGCAGCGTTAACATGTACATCAACTTACCCCGACATCATTCTCGCCCGCTCGGGCATCTTAGTAGTAGGACTTCTGATGTATTTAAGCAGGCTCATCAAGGGTGGCAATATATCTCAGCTGATCCACTTGTCTTCTGTGTGTGCCCGCCGTCTCAGGAAGCTCTTTCCTGTTTCCTCTTGCCTGTGCTTTTGCTGCCTGCCCGATACTTACGCTGATCTGAGCCGCCAAACCATTAAGTGTATCTGCTGCTGGATCATTGTGCGTATCTGCCACTGAAGCATTGTCCATATTCACTGGCAAACCATTGTGTGTATCTGCCAGCAAACCGTCGTATCTGCCACCTGATCTAACACTTATCCGCCTCTCTCAGGTCTCTTTTCTGGATTCTGACGCCATCACTGTCTTGTCCTGTCTTGTGAACGTTCCAACCCTCGAGCCTCAAGGACGCTGACCCCTACGCAAACGGCTCCCTTAGCTTCCGCAGAACCCAAGTCACCAAAACAGGCCCCTAGCTTAATTGCCCCGCTAACTTCGATGGCGAAGGTCACCCCATCAATGCCATCAGTGCCCCGCCCAAAACGGATCCAATTCCCATCAAGCAAAGTTGTTGACCCAGCAAACATTGCTAACGCTGAGCTGCGCTCCCACAAAGATGCCATCAATGCAAGACGGGTGGCTGAAGCCGCTGTGACTGCTAGAGGGATATAACAGGACCGACATCAGAAGCGTCTGGGCTACATAACCAATCATCACCGCAAATCACACCAACAACCATAAGCTCGTCGCCAGAGCCACCCCAAACTGCCAAGCATGCAAACCCGATGACAGAGGCTGACTTTGTCTCCGACGATGATCATGATGCGATTATGCACCATACATTACATTTTGTTTGAGCTGTTGCCAGATATTGACCCTTAAAATCTAGGGAGCAAAAAGACACGACACTCGGTTGTAATTGATGAAAGCAATGAGGATGGGCAAGGTGTATCACAAAAGACACCAGAGCGAGGCAAGTCACTGTGATTCATTGTAGACCATATTACAGATTGTAATATTCCACCAGGTGCCGAAGACATGCCTCGCCAATCAGATGCTGTTGACGAAGATGGTTTTCTTATCGATGTAGATGTTCAGCCAATCCCTGATACCCCTACTGGCAAACCATCGTTGAAGGATCGAAGCCGTGATGTGGATCATTTCTTCACAGCGAGCTTTGTCCAAAACAACAAAAACTATCGTAATTGTCGCATTTGTTCGTGAGGATTTACACCATTATCAAAATGTTTCCCTCATTGACCTCTTGTTTTCGGATTTTCAGTAGAAAATCTCCAAAACATCCGGTGTCGCTCGTCGCAGATGTGACCACCTGTCGACGACACATGGAAGCAACTCACAAAGTATGTTCATCTTTTGTCAGATTTCTGCCTTCGAGCCATTAAGCACTTCACCGTAGGGAGCGTATCTTAAATGGGCGACTGAAAACAAGTTCGAATCAATGTTACCCAAGGACGCGAAAAATCGACGTCAGGCAACCATGAATGACACACAACAACGCCTGGATCCTCTTCTGGAAGAGAAGCCAACTCGGGCGAGAGTCATTCCATATACAGATGACCTGTTTCGTGAAGCAGCAATAGCGTGGCTTGTATCAACTGACCAGGTGACTGACTTCAAGGGTCTGGTCATTGTAATGTATACTAATACGTTCAATGATAGCCGATCCAAGCATTTCAAAACCCATCTTTCCGGACAATGATACATACTGCAGCGCGTGCAACCAATGGGGTAAAGATTCCAAATGGCCACCAAACACGCCAGACAATCATCGACACCTTTAAGGCACAGTTGACTGCGTTACTTAGGAGACTGACGGTATGATCAAGTTACACTTCACATTTATATTTGGTTAACAGTCATCCCATAGAGTGACGCTGTAAAAGGTAAAGTTAGTTTAACTTGTGATGCATGGCAGGCATCAAATATCGATGGTTACTTCACTGTCACTGGGTCCTGGGTTGAGGAGGTCAATGGTCGATGGGAACTTCAGACCGCATTGCTAGGATTTACGCAGTTGAATAATGCACATCATGGTGTACGACTGGGTCAAGCCTTGTTCAAGATTATTGCACGCTTGGGGATCACTAATAAGGTATGTCGCAGTTAAAATTACCAAGGCAAGTCAACCATTCAACCATTTATCAATATGTATAGATCAGTCATGTAACTTGCAACAACGCATCAAACAATGGCACGATGCTCAAAGAGTTTGCAAAGCGTGTCCGTTCAGAGACGGGGCAGATATTCAACCCAGAAACGGATCGCATTCGGTGTGTATGAAACCTCTATTTCATCTTCTCATCTAACACATAGAGCTCCTAGATGTTTAGCTCATATAATCAACCTTGCGACGCAGGCATTGATTTCAACACATAGCAGATCGAAACACTACAATCCGGCTGAACCTGATGCTGACCTCATGGTCGGCAATGGGCGTGACGTGGTGGGCCTTGTGCGGGCAATAAGTGTTAAGGTAATTCATATCCAAGTCCCTTCACTAGTAACCTATTGCTAATAACATGTATCTAAGGCACGTTCCTCTGCAAAACGGAAACAGCTTTTTGCAGACCTCCAGCGCCATGCGAATATGAAGCCAATTCGTCAACTCCTGATTGACATGCCTGTTCGCTGGTCATCGACATATATTATGACTTCACGAACCGAGTCTATGAGTGGTGTAAGTGAACAGTTGTCATGCCATTTGTATCTACTAAATGTATACAGATCATTAATACGTTTATATATGAGATCGGAAGGGATGAGAAAGACCTTGGGAAGCGTGAAAAAATAGATAATCTACGGCTTGATGCCATGGAGTGGGATGAACTAAAGTTATTTAATGATCTTCTTGCGGTATGTTCAACTCCATTCTTATGACGCTGTTATTACTAAGTGTTTGAGGTGTTTAGCATGCAGACAATGCTCAACACGCGTTCTCATCAGATCAGGCACCCACCTTGCACCTTGCATTACCTGCCCTTGAAGCGCTACATAAGGCATGGAGCTCTCGGCGTGGTCGCATAAAGTATCAGGCATTTGTTGCTGCCCTGGACGCAGGCTTGGCGAAAATTGCAGAATACTATGACCGAACTGCAGAGTCTGATGCGTACACTTTTGCCATGCGTGTGTAACAATACTTAACCAGTCTTTTTTGGTGCTAACACAAATATCTTGCAGTTCTTGATCCGTCAGGAAAGACAGAACACATTCGAAGATATTGGGGTGTAGATAAACTTGATAAAATCCTTGAGCACGCTGAAGAGATTGTAGGTTCCATTATCTATCATTCAAAGCTATTTTAATCAAGTAGCTATCAGTATAGGGAACGTTACCTAGAGATGTATGGAGGTAATCGGACGCCGCCACCAAATCGCACAGGAAGCTTAACGACACATAAAGTTGGAATCTTACTTCGTGAGCTGTCAGGTGATGAAGACGATGCAGACGCTTATGAACAGGATACTCCTACCAACTCAAATAACCCATGGTATGAGGACTTCAAGGGCTACCTTCATTCAAGGGATAAACTTGGGGCAATGACAATTGTTGAATGGTGGGGGGTATGTTAATATTTTTAATATCATACATAATATACTTATGACGTTAACATAGTGGAATTCAGGCCGATATCCAGTCTGGGCCTCACTAGCTCGGGACTATCTACCCATCATGGCATCGTCTGTCTCTAGCAAACGTGCATTTTCATCAGCAGGAATCACAATCAGCAAACGTCGTAGTAGACTCAAACCTGATATTGTTGAGGCTCTACAGTTCCTCAAGTGTCTGCATCACCGAGAACTTATCTATCGAGAAGAACCAAGTGTAATCTCGGAATCACAAACAGAAATAGCAGTGCAGAAGCGTGTTGAGGGAAGTGCGGAGCAGCAGGAATCTGGGGGTTGGGATGACTTGGTTGGAGATCTTGAAGATAATGAGGGTTTCCAAGATTTCGATGACGAGGAGGTTTTTGTTCAAGGTGTCATGTAAGTAATTACTTTTACGGTAAAAGGTTGGACTCTAGTCATTGCCTTAATCTACTTGTTCTATCCCGCTACTTTGCATACAGAACTCAAAGAGCCTTTTCTTGCCATTGAGCCGTGGCCTAAGCCTAAGCCTGCCCGAGCTGAGCCCGAGCCTTCTACACGGGCTCAGCTCGAGATATATGAAAGCCTTAGCCCTACTAAGCCGAGCCCAAGCTGGGGCTTTTGAGCCAAGCCGGGCCCTGCAAACCACTACGTATCGGGTTGACGGCGGGGTATGCTGGGGAGATTGGATGATAGAGATGCTTTCAAGCAAGGCTATTCGAGAATTCTTAAGTACTTCAGTGATCCGCGCCGGTGAGCGAATTACGGTAAGTTCTGTTGACATACCGCGATGAACTTCTGGATGGGGATTCAATATTCAATATTCAGTACTCAGTATTCAATGTTCAATGTTCGGTGTCAGGGCCCCAAGGGATTGCTTTGACAGAGTACAGTATAAACCCTATTACGCCGCCACAACCACAACCTGACATTATTTTTGGCGACTATCTCGGTGGTGGATCGATCAGAGTGGGCGGATGTGGTGGTTGCCAAAAAAGGAAGTCCACCTGTCAGCGCCATCTTGGTGCTGACAAACACGCGTACGGTACGCTTTACTATAGTAGTCCTTGCCGGCACCTCTATCCAAACCTGCCCCAATTGCTGAAGCTAACTTGTTTTTACAGGGCACTGCGGTGATATTTAGGCGCCTGTCCTCCCTCACAGCATGCCCCATCGACAAAGTTGGAGGCATCGAGCTCGCGTTACGCGGCTACACCGTGTCTCAATCCGGTGCTCCAGTTCCCATCTCTACTGTCTGAAACATGCTCGACTTTGACTCCGACGCAGCGGCATCGATAATCGATCTCGTCGTTGACCTCTTGAGGACGAGGAGAAGGATATAGTAGTAGGATACAGACATGCTCAGGTCATGGAATACGTTCAAAGTTGAGTGTCTCTGCCAGTTGGCCCCGACATCTTCACCCGCCTGTGAGTACTAGTACGCATTATGCACGCATCACAACTAACCTCATTGTGAGCACCCGGAGCGCACACCGCACAGCGCTGCTAAGATGACCCGGTTGGCGGAGCGTGGCACTAACTTTCCAACTCAGAGTGACACTTCAACAACGACACCAACAGCAGCATTAGCAATCATATTCGCATGACATAGCACACTCCCGAGTGCCATAACCCCCAAACACAGGACCGACGCCATGTATTTGTAAGCATGGTACATGCAAGATGGCATGGTCCGTAACCTCCGCATCTGCCCCTAGAGTTGGTGCCGGTGGTAGAAGCAGTAGCGGAAATCACACTACTGTTTTGATGGCACCTCAGGGCAGGAAGCCATAATCTCCGCATCACGTCCAGCACTGCACTCGGTGACACACAGGATAGCCCTGATTGTCTCTAGCGTGCACGGACCAGTTGCAACATATTCTTGTCAGCAACTTCTGGGGGCGTTTCCGGATGCGCAGCATAGAACAAGGCAGTGAGAGCGAGAGAGGTGAGTGCGGCGACGCCTGCAGAAGTTATGGCGGGGGGGAGGGGGGAAGAAAAAGGGAGGAGTCATGCGGTACAGTATGCCCAACAATTACCTATAGCACGCTCACATGCCTGAACGGAACTAATGCCCTCGCACAAATCACCCATTCGCCTCTCCACCTCCTCTGGTTTGCTAGCAAGCACAAAGTGATATCCTTCCCAATAGATTTGAGCCCAGTGGCACTGGTAGCGCGTGCTACATAGTACATGTTATCGGCCCATCACAACATGTGACTGCATTGGGGGGCTGTGTAATAGGGTTGTACGCTTGTACGATATATAGAACTGCACCTGCGGTTGAAAATAATCACTTGGCCCCTACTCTCACCTGCCCCGAACGTTGAAAAGTCATCAATGAGATTTCCACGGTATGTCAACAGGAATGCACTCATCATATTGCCGAAGTCCTAAGAAGGTCTCGAGTAGCCTTGCTCTAAAGTTTCTCCATCATCTGGTCTCCCTAGTATGCCCTACCATTTCCCCGCCATCATTTTCTTGCCGACCTGGGTCATCCTTTCAGATAGATTGCCGTTTGGAAGGCTCCTCGACAGAGACGTGTGTACGTCGTAAGACTGGGAAGGAATTTACCAATGGAGGTCAACGTACGTATGTCTTTTGCGCAACACTACAACCGTTGCTGACTGGTGCGGTGTAGACCTGGTGACAATCGACATGCTCCCCGACATTGCCCTCTTAGAAATATTCGATTGCTATGTGAATATGTTTCAAGAGGGAGAAATGGGATACCAGTCCCAGACAGTGGCATGGCATACGCTGGTGCATGTGTGTCGAAAATGGCGGACCATTGTTTTTGAGTCACCACGCCGCCTGGATCTTCGACTTTTTTGCACGGAGGAAACACCTGTGAAGGAGGCGTTGCCTGTTTGGCCTCCCTTGCCCATCGTCATACGGCAACGTTTCCATCCAACAGAACAAATTGATAACATCATTGTTGCACTTAAGCATATCGACCGTGTATGTCTAATGGAGGTCAAAGGCCTTAATAATTCGCAATTGGAAGAAGTCTTGGCAGCGATGCAGCAACCATTCCCGGCGCTAACGGATTTGGGGATCGGAATTTGGTTCAAGTGGGATTATGAAACGCCACCAGTCGTTTCCGAATCGTTCTTGGGTGGATCTGCGCCACGTCTACAAAGTCTCTCATTGACCCTTGTTACATTTCCAGGATTACCAAACCTACTTTTGTCTGCCACTGACCTTGTCACTCTTGACATTTTTAAAATTCCTCATTCTGGATACATTTCACCTGAGGTGATGGTCGCTTGCCTCTCCACATTGACTAGACTCAAGTATCTCTGGCTGGGATTCGAATCCCCTCTATCCCGCCCTGACCGGCAAAGACGACGTCCCCATCCGCCCACACGCTCGGCCCTCCCTGCTCTCACTTATTTTAGCTTTAAAGGGGTCAGTGAATACTTGGAGGACCTCGTGGCTCGGATCGATGCACCTCTACTCGACAACTTGCATATAATGTTCTTCCATCAACTCATATTCGACACTCCACAATTCGCCCAATTCGTCGCTCGCACACCAATCATTCAGCCACCTGCTTATGCCCGCGTTTTCTTTTCCCGTCTCCTCGTTAAGGTTACATTCCCACGGACATATCCTCCCGGAATTTTCGCGTTGACAAGTGATAGTTGCAGACAGTCAGATTGGCAGCTGTCGTTTGTGGCACAGGTGTGCAGCTCCTCCTTGCCCGAGGCTTTCATTTGCACGGTGGAATGCCTGTACATCGCTGGCGTCGAGAATAGATACAACGGGCAGCCACATTGGCAAGACGACATCGAGGACAGCCAATGGCTGGAGGTTTTACATCCATTTACCGGTGTGAAGGATCTCCACCTATCCTGGGTGATTCTGCCACATATTGCACCTGCCTTTCAAGAGCTCACAGGGGAACGCGTGATAGAAGCGTTGCCTGCCCTGCAGAGTCTTTTCTTGGAGGAGCCCAACCCATCGGGACCTGTCCGGGAAGCCATTGAGAGGTTTGTTAATGCGCGACGGCTTGCCGGTCATCCTATAGTTGTCTCTTACATTAATGAAGAACAAGACAAGGGATTGGACTCGGAGGGAGATGATTGATCGGTAGATTCGGTACTCTCTATTTCCTCTTCCGATTACGTTTAAGTATTTTTCTAAGCATCACCATGATTAGACTTATTTGTACGATGTTGTTGTGTAGGATAGAGACCAATGGATTCCGAGCTAGTCGTTGACAGCTACGTAATCTTCATGTTCACAGTTCGTATGTCGTATCTTGCATTCTGGGCTGCCACTCGGTGCCAACACACGGCCCATTCAGCATGGACCCCTTGGGTACCAGGGATTGAAGCGAATCACACCATATCGCTATCTAACACTCGGTCCAAGAGTTACCAAAAATATATCCATAATAGAAAGCACTATCGTAGTACAGAACAGAGTAAATCGAGCATTTCCTTTGCCGATTTCCCACCTGTTTTCAATTTATTGTCATTGGCAATAGGCTGCCATATCTCACCATGACGTGGTTCCGCCGCCTGACATCGCACTATGCGCAGCATAGAACAAGGTAGTGGGAGCGAGAAAAGTGAAAGCGGCAACGCATGCAGAAGTTATGGCGGGAGGGAAGGAAAAGAGGGGAGTCAAGGCAGTTAATGGGGTATACCAGAAGTACAGTATGCCCAACGATTACCTACAGGACGCCAGTAGCATGCCTGAACGGAACTCCCTCTGCCCAAAGCAACTTCGGGTTGACCCATCGAATACCGTGACTGCTCTTGCACGAGACTCCCATCCGCCTCTCCACCTCTAGTCTGTTAACAAGCACTACAGGTTGATACCCTTTGGGATAGCCTTGAGCTGGGCGGCGTACTGTATGTGGTCTGTGCTTTGCAGAGAAACTGTTGGCATGCCTACGGATTGAGTAATGCTGTGGAGGGCTGTGTAATAGGGTTGTACGCTGAATTTCCACCTCCCTCGAACGTTGAAAAAGTCATCAATGAGTTTTCCACGGTATGTCAATAGGAATGCACTCATCGTATTATCGAGGTCCTAAGAAGATCTCGAGTAGCCTTGCTCCAGAGCATCTCCATCATCCGGGTTCCCAAGTATACCATACCATTGCCCCGCCATCATTTCCTTGCCGCCCTGGGTCATCCATCCAGATAGATTGCCCTTTGGAAGTCTCGTTGACCGAAACGTGTGTACGTCGTGAGACTGGGAAGGAATCTACTAATGGAGGCCGATGTACGTGTCTCTTGTGCAATTCTGCAACTATTGCTGACTGGTGTGGTGTAGGCCGGATGACAATCGACATGCTCCCCGACGTTGCCCTCTTAAGAATCTTCGATTGGTATGTGAATCAGGCTCAAGGAGAAAACGGAATACAGGCATGGCATACGCTGGTGCACGTGTGTCGAAAATGGCGGACCACTGTTCTTGAGTCACCGCGTCGCCTGGATCTTCGACTTTTCTGCACGGAGAAAACACCGGTGAAGGAGACGTTGGCTGTCTGGCCTCCCTTGCCCATCGTCGTAGGGCAATATACCCGAGCAACACAGATGGATAACATCGTTGTAGCACTTGAGCATAACGACCGTGTATGTCAAATTCACCTCTGGGACGTTACAAATTCGCAATTGGAAGAAGTCTTGGCAGCGATGCAGCAACCATTCCCGGCGCTAACGGATTTGACGATCTGGGTGCAGAAAGATGATCCGGAAGATGAAACGCCCCCGGTCATTCTGGAATCGTTCTTGGGTGGATCTGCACCACGTCTGCAATATCTCCAGTTGGAACGCATTCCATATCCGGGATTACGGAAACTACTTTTGTCTGCCACTGACTTTGTCAGTCTTTCCATTTGGGATATTCCTCATTCCGGATACATTTCACCCGAGGCGATCGTCGCTTGCCTCTCCACATTGAGTAGACTCGAGGAACTCTCCCTGGCATTCGAATCCCCTTTATCCCGCCCTGACCGGCAAAGACGACGTCCCCATCTGCCCACACGCTTGGCCCTCCCTGCTCTCACTGATTTTTGGTTTAGAGGGGTCAGTGAATACTTGGAGGACCTCGTGGCCCGGATCGATGCACCTCTACTCGACAGGTTAGATATAGATTTCTTCCATCAACTCATATTCGACACTCCACAACTCGCTCAATTCGTCGCTCGCACACCAAACATTCAGCCACCCTTTGAACCCTGCGTTGAATTTACCAAACTGTACGTCAAGATTACATCTTCAAGAACATTTCCCAGAAAGCTCGTGTTGCAAACCCGTTGCAGACAGTCAGATTGGCAGCTGTCGTTCCTGGCACAGGTGTGCAACTCGTCCTTCCCCAAGGCTTTTATTGCCTCGGTGGAACGCCTGTACATCTGCGAGTATAAACATGCATCACCGGAATGGCAAGACGACATCGAGGACAACCAATGGCTAGAGGTTTTACATCCATTTACTGCGTTGAAGCATCTCCGCGTATCCCGGGACTTTATGCCACGTATTGCACCCGTCTTTCAAGAGCTCGTAGGGGAACGCGTGGCAGAAGTGTTGCCTGCCCTGCAGAGCCTTCGCTTGGAGGAGAGCCACCCACTGGGACCTGTCCGGGAAGCCATTGAGAAGTTCGTTGCCGCACGACGGCTCGCCGGTCACCCTATTACTGTCTCTTACCGGGACAGAGCACAGGGATTTGGGGAAGATGGTTGATCGGTACTCTCTACTTCCTCTCCCAATTACTTCTACTCATCACTCGCTATTGTTCTTAACGTCCATCGTTTGGGTCCTGAGACATCAGTCACAGCATTTTTCTTAGCATCACCGTGATTTGCATGATATCATTGTGTAGGATAAAGACCAATGGATTCCAAACTAGTCGTTGACAACTATGCAACCCTCGCGTTTACGGTTTATATGTCATATCTTGAATTCTGGGCTGCCACTTGGTGCTAACACGCGTCGGCCCATTCGGCATGCATAGACGCCCTTGCGTACCAGAGATTGACATAAACCACACCGTATCGCTATCCAACACTCGGGCACACTCCAAGAGTTACCAAAAATATATGTGAACTATAGTACAGAACAGAGTCTTCACTGCAAAGTAGCAGCGACCAACTCAAGAATTTCCTTGGCCGACTTCCCCCCGTTTTCATCATCCTTGGCGATTAGCTGCCATGTCTCAGTGTCTCACCGTAACGTAGTTCCGCTGCTTGACATCGCACAATGACATCCTCCTGTTGTGCTGCCATCTCATGTTGGCGCCCGAATTTGAGCCACCAATCAATCCCACGCATCACCCAAGTCCAGGCCTGCACTCACAGCGCGCTCGAACCACTTGCGTGCCTTCTCGATCCTCCAGTCTGCCCAATACAGCCAGGAAACCGTACAAATCTCGAGTGGGTCAGCCTCACATTTCTTGAGCGCGTCCACATTGTGTGCCTTGCGTTGGGGCCGGGCCTCTGACCAGATTGCCATCGACTAGAGTGTGACGAATGTTGGGCACTCTTCCAGCGCGTGTACAAGCAACGCCTT
Organism: Russula griseocarnosa; assembly: GCA_022884055.1. Classification (NCBI taxonomy): domain Eukaryota; kingdom Fungi; phylum Basidiomycota; class Agaricomycetes; order Russulales; family Russulaceae; genus Russula; species Russula griseocarnosa. The sequence continues at coordinate 162,264 of JAGKRU010000020.1, read as the reverse complement.
CCCTTGGGCGGGCGCCCCTGAACCCTGACTTCCTCCACCCAGGGGATGTCATTCTTCGCCCTTGCGCGAATACTTTTCCCATCCTCCTCTTCCAGTCTGCTAGCGAGCACCCGTAGGGTGATATCCTTCGGGGCAGCCTTGATCCCAGCAGCATAGGCGGCGCGTGCTGTGGAGTACTTGTTGGCAGCTCGGTAAATCTGCCCTAAGTTGGACCACGTACAGTTTGGTAGACTTTGGATATTTCGATAAGGCGGTGGTGACCGTTTTGAGAGCGAGTTCAGACTGACCTTGTTGTCGTTCAAATACGGCCGACTTGATCCAGATCTACTAGATACGAGAACGAGTCTTGTATCACTATGAGAAACCCTGAGCTGCTGGTCCTTGATTTACTTTTCTGCAAACCCTATGCGTGAATCGCTCCTTATCAGCGAGGAAGGGAAGTTGGAGTGCTGCGTGTAACGCACGCATCGAGTGATAGCGGCGGCGTCGGAAGGAACCTGAATGTGGCTATTTCAGTAGTCCCCGCCCTTGCAGACGACCGGCCTTGAGTCGTGTCAGCTAGGAGGATGCAGCTAGGCATGCATTATAGTGTCGATCAATTCCTGTTGGTTGGCCGGAGTGCGGGACATCCGCTCTGTAGAGGATTGATGCCACATACACTCGTCATAGTCAAGTGACGGAACCGTACCTGCTACCCATTCGCTCGGCTACATCATGAAATGTTTTCGAAGGGAGTTGACGTCGCGTGCGAGTAGTACGTCTGTCATTTGACTGGACCTAGCTTATGCATAACGTGGATTGCTGCTTTGAGAAGTGAGAGCAGTGAGAGCGCGGCTGGCACCTTGCATAGATCAGATTGTTGCTGAGGGGTACGCATGGCCAACCCAACTTTTGGTATAGAGAACAGGTGACAGATGAACGTTGAACTGTGGACCTGACAGCACTAGAACATAAAGTTCTTGTTGTCTGACTTGTTTCGTCGTGACTTTTGCCTGTCCGACAAGCGCGTAAGACAACAACACACTCAACATCTAAAATATTGAAAATCAAATTGCGGTAGAAAACATGAGAAAGAAATTAGATCGGGAAAAATATATACTACTGTAGCCTGGGAACTTGGCCACTGGCAAGCCTCAAGCGTTCTTTGCGACTGTCGCCTCTAGGGCGGCTATTTATCGATGCGCAAGGGCGCATCCTTTCCCTCTCTTTTCTACGGGCAGTTACACCATGTCCTCTTTCCTTTCCACACCTACCTCCCATTCTAACTTTACCTCCATTTTCAACGTTGCTTTGGAAAAATACAAGCATAAGACTAAGCAAGACCTCGCCAAGCATCCCCTCCTTCCCAGGCTTCAATCCTGTCATTCACCCGAAGCTATCCTCACCGCCCTTCGAGAGGAAACTGCCGAGTTCAATCAATCCCAGAATAGTGACGATGAACTCACGAAGTGGGTAACATCGACAGTGAATGTCCTGTACTCATTTTCTGCTATCCTTGGCGGGGTTGTTGGACTTGTGAATATCAGGATATTTCGTTATGATATTGTCCAATCTAATATTTACCTTCAGGCATTCCCACCAGCAAACATAATTTTTACGGGGATTGGCCTTCTTCTCCTGGTCCGTGTCTTTCGCGACGGTTCCCTTATATGACCTATTTTAATACCCTGACTCTCAGGCAACTAAAGATGTCCGCGCCAGCCGAGACAATCTTATCGACCTCTTTAACCGCATCGAAAGATTTTTCCAACGACTTGATATGTACACTGGAATTACACCGACTACGGCCATGATGGATATAATTGTCGATATTATGGTCGAGGTACTCACGACCCTTGCGATCGCGACGAAGGAAGTGAAACGTGGGCGATTGAGTGAGTCGATGCTGTGTAGGTTTACCATTCTTGACTTGACGGACACATTGGTGCAGAAAAGTATTTCAGGAAGTTGGTGGGGAACACAGACATCGAGGTCAGCCTGCAGAGGCTGGACAAGTTGACTCAAGAAGAAGCACGGATGGCATCTGCGGAGTCCCTAAAGATCACACACAATGTCAACGTAAAAGTGATGGGCGTCGATGATAGAGTAAGGAATGTGGAAGGGAAGGTAGAAGATGTCCAGGACGACGTACAAGATGTTGGCGACAAGGTTCAAAATCTCGACGGGCGGATACAAGATGTCCAAGAAAATGTGCATGATGTCGGCAACAAAATCGACAACAGGGTGCAAGGCATTGGCAACAATGTAAATGGCATTTCTTGTGAGGTCCGAGAAATCAACCGTTCGTTATCTCTTTGACCCTACTCGTCGTTGTGAGGGCTTAGACAATGACACAGGGAATCAACTCAGAGATAGTCTTTTACGATGGCTTTCGCCATCCGATCCATCAATCAATCATAACGTTGCCTTCAAAGCTCATCACAATGGTACTGCCCAATGGTTTTTTCAAGGTACAATATTTAACCAATGGAGATCTACGGGTTCATTCTTGTGGATACATGGAAAGCGTGTGTCACTTTTTACCCTTACTGTGTGCGTAGGCCGGACCCCTGATCTCTCGGCTCTGTAGCGGGATCGGGCAAAAGTACCCTCTGGTTCGTCTTTCTTCGACCCTTTCTACCTGGTTGAGCTAACTCCGTTCAGTTCTTCGATCATAAAAGACATCATGGCCTTGAGCGATGCTGGGACGGCCTCGATGGCCTACTTTTATTTTGACTTCAGGGACATTGATAAACAAGGACTTCACAACCTGCTTCCCTCTCTCCTCCTCCAACTTTCTGCTCGATCCGATCCCTACCATGACATACTATCTCAACTCTATTCCGCACACGATCGTGGGGAGAAGCAACCTAGTGATCGCGCCATGGTGGAATGTCTTAAAAAGATGCTCGCCGTCGAGGCGCAGGAACCTACATACATCATAATGGATGCACTCGATGAGTGTCCGATCACGTCTACCATTCCATCGCCGCGAGGGGAGATCCTCGAGCTTGTGGATGAACTTGTTGGCCTTCATCTTCCGAATCTCCATATATGCGTTACAAGTCGGCCTGAGTCCGACATTCATGTTGTCCTTGAACCTTTAACCCCTCACCCTGTATCGCTTCATGACGAAAGCGGACAACAGGAAGATATTGCCAATTATGTTGCCTCTTTTGTTTATTCAGATCGAAGGATGCGAAGATGGCGGGAGGAGGACAAGGATCTGATTATCAAGACACTATCGGAAAAAGCGGATGGAATGTAAGGGCTTCTCATCTACTACTTTCAAGTGGATCTTAAAACATGTTATAGGTTTCGCTGGGCGTTCTGCCAATTGGGAGTTCTACGCCACTGCTTCCCACCAAGTGTCCGGCGTATTCTGGAGGAGTTGCCCGACAGCCTGGACGAGACATACGAACGCATACTGAGGGAGATCAGAAAGCCGAATCAAGGACTTGCGCGTCGATTGATGCAATGTCTGGTAGCGACTGTTCGCCCGCTTCGAGTCAAGGAACTCGCAGAAGTCCTAGCTTTTGACTTCAATGCAGAAGGGATCCCGAGGCTAAACCAAAATTGGCGCTGGGAGGATCAAGAGGAAGCAGTGATGTCGGCGTGCTCTAGTTTGGTCACGATAATCAAGGACGGGGATTCGTGGGTCGTTCAATTCTCGCATTTCTCTGTCAAGGAATTCTTGACGGCAGACCGACTTGCGGAGCCCATCCGAGATGTCTCGTGCTATCACATTGAACTCGAAGCCGCACATACGATTCTTGCACAAGCATGCGTTGGTGTTCTTCTCCGATTGGGCGATCACGTTGACCGAGATAACATCAAAGACTTTCCATTGGCTCTATATGCTGCTGAGTACTGGCGCAGGCATGCCAATTTTGGGAGTGTATCGGCACGGATCAAGGATGGGATAGAATGTCTTTTTGATGAAGACAAGCCACACTTCGCAACGTGGATTTGGATCTACGAGGCAAGGAAAATAAGACGCATATTCCCTATGCGTCCGGAGAAACCTGGAGGAGTCCCCCTACATTATGCTGCAAGGCTCGGATTTCATGACTTGGCAGCACACCTCATCGCCGAGCATCCAGAGCACATGAATGCCAAGGACGAATGGAAAGACACCGCGATGCATGCTGCAACGAAAGGAGGAAATACCGACATTATTTCATTACTACTTGGACATGACGCGGATGTCGATAGCCGGGATGTGATGGACGCGACTTCCCTGCATTTGGCTTCCTACTATGGAGCACTCAGTGTTGGGCAATGTCTTCTTGATCATGGTGCAGACATCAATGCTCGAGACAAGGGTGGCCTGACCCCACTGTTCGACGCAGCACGCAAAGGACATGTTGAGTTTGCTCAGATGCTACTTGAACGCGGGGCAGCGATTGATGCCCAGGATTACCGTGGCAAAACATCACTGCACAGGGCAGCAGAAGAGGGTAAGATCGAGGTCACGCGATTGTTGCTGGAGCATAGTGCAAATGTCAACACGCGTGACAGATCAGGCTGGACCCCTTCCCAGTACACGATGCAACAGGAGATTTTAGAACTACTTTCTGAGTATGGTGCCGAGTCTGTAAAGTAGTACCTGCTCGTTGGTTCCATGATGTACTTGCAATACAAGACGTAATACTTTGTGCTATGGTAAGGCAGGCGCCGTCAGGAACCAACGAGGTTTGTGTATGAGTATTTCTACTTCTCCTCCATCACTACTAAAAATTAAAAAATTCTGCGCCTTGGAATGGTAGATGGGTGTCATATCTACCAGTTTAGCGTGCCAGAAGTGTCAATTTTTGAGATGTGAAGACAGAGAAGGCAGAATATGCTCACATAAACCTCGTTCGTTCCTTATGACGCCTGCCTTACGACGTCGTGTGCCGCAACCAGTACGGGGTATCGATACAGACTGTTATTCCGTCCGTATCATGAACAAAACTTCTAATACGCAGTCAAAGCAACCCAGGACTTAGAACCACTGGCATTGTGCTTGAAAGGAAAGCGCGACTCCCGAGAGAGACGCCCAGTATTCTACGCCTATACAAACTAATTCCCTATTTCCGACATCGTGTGTCCGGGCAGATTGGATCGACTCCATTCCTTTGTCAACCTGAAACCAGCTGAAGCCAGCAAACTCTGCACGCACATCAGCCGGAAAACGAAGAAGTATTATAGCAGCGTGGCATGCCACATGGGACGGTGAAAGAGTCCAAGCTACAGAGTTTTGATTGCGTCAAATCACGGGTCATAACCACTGAGATTTGGCTCGGAAGTAGGGGCGGTCGGTCGAAGGGCTTCGCTCTGGGTTGGTAGTTTTTTCACAGGTGGATGCAGGTAGGATTCAGCGGAGTAAACGTGTCCCATGCTCGGTAGGGTGGACAGGTGGAGACTGAAGGGAAACTTGGGCCTGTACTAGACTGGCGTGCTTGGAGTTGTATCTGTGGGTATCAATGGGTTCGTGTTTTAAATCAGAATTAGATAATGCGGATAGTCAACAGAATCTTAACGACCTCAACCCTAATGTCGCGTGCGGGTACGGGGGAAAGAATGTCGATGTTTTGATAGATGCTGTCACCACGACACGAAGACGAAGAGGCGTCTCGATGGAGCCGGCACGCCAAGGATCAAAGGCCTTGGACGTGGCATATTGGCTACCATGAACTTGAGGAAGAAATGGCTGAACCATGTGTCTCGCTCTCATCACCAACCCTTGGAGTCGCATCAATGCAAGTCAGACCGGGATACAGAAAATACACACTGGAAATATAAACCAAATACTGAGCTCTCTCCATGTCAAGTCCAAGTTATGTGAGTGAAAAGATCTCCACATGGCCTTGACCTTGGGTGTGCGCGCCATACTATTTCAGAAATGTTCGGCGAAAAAACTTGAACCAGGGTCCGCATCACTGGATGTACTGTAACTTGAACCACGTAACAAATGAGAGGAAGGAAAATCAAAAAACACACGAGGAAGAAGGCAGAAGGCAGATGACAGGAAGGTTATTGTTGGCCCGGCCACTGACAAGAGCAGCAGGGTGTGCGTGTCGGGTTGCAAGGCAGCTCTTGTACCACGGTTGCCACTGGCCAACGCCGATGATCCCTCTTTTCTCGTCCTTTGTTCCTTCAACACAGTGTCACCCTCCCATTCGAACCCTGATTCCATTTTCAATGCCGCTTTGAAGACTTACAAACCTAAGACTAAGAAAGACCTGGCCTCAGATCCGCTCCTTTCCGAGTGAGGGCTTCAACAGTTTCAACACTGCAATTCCCGCGAGGCGCCGCTGTCCTCACCGCCCTACGAGAGCAAATCCCACAATCCAGCCATTCCAGAATAGCGACAACAAATTCGGGAAATGGGTCCTCCTCGACTGTAAATGACTTGTATTCATTTCCACCACGCTTGACTCGGACGGGGTTGTTGGACGGCGAGGTCATACCCGTTATTGAGAGTATCACGCGACACCTTGAAACGAGAATCTCAAGTTATCGGTTTGCATGGTGATGTACTGTACGTCCTCCCTTCCCTACCATTTCCCGTTTGGAACAGGAGTTTTGCTGATGGCTGTCTAGATAATCAACGAAAGCGCAGAGCTCGCGCTCGGTTAAGTCAAGATACACGCGTATCGTACGATCTTGGCATCGCCAATAAGCCTGCAAGGCAGGCGACCAACTGCGCATATCAATTGCTATGTTCAGCGTACACCTGCACCTTCCCGCCGATGCGCAGAAGAAGGCTTGACTGGACTGCATGTGTAGGAGTCGTCATGGTATGTGCCGCTTTGAGGGGTGGGTTTCTACACGAACTCGGTGCCACTACTGTGACACTGTCCGTGGTCTGATACATGTCTGCGTGATCGTATGCCTTTTGACGGAAAAGTGTGTTCTTACTACTATGTTATGAGTACTTTGAGCCATATCACAGACATTCTGTCTACTTGAGGCCGTCTAGTTTCGAGTGGGATTATCGGTAAAGAAACCCATGACTCCGATTTTCGAAAGATGGCGACACCGCGTAATTGATGTCAATCTCTAGTATTTGAGGACGTCTAGCCCGAATGAACCATGTGGTCCAGAGTGAATCTTATACCCGACGATTACCTATAGCACGCCAGAACAGGACTCCCTCTGTGCAAAGCAACTCTTCACCCCAGACCGGCCTGACTCTTATCGAGTACCGTGACTGCTCTTGCACGAGTCCCCCATCCGCCTCTCCGCCTCCTCTAGTCCGTTGACAAGATGATACCCTTTGGGATAGACTTGAGCTCGGCGTCGTAGGTGTTGTAACTGGCATGCCCATGGATTGGGTGGAAGGCTGTGTAATAGGCAATAGGGTTGTAAACCCTATTACACGCTATATAGATCTGCACCTGCGGGTGAATCCAAAAACAATCACTTAGCCCCTACTCCCACCGATGTCCTAAGGAGATCTCGAGTAGCCTTGCTCCAGAGTATCTCCATCATCCGGTCTCCCTAGTATACCCTACAATTGCCCCGCCATCATTTCCTTGCCGCCCTCGGTCATCCATCCAGATAGGTTGCCGTATGGAAGGGTCGTCGACAAAGGCGTGTGTACGTCGTGACACTGAGAAGGAATCTGCTTATGGAGATCGATGTACGTATGTCTTTTGCGCAACACGTACTGCAACTGTTGCTGACTGGTGCGGTGTAACTTAGGCGGGTCACAATCGACATGCTCCCAGACGTTGCCCTCCTAGAAATATTCGATTACTATGTGAATTGGGATCGAGAAGGAGAACAAGAAGGCCCACGTGATATACAGGCATGGCATACACTGGTGCACGTGTGTCAAAAATGGCGGACCATTGTTTTTGAGTCACCACATCGCCTGGATCTTCTACTTTTCTGCACGGAGAAAACACCGGTGAAGGAGACGTTGGCTGTTTGGCCTCCATTACCCATCGTCATATGGCATTATGGCCAACCGTCACAGATAAACAACATCATTATAGCACTTGAGCATATCGACCGTGTATGTCAAATTGACCTCTTCGACGTTACAAATTCGCAATTGGAAGAAGTCTTGGCAGCAATGCAGCACCCATTCCCGGCGCTTACGGATTTGACGATCTGGCGGCTGGAAGATGAAATACCCCCAGTCGTTTCCGAATCATTCTTGGGTGGATCTGCACCACGTCTACGACTTCTCCGGTTGGAACGCCTTCCATTTCCGGGATTACCGAAACTGCTTTTGTCTGCCACTGGCCTTGTCAGACTTTACATTTCGAGAATTCCTCATTCCGGATACCTTTCGCCCGAGGTGATGGTCGCTTGCCTCTCCACATTGACTAGACTCGAGAAACTCATCCTGGATTTTAAATCCCCTCTATCTCGCCCGTCGGGAAAGCCGACGTTCGCATCCGCCCACTCGCTCGGCCCTCCCTGCTCTCACTGATTTTGGCTTTTTCGGGGTCAGTGAATACTTGGAAGACCTCATTGCCCGGATTGAAGCACCTCTACTCAACAGCTTAACTATAACCTTCTTCCATCAACTCATATTCACCACTCCACAACTCGTCCAATTCGTCGCTCGCACACCAAACATTCAGCCACCCATTGAAGCCCGCGTTCTCTTTAATGAATGCCTCGTTCAGGTTTCGTCTTCTTTCTTCCGGTTGGGAACCAGTTGCAGACAGTCAGATTGGCAGCTGTCGTCCCTGGCACAGGTGTGCCGCTCGTCCTTTCCTCAGGGTTTTATTCCCACGGTGGAACACCTCCACATATGTGAGGACAAATGTTACCGACCACGTTGGCAAGACGACATCGAGGACAGCCAATGGCTGGAGGTTTTACATCCATTTACTGCGTTGAAGCATCTCTGCATATCCCGGGAGTTTGTGCCACGTATTGCACCCGCCTTTCAAGAGCTCGCAGGGGAACGTGTGGCAGAAGTGTTGCCTGCCCTGCAGACCCTTCGCTTGGAGGAGCTCCACCTATCGGGATTTGTCCGGGAAGCCATTGAGAAGTTCGTCGACGCGCGACGGCTCTTCAATCACCCTATTGCTGTCTCTTACTGGGACAGAAAGTAGGCATTGTAGGGACATGATTGATCGGTACTCTCTACTTCCTCTCCCAATTACGTTCAGTCACTGGCACTCTACTTGCCACTTGCTATTGTCCTTAGCGTCCGTCGTTTGGGCCCTGAGACATCAGCCACAGTATTTTCTTAGCATCACCGTGAGCAGACTTATTTGTACGATATCGTTGTGTAGGATGGATTTCGGACCAATCATTGACAACTGCTGTACGCAACACTCAGGTCACGGTTTGTAGGTCATCACGGTATGTTGCATTCCGGGCTGCCACTCGGTGCCAACACGCGGCCCATTCCGCATGGACGCGCTTGGGTACCAGAGATTGAAGCGAACCACACCCGCTATCTAACACTCGGTCCAAGAGTTACCAAAAATATATGCATAATAGAAAGCACTATTGTAGTACAAAACAGAGTCTTCACTGCAAAGCAGCAGCGACCAAATCGAGCATTTCTTTTGCTGACTCCCCCCTGTTTTCAATTTATCGTCCTTGGCAATAGGCTGCCATGTCTCACCATGACGTGGTTCCGCCGCCTGACATCGCACTATGACACCCTCCTGTTGTACCGCCATCCCATGTTGGCACTCGAATTTGAGCCGCCAACCCCACGCATTACCCAAGTCGGGGCTTGCACTCACAGCGTGCTCGAACCATTTTCATGCCTTCTCGAACCTCTGGTCTGCCCAATACAGCCGGAAATGAATGGGTCAGCCTCACATTTCCTGAGCGTGTCCACACCGTGACTATGTGCCCTGCGTTGGGGCCGGGCCTCTGACCAGAATCGATCAGAGTGTGCCAGATGTTGGGCATTCTTGCAGCGCCCGTGCAAGTAACGCCTTCCCTTGGGTGGGCGCGCCTGAAGGCCCTGAACGTCTGAACGCTCCTCGACCCTGACTGCCTCCGACCAAAGGACGTCACTCTTCGGGTTACCTAGATGTACTTTCTCGAGTAATGCCCTTGCACGAATACTCTTCCCATCCGCCCCTTCTAGTCTGCTAGCGAGCATCTGAAGGGTGATATCCTTTGGGGAAGTCTTGATTCCAGCAGAATAGGTAGCGCGTGCTGTGGAGTAGTTGGTAGCTTGGTCAATCTGCCCTTAGACCATGTACAGTTTGGCAAACTTGGGATATTTCAATAATGCAGTGGTGATCGTTTTGAGAGTGACTTCAGACTGGCCTTGCTGTCATTCGAATACGGCCGACTTCATCAAGATCTAGGGGAATGGTAAACAACAAGTGAATCGCAGTATTCGCCGAGAGAAGAAAGGTTGAAATCACCCTCTCAGTGTCTATGACTGTCTGCGCACGCACCAACAGTTCCCGTGCTATAGCCAATTCTCCATTTCCGCCTCGAGCTTGATGACCGCAAGCCAGATCTGTTCGCTCTCCGAATTCCTCACAAATGCGCGTTCGAGCACCTCATGCCCCGCACGTGCATTCCCGCCCAGCCACTTCTCCTTGGCCCATATACTGTAAGCCATAATGCTCTTGCCTGAGGGCAGCACACGCAAGCGGTCTGTCGAGGCTCTCGCGAGTGCCGTGTACCCTCTCTAGGTGCAAAGTCAATGCTCGAGACGGGGGTGGTTCAACTCCACTGCTCGATGCAGCACGCAAAAGACAGGTTTAGTTTGCTCAAATGCTACTTGAACGCGGGACAGTGATTGATGCCCAGGATAACAGTGGCATAACTCCACTGCACATGGCAGCAGGAGCCTGAGCGGGTCATGTCGAGGTCGCGCCGCCATCGCCAACCAAGGGTCGTATCAATGCAACTCAGACCAGGGATACAGAAAATACACACGTGAAACATAAACCAATACTGAGCTCTTTCCATGCCAAGTCCAAGTTATGTGAGTGAAAAGATCTCCAGATGGCCTTGACCTTGGGTATGCGCGCCGTACTATTTCAGAAATGTTGGCGTAAAAACTTGAACCACAGTCCGCGCATCATTAGATGTACTGTAACTTGAATCACGTAACGAATGAGAGGAAGGAGAATGACAAAACACAGGAGGAAGAAGGCAGAAGGCAGGTGAAGGTCATTGTTGGCCCGGCCACTGACAAGAGCAGCAGGGTGGGCGTGTCGGGAAAAAAAAGTTTACGAGGTAGCTCGTGTACCACGGTTGCCACTGGCCAACGTCCAACGCCGATGATCCCTCTTTTCTCGTCCTTTGTTCCATCAACACAGTATCACCCTCGCATTCGAACCCTGATTCCATTTTCAATGCCGCTTTGAGGACTTACAGTAAGTTCTGTTGATTTTCTTGATGGGGATTCAGTATTCAATATTCAATGTTCGGTGTCAGGGCCCCAAGGGATTGCTTTGACAGAGTACAGTATAAACCCTATTACACCGCCACAACCACAACCTGACATTATCTTTGGCGACTATCTCGGTGGATCGATCAGCGGGCGGATGTGGTGGTTGTTAAAAAAAGGAAGTCCACCTGTCAGCGCCAGCCGAACTTGGTGCTCCCCACTGAGTCCCAAGGACAAACACGCGTACGGTACGGTTTACTAGTCCTTGCCGGCACCGCAATCCATGGATCTGCTGTCGTCCCTGCCGAGTACGTCTCTTTCTATCCAAACCTGCCCCAATTGCTGAAGCTAACTTGTTTTTACAGGGCACTGCGGTGATATTTAGGCACCTGCGCTCCCTCACAGCATCCCCCATCGACGAAGTTGGTATCGAGCTCGCGTTACGCGACTACACTGTGTCTCAATCCAGTGCTCCCGTTCCCATCTCTACTGTCTGAAACACGCTCGACTTTGACTCCGATGCAACGGCATCGATAATCGATCTCGTCGTTGATCTCTTGGGGACGAGGAGAAGGATATAGTAGTAGGATACGGACATGCTCAGATTATGGAATACGTTCAAAATCGAGTGTCTCTGCCAGTTGGCCCCAGACATCTTCTCACCCGCCTGTGAGTACTAGCACGCATTAATCACGCATCACAACTGGCGGCGCTGTGAGCACCTGGAGCACACCGCGCAGCGCTGCTGAGACTGACCCTGTTGGCGGAGTGTGGCACTAACTTTCTACCTCAGAGTGACACTTCAAGCTTCAACAACGACTCCAGCAGCAGCATCAGCAATTATATTCACATGACATAGCACACTCCCGAGCGCCATAACCCCCGAACGCAGGACCGACGCCATGGATTTGCAAGCATAGCGCATGCAAGATGACATGGTCCTTAACCTCCGCATCTGCCCCTAGAGCTGGTGCCAGTGGCAGAAACAGTAGCGGAAGTCCCACTACTACCGTTTTGACGGCATCCCAGGGCAGGAAGCCATAATCACTCCACCACGGCCATCGCCTGCACTTGGTGGCACACAGGATAGCCCTGATCGTCTCTGCGTGCACGGACCAGTTACAACATATCCTTGTCAGCAACTTCTGCAGGCGTTTCCGGATGCGCAGCATAGAACAAGGCAGTGGGAGCGAGAGAGGTGAAAGCGGCGACGCCTACAGAAGTTATGGCGGGGGGGAAGAGAAAGGGAGGAATCAAGGCAGTTAATGCGGTACGGTATGCCCAACGATTACCTACAGCGCGCCAGCACGCCTGAACGGAACTAAATCCCCCGCACAAATCACTCGTTCGCCTCTCCGACTCCACTGGTTTGCTAGCAAGCACAAGTGATATCCTTCCCAATAAATTTAAGCCCGGTGGCACTGGTAGCGCGTGCTGCAGGGTCATGTTGTCGGCCCATCAATGCATCAAAGATCGGACAGCACTTCCATGTGATAAAAAAAAGGCTTGGCACTTCTTCCCTTCCTTTCCGTTGGGCGTTGCGGACCCACTTTTTATTCTTATTCAAGTAATATGCATAACAAGTATGATGCATATGATGCCCCAACGTTTTGTACTCTACAGATAAAAGGACGCTAATTTACAATTCGGAGACCTCAGCTCTCTCTTCGAAGCTGAGGTCAGTAGCACTCTTTCTCCCTATCATAAAATGCGTTAACATAGTAATTAGTCAGCACCTATATGCACCTTAGCTTCCAATATCTCCAAGCCCCTACTCTCACCTGCCCCGAACGTTAAAAAGTCATCAATGAGATTTCTACGGTATGTCCACAGGGATGAACTCATCATATTGCCGAAGTCCTAAGAAGGTCTCGAGTAGCCTTGCTCTAGAGTTTCTCCATCATCTGGTCTCCCTCGTATGGCCTACCATGTCCCCGCCACCATTTCCTTGCCGCCCTGAGTCATCCATCCAGATAGATTGCCGTTTGGAAGGCTCGTCGACAAACGCATATGTATCTCGTGACACTGGGAAGGAATCTACTAATGGAAGTGGATGTACGTATGTCTTTTGCGTAACACTGCAACTGTACTGACTGATGCGGTGTAGGCCGGATGACAATTGACATGCTTCCCGACGATGCCCTCTTAGAAATATTCGATTGTTATGTAAATCAAGCTCGTGAAGAAGAAGATTTGGGAGACTGGCTCAAGATACATGCATGGCATACGCTAGTGCATGTGTGTCGAAAATGGCGGACCATTGTTTTTGAGTCACCACTTCACCTGGACCTTCGACTTTTATGCATGGACAAAACATTGGTGAAGGAGACGTTGGCTCTTTGGCCCCCCTTGCCCATCGTCGTAGGGCATTATGGCCCACCATCACAGATGGATAACATCATTATAGCGCTTGAGCATATCGACCGTGTATGTCAAATTGACTTCTGGTACGTTACAAATTCGGAATTGGAAGAAGTCTTGGCAGCGATGCAGCAACCATTCCCGGCGCTAACGAAATTGGCAATCTCGTGGTGGGAAGATGGACTGCCAGATTATGAAAAGCTCCCAGTCGTTCCAGAATCGTTCTTGGGTGGATCTGCGCCGCGTCTACAACGCTTCTTTTTGGAACACATTCCATTCCCGGGATTACCGAAACTACTTTTGTCCGCCACTCACCTTGTCGATCTTGAAATTTTGAAAATTCCTCATTCTGGCTACATTTCACCCGAGGCAATGGTCCGTTGCCTTTCCACATTAACAAGCCTCGGAAACCTTTCCTTGGGATTCAAATCCCCTCTATCCCGCCCTGACCGGCAAAGACGACATCCGCATCCGCCCCCACGCTCGGTCCTCCCTGCTCTCACTCACTTTCAGTTTGAAGGGGTCAGTGAATACTTGGAGGACCTCTTGGCCCGGATCGATGTGCCTCTACTCGACAGGTTATATATAAGGTTCTTCCATCGACTCATATTCGACACTCCACAACTCGTCCAATTCGTCACTCGCACACCAAACATTCAGCCATCCGTTGAAGCCCGCGTTCTCTTTACCGATCGCTATGTTGAAGTTACATCTTCACAGACATTTCCTCGGTTCGGGTTGGGAACCAGTTGCAGACAGTCAGATTGGCAACTGTCGTCCCTGGCACAGATGTGCTGCTCGTCCTTGCCCGAGGCTTTCATTCCTACGGTGAAACGCCTGTACATCTACCAGTATGCATTCAACCAACCGCGTTGGCAAGACGACATCGAGGTCAGTCAATGGCTGGAGGTTTTACATCCATTTACCGCTGTAAATGATCTCCGCGTATCCCGGGAGTTTCTGCCACGTATTGCACCTACCTTTCAAGAGCTCGCAGGGGAACGCGTGACACAAGTGTTGCCTGCCCTGCAGAGTCTTGTATTGGAGGAGCCCCACCCATCGGGACCTGTCCGGGAAGCCATTGAGAAGTTCGTCGACGCGCGACAACTTGCCGGTCTCCCTATTGCTGTCTCTTACATAGACGAAGAACAAGACGAGGAATTGGAGGGAGAGGATGGTTCGGTACTCTCTACTTCCTCTTCCAATTACGTTTAGTCACATCTACTTACCACTCATTTTTGTCCTTGGCGTCGATCTTTTGTGTCCTGAGACATCAGTCACAATATTTTTACACCATGATCAGACTTATTTGCCACGTATTGCACCCACCTCTCAAGAGCTCGCAGGGGAACATGTGGGAGAAGTGTTGCCTCCCATGCAGAGTCTAAGCTTGGAGGAGCTCCACCCACTAGGACCTGTCCAGGAAGCCATTGAGAAGTCCGTCGACGCGCGACAGCTCGCCGGTCACCGTATTGCTGTCTCTTAGTTGGACGGAAAACAGGGATTGGAGGGATATGACCACTCGGTACTCTCTAATCCCCCTCTCAATTACGTTTAGTCACATCTACTTACCACTCGCTATTGTATCGTTTAGGTCCTAGCGGCCGATGATTGGACTTATTTGTTCAATATCGTTTTGTAGGATAGACCAATGGTTTCGAACTAGTCATTGTCAACTACGCAATCCTGAGGTTCACAGTTCATACATACTCGTGTCTTGCATTCCGGGCTGCCACTCAGTGCCAACACGCGGCCCATTTGGCATGGACGCCCTTGCGTACCAGATCACACCGTGTTGCTATCCAACACTAGGGTCCAAGAATTACCAAAATTATATGCATAATAGAAAGCACGAGTACAGAAACAGGGTCTTCACAGCAAAGTAGCAGTGACCAACTCGAGAGTTCCCATGGCCGACTTACCCCGTTTTCATCGTCCTTGGCGATTAGCTGCCATGTCTCACCGTGACGTGGTTCCGCTGCTTGACATCGCACAATGACATCCTCCTGCTGCGCCGCCATTCCATGTCGGCACCCGAATTTGAGCCACCAATCCCACGCAAGCCCAGGCCCGCACTACCACTCGGGTGCCTTCTTGACTCCGATCTGCCCAATACAGCCGGGCAACGGTACAAATCACGAGTGGGTCGGCCTCACGTTTCCTAAGCACGTCTACACTGCGTGCCTTGCGTTGGGGATGGACGTCTGACCAGATTGCCATCTACCAGAGTGTGCCGGATGTCGGGCATTGTTGCAATACTCGCACAGGCAACGCCTTCCCTTCAAGTTGCGCGGGCGCGTTTGAACGCTCCTCAACCCTGACTGCCTCCGCCCAGAGGATGTTACTCTTCGGGTTGACTTAGTTGACTAGGCGCGCTTTCTCAAGCAATGCCTTTGCCCGAATACTCTTCCCGGTATCGCCTCTTCTAGTCTGGTAGCGAGCACCCGTAGGGTGATATCCTTCGGGGCAGCCTTGATTCCGGCAGCATAGGCGGCGCGTGCTGCGGAGTAGTTGTTGGCGGCTTGGTGAATCTGCCCTTGAACCATATACAGTTTAGGAAACTTTGGATATTTCGATAATGCGGTGGTGACCGTTTTGAGAGCGAGTTCAGACTGACCTTGTTGTCGTTCAAATACAGCCGACTCCATCCAGATCTACTAGATACGAGAACGAGTCTTGCATCACTATGAGAAGCCCTGAGCTGCTGGTCCTTGATTTGCTTCTCTGCAAACCCTATGCGTGAATCGCTCCTTGTCGGCGAGGAAGAGAAGTTGGAGTGCTGTGTGTAACACACGCAAGGATCACTGCACTTTGGTCATCAAAGAATCACTTCAACATGCATCGAGTGATGGCGGCGGCGGCGGAAGGAACCTGAATGTGGCTATTTCAGTAGTCCCCGCCCTTGCGGACGACCGACCTTGAGTCGTGTCAGCCAGGAGGATGCAGCTAGGCATGCATTATAGTGTCGATCAATTCCTGATGGTTGGCCAGAGTGCGTGACATCCGCTCTGTAGTCCTGCCAGATACATTGAATAACATGTATGGCTCGCTACAGGAATCGATGCCACAGACACTCGTCGTGGTCAAGTGACGGGACCGTACCTGCTACCCGTTCGCTTGGCTACATCGTGAAAGGATTTCGAAGGGAGTTGACGTCGCGCGCGAGTAGTACGTCTGTCGTTTGACTGGTCTCACTGGACCTAGCCCATGTGTAAACGTAAATTTCCGCTTTGAAAAGTGGATCAGTGAAACCGCGGCTGACAACTTGCATGCGGTGAACAAAGTCGAGAAGGAGCAAGATCTGTGTACGAAATCCGGAAATCCTGTGGACAGTGACACATCGCAACGTTACGGTTAAGAGGTACAATGCGTATGTGCATTGGATTTGACATACCTCGCTCAACCAAAGCTCACACTGAAAAGGCATATTCTTCTTCTATGGCCGTCAGGCAACTTCGAATCCTCCAAGGCATTACGATGATGAATATAGCTTCGCTTGTACATCCATATGACACGATTACGATCCGTGTATCGGCCTTCTGAAGCGAGCGAGAGACACAGAGGCGTGCAAGAACAACAGGCGACCGCGGCATGACGCGTGAACGTGTGAACAGTAAAGCCGACACGAACTTGGGCCCATGTGAGTTTGAACGAGGCCTCTGACAGGCATATGTACTCCATGGGGGTAATATCTTGGACCAAAGCCCATCATGTCCCAAAACTTGTTGCGGCTGCGATAGATGACGATGGTTCAGTACGCTGAGCTAAAGAACGTAAGAAAACGTAAGAAACACAATCAGCCTGCACCAAGGCGCCCGCCGGGCGTCTTCACTTTTCTCATCTCGCCTCTTGCTCAATCGACCAATCGATCGTTCATACGTTCATAGCCTTTAGCTTCATTCCCTCCCTCCTCCCACATTACTTCTTTCGTCAACGAATGGACCAACGGTTCCCGATGTAAACATGTGTCGGAGCAATCTCAAAAGGAGTAAAAGCAAAAACATTGCGTGATCTTCGGCGTGCGTATTTTAAATTTTGCCTTGCGGCGAAAGTGCGACCACCAGCAAGGTCACGCGCGTGGCCCTATGCTGCGCAAGGTATATAAAGTACTTGCGTTATGTTCGTAGTGTGGAAAGAACCCATTTTTTCAGTCTCGACGTTTCAGATCCGGTGATTGGAGCCTTAGGCGTGAGATGCCCAATTTCTTCTTCCTCACAAGTTCCAGCGTGGCGCGATGACGTGGTAAGAGGATATATACTGTACCGAGGTGGGTGCGTGTTTTCAGCAAGGGAACGCCCCATCCGGCTGTTATCAATCGATCGATTGATTGTCCACCCTCATCTTTCTTTACCCTGATAGCGACTCGCTTCACTCGTTTTCGTGGCTGAGGACAGGCTACTGGGAGGATTGGGCGAGGAAAACATGGTGCGTAATCGAGACACTGGTTTGGGGCTGATCGAGACATCTCAGGATATATATATGGTACAATGCAGCAAGAACAACAGGAAACTCAAGACCAAAGCAAATAGGTAATCGTCCAAGGCACCTCACCTTGAGGGCTGCGCGTCGCAGTGAAGCGACAGATAACAGACAAAAACAAACAGGTATGAAAATAAAAATATCGTACAAGGCATCCAGCATCCTTCGAGCCGACCCCGCTACTTGCTGCCGCCAGTGCGCTTCTTGGAAGACTCGGGATATCTCTCCTTGATGATTTGAGAGAATGGCCTCCCGATATCCTCGCCCGTCACCAGGCAATGCGCCAACCGCCGTTTGAAGCCGTTGTGCTCCTCCTTCGTCACCCTGTGCTTCTCCGCGGCCATCACCGGGGTGACCTTGAGGCACTCGCCGGGTGGTAGATTGCGGTGCCGCTTCAGCGAGTCGAGGCGGGCGAAGAAGTCACCACAGTGACCGCAGAAATGGATGTCAAGCGGGTGCGTCTCCGTGGTCCTGCAATGTCGCTTAAACTCTTCAAAGTTCTTCAGCTTTGTATCTGGGCAAAGGCGACACTTGATTGCCTGGACCGCACCACGGGCGAAGTCGGCCTTCGAGGCCTGAAGGAGCGACCTGTACTCTGGCTTGAAAATGCGGGGGATTTTAATATGCTCTGTCGCTTCCTCATCAACACTCCCCTCGACCCCAGTCGGCATCCCATCCGCAGCGCCCACCGCCCAACCCTGCTGGATACTTGGTCCCGGCAAGGATTGGTGGTAAATGCCCTGCGAACTCGGGGTCGCGAGCCTCTCCGC
The DNA here is from genome assembly GCA_022884055.1 of Russula griseocarnosa. Classification (NCBI taxonomy): domain Eukaryota; kingdom Fungi; phylum Basidiomycota; class Agaricomycetes; order Russulales; family Russulaceae; genus Russula; species Russula griseocarnosa. The sequence goes on along the minus strand of JAGKRU010000020.1, from coordinate 143,346 downwards.
TCCGCGTCCCGCCTCCTTGGGTTTATCAATCAATGCTTGTTTGGGGATCCTGGCCACTGGCTTGTGGCGGGTCCTAGCTGCGGACCGCGCTGCCTTCCGGATCCCCTTAGGCGTTCCACCGCCCCTGGCTCGTTTGGGGGCGGCATCTCATAGGTATGGGTCCCCGCCGGGCCCCATCGTCTAGAGGCTGTTCTGCCTCGTGGCGGCGTTTCCCGAGGGCCGTGGCGGGGGTAGATGTCTCCGTCACATTCGATGTGACATCGCCTGGTGCAACAGGAATGGGCCAGGAAAACTCACTGGTCCACCCTGCTGGAGATCTGCAGGCACCGCTATTAGCAATGTTGGCTGAATCGCCGCTTTACGGGAGGTATAAAGAAGATACTCACGTTCTGACCTCAGATACATCCGTGCCATGCTCTGGTGCAACCCATCCTCCTTCGCCTCCAGGCCCGGGAGACGAAGCTGTTATCGAATGAGGTGTTTGCAAGTACTGGTCAAGCCACGCCCACTCGTCCTGAGACGTGGGTGTGGTTGAAGTTGGGCTCATGCCCGACTAAAGGCATCCAGGTTAGATGACTCTTCAATCTGAAGCATTTACACTCACGTCTTGTGTTGCAGCCACCGGGTAGGTGGCAAGGGGAGCAATGCCTGTCCAATGCGGGTCGCCAGCCAGTTGCGGCTGGGAGACCGCGGAATTTTCATAGAAGTGGTCTTTGGATTCACATCCGGTGAATACGAAGGAAAGTGATAGATGTAAGAAAGGAACCTACATGGGTCCTGCATGGACCAAGTATCAGGAAAGTTCTGTGGCACAGCAGGGTAAATCCATGTCGACGTTCCAACACATTGACTACTTACTTGACTAGTATAATCTGCCTGTGTTGGCAGATTGGCAAACAGCCCCATCTCAGTGGGGACAAAGGAAAATGCCGCATCATCGGCGGCGTTGAAGTCGGAGACTTTGTATTCGCATCCGGTGAATACGAAGGATCGTTGCAGATGCAAGAACGAACATACATGGGCCGGCGTGGACCAAGGATCAAAAAGTTCTGTGGCATAGTGTAAGTCCATGTCGACACTTCAACACATTGACTACTTACCTGATTTGTTAAAGTGCCCTGTGGCACCGAAAGGTTTGGTATGGGTAGTCCCCATGGGCCAGAGGGGATCCGCCCAAGTCGTGGAAGGAACGTCGTCGGTGTTTGAGTAGAACTCGGAATTGTTCATTGTGATACTAAGACTGGAGGTGGGTCACAAGAGGGCAGGGAGTGGTGAGTTGATGTGGGAATGGGGGTGGGGGAACGATTAGATTGTGGAGGCCAGCGCTTTTTTATGGGGATCAAAGTCGTGCGAGTACCAGGTAGGTACTGTGTGCAGGCGTGTTTAGCGCCCATCGGTTCAACGAATCAACAAAGCACATCACTGCCGCGAGGCCAACACCATTTTGTCAGCTTCCCCCTACTCTCCGCTTGTGATTTAGGAATAATGGGGTGCCTAGATCGGGCTTGCCGGGAGACGTCTCCTCACTTTGACCCTCACTCCGCCATTAATTGATTGAATCGCCTCGTGTACTTCACAAAGCTGAGGTTTGATTCTTCAAGTTACCCGAGGAATCGCCACACGATTTGTGAATGAATCAAAGGAAAGACAAGGCCTCAGTGTGGTTTTTGACTATTCAATGGGTCCATCATATTTAGTTCAGCATTATCCATGAAACACACACGTCCTTGGTGTGGAAGATGGACACAATGCTGTCATTTGCTGACTTGTGGGAGCAGCGATCTTCATTTAGTCCGAGCGATTGATGGAAGGTCTAGAGCGTTTAATTATACCACGTTGCGCGGACACGCGAACCACAGTCTGATCGGATGCTGAAAGGATGTATAATTCACCACTTGATGATGGCCTTGCAGACATATGAGAGACTATGATCAAGTTCAGAACTATAGACGTTAAATCTTGTTGTGGTCCTGAGAAAGGTGATCCGTTGTGTTTCAAACAACGAACGAACGAACGAACGAGTTGGACAGCGGAACGCAATATTAGTCATACTTGCATTCTAATCTCATCTCATCTCTCGGACGACACGCTTTTGTTCCGAAGAGTTCTGCTGGCCATGCTATACCACACCGCCGAGACACTTGGAACTATTGTAACATCCTACTGTGAACATAGACTATTATAAATTAGTTGATACACCTCACCATCAAATCCTACCGTTTTCGTGTCCGAGTCTAAGCCTTGGTTTAAGCTCTGAGCACCGATATGACAGCGGTTCCGGTGAAGTCCTCGTCACTCAAGCAAGTTGAAAAGAGGGTCATGCCGTGCCACGGCCGTGGTGATAGTATTTATCAGCCAATGTGGTCCACTACTTTGTTCATTCTGAAATTCTTAAATGTCAGGGAAGTTCACGACTGGCACCACCTGAACACAGTACAGAGGGTGTGTTTGCGCGACCCCAGATTCGGCGGTTTAATGGGCAGTGACCTAGTACAAACCCATCGCAGTGATTCGTCCCACCTGTCTTTCTATTGGAATTCCTGACGCCAGTGGGTCTGCTTCCATGTTCTTTATCTGATACGAGGCCGAGGTTGCGAGTCCATCAAACTCTAGACACAATCCCAACTACCGGAATTCTAACACTAAATTGCCGAAACGCGTCTCCCATCAATACTGTAATCAGGACTGCACCTCCCTCATGAGAACCGCGTTTCTCGTCTCCGCCAATCTCGGGCGATGGATGCAAATGAATATAAACAGGGTGCTTTCGTCGCCAAGGTATGCCCAATTCCTTACTACCGCCATCATGCTTGAAGTAGTTTTTTGTGGCATTCGCTTGTCTTGCTGACGCCCTGCGAGACCGGTCTAGATTCTGCCCGAGGAATTTCGGTTTATATGCACAGCCAACACATAACACATGCCATACGCATTGACAGCCTGAGTGACGAAAATTGTTACGGCGAGACGGACGAAACAATGCCAGCTTGGAGTACAAACGGGACGTAAACGAGGCAAATCAATGGTGAAAACCAAACTCCTAGTACCTGCCAGTCCCATATCGCCTGCCTGACTTCTCCGTCGAAGGTGAGCCAGCCGAGAGCAAGTGTTGTGTACAGCGCACATTTTACGCCACGCGATAGTAAAGAATCAGATGGGGAGGCTAAGGATAGTGGCACGCCGAGAGTGACCGCAAGGAGAGCGGCGAGGGAGAAATTGAGAACCGATGAAACGGAGATGAGCGTGCTGGCAAGGCACAAGTTGATAGCCTTCAAAGGCATGTAAAGGGGTGCAGTCGGCACAGAATTATCCGACGAAAGGGATTTCCACGGCGCAAGCATGAGGATTATCCAGCACACCGGTGGGATTACGAAACTCTGACATGGACATGAGTCAATGGCATGAAGAAACTAAAACCAATTAACATACCAGCTGTCTGATATCAAACCAAGCCTGAGAAATGATCGCGAATAGTGCAAGACCGACTAGATGCGAGGCAGCTACCACGACGAAGGCGCCGAGGAGATCCCTCCTTCGAGGCACCCATTTCTTTTTTGACGCGATGTCATTCTTTCCTTTCTCAAGGGACGGGTGTTTATCTTCTAATTCCACCCAACCTGCGCGTACCCACTCCCGGAGACCACCGAACATCAGGGCTGCGGCAATGAGCACTGCGCTAGGGAGATAACTACCGATCTTGAGAAAAGACGAAGGCGTGGACATTATGTATAGGAAGAATGATGCATGGAGTCGCTCGAGCAGATTGCTCATAGTACGGAATGTAGATTCAACTATGCTGTAGAAACGGAGTCAGAGGGTGCGCTTCAATATTCCGCGTCCGCGATGCGTACCGGCCAAGAACATAGAATCCGTGAGGCCCATTGGATGGAACAGCAAAGAGTGTGATCGCGTCTATGCGATACCTAGATCAACGTCTCAGAGAGGCGAACTAAGCAACGAAGATGAACTCACTGATGAAATAGCCCATGCGTACCACTTGCTTTGCCTCTGGCCTGATACCCAAAGTGTCGCAGAATATTCTTGGCTCGATAGCCATAATCTAGGAAACTTCCGCGATCCCAAATCCAGCTTGGAACCCACGATGGGTAGAAATTCCGCATTTCTTCACGTCCCGGGAACTCGGATGGCTCATGGTGATCATAAAGTAGAACAGGTACACCACCGGTATGCTGAGAAATAGTCCTGAACGAGTTGATGAGATCTTGATTTGGTAACCGTCCATTGAGTCCTTCTACGTTAAGCGATTACGCTCAATAAGGAGCTTTCAGCGAAACAGCGGCCGCACCTCGAAAAACACCCAGATGAGAGAATGAATGACCAGGATAATCAATATTGAGAGCCGTCCAAACCACACCCGATGTGATAGATAAAGGCTCAATATCTAAACTTACACGGTCATTAAAAAACTTACTTTGAAAAGCTCAGATGACGCACCGGTATTCGAAGGCTCATGATATGCGGTCAACCACGCGTGCATGCCGTCAAGGTGGCTATCGCTAATGACAAAGACGATATCCTTGGACCAGTGCGAATAATCTGTAAACGGAATACATACCAAGCATACGCAATCGAAATGGCATTTACATACCTTTCAGGAACGCGGCCAATGCAAGCACAATAGAAACACCCCTCAGGTTATCTCCCCCCGTCAGACTTTTCCAAGAAGCACTGATGATCATTGCCTCGGTCCCAGACGTTCGAGGCGCAGAAAAGACGGCATATGCATTGGTACCATTCAGGGTCTAACGTGAACTGTTAGACCACGCAACATGTACAGTAAACCAAACCAACTCCGAATGACGTTTGGATCGAGTATCTTTGCGTGGAAGACGGTATTCCAAATTTTGCGAATTCTGTGGCAAAGAAAGTCGCACGCCTGCATACTCGCGTGGACGGTTTAGCCCAATGAACTCGAAAAGCAATGGCTAACTCACTCTGCGCTTGACAAATCACGGTCCCGCATTGAGCTCACATCCTCCAAAAATTTATCTCCACGATGAACGTCTACCCAGTTCCAATACGTGTTGACCTACAAGCAAACATGGTCAACACATATGATATGGGCAGGAGGAGATAATCGCACCTGGCTCGGTTGAAGAGCGTTTTCGTCAATGTAGGTACTTACTGAGAGTTGTGATAGGGGAAGCGCAAACAGCCAAAGATACCCAGCTGAAAGCAGACCCAATCTATGTTTCGGTGAAACCACGGAGAGAGGTGAGACATGCGGCACTCACCTGAGCACATTTACGTATCGCCAGGCCCATGCAACCATCTTTCTCCGTTTTTGTATCCGTGAGGCTGTACTTCTGGACATAAGCATGCTCTTCATGCGGTCCTTCCAACCATCTGGTGGAGCTCGCGTTTGGTCCGACTGTGACTCAGATGACATTGCAGGGGAGGAGCACCGCGGCGACTCGGACTCGCGGGGCCTCTTCTCTTCCGAGTCAGAGTCAGTTGGTCGGCCCGAACTCGGCCCGGGATAGTTGAGCGCGTCACCGCGTCAGCATCCAACCGAACGAATCAATCGCCGCCTTGTCCGCGAGCACTCCTACTCGCATCTTCATTTCACGCGACCGTCATGTATACAAAGCGAAGAAAACGCCAAAACCAACAGCACGAGGGCCTTGCCCCCGGGGAGAGATTCAAGAGACATAAGCTCATGTCGAACTTTGAGGGCGACTGGGATTCTCCCTGGGGATGGGTCGGGACCAACGTCACAGACGCGTCGGGAATCACTGAGGAGCATCTCCTCGCTACGTGCGGCTTCTCTCGCAAGTCGCGTCACGTATTTTGTGCCAACAGATATCGAAAGCACCCAGCGAAGACTGTTTCCCCTGTGGAACCTGTTATCTCAGGGGAAGATCTAGCAAAGGATATCGTTGTTATCTCAGACGATGAAACTCCAACATGCGGCAAAAAATATTGCTCCAAGAACCCAAATTGTTTGAATTATCTTGGCCAGGATCGCTGGGAGGACGCAGGTCTGCATATCTTTCAGGTCATTGCGTCACCTTTGGCACTGACAATTCTCAGAGGCCTCTTTGAAAGCTTATTTGTCTGCAACGGATCTTGGTCCCGATCCTAGTCTCCAGACTAGGAAGCTCGGTTTGCCAGTGGGTCTCAGGGTGCGTCATCGTCATACTGGCATGTGCCCGCGTTTGATCCTGTGTCTAGAATCTTGGGGCTACCTGTTATGCAAATGCGTATATTCAGGTAACTCTTGACCCTCTGATGAGTTTGTAATGCTCATTCGGTGTAGGTCTGGTTCCAAGACATTTGTTTTCGCAATGGCGTGTATCAGTGTTTGCCGGCCAATGATAGAGATTCCTTCGATGTATGCGTCGTTGCTATCTATTTGAATCGCAAATTTTGATTCTTGTTCGCAGGAATCACCTATCTTCCAGCTTCAAACGACGTTTGCTGCACTACAAGAAAGCCGTATGAAGGTTTTCAATCCAGAGAAGCTCGTTGGAAGTTTACAGCTTCGAACAAATGAGCAGCAAGATGCCCAGGAGTGTGTGATTTTGACTTTTATCATAGATTGGCCACTCATCACTCACATAGATTTTCCAAGTTGTTCATCACCCATTTGGACGACGAGTTCAAGAAACAACCTGATTCTGCATTGAAGCATCTCGTTTCGAATCAAGTGAATGGATGTCAGACAGTTCACGGTTTTTCCATTCTCATAAAGATTGTCATATAGTTCGAAGGAACACAGACATACGCGACAACCTGCATGCGGTGTGGAGCCTGTTCTGAGAATAATTCGGACTTCCTTGAAATAGAGGTCAATCTTGAGGTAGGTCCGATTACTTGCACATGAATACGTTCGTTAAACCACGTGAAAGGATAACGCTTCGCTCGAAAGCTGCATAGAAGTGCTTCTTCAATCCGAGACACTAACTGGCGATAACAAGTGAATCCCTCTATGGGTTCACCTAGATTAGCTTGGCTGAAATTCTTCTGTAGATACCGGTGTTCCAGGTGCCAGTCGCTGGAAGACGCCACTCGGCAACTCATCCTCCAAAAGCTCCCTCCTGTACTCCACTTCTCACTACTTCGTTTTGTCTTCGATATCACGACCCTGGAACGGAAGAAGAGAAAACATAACGTTTCATTTCCTGTTGTCTTGAATATGAACAGATTTCTTCGGAACCGGCACTCCAACGACGAGGAAAATATTTATGAACTTAAAGGTGTCCTCATCCATAAAGGTTCCAGTGCGTACCATGGTCACTACGAAGCCATGGTGTTTGATGTTACGTAGGTTCCCTGACCAAACCAAAGCGGCGACACACTGAGCTCTCATAGACACGACTCCTGGTTCACGTTCAATGATGAGGTGGTTTCAAGAATGAAGCCTCCGGGATCCGAGCCTAGTGATAAAGGCAAAGCGTGCGTCTGCATACTACCAACAACAATGTATAGCTCATTATCGATGATCAGGAGACCTAAGCCGCCCAAGAAGCGCCGTCGAGTCGAGGACAGTAGCGATGACGACATAGCAGAGTATGCACTGCGCTTAATAGACTGGTTGGTCATGCTCACAGTTGTACTAGGATACAACCCCCGTCGTCAACAGGGTGAGCCTCATCAGCATCTAGGGAGGTTCAATGACTCATGATTTGGCCTTCAGACGAATGGCATCGAGGGATGCGTATATGCTTGTATACATGCGCCGCGGAGCTGCACCTGGAGAACCGATGACGATTCAACAGCCTCCGCAACGTGCCTTTGATGTCGTGCTCCAAATGAATGAAAGACACGCCAATGCCTGTGATACCTTTGCCAAGAGGTCAATAGCAGGAATCCCACTTATTGAAGATACTAACAGACTGGTTTAGACGAGAGGAGCTCAAAGCTGAATTTCTCGAACTTCGGTCAAAGATGCGAGACATCTATTTGTCTTGGAATGTCTCATCCTACGACCAAGTAGGTTTTAATCGCTACGCTCTTTTTTTTTTTTCACGGGTTTGTGGCAGCCGTCGCTGGTAGTCAGTCAACAGGCTCTGAAAACATTCCTCACTCGACCAATTGACAAGCTTGATTCTGGTTCTACACATCAAGTCGATCAGTCCGAACCTTCCAGCAGTAGTCAGAATCAGACAAGTTTGAACGGCGTGAAAAGCAATGGCAGCGAAACATCAACGCAGCCACTTGCCTCCTTTATGGAAGGGGAAATCTCAGTCGAGGAAATTCTGTGTCCACATGGTAGGCTTGATCCAGGGAATGCCGCAGATATGAAGCGAATTGACCGTGTTCGTCCTTATCCGCCAAGCCACATTATCTCATTGATGTTCATATTCGTATAGGCTACTTACGAATCGTTAATACTGGCATCTGGTGCCTCGTTCGAACCAAAACTGGAGCCGACGGATATCTGCCGTAAATGTGTCGAAGATACCTTTCTTGGTACGTCTATTTATCCGATACTACGATTCTAGAATCGTGGTAACGGAAGCCATGTCATCATATTTTCTAGAGAAACTATATCAATATGAACATCCGAGACATGTTGCTCAGTTCGATGCGGTTGTTAACGAAGTGGATTTTATCGGCTATTGGATCTCCAGGTATTGGGTGAAAGGTACATTCGTCCTTCGTTTGTTCGGACATGCAGTAATTTTCAAAACCTCGATGTAGATTGGAGGCAGCCGAAACCGAAGATGCACGTGCCATCTCAAAGCGACCCTGCTCCAGACTCTCAGTTCTTCCGGAATCATGTCATGTGCGAACACGGTGGCTTGGCGCTCAACATTTCCGCCCGAACACGTATTTCGCAAAAGGTGTGGCAATAATGATTCACCAGGGGCTATTGCTTATGATTCCCAGGCTTTCACGCTACTAAAGACACTCTTCCCTTCATGGGTCACCTTGTCTGATGCTGTTGGCCTATGCGCTGTGTGTGACACCCTCGCAGAAACCTCCCGCGAGGATAAGAGGGAACTACGCAAAAAGGCGGAAGAAGAAAAGGTGAACCTTTAGGATCATTATGTTTACCAATGTTATTTGCTGACCTCCCAGGCAGGCGAGACTCAAACATATGCAAGAGAATGCGCTGAGTGGTAACACTGCACTTCTTGAAAATGTTGCCTGCGCTCTCGTCCCTGCAAGTTTTGTGCGGGAATGGAAGCTTTGGATCCTCCGACCCGGCCACCATCCTCGTCCGGGTCGTTTGGATAATTCCCAGTTTTTGTGCGATCATGACCTGTTGGCTCTTGATCTGAACCGGGGAGATCTCGACCGCTCGGTCTGTCTAGTTCGTCGCCCTGACTGGGATGTTTTGGAGGATCTGTAAGTAATCGTCTGTATTTCTCAATGCCGATACTTATCTATGCACAAACAGTTACGACGCGTCACCGCTTATCACGGTCGAAAACCAACATGTTGCCAACGGGGGTATCCTAAGCTCGAAATTTGTTTATGATCCGCCATTATGCGAAGAGTGTCGGATTAAGCGGTGCGTATTCTCGGCCAGCCACGTGCAATATTGTTGAAAGCCTTCATAGGAAAATGGACTACGACTTGACGGAGATTACGATCCGCGTCTTGGGTAGCGAGGATCCAGACCCGACGCCAGAGACTTATACCAAGGACCCCGGCCCAGTCATGATAGACAGCCGCCAGACAAGCATTCTCACGTATCGATCTCGGAACGCAGAACCTCAACGACAATCCAAACGGATTCGCACGGTGAAACGAAGAGTGCGGCGAATAGGAATCTCGAAACAGATGTCCGTCAAAGACATCAAACTTCTGGTGCGCCGCACGCTTAGCACAGCCGAGGTTTTTTTATCTCATGCTAGTGTTCATAGTTACAGGAGGATTTAGACATTCCGACTATCTGCCAGCGGCTGTTCTACCAAGGCCACGAGCTGACAGACAATGGCGCGAGTGTGGCTGCCTTAAGCATCCTAGCCAATGACGTCCTCGATCTACGCGAGGAACAAGAGAACGAGGAGCTTCTGGAGACGGACACAGAGATGCCATATCAGCGACGTGAAGCGGACAGTGGTGGGTTTGGCGGGACTTTGCTTGCCCGTGGGTGGACGTCTGAGTCTTTGCCTGATGACACAATGAGCGATCGTACTGCGACACCTTCGCCTGCTCCGATGGACGCAACCAAGCCATGTCCGAGGTGTACCTTAGAGAACGCGTTTTCGGCGGTTGCGTGCGAGATATGCGACGCGCCATTGTGATGTGATGTGGCAACAACGCTTCTGTGTTCCTTCGCTTTGAATTGTTCGCTGCCGAATGGAGCATCCCCACTGTGCCTTCGTTATCCCGACATTGTTCTCGAGTACGACTGCGGGCGGGAAAAACAATAATAAATTACAGTACTTGCTAGCGAATTTTGGCACGCGAAATCGTCACAATATGGACTATGCCCAGAACAAAGCCTCAACCGCCTCAACCGCGGATTAATATCGTACAATACACTTACAATAAGGACGATGACGACGATGATGCGGTCGGCGCAACAATACGGTCTGTTATACAGCAATATTCGCACAGTATTCATCGGAAAGAGCCGTACGCCGTAACCGCGTGTAGAAGTACGATTCAATTACGTTAGGATCTTTGCGCTCACACGCACACCATGCGCTCCACCGCCACTCAACTGTTCGCAGAGCCTGCATGAGACACAGACGGACAACAGAGAGCTTTTCGCGACTCGGCTGTCTGTCCCCATGTGAATTTCCAATCGGAACATGTTACTGTACCTGTCTGTCTTTGGTCTTGCAATTGGTCGATCGTTCATCATGTATCGTATGTTGGACGGACCTTGAACTGAATTGACGGAAACGTCTTCATCACTTGTTCCTCCCTCCAATGGCCTGTGCGCTGAGTGCCTGAGCGAAGGGCGACTAATTATCTATCATATACAGTACTGTACAGTACGTACGTCACGGTCGGTACCTACACGTAGTCGCAGGACCCGGAAGTGGCCCGCGCGCGCCAACTTAAAAAGTGGAAGGGGAACCAAAAAAAAAAAAGCCTTTTCTCAAGCGTTCGTTCGACTGCATCCGAAAGTCCGAACGTCCGAACGAACAAAACAAAAACTCTCCCAATTCTTTTTTTTTTACTATAAAGTTACGGTCATTTCCCGCGGTAATAAAGAAATAAAATAAAATTGAAATCTAAAATATACAGTACATGTTTTTCTGCAGTTGGACACTGTCACGACTCTTGTTCAAGTTGTCCTGGTTGTTCTTCTTCTGGCCCTTGGAAGCTTTAAATCTCCCCTTCGACTTGACCCTTATAGTAGAATAACGATAACTTAACTTTCCGTACGCAAGAGGATCATGTGCATACCAAGGCACGGAACGATCCTGAATTCCGAATTCTCCACGACGACGGTGGTAGATCTATTGATGTAAGTATAAAAATACTTATCATTGTAAAAGACTTGACGACGACGAGGAGTTTGTATTCATGACGTGCTAACGATGATCGGTGGAAATTCCACGGAGCGGAGGGAACATCTGGAAAAGGCATGATTGTCCGCAATCTAGTCAATCGCAGTGATCGGAGCAACCCGCTTTCACTGACAAGTTTCCCTCCGTTCTCAGAACAGTAGTCCATCAAAATTTCTCATCTCCCCGATCCACATACTGGAACATACTGTACTTATATTTTCTTCTACGATGACAGCAGAAACATTTGTGTTTTGTTAGTTACAACACCACCCGCACGACAAATAGTCTCTATAATTTGCATAAATGCTAGCACGAAAATTGCACAAACGATGATTTGGGGAGGAAAAAAAATTTGACTGCGGCGACTTTACAACCCTCCAAATGTTAGTGTACAACAAATCACACAGAAGGAGACGACAGAAAAGGAAACCAAAGTAGAAAAGAAAAGTGAAACCGTACAACAAAGGAACGGGAGGGGGACAATCAGAGTCAATTAGCGCTGAGGATACAGTGTTTGGTCCACATTTGACGCTTGCACAGGAGCAACAAGGTTTCCTTCCGGAGGATGCGTAAGAGGAACTGGCAAAGATGAGGGAACGGGAATTGCACTGAATGATGAATGGTGACGATGTGTGACGGCAGGGACGGTAGGTGGCGGTACCGCGTGTTGCGCCTGTACCTGCGCTTGCACGTGTGACTGGGCTTGCTGCGCCTGGAGCAGTGAGCTGGCGGTTATGAGCACGTCGACTTCACTTGACAAGGGTCCGGTTAGTTCGACGGCCTGCGCAACTGCCGACTGGGTCGCAACGGACACCTCGTTGACGGTCACCTGACCGGCTGCGCCTGTGGGTGGCGGTGGAAGCCCTGCAGAGATGTGTGCGGTGGCCATAGCAGAACGGTCCGCGGCCACTTGACGAGCAGCCTGCAAGACGACTTGCTGAGCGGCAGCCGCTAAAACACTCGACGGCTGAGCTGCTACATTGCCCTGCGGGACTACGGTATTATCATCTACCGCCTGCGCAGTGACGGTGAGCACATGTTGTTGCTTCGCTAGTGCTTGTAATTCATGCCCCGGTTCGCTGGGTGCACCTGCAGCAACGACCTGTGATTGTGCTTCCTGCGCGACACGTTGCGCGGCAGTGGTCAGCACCTGGATTACCTGCGCGTCTTGCGATGGCACAGGTTGCGGTGGAGGGGGTGGGAGCGTTGACGCCGTCGATTGCCGTACTAAAGGAGGTCTGAGAGTCTTTTAGGTAACCGACACTTAGACCACAGAATCAACCCACCGTGAGGGAGACGTCTGCGGAACAGTTTCGCTCGTCAACCTGCGAGGAGCGTCGCCTACAAGCGATGGGCGTCGTGACGTGGTGCTAGAGAAGGAAGGATCCACGTTCGCCACCGGTGCAATTGTTATGTGTACAGTTTGAGAAAGAAACTCCTCCTTTCCGTCCTGCGTGAACTAGTAGAGTGATAATCGGTGAAAAGGTTGCAGTCGACGCCATTCGGACTTACCTGAGCCTCCACAGTGACGTCGCAGCTTTGTGCATCTGGCGTGGGTATACCTGTCAGGTATTGGTCCTCATGCCAAGAAAGCCAAGGAGGCAACGACGGAGAGGTGTAGGTAACTTGGAGATTATTTCGGGATGCTTGGGGGTCCCAGATCCGCGGCGTCCAGGTCCAACGTAGGCCAACGTACGCTACGCCAGGTGGTACACCAGCGAGGCGGCGCTGGAATGGACGGAAATTCCAACTACCATCACCGGTTTTTTTTGCTTCGATGTTCCAGATGTGATTCCCCTTTGACTTTGCCTTCTTACCATCTTCATTGAAGCGGGAGATGTAAGGGGAATTCCAAAGGTAGTTCCGAATCTGTTCCACGTGGTTCATCATCAGATTATCGTTCGGATCAGGCTCGGCTTTTTGCGAACCTTTTTCATGGGTATTTTATCCTCAGGATATCCTTGCCGGGCGAGCTAAAAAAAATAAAGCAATGTGGTTACGACAAATCGAGCCCGCGGAGCGCGCAAAAGGAGGCTTACCTCCTCTAGGAAGGCATTCGTAAACGCCTGTATGCGGAATTTGAAAGGTCGGAAGTCAGGCGACTCGTCTAAGCGCTGCATCTTTTTCGCCATGAGAGTCTGGTGTATTGGCTCTCCCTTGGCGTCCGTCGCTTCCACTGTTCATAAAAGGGCATACCATTAGCGCATGCACCGCTTCAGTGGAGCATAGAACACACGATTCGAGCATATTTTGTTCAGAAACTCGAAGAAGATCCGATCCACTTCCGCCCGGTACTCCTGAGGAACTTCATTGCTGTGACTACTGCTTCCGCTACCGTTAGCCCCCATTGCCGTGAAGTTGTCCGTCGAGGTCCGATTTACAAGCGACCTGCGGGAAATCTGACGCGAGAAAGTATGGTTTACTTCCCCAAAGCTACCATGCCGATAACGCGACTGGTTAGGCGAGCCTGTATCGGAATCATGCTCGTCGTCATCATCGGGAGACGAGATGGGGCTATGAGAGCGAGAGAATCCCGTGTCGGGTCGAGATGCACCAACCCGATACTCTGCCCGTTCATCAATTGTCGCCTCTGATACAAGCACGCCGTACGCAAAAGGGTCACCCGAAGGAGGATTGGATAGTGAGTTGGAACGGGATGTACGCGAAGCACCTTGCAGTAATGAAGGTGCAACGGTCGTTGCCGGAGGTGTAGTAAGCGGGGTAGCACCTGGTAACGAAGGGAATCCCGCGGCAGGCGATGCGAACGCGGGAGGCCCACCAATGATGACACTTTTCATCTCAACATCCCCGTTAAGGCGATTGCCAGATAGGGAGGAAGGAACAAAAGGGCCTGAATGCTCGCCCCAAGGTTCTTGAGGATGACTAAATGATGCCACATGTCCTGATACTGGTGGCTGAGTAGCAGATGTCGGAGGCGTAAAGTCTGGAGGGTGACCATTTGCAGCTGCTACGTTGAGTGAAGGAGGAAAATTGATGGGAACAGAGGTAGGCAATGGTCGTTGATACACGTTCATCTGTAGGTGCAACGGCAGGCCACTTGAGCTGTCGGGGCGTGACGGAGGGCTTGAGGGAGGATTTGAGGAAAACGGGGCTGGATGAGAATTGATGATGCCTGTAGAACCAGCAGACGAAAAGGGAAAGGATGAAAGAGGAGGCTGCAAAGAATCGTCTGGCGGCTCCATTTTCATTGCTTTGATTGCCCTGTCGCCCTCTGTCATAGAAGATGCACAGCGCTTCCGCGACTCATGATCGGGAGCGCCTGTACCATCTTGGGATTTGGTATCACCACCAGGGAGGAGAGGAACATAAGGTGGGCCAGTTCCATTCCCCGATAGGTTTGGTGGAGAGGCACGTGTACCCGAAACGACAGGAGGTGAAGACTTATCACTCGGTGGGCTGGATCCATCAGCCAACCTCGTGGCAGCAATTAGTTCGGAGACGAGTGCAACAGCCTTCTTTAGTTGATCTACTTTGACGCCGGCATGAGCAGTTTGGCCTACACTGCAATCAACGCGTGCTTGGTTCGCGGTTTGCATGATGCTGTATGTGTAGTTTTAAAGAAGGGTGAAAAAACGGCAAGAATTCCCAATACATACGTTTTTAGCACGTCATCAACCACCATCATGTGCGGCGCAGCCAAATCGGGGCCTCCTTCTTCTTCCGTTGGGGGACTGACATCGTATTCAGATGGTGGCATGCGATAACCCGATCCAAGATTCGAAGTTGTGGTACCAGAACTGGGAACAGATGGAAAAGTAAGGTCCGAGCCGCTACCAACGAAACGACTAGGGGATGCTGCTGAACCGGAGCGGCTGCGACCCGGGAGACCCATACTGTCCATAGCAGATGCGATGGAAGCCGGTGGGATCGTCCCATAGCTGGCGGGGTTCAGGCCCGGGTTGGCCGGGGACGAGGTGTGCGATGCGAAACTAGAGACGGAGGTAGCGGCTGGGGAGGATTGCGAGGGTCTCGGGACATCAAAGGCCTTCTCAGGCGGGAAGGATTCACGCTGCAGCTGGGGCTGAAACGTGGTGATAGATGCAGGGGCAGACACGGCGTCATGGCGTACCGTAGCCTGATGTACCTCTGTAGGAGAAATGTCCATTTGTCGGGGATCGGACAACGTAACATCTGCGGGAACGGGTAGTGACGGTGCGGAATTGATCGCATCGGGGAAGGCCTGAACGGAGTGGGTGGGGTGGGGTGGATCAGTTAATGAAGAGCCGACGGAGGGGAAGGAGGGAATGTGTTCAGATGACTGGAGGGAGGAGACCAGGGGGTCGACGGCGAGATGCCGGTACTGTCCATCGAAGGATCCATCATGCACGAGAGAGTCCATCAGGGCAGAGAAGGACAGGCTGCGGTTGGATGAAGAAGGGAGCGGTGACCCTTATGCGAATGGGACCAGTACCGGAACGGTAGTAAGAAGGAGAGTGACCTTTATGGGAGTGGGACGTCAGCTTGGAGATGGAGGAAGGAGAAAAGAGAGAACGAGCAGAGAGCAGGAGAGAAAGGACGGAGAAGAGGAGAGACGAACGGGGAAGTGGGAGACGGCGGAGGGATAAAGTGACCGGGACAGGAATGGTAATGGCAATATCGGAGGACTAGAATGACGCTAATATGTGGCAGACTGTGTACAAAGGGGGAGGGGAAAGAGCGGCTAGTGAGAAAAAGAAAAAAGAAAGAGGCGCCGAGAGGTTAATGAGCACTTTGACCGTCTCGGTCTCCTCCCGGGCAACTGGAATGGACGCGATATGGGATCGCCTCGCTTGAGCCAGCACGCCGTGCGAGCTCCCTCTGCAGTCTCCGTCCGCGCCCAACTCAGCATACAGTCACACTTGTCACACAAAAGCCACAATTCCCCCACATATCCCCCGCTTTGGTAATTTTATATTTTCAAAACAATTCAATTCCGTTGGCTAAAAGGTTAAATCCCCTCACGTAATCCCCTCGATCGAGCGTGACTGGCTGGGATCAAAAAATCACCTTCCTCTTCACCCAGATCACTCAGATCGGGCTAGCGAACCCGTGTCCTCCGCCTCTCTCTAGCAACGATCAACGCATTCTCGCCGTCCGAGGCCCCGCCCTTATAAGCCTCGCCTCTCGATTACCATTCACCGCCAGATAACAACCGAGCAGCGACCACGCGGTACCACCCAAAAGTCAGCTACACGACATCGATACGATAACAGAGCAATAAAGATCCGCTTGCCACCACCGGCTCCGTTGGCCACCCCATGCACCTCAGTACCGCCTTCGCGGTGACCTCGAACGATCCCGCCGACGATCACTGTGAATCCTAATGAGTTACGGCTACCGGAAGGAAATACCAATCAGACGTACTCATAACGCGACGACGAATGTCGTTCTGAGTAACCACGATCCCGGTCCCGGTCCCGGTCACGTTCCCTATCACGGTGATCGTCGCGCGGCGGGCGATGCTCGCTGCCACGCCCACCAACGCCGCCGCCGCCGCTGCTAGGAACCGGCGCCGGCGGTGCTGCTTGTGCTTTACGCTTTTCCCTGTCCTCTCGGAATTTCATCAGCATGTTCCTCAGCTCGTGATAGCCCAAGTGCATCTGTGCCAACGATTTAATACCACACGAAGATGACAGGACGTGTTGAGAATCCCCACTTTGCCTCCGAAATGGTCCGCCAATCGACGATCAGAGTCGAGAACGGACAGGTAAGCTCCACAGACATCACACACGCGCAGCTTTTGGTGTCCCGAGGCGCCGGACGTGTCTGTAAGTTGTTGGAGGTCACGCTAGAGAAAAATAGTTAGTAAAAGCGTATAGATATAGTAGATCAACATACCTCCTTCTCCGATTTCTCACTTTTCAATGCCTCGATGGCTTGCATCTCCTTCATCGACTCCTCCACCTTCCCTTGCTCGCCTGCACAAAGTCAGTATTCACCAATACCGATCAATCGGCTTAAAACGACGTACCCAATGTCTCGATCTTTTCCGTTCCACCCTGAATTGCAAGTTCAATTTCAGCGATTTCACGCATCTGCACCACAGATACGCATCAGTTTCCAACCGCAATGTAAGAACGGAGCGTTGGCGATACAGACCAGGTTAGTGGTCTTCGCGTTTTCCTCTGGAGTCTTTTCCAACCGCCTCTGCGCGGTCCGAATACGGCGATCACACTCATCTACGAAGACAAAAATGTTGTTCTCGTATTCGTTTGGAATTTGGCAAAAATTGGGTCGCTGGGTTTTGCTCTCGGGCTGCAAGGAATTCCGTCTTCAACCTTTCAGTATGTGATTTCGGGCAAGCTCCGAGATCCATTTTCTAGTAATATGAAGTCACATAGGGGCGAAGGGAAGGGGGGAAAGCATCAACAGGAGATATGTAATCACAGGTCGGACAATTCCTACGCACCGTGTTGGTGAATAGCGTGTGTGGGCAAGTTCCGCAGAGGAAGTTACGACAAACTTTCTCATCTGGCCAGGATAAGTTGACAGTCGTGATACCCATAGCTTCAGGACCCATCATTTGCTACATGCAGATGCGAGTCGCGTCAGCGTGTGTTTTTCCCGAGGGGCGACACGCGTACCTCTAATAGCTTACGCTGCATTTCCGCGAGACGACCCATCTTTGTAGTTGAATTTCGTCACCCAAGTAAAGTTTGTTTAACGTTGAGAGAAAATGTGAGCGTCCCGTTAGCCCGAATGTATGCGTCGCACAGTCGCGCAGTGCAGGCTTGTTCGACGGCGGAGTTTACTGGTGTTTGGACCTGCAAGACACGCGTGAGACAATGTTCCCTTTCTTGGATGTGTTGGTCGTGACGAAAAACATAGGCGACTGTACCTAGCAGCTGACTGGTCCAAAGCCGAGCTGCTACTACCCGTGAAAGGCACAAACACGAATAGGTCCGCATAGGACATTTCCATTTGCTTCCAGATTCTCTACCTTCAACTGAAGGCATCCCAGAGACCGGAGCTGACTATGACAACTTGAATATACAGTGACACGCTGCGTATACTCCGACTCGGAGGATCATCTACGATTACTTACGGTATCGTTAAGCGCTAATTAACTAGTTAACTCAGTCAGTCACGGGTGTAACCCCATGCCGTTAGCATGCAAAAGTCGAATGCCTTGCGTATATGGTGCATTCGAAACGCCTCGGAAGAACGCAGAACGACCAAGAAAGATTATAACAACAAAAATTATCCTCGAATGGCTAAAAACAAAGACTGAACTCTCAGCGAAGCGTAGCGTTCAGCGCTTGGGCCACTGGCAATGATTCCCATCCCATCCAAATGATTGCGCAAACATCCGAGTTCCAGTCACCCTTGACAAGGTTACATACCCTATGGCCACCGATATGTGTTCTCTGTTACGACCGACCAAAAAGAAACGTAATGGACTTACGAAAGATCATCATTACACTAAGAAGATGAGATGAATTACATCCGTGCAGTGTAAAAAAAAAAAAAAAGTTCTAGACAGATGCGCCACCGAAAATGGTTTTGTTCCGAACCTGTGTAAAAAACGAAACCGAATCCCTTCGACGCCGCAACTCGTCTTAGTTCCAAGAGTCGATCCTCGGGAAAAAATAGGTTCGATCTGAACGGACCATCATTAGCTATAATCTACCAGAACTATGGCTCCGGCAGATTCGGAGATCGTCTGACGCAGATAACCAGCGAGCGCGAGAAACTTGTTTGTCCGTACCAGTTCCGAGCCACCTTCCCGTAGTCGGAGGAGAGACCGCGTGTGCGGAGGCATTTGATAGCCCACGCGGTGATGCTACGTCGGTGCACGTCGTCGTCCGAGTCTTCCATCGATCGCTCTCATCTGTCCACTTAAGCCCAAATAGTTTACAGCCGAAGCTCTTACTGTATAACCCAGACCCCTTCCGGAGCATGCCAAAGATATATCATTCAAAGGAGGGTGTCCGGTTGGCTAAATTCAACAAGCAGACGAAGTAATCTACAAGAATTCGTATCAATTTTCTACTTCCGGGTCGTTATGTGCTCAGGAAGGGTACAGTATGGGTTAGCTTCGACTAATCTTAGGAGCCATATTCGTCCTCTTATCAGAAATAGCACCTTGCTATATCTCTCCGCTCTCCCCGCGCGATCCCAACTCTGCTTGTTTGAATTGAGATGACCGGCGACATGAGAGAATTTTGCGTTTCTTTGCCATGACCATGGTTGCTACCGGGAGGCCCACTGGCATCAACTTTATTTTCAGAACAAATGCCACGTGTCGGATATCAGCACAAGGTAATTGTGTATCTCCTGCCACTAACAAGGGAACAAAGGGTTTGCCTTCCCCTTGCCCACTTCTACATCATCTCTTAGCATGGAACTGTGTCCGCCCTTAGATGCACTCACCTTGTCGGAGGAGTCTCGGAGCTCTGTCAGCATAATTTTTTTCCACATGCTTAATGGATTGAAACCGACACCGGCGGCGTCACTCCGTCAAGTTCGTGGACACCTTCTATGACTCGGAGGCTCTCTTGTCAAACGTCGGGGGAATGATAGTACATACATCCCGTCGAGTCGGGTTCCTACGCAACCAAGTCACCGACACTGGAATTCCTATGATACCCGATGTACCAAAGGACCGAGTTTTATTATGTTTTTTGGAGACCGCCTTGGTGATGAAGTGTAGAAAGGGAAAGGGAAGTATCATTCCTGGGCACGACAACGACTTTTTCATAAACCAAATAGTCATCTAGTGCAAACGCCGCCTCCACCATCGATATAATGCAACCGACATCTTCCTCCAAGATCCGAAAGAACCAGAGGTCTTGTGGGTGTCACCGAGGAACCGAGGTGTGGATTGAGGTAAAGACACGGAAAGGTTGCCCTCCTCGACTTTCAGAAGTTCGCCGTGGGAATGTCTTTATCTACCTGATATGTCATGATATAACCGACAATACGGCGGGACCCAGGACAGAAATTAAGGTAAAATATTTATGAAGATTCAAGCGGGGAAAGTGCCTCGAGAACCAGATACCATGATTAGTCTTGACAACAGAAGCCTGTTATTATGGCGCCGCGGCAAGCAGGACGTGGCCTTTCCAACTACTCAAGAAACCAGAGGAGACGGAAATCTCAGCCCCGTCAAGGATGCCACAGTGCGCAGAGGGTGCAGTACCAACATTCCTAGATCATATAGAGTTGAGGCCGTAGAAAGCCGCAGCGTTGGTTGTACAGATGCACAAGAGACTTGATTCAAGTCGGCATCTGGCCAAGAAGTTCGAAAATGCCGTTTAGAAAGCCCAAGCATGTCCATCACCTCAACAGCGCCAGACTTGATATGCCTTATTACGGAATCATTAGATCCAAAAACAACTCAACTCCCCAACTCGAATCGCGAGATATACATCCCACTCATATGACATCAAGTGTGATTCCTTCGCTGATGACTGATGAATGTTGCGACGTCAACACTCGGATTCGATATATGGGGATGCTGATAAGCGCCTCAAGAACCCAGGAACAAGTAAACAAAGCATTTGACCGGCTTCTTATTTACACAAATCGCTCGTCCATATTATTTTGAAGACGCCATAGCCTTTTCAACGTTCAGTACCATTTCTAAAGGTTTGTTGGCATAAGCCGGGATCATTCGAAGACTCACGGAAATCAGATGGCAATTTTAGATAGAAAAGGACTTGCTCGCCGCATCTCCGCAGTAAGTAGCTCCAACAACCAACACCAGGTAGGGAGACCTGCCGTAACACATAAATCAACCGGCGTTGAGATGCATGATATGTCATATAAAGAACGAGAAGTCACTGAAAAACACGTGAACGAAGTCGGTGATAGCGCGCGAGCTTTAATTGGAGGCTTATCACACTTCCATGAATCAGCGAGTGCCAGAGAGGAATGGGTACGTAGGGTTACCGAGCAGTATGGCCTTGGCAGCATGAATATACTGAAGCGGGAAGTTATACGAAAGGAGTATCATTCCAGTCTGAATCCCGACCACGCCTGGGATGGAGCAGGTTGTGGCACATGAACTGGTGAGAAATTTGAGGTAGAAATACAGCACCAGGCGATAGCCAGAAGGTGGATTCAACAGAATCGGTCACTGAGTAGTACATCCAGTTAGTAGATTGAAGTGGTGTTTCAGAGTTGCAAACCTTTTCAATTTCGCGCGGCGATCTAGGAGAGCTTCTGCTATACGACCCTCCTTGCGTGCACGCTTAAGCTTTGAGTATGGCATCAGTAACAAAAAAACTTGTGAAATAGTAGGGACCCTCTCACTTCTTTTTTATCGTCCTTTGAGACTACAGACCTGCCCGCGCCCCAGGCTTGATAAATAGCACTAGGATGAGAGGATGAGACAACCCTGGAAAGAGGACAAGGCTAAAGAACGTACTTGGTGCTCTTTTCATCTGTTGACGGTAAGTCCAGTGCACCGCCTTTCTTCCTCTCCTCTTCGTGTGCCTCCTGCTTGTACTTGTTTTGAATCTTGACATAGAACCTCTCTTGAAATCCTACGGTATCGCTATCACCACGGAGCGCAAGCTGTCCGCCGGCCACTTCGTCGATGCCGAGGTATTTCTCGTAGACGTTCATGAATGCAACCATGCCGTCCTCAAGGACGATAGGTGTCCATTCCTCCTGAGGGCCGCGCGCCTCACGATCGGCCGTGACGAGTCCGTGCTTGTCGCACGAAAGAAATTTCCCCTCTCCTGTCCCTGTACGCAAGTTGATGGTCCCCGCGCCTGCGACACGCGTCGTGACCCAAACCTGCGCTACCTCGGAGGGTGTCCGATCGAGGATAGATCCGCCATCCTCAAGTTTCTCGAGTGTCTGCAATGCAATACGGTTTCGTGTCGCATCGAAAGAGATGCAGAGAGGTGAAGGGTCGGATGGATGGAAGATGAAAGTTGGGCCCCGTATTTCTGTTGCCTGGTCAAGGTGTACCCATCGTTCAGGACTCCCGTCATCCTGAGCGACGTGGCGTCGGCTGCGGGACAAACTTGAGGCTTCGATGTCATCATCTTCATCATATTTGCGTTTCTTTTTGGACTTTTCACCCTTAAACTTGAGTCTCAAACTCTTTGGTGCTTTGCTGTCTGCCATGGGATGATTGCGAATGTACCAAAGCGAAGAGTCGCCAAAAACGAAAGAAATGCACGTGACTCACACCCAAATACGGCATCTTCCACACCCCTCAACCCAATTTTTCGCCGCCGCCGTCAACAACGTCCTCAAGATCAAAATGAAACTCAACCCTGGTTAGTCCTTCACTTCTTATCGCAAGTTTTGGTTGCGCATGTTGTCAATGAGACAATATATATGCTGTGTCGAGAATTGAGGGTGGATTGACGGTTCGCTAGTCGGATGTGGTGTTTATAGACCTGCGGACATCTGCAAGTGTATCTCTAATCGGTGTGCTGATCCTGTATTTCCACAGACGTATCTTCCTCTCGGCGCAAGTCGCGCAAGTCGCATTTCTCAGCACCGTCCTCGGTTCGTCGCAAGATTATGTCTTCAGCATTGTCGAAGGAGTTGCGCAACAAGTACCACGTGCGCATTGTCTCGCTTTAGTGCTCCCATACGCTAACGACTGACTGTGTAACAGGCACGGTCACTTCCGGTGCGAAAGGATGATGAAGTACGGATTGTCCGGGGGAAGTACAAGGGTCGTGATGGCAAGGTCACGCAAGTGTACCGCAAGAAGTGGGTCATTCATGTCGATCGTGTCCAGCGGGACAAGGCGAACGGCTCGAGTGTGCCTATTGGAATTCATCCCAGTAAAGTTGTTATTACTACCATCAAGCTGGACAAGGACCGGTGAGCTGCGCCGCCATTATACATAGGAGCTCAGTAATGACCCTGCGCAGGCGGGCCATCCTTGACAGGAAGGACCGCTCCAAGACAGCAAAATCACCTGAGGACATTGTTGTCGATGTCAGCTTCAATCGTTATCATTGTCCTTTGGCTAACGTTCCGTACATGATGGCTTATGAACGGACGTCTTTGTCTTATATTTGTCTTCTCGCACGATTCCTCCAAAAGCTCCTCATGTACCTATGTCCGCCCAATGAATATGCTGCATAAACATTCACCAGACTCTTAAGACCAAGGGAATTGACGTCTAGCCATTGTTGGATCGGTCGTACAGTGATGCGATACGGAAATATTTTAAGCCGAGTCAAGGGTGAGCGAAAAAATACAATTAGAAGATGACATCAGCGCCCTTGCTGTCTCTCGTCCACCTCGGGTCCAGCAGCAGACGGTGCCATAGGAGCTACGATGTCCGACTCGACTTCCTGGGCCGCAAGCTTAGCTATTCGTTTAGCCTCTGTCTCCTTTCTTTCCTTGCACCTTCTTAAGTCTATTATCGGAGAGCATCGTCAGCGTTGGTGGCTTGCACGAAAGACACACAGACGGCTCAGACGCACCGAAAGAACTTTTCACCTTGTCAAGCTCGCTCATGATATATAAACTTCACTCCATCGAGGATCATGAATGCCGTCTGATGTGACGCAAGCTCGACCTCGACAACCTTTGCGTTCGATCGTAGCACCTGCTGACCACCTCTCCCAAGGCCAGTCAAGTGAAAGCCCAAGTTCCGGGGTAATTAACATGTAAAATGGAAAAAATTAAAAAGTGGTGCAGTGTCGTATTTGTATTGGAAAACTTTCAAATACAACACCGTTCCATATTACTTGATCGAAACATACGGCGCGGCAGCCAAGACGGATGATCGAGGCGCGTCGAGTGAGCGGAGGAGGCTGAACACACATAGAGGAGCGAGGCATGGGATGTTGTCGTCTTGATCACGACTTGACTATTTCTAGCGTATTCCGGATCAAGTTCGGGAAGACGAGGTGTCTTCGAAAGAAACCGAAGTATGCGTAGACTCCCCACTCGGGAGACCGTAGCTAGCCATACAAGTACAATATGACGACGGGATGAATGAGCGTAATATCACTCACGCAGTGCGCATCGCCCTTTTCCAACGCACCAGGAAGAACATGTCCTCCTGATCCTCCTGCTTATTCCGTGCCCATGGAAATGTAATTAAGAGGGCGACGAAGTCTCCAACTATCTCGATAAGGACGTTGCAATGTCGAGAAGCAGGCTCTTCGTGGTAATGAGAATTATAGGTTGCTCAGCAAGAGGATGGGTTGGCCGCCAGTCGGAAACTTCAATAATTGTACTGTATTTCCAATGTCATGCGCCTATCTGATGGGGCCACCATCGTCCGCTTTCCTTCTCTAAAGTCAAGACTTGAAGATGACAAGAAAAGAATGAAACACGCACGTCGTTACTGTACTAGTAGGCCGCAATCAGATCGTGCTCGTGCACCGACAATCCGACATCCAAGACCTGTATCCCGAGATTGAACCCCATCCCACTGCACTTCCCTTTTGATTCTCCTCTTCTGAAAAATGACGGTAGAGAAACATAAAGAGTACCCCGATCGTGGGTCGGCGGCTCGCACTGCCAGTGTAGAGTCTCGTGCCAAGTAAGAATGCTCCACCCGGTGAAGTCGTACTAGTAGATGCCTGTCGAATCAAAGGGCCCGCTGACCTGTATGGCTTGCGAAAAATCGAGCATTGCCATTGCCCATGTCTCCTCGTGCCTCTCCAGAACGCGAAGACGGTCGGAATAACATGAGCCAGGACGTAAGTCGTCGCCCTTTACTCCGTAGCGTTCCATCTCTGAATGAGGTAGCGCAAGTAGGGTCATCGCATATTCTATACATCATGCGACAGGTGCGCCGGCACGATTTAATGTCCTTGGGGGAGAGATATTGTAGGGTAAGGATGATGGGCTCCGGAGGAATATGGAGTAGTAGCGGCGAAGTAAATGGAAGGTCATGATGGTGGTTAATGTACTCGATCATCTCAGGTTTGAGACGACAGTTCGTCAATACAGGCCCTGTATTGACGAATCATTGCTTTCACCCGGGGTGAAAGACCCGTGGCGATGATTCTTCCTTGAGCACCAATCATTGTACTTACCCAACAAAGGACGAGAAAAGTCGATGTTTTACCGTACGGTGAGTGACACGAGGCCCCGGCATTGCAGGTGCATAAGAGGAGCCTTCTAACCTGTGGTGAACGTGTGGTGAAGCGTTGATACACAGTAACAATGATGTATGACGCTTTGTAACTGGCAGTCATGATACGGAAAACGCTAACTAATCTAATGGTTTTGTACATTTTCTGTCAACGGCGCACCTTACCACCCTCCTTCCAACACCACCCAATGACTCGATCAACGCTTATAAAAACTGGAAACTTGTAGACTGATCTTGTTGGGTACAGTACAAAACAAGATCTGCGTCTTTATGTCCACCGACCTTTAATTCAAAGTTGTCATTCGACCCGGCCTCATTCAGCTATAGCATCCCTTTCTTCACATACTTCTCCTTTAAGTGGAACTATTTCTCTCATTCAGGTTCTGGCAGTACCTCTGGGCCTCTGGTGGGAATGAGGTCCATTCGTCACTCGATCTCCAAGTGCGCCGAGTACAGCGTCACTTCCCCAAGAAGTGCTCCATCGGCAAGAAGGCGTGGCAAAAGACTCCGAATATGCGACAAGCAAAAACCAACAGGTAGACAGGTGGTAAGCATAACATGATACATGCAGGTAAGTGCGCCAGGCAGTATCATACTGGGTAAAAAAAGTGTGAGTTAGATAATCCAGCCAATCAAAAGACCAAACCAAACAACATACTGGTAGAAGTCTAGTTTTCATCGCATAACGCACGCTCGTGCATGCCTATCTGCCTCCCTTCACCGCTCACACAGGTACGAACAACTCGCCCCACCGACGCACGACAAAAATCCCACCTACGAACAACCCAACACCAGCAGCAATATTGATATTCCCCGGGAGCTTATCAGGCGCGAAGATCTGCGTGCGCAAAAAGCGCGACCACGCGGTCTCGTTTGGGTCGACGAGCGACCGTTGGCCCACCGCTACGCGCCAGATGCGCGGGTGTGTAGTACGCGGGCCTGAATGAGGCGGTGCGGCGCGGCGTGCCATTATTTTGTGGATTGAATTTTTTTTTTTTTGGTGATTAAGTAGGTGCGAGAGCGAATGAGTGAGTGAGTCAAGTGGTCGGTAAATGTGAGTGTGGGTAAGTGTGAGACGGGTGAGAACCAATGACGCGCGTCTATTAGTCAGCAAAGTTATTCAATTCGTTTCGGTCCTCCTTACTCGTCCGGTTCTTTCATGATTTTGCAACTCAGGCATGAACTGGACCAGTATACCGTAACATTACCTTCACAGGAGGATGTCTTATCCACACGTAGCGGCGCGTTTGTCAAGAGGATCTCTGTGTCTGCACACGACGCACAAAGTCCAAATCGGCCAATGCAGTTCAGTTCAGAGCCAACAGCAAAATCTTCGGAGCGTTCACTGTGAGACGACCCCACTTCTCGGCCGGGGTTCGATATCATCGATTGACCACCAGCCCCTGATGAATTAATATTCTGTGTCTTTCGCCTCCGCTGAGTGCACGCGTGGCAACCAAAACTTTCCTTCGTCGGGATGGGACAACAGAGACCGAGGGATGACAAGGGGATGTACCAGTATAGCAAGCAGCGCGTTTAAGGCTGGTGTCAAGCCCGACCAGAGCCCAAGGCGACACACATGCGACACCTCAGTGAAACGCCATGAGCCTGCTTGCCAAGCTTGGCGGTCCTACAGAGTTGGTTGTTATCCTCGCTGCGCACCGTCCACAACGTGACAGCATCACGTCATCTAACCTAATCTCTTCCACGTCCCGTGCAGATTCAGAGCCCAGAACCGGCAATGTTATGCAGCCCCCTACTGAGCCTTGCGTGCCACGCGTATGACCGCATTCAATCGACATTTCAACTCTCGCTTCTTCCTCTCACGCAGCATCTCGTCTTTGTCTTATATTTGTCTTTCCATGATTTCTCCAAAAGCATCTCATTGCTCTGTCCACATAAATATCATTCACCAGGCTCTTAGAAGAACAAGGGTATTCACATCTGGTCATTATTGGGATCGATCGTGCGTGATACAGAACGGGAAACATTTTAAACAGAGTCAATGGGCGAACAAAATAATACAATTAGAAGATGACATCGGCATCCTTGCTGCTAAGAAGGTCAATGGCTGTGCTCTCGTCCACCTCGGGCGCAGCAGCAGAAGGTGCCGTAGGAGCTGCGATTCCGAGTCGAGTTCCTGTGCTGCAAGCTCAGCTATTCGTTTAGCCTCGGCAGCCTCAGCGTTCTTTTCTTCTTTCCTTGCACCTTCTTAAGTCTATTATCGGCGAGCATGGTCAGCGTTTGGTGCTTGCACAAAGACACGTAGACGCACCGGAAGAACTCTTCACGGTCCATCTCGTCAAGCTCGCTCATGATATATTTAATTGTATTGTCGAGACGGGGAATGACGACATGCTCGATGGCGTTCACGCGGCGGTTAGTTGCACGAATAACTTCATCGAGGATCATGAATGCGGTCTGAAGTGACGCAAGTTCGACCACGTCTCGACAGCCTTTGCTACACTTCTTTCGATCGTAGCACCTGCTGACCACCTCGGCCAAGGCCAGTCAAGTTAAAGTCTAAGATCCGGGGGGTAATCATCATGTTAATAGAGGAAAACAAAAATGAGAGAAAGATGTTTTTTAAGGCGCTGCGCACCTGTACCGGGGACCGATCTACCTCAAACGCGGTAGTACGACACCAGAGACGTTCTCCTGCTTCGCTTTAACTTTAAAGAAGCGGTTTGGCTTGTTCTTGGACTAGATATGCGATGTCGCCCGTGGCGTATGTGACCTCTGCGAGGGAGAAAGACGCAAGCTGCATCACACGGCCCATCTTCCGCTTCGCCTTTTTCATTGTGTGTTATGTGAGAGAGAATGTGAATGCATAGATTACATATATTTCGTCAGAAATGAGAGCTCACCTCTCAACTTTACGCAGGATGGCACGAATCGGGTCGTGAGTGCGTCGCGCTTTTTGGCGACAGCGAATGCCCCGTCTGCGCACCCTTGAGACGGGTTTTGGTGTTTGTCAGGGCCATCCGGTTGGAAAGATAGACTCGGTGGGCCTGCGCCGGACATGATGATGACGTGTGTACAGATCCTACGCTGATAGTACAAGAGCAAAGAGAGCACTGATATAGCAGCGGTCCGCACATCCGTACAGTACATATATAACCAACGGAATATATAACAGTTCGGTTTTCCCTCAAAACCCAGTAGAGTCGAATGATATAACACCGCGAAATAAAACAAACACGGGAATGAACTAGCACAACCTAGGCGACGGTATACTTTCCATAGTTTTTCTCCGGTTCAAACACCTGATCCCACCAACGACCCAACGTGATACGCAACAGCCAGGGAGATGTCAGCGAATGGACACCAGAATGAACCGCGTAGACTCACCTCCCATCGAGAAGCAGGAAATATGTGTTTGTTGCGTTGATACCAACTGCGTTCCACGACCTTTCCCGCGTGTGATTCATCCTTTTCCTTCGTCGCATCAGCGAGCAACCGCACATCGTGTGAACGTCAAAATTGAACAAAGGCCCGACTTGCACGAGCCTTGTTGATTATAAAATCATAAAACGTGTAGTGCTAACGAACAAGAATGAGTTTGCGCGCAACAACGCAAATACAACATACTGACATGTGGTATGATGAGATCTTCCTGCAAGTGGCGGTGAGCTGAGGCATATAAGTAGCCGCTGAATGGATTGACCAACCTTAATGTACATGAGATTGTCGACGTTAACCCCTCGAAGTTCAGGGAATTGAAGCCTACACTTTTCCAGAAAGGTGGCGATATCGTCACCTTTCTTGCACTGTACAGTAGGCCAAGTGAATAATGGGAGATCCACCTCGCAGGTAAACTCACCGCTACGCTCTTCCGGTGCCCACTTCCATCCCAATAAGAATAGGTAATTTCAATCTCCTCCTTTTTCATCTCCTCCTGCCGTTTCAGCCATTGCTGCCGTATTCCTTCCGTTGGCGACGCTCGGCCTCCTCGCGTTCGCGATCAGGCAAGAAAGACGTATCACGGCTGGATTCTTCCTAAACTTCTTACGCTGGTTCTCGGCATTCACGCTAGCATTTGGGGTTGCAGACCCAGAAGTGGAATCGGCGCCGCCGTCGCCGTCGCCTTCGTCATCGAGAGCAAAGGAGAGTTTACCTTGCCAGACTTCTTCCGTTTCTTCACTTCTTCTGCTCCTCCCTAAACAGATTCTCCACATAAAATAAGTCACCCATACGACGTATACAGGAGCAGGAGGCGAACGATAGCACTTACTTGAGCACATCCGTACGCGCAGCTTCTCGCGCTTTGGCTTCTTCCAGCTCCTTGCGTTTCTGTTGGAAGTCTTCTAGTTTGACGAGACCAACGGTGCTGTTCTTGAGCGAGTCCTCCATTGAGTCATTCTGTCCGACGAAACGGTGTGCAGAAGGACGAGCTTTCTCGGTCTCGTTGATGAGTTGCTGTTTTTGACGCTCGTATTCTTCACGAGCCAGATTCCGTTGCTTGACGAGGGCATCTTCACGACGCCCCTCGGGTACGTTATTGGACATTGTGGTAGGTCGTGTGTGTGGGTGTAAAGGAGAGACAGAGATGGAACTGAGTTTAAATTTGACCGAGAACGACTCTCGGACATTCGGAAAGCGCGCTTCACAACGATGGTTCACATCCTCGGTGTGCAGCTATTCGAAACCAACTTTGTCAAGGTTTGCGTCAACCTGTTTCTTTACTTGACGTTCCGCTCATTTGTTTCTTAGCATGCGTTGACCCATTTCTATGGAATAAGTCATCACACGGCCGGTCGCATTTGCGCTCGCCTCCAGATCCACGACACCTGCCGCGTTCGCCAGCTCACCGCAACACAAATAACATCCATCGCCGCCTTTCTTTCATCACCATTTACGTCGCCTATCCCCCCGCGTACTCCTCTCGCGTCCCTCGCATTCCAGCCACCACCTCTGTCAACCCCACTCCAGAACCTGGCCGGAGCACGCAAATACCTTGCGCAGCTCGATACACCTCCTCCGCCACTCCCACGAGTCAAAACCAAGGGTGCAGACCCACTTCGCTGGCTGAAGATAGAGACGGACTTGAAACGCGAGATGCGGGAGAACATTGCTCATCAACGCATGATCGGGAGTTACGTCGGCAAGAGACATGCGATGCATCTGCCGGTACGCGGGCAGAACACCCAGACGAACGCAAGGACGGCGAGAAAACTCAACAGAGTCGAGCGATATCGGTAGTATTCCGCAGACTCAGGTGTCCCATGGCATCAGGCGCATATATTGTCCGCAGGAAAAAAGCATTGTCCACTGTGGTATACACAGATTGCACATTTTTCACATCTTATCATACAGACTGCACGCCGTACCCGTACAGAGTAACCCTCCTAAATCTAGTCATCGCCAGCTGGTACTTCTTCCTCTAGATATTTCACGAGTTTGACACGGATCTCCGTCGTCTCATCACCTCTCAAAACATCTGATGTGAATTGAGCTTCAACCCGTATTTGAACCTGCACAATAGTGCATCTCAGCGACAGCCTCTCGATTCAAAGTGTATCCATCGCACGCACCATCTCAAGCGCACCGCGCAAAACACCGCACAAGACGTTGCTGAACCATAACCCGCCTTCGAGCGCGTCTTCTGGGAGTTCCACGAACTCCGCCAAGGGATTCTCGTCTAATGTGAGAGTAAAGTATGGCTGTGGAACCGCAGGCTGCTGTTGTTGTCCTGCAGGGGTGCTCGAGCGTGATGAGGCAGGCAGTGGTTGTGATGGGGAATGCACGACAGTGGGCGTGACGTTCAAAAACGACTTGAAACCGACCTATTTATTGCCTTCATTGAGCGAGCGTCACATATATAGAAAAAGGGAGTAATGGTGGGAGTGAGAAGGAGTTGCACACCTTCGCGATCACCTCGCCAGTCTCTCTGAAATCTGTACAGCGTCCAAGATTGCTGCGCGCGAGGAAATCCTCAATAAGACGCGTGCCGATGTTATAGCCCATCTTGTCGAGCTGCTTGTTCACTTCTGAATAGTCCTCGTAGTCCTGTATTAGCTGCACGACGAGCGCGCCATATGTCATCGCGAAGAGCTCTGCATTCTATCATTGTCAGGATAAAGAGATTATCAGTGGTAACAGGGAGCAGACGACGTGGCGATAACGTACTATCTTCTCTGTACGTCCTTTCCAGAGGTCCTCGCCGATAGCCTTGTACTGTTTGCTAGAAGTCGCCATTGAGAAGCAGAGCTCGAGGAGCGCTTCGACACCGTACACTTTCCTTTTATGGAGGGTTATACAGTACCTTGAATCACGCTTGTCACACGAACTTTTCTCTCCGTCAAAATGTCGCGCCCAGAATTACAAGCCCCTCCAGAGATTGTACGCCGCCTTTTTGCCCTCTTTTCCGTCCATTAGAACTCAAGCATAGCACCTCATAGTATTATGGCGATACGGAGGCTGAAAAATACACGAACAAGTATGCGCGCACGCAACATCTTATCAGTTTCTTTCTAAAAATTAAAAATGCTGAATCTGCAGCACACGTATCCAGCAGATCCAAGCGGACATGACATACCGCGCCCTCGAGCTGCTTAATCTACCACCGGGCGAGCCAGCCTTTCTCCTAGATATCGGTTGCGGCTCTGGCTTATCCGGTGAGATCCTCGACGAAGAGGGATACGTCTGGGCAGGCGTTGATATTGCCCCTAGTATGCTTGGTGCGTGCGTCCCGCTTTTACTTTTACCCCCTCATACTATGATTTCAAAGCGGTGCTGACCTGGGAGCCAGAGGTTGCGCTCGAACGCGAGGTAGAAGGTGATCTGTTCCTCCAAGACATCGGACAGGGTTTTGGCTTCCGACCCGGAAGTTTTGACGGCGCGATCAGGTGCATTCGACACATACCATATCTTCCCCCCTTGCCTGTCCGCTTACCTACTTATCTGCCCTGCAACCAAACCTGACATTTTCCTCAAAATCCGCCGCTGCTGTGCGTTACCCTGCATGCGCACAGTATCTCCGTGCTACAATGGCTCCTGAACGCCGAGACCTCGCATCCGACATCATCCCCACCACACCGCCTCACACGCTTCTTCACAACCCTACACTCAGCGCTACGCAACCCTTCGCGCGCCATCCTACAATTCTACCCAACATCGGACGACCAAATCCAGCTGATCACCTCGATCGCGCAGCGAGCCGGTTTCGGCGGAGGTCTCGTGGTCGACTATCCCAACTCTAAAAAAGCGCGCAAGGTTTTTTTGTGTCTGTTCGTTGGCGATGGTGGAAGTGCGCAAGTGCCAAAAGGCCTCCAAGGCGATGATGCTGCTGCCGCGGAGGGTGAGGACGCAAACGTAAAGGCAAGGTTCGAGAGTAGGAGACAGCGAGAATCGCGGAGAGAAAGAAACGGGAAACAGAAAGTGATCAAAGGCGGAAAAGATTGGATTTTACGGAAGAAGGATGTACGTTGTGCCTTTCATAACCCTCCTTTAACCTCCTCTCATTGATCACTTTTGAATTTTAGCTATATCGAAGACGAGGAAAGGAAGGTGTACCTCACGACTCCAAGTACACGGGTCGCAAAAGAAAGGCAATATTCTAGAATGTTGTTCATTAAACCCTATCCGCGCGTTGTACTGTATTGTATTTGCTCTGCTGGCACGCAACATTACCCCCTTCCTTCTATTGTCGTGAAGCCAAGAGTTCTCTTGTTGATGCTACAGCATCTTTTGCGTCGTGTCTGATGAACATGCCCTGCAAAGCCGCCATGCTAATCCGACGACCGTCCTTCATGCCATCCCTCACTATCTCCTTCACCTGCCTTCCGAGGATCTCAACCTCATCGTTAGAAGCATCGCCGTCTTCCGACTGCCCATTACCGTAAAAGTTCGTGAAGAGGGTTCTGGCCTGCTCCGGAACTGCATCGTCGACAGAAGATGCCAAGTCGACACGACCAGGCCTGATAAGTGCGGGATCGAGTCTATCAATGTGGTTCGTAGTGAGGAATATGATCCTCTCTTCGCCAGAGGCGACACCGTCCAGAGCGTTCAGGAATCCCGAGAAGGTCACGGAGGACTGATAACTGCCTCCAACCCATCAGTCTACGTTCCCAGACACGACAAATCACACGAGTGCAAGGCACGCGTACTTACCCGTCTTCGCTTGTCTGAACGCGCTTGTTAAACGCCGCATCGACATCTTCGATGAGAATGAAACTCCTTTCGGGCGCGTTCGACATCAAGTAGTTGAGCTTGTCGTCGGTCAATCCGCGCTCGGAAAGGTTCAACAGGCATATATCATACGACAGCGAACCAGCGAGTGCCTGAATGAACGAGGACTTTCCAGATCCAGGTGGTCCATGGAGCAAATAGCCTCTGCGGTACGGAATACCTTGATAAAAAAAACACACATACAACGCACTTCACCATCAACCCGACTTATCCCTCTCTTTTTTCTCTTTAAGAGAAAGGAAAGATGGCTCACCTCGGTCCGCATACCATTCCCGCCTCCCGAGAAAAGATCGTACATCATCGATGATCTTCTCCGAGATGCCGGGCGCAAGCACGACGCTATGAAGAGGCCGCTTGCGCCGCGGTAGGCCAAAGGGACGCCAGTCGGTACCCCAAGCGGTATGCACGACGAGACGACCTTCCTGTCCGCGCAACGCAGAATCTCGTGCCTCCGCAAGCAGCGGTGCGAATAACGCACGGTCGCGCGAGAGCGTCGTAAGCGTAACCGTTTCCCAGGGCGTACCAGAAGCCAGTTGCATAGCGCGCGTCTCGCGCTCGCGTTTCACCTTTATCCACACGCTCAGATCAGATGAGTTTCTCAAGGAAGGGAGGGGGGGAAGGGGGTAACGAAGAATGAATAAACCAAACCTGCATCCATGCACCACGGTATTTGAGCCAATGTACACCCGGACCAGCAACGAGTCTAAATAACACATCGGCACTGCCATTTTTATGTTGCGCGTATGCCGTCTCGACGCTAAGCTGGTGCGAGTGTGCCCAGGCTGGACGACGCGCCGTGCGTTGGTGGTGCGCGAGCCACGCGAGGAACCAGTCGTACGCGCGGTCCTTGTTGTTGATTTCGAGTGTCACGAGGAGACGTCGGCGCAGCGCGACCGAGGCCAGGACCGCACCGCGACGGAGGGCGGTTATGCCGACGCCCACGCCCTGTTTGTTGCGGCTGTATGGCCATCCCACATTTATACGCCTTGACACTGTTTTTGCTTACCATCAAGCCAAAGCCAGCCTGGAAATACGGGCTATGCTTGTCAGGGTAGTAAACGAACGATTCTCTGATAAAGTCGTATGCACGCACTTGTCGGCTGCGATAGAGCCGAGGAGCGATGAACCCTGCGAAGAGGGGAGCATTGGGACGGGTTGGGAAGGAGAGCGGCAAGGAAGGACCGCCATACCGGGACACAACGGTTTCGTTAAACGCACAAATTTCAATAGCATCACACATTTACTTCGACCAGACTACATCATCTCCGTGCAACTCACTAACGCCCACATCCAATGTATAGTCTCAGTATGCTAGGTTCACTGCCCGGGATGCATAAAATCTGTACGGGAGCAAGGGGAGGTGTCGTATAGAAGAGCGTTTGGTTGGATTCATGCGGTCGGGAGGGCACATGTACGTAAAGGAGAAAATTACAAGTCGTCGTCTTCTTCCGGAAGGGGAACAGCCTCTGCCTAGGAGCATTACAGTCAGCTGATAGATTGAGCAGAATAATAAATATGATTCGTACTGCTGCCAACTCTCTATTGTATTTCTCCATCAAAGCAGGATCAACGCTAACCTCAGCCGGTGCGAGTGCAGGAGCGGCGACAAAGTCGAGAGCGGGATTGCTGGAACCATGGTAAATTCGTGGCATGCCAAAAGGATCAAGACAGGTAACTGACCCAACCAATTTTCGAGCAAGCCACAGGAATGGCTTCTCAAAGTTGTAATTGGACTTGGCAGAGATCTCAAAATATTGAATGCTCTTCTTCCGGTGGAAGGTTACGGTGGAGGTCTTGACCTTCCGCTCCTATGATTTAGAGTTGAGTGGTTGCCCAAACATGTGGGACAGGGAAGCGTACCTTGACGTCGACCTTGTTTCCGCAGAGCACAATAGGAATGTTTTCACAAACACGCTCAAGATCGCGATGCCAGTTGGGAACGTTTTTATAGGTAATGCGGGCCGTGACGTCAAACATAATAATGCCACATTGGCCCTGGATGTAGTAACCATCGCGGAGACCACCAAACTTTTCTTGGCCGGCAGTATCCCAGACATTGAATACGATTGTGCCAAAGTTGGTTGAGAAAGATAAAGGGTGAACCTCAACTCCGAGAGTGGCTGGGTGATAGTGGCGTGATGCGTAAGCAACAAGAAAATGAACGCGACGCGACAGGATTCCCTCGACACGTAAAAATGAGCGATACACACCGATATATTTTTTCTCAAATTCTCCTGTCAAGTGGCGCTTAAAAAAAGGTAAGTAGGATGAGGGCTTGATCAAGGGCATAGGGTAGGTGGCTAGAAAACCAAAATACCTTGACAAATGTGGTTTTCCCCGTTCCACCATCGCCAACTACGCGTCGCACACCGAGTATAGAGTTGAACGTGGATGAGTAATGTTGGATCATGGATCGATCGCGCGAGAGAACAAGGATGGCACAGGTAGGTTCGCTCGACCGTCAGAGATAGTAGATGAGCCGATCGGAAGGCTTACCAAGGACAAGCTTGAAGGTGGGGATTTCGGTTGACATTGTAATAATCTAGAGAGAGATATAGAAAAAAGAGGATGAAGGTAAAGAACAAGTGGCCCAACGAAAAGTTGCCAAGGACAGACGTGACTCGTGGAAATATCTTACTAAGCAGCCAAACGAATCTTATCTCCGAGTCACACTGTTCACACTGTTGGATTCATCATCGCTCGAGTACTGTACCGACGCGTACATTCCGCTCAGCGACCACCATCTGCACATTTTCGACTTTAAACATGATAGGAGTGGCTTCCAACAACCAAAAAATGACTTTGATAGAATGCGGACTTGAAATGCCTTATGAGAAGCCAAGGGCAGATCTTTGAGAATGGAAGAGACAGGAAGATCCGATCCATCTTGGACATGCTCCAGGGATACTGCTTCGTGAGATGAGCTGCTAAAAGCCCGTTGTCGCATAAGTACGTGCTGCAAGTGACTCTAAATTTAATGCCGCGTGTCGGCACAAGTGAAGTGCCGGCAGCCGTTATGTAAATGGTTGCGGACCTTGAGATACTTCTAAACGGAAACGGTATTAGATGCCGTTTGTGCCGAAGTCGGCTCTGCTGAGAGAGAATGACCAACTGACCAACTCAAGGGGAGAAGGTAAGTTAAGGTACCCATGGGCCGTCATCGAGCCATCGATTAAGCACGCCCGCTTACCGTCTACTATGTCTCACAATCCCCTCGATGCTAGTATTCCGGACCTTGCGTCTACCAATTCCCCTCATGGGGTAGTCACGCCAATGCATGAGAAACAAGAGAAGCAGGAGAAGCATCCTAGCAAACCAGGAGCGTCCTGGAGAGCTAATGAACATCAAGTCCTCCCACCCAATCGATTCTGGATAGTTTTTCCTGGCCTCATGTGTTGTATCTTTCTGGCTGCTCTAGACCAGGTCCGCTCTCAATTATGCCTCTTCCGCTACTGTCGGTTCACTCATGGCAACAGACCATCGTTGCGACTGCGTTACCAACCATTGTTGAACGTCTTGGCCAGGGTAAAAATTACAGCTGGGTTGGAAGGTATATTTTTTTTCTTCTTCCTTGCTCGCTTTGATTCCCATGTTTTTCTCAGCTCCTACCTTCTTGCGGCCAGCGCACTCGCCCCGTTGTACGGAAAGTTATCTGATCTCATTGGCAGAAAACCCGTTCTTTACTTTGTGCTCTCATCATTCTTGGTAAGTAGTGACATAACTTCCCACCATCTGCGCTCACCTGACGAAACTTCAATAGTTGGGTTCTGCGCTTTGTGGAGCCGCACGAAGCCTGACATGGCTAATTATCTGTCGGGCCATCCAAGGAATCGGTGGAGGTGGCCTCATCCAGATTGTTCAAATCATCATCTCCGACATCGTTTCTCTACAAGAGTACGCAGTCCTCTTATCACCTTTAAGCTCGTTGGCTGACCTACCTATTCACGCAAGTCGCGGTAAGTACGGTGGTCTTGTTGGTGCGACTTGGGGAATTGCAAGGTGAGTGGTACGCCAATTGGATTTGGCGTGCTCCCAACCGTTTCATATATCTAGCGTAGTCGGTCCCCTTCTTGGGGGCGTCTTAACGGACCATGTGTCCTGGCGGTGGTAAGAAAATTCTTATTGGTGCTTGCGATCTGAGCGCTAATCTTGTCCTTTTCAGGTGCTTCTGGATTAATTTGTACGCACAAATCATTTTTCCATTACACAGCATGGCCCAATGATCCCATAGACCCACTGCTGGTGTTGCTGGTGTCCTTCTGTTCTTCTTCCTCAACCTGAATCCCCACAAAGGGAGGACGCTTCAAGAACACATGGATGATTTTGATTTCATGGGATTGGGCCTGTTGTTAGCTGGCACAGTCTGTTTCCTTTTAGGTCTGAACAGCGGCGAAACTACCTGTACGTCGGACCAACGTTCAAGACATTCATGTTCTGACGATTTATTGTAAGGGTCATCTGCAGAAACCATTGCTCTTCTGTCTGTCGGATGCACGCTTTTGATTCTCGCTTCGATCAACGAGATCATGACTTCGCGATCACCTATCGTTCCCCCTCGCCTATTCAAAGTGGGTCATTCACACCACGTTAATGTACATGTCATTGCTAAGGCTTCAGTGCAGACACGTACCACAGGCATTATTTTGGTTACGTGCTTCCTTCACGCTCTCACATTCTTCGGAGGTATACACCCACTGAACCTCCCTGGCTACTGGACGTTAATATTACTATCTCATAGGTGCTTTCTATCTCCCGATATATTTCCAAGTTCTCGGATCATCTGCAACCGGCGCTGGAGTTAGGTGAGAGTGATACCCGATGCTTGCCTGCATCTCCGCAACTCAGTGCACTTTCAAGAATGATTCCGTTCTCATTGTCGGCCTCTGTAACGGCAATGATCTCAGGTATCCTGGTTACCCGCATTGGAGCATATCGTGCCGTCATCTGGGTTTCTTGGGCTTTTATGTTCCTCGGATGGGGTTTGATGACCACCTTGGATGACCATTCTAATACGTAAGGAGATGCGCTTTCGCTATCTGACCCTGCTGATCTTCTATGCCAAAGAGCGGAGAAGGTGTTCTACCCACTTATTACAGCGGCTGGGATCGGTTGTAATTTCCAGGTATATTATTTCCCCCTTGCGGCCAGACTTGTAGTTGCTAATTCGCTTCCAGATCCCTCTCATTGCTCTGCAAGCTGCTATGCCTCTCAAGGATATGGCTACATCTACAGGTACTTTTGGCTTCCTCAGGTGCGGCGTGCGGTTGGATGCCTTGACGAAGGTCATCTCTAACTTGTATCTCAGGACGATGGGTGGTACAGTTGGCATCGCCATCGGACAGGCCCTCTATACAAGCATTCTCAAGAAGAAGATTAACAAAATCTCAAGTCTCAGTGGATTTAATACTTCACCTGGAGCACTGAGCGAGAGTGTGCGGGCGCTTAAAGGGCTCCCGGTAAATAACGAGGCGTTTTAGTTCCGAGTTGTTTAGTCTAAATGCACCATCTCTTTAGGAACCCGAACGGGGCGAAATTATCCATGCTTATACGAAATCCCTGGCTGCGATATGGGTTTTCAACACGCCCGTTGTTGGAGTAGGGTTCATCATGGGTGAGAAGCCAACGCATACCATCCACTCGGACAACAGCTAATGTCGGACCGATGAAAAGTTCTTTTCATCAAGGCATACTCACTTAAGCGGATGACGATCCGAGCACCGCCGAGGGCAGATACGGAGGCCGCAGCTGGCGAGGGAAGATCACCCACTGGGGCGCCAGCAGAGGAGGCAGATATTTCAGATGAAAAGTCAGAAGTGCATGAAGCAACACTATCACTGGACTCTAAAGAACGAGGTCGCTCGTCTAGTGACAGCGCTGACAAGAGTCCTCATGCAGGTGCATAGGAGCAGGTATGGCTGGACGGGAAGAGGGTGTGGCCGGTGAGACCGGTGAGGATTAGGTGTGAAACGACTTTGAATTCACAATGTACGGATAACCTTTGCTGGATATGAAATGGGCGGATCAACCACGCTGTGAGGGAACCGCTCTACTAATTTCATGCCTTTCATGACTTCTTTACGCTTGCTTGCGCATCTTTGCGTTATTTTGGCTCTTGCGGAGTAACATGGCTAAAAGCTACTGTATATATAATTTCCGTTCCGAACACCGTGTTCTCGAATCAATCAAATGCGGTAAATACCACTGTAGCATACTACAACGATGACCTCTTCCGAGAGTACCATGACAGACGACTTCACGAGCATCCCGATTCTGAATTATGCGCTACTCTCTTCCCCGGACACTCGGCCCGTCTTCGTCCAGCAGCTCCAACACGCCCTCATCAACGTCGGTTTCCTATATCTCGAGAACACATCGGCGGTCGTCCCCGATGCCCTCATCGACGACGTGATCACGTACCTAGTACCCCGCCTCTTTGCGCTCCCGCAGGAACGCAAAGACGCGCTGCGGATGGTCAACTCTCCTCACTTCCTTGGGTATTCCTGCCTTGGCGTCGAGAGGACGAGAGGCGCGGCGGACCAACGCGAACAATTCGATTTTGCGACGCCTTTTGAGAATGTGTGGGTTCCGGGACTCGGACTGCCCGAGTATGTCCGTCTTTGGGGTCCGTCTCAGGTGGGTGCCTTTTTTTTTTGGGGGGGGGGAGGGGTTTGCCTTCTTTGAAAGAATGAAATGGTGTCCCCGTCGTACCCGTGCTCTATCCCGTCCCCGTCCGTGCCAATATGAGATCCATTCAGCGATCTTCTTCGATAATTCCGATTCGTAGATGATCGTGATCAATTATTGATCATTATCATCCCGTCGGGGCCGGGGGGAAGGGGGGAGGGGGGTTCTTTTCTTTTATAATAAGTCGTGATGATTTTTTTCAAAATAATCAGGAGATCGATGATTGGTGCCATGGCATGCATGCATGCATACATGCATAATTAATTGAATTGATTGTAGGGGGGATCTCCACTCCCTCCACAATATGGAACAAAATTCGCTGATCCTGAGCTGATCTTAATCTTGATCTTCCACTACACTACAGTGGCCAGAAGAGGAAGACGTGCCGGGATTCAAGACGACGTTCTTGCGGTACTTAGCGGCTGTCGAGAATCTGAGCAACGAGTTTACTAAGCTCGTAGCTGAGGCATTCGGGTTGCCGTCGGATGGTCTCGCTCATTTCTACGGTGCTCGTGCCGATCGTATTCAACATCGCTCAAAGGTGCGTTCACCCCAGATTCTGATCTTGCATTCACAATGCCCCCCCCCCCCCCTTCCACTCCTTCCCCTCTCATAATCATAATTAATATATTACACGTACTGTACTACTTGGAAAGGTGCTCTGAGCTGATCGGTACTGTTTATTTTTCTTTTTATTTATTAAACCTAGATCGTCAAGTACCCGACGCGAGATGAGGTCGCTTCCGAACAGGGTGTTGGCCCGCACTGTGATGGAGGGTTTTTAACCTTCGTAAGCTTGCCTAATCCCCGTGATTTTTCCTTTTCCAATCTCACACCTTTTTCTTAAATCATTGTCCCATGTAAATATATAATGTATTTGCGCTCATGATGCGGTGGTGCCAAATTCATCTAAGCTGCTGCAAGCATCGGATCATGCCGACGGTTTGCAGGTTCAGAATGAATCGAGGGAATGGATCAACGTGCCCCCACGCCCGTATACGTTCGTCATTAATATCGGCAAAGGTACGCACGGTTGCCAGCGTTATACCGCTCTCACTTCCTGCTGCCTCCCTCCTCTTCCATTAATTCATGCCATCCCGTTTCCTCTCTCGTGTACATTTTGGAAGGCATGACGCGTGACGTAGGGTGTGTTGACTTTCGCGGCGTATCTACCTAGGCTTAGAGAAGGTTACTCAAGGCCTCGCACGGGCGACATCGCATCGCGTGCTAGCACCTGCTGCGGGCACATCGCCGCGATATTCAATTCCATTCTTCCAGAACCTTGCGCAGGACGTACGGCTCAGCGAGCATGTACTACAATGTACGTCACGATTCTCCCCTCCGACTCTCCCTCCTTCCGATGCATGCTTTTTTTCTCCTCTTGCTTATCCGCTTTATCCTCTTGGACAGTCCCTCCTGAGGTGCTCAAGCTCAAAAGGCGTCGTGGTGGCTCACTTGGCCAGACAGTGTGTGAGTAGGATAACTGACTAAAAGCGCTTCTGCCTTGTGTGGGGGCGGATGCAAGGTAGATTAGTGGCTGATTAACATTCGTTTACGCGCGCAGCAGTGAATTGTACAGAGTACGACAGTCTATCCGCCGGGCAAGTCCACCTCATCAACCGAGTCAAGTACGTAGCCGCAGCCTTCCGACCCTTGGGGGGTTGGTCTCTTGGTAGTCGGGTAGCGTACTGACGGGAAGTGCGATAACAGGAGTCACCCAGACGTTGCTGAGAGACACTATCCCAATCTGTTCAAGCAATTCTTCCCCCATGAACTGCCAACACACGAAACAGCGTACTAAGGGCCGATGGAGTATGAGAAGAGAAGAGAAGCCACGAAGCACCCATGTGGTTTGGAGGGTGACTG
Source organism: Russula griseocarnosa (assembly GCA_022884055.1). Taxonomy (NCBI): domain Eukaryota; kingdom Fungi; phylum Basidiomycota; class Agaricomycetes; order Russulales; family Russulaceae; genus Russula; species Russula griseocarnosa. The sequence goes on along the minus strand of JAGKRU010000020.1, from coordinate 101,130 downwards.
GGCACGTGCGGCCGGCGGCTCAGCCGAGTAGGTAGCTCCCATATATGTTTGTACGATAGTACATAGAGTATTACATCCGCACATTCTCATTGACCTCGCATGCACATCAGCGTCTCCCTGAAGGCACCTGACCTTACTATCTGTAGCTTTCATGAAAACGATTCTGTCTGTAATAACCTTTTTATGAGTGTAACGCGAGTATTCAGCAAGAAATCACCAGTACCTTGATCCGAGCGATATGGATGCCAAAAAACATACTCGAGAGGGTAAGGAGCGTAAACTAAGAAGGTTGACTCAAGCGGTCGTATGACCCTCGAGGTTAGGCTCTTATCGCGTCCGGTGAGAAGTCGAAGGCATGTCATGCTCTGTATCATTTGGGCTGCTCCAGGGACAACCAGATCCCGCGGAATATAGTGTCAGTGGAAAGTAAGCTCGCTAGATAACAGCTAATTCGATCAGATCACGATCTGGAACTTCAGGCAGCCATAGAGTCTAAGCTTACTTGGAAGCTGGCAACTACCAGTATGCCTGTTCTGATGCGCAAGCAAATGGCCTGCAGTTCCGATAAGAAGGATTCTAGCGGTCCTGGCTCGGAGTGAGCTCGTTTGGTGGCGAAGGAGGTCGCGCACAAAGCGTTTGCGAGTGGTCCTGTGGTCGATCTTCGCCAACTGTATTTAGAAATAAACGCATTTGCGGCGCCTATTGCTTACTCGAGCGGGGTTGAATCGATACGGATATTATAGCCGCACGGGAACGGATGGACATGGGAGCCGCCGCCGCACAACATCCGCGAAGAACTCGTGACAAGCGCTCGCGCCATAACCAGGTACCACGAGGACGCAAATGGGCGTCCAACAAGATGATCGCATCGAGTTGATTTCGATTAAAAAGGAGATGTGGGGACAAGGAAAGCGCCCTCGGAGGATGCTCGAATCAAACCGAAATGAAATCAAATGATTGTTGACTGGCCCGAGGGGAAAGAGAAAGGGGGGTTGAGACCAGCTGCCTCACGGATGCCGTCCGTATCCGACGCACTGATAAAAGATTTCGCGATGGGTTTACATGAGTACGTCGCTATTGGATATAGTTTCGGGGCTTCGGCGCCACATAACGCCGCGCCACAGGCCAAGGCGGGACTGGTAAGTTGGAGACTCGACCCTGGGTTCGGCGTAGGTGTCAAATTTCGGAATAGGAATGATGCTGGGTCGACTCGGCTCTGGCCGATGTTTATCAAGTTCTCCGTGGACCCGGAGACCAGAGACGGTTTGTCTCGACAGTGCCTCGACCATTAGGAACGTAGATCGAGGGGGGGACGGGAGGCTGTGTTGGTCGTGGGTAGGGGTCTAGATCGAATAATATCATGGCGACGAGCAGACAAATCCATCGGGGAGGACCGCGAGGGAGGGATGCTTTATAAAAAGGAGGAAATGACGGAGCGCCGTCGAGAACTTGCTAGGGTTGGGTCATAGTTTTGATAAAAGGAGGTGGGGATGCCTTGCACGTGCCAAGCATACTCGCTGGCCACAACGGACACGGCTTTTCTCACCCTTCCTCTCTCTTACCTCCAAACATCATGCCAGTCTCTCCTGCTACCCTTCCTCCCCACCAAGATCCCTGTCCTCAACCACAAGTAAAGCTCTGTTCCTCATGTCGCTCTCCCCTCTCTTCAGACCAAGACCCCGCATACTTTTTCCCTGATTCAGACGCAAGCGATCACCTACTCTTGTGTCGCCCCTGCAAGGAACGCTATCTTCTTCAAACGATCCAGCAGCAAATACATGATTTATCCCAGCATTCTGCCATTCCCCAAGATCCGCCTCTGTTACATCCATATCCCCCCATCCCACCAACACGACGCTCCTCATTCCCCCAATGTCGACGGCTCCATCCCGGAATATGCCCCGATGGTAGAAAGTTCGCCATCCGAACAACCCTCAACTCACATATCGCCCTCTGACCGACCTTCACCCCCAAAGTAGCCCATGAGTCCCTCGTCTCTTCCGCCCCTAGCAAACGCGCCAAATTAGCCATCAATGCACCCCATGCACCTGATGGACTCCGCTCGGCTGTTCCTCCAACGCACTCTGTTTCGCAGTCAGTGCGATCAAGTGACACACCCCTACAACATTCACCCACGCCAGACCCATCCGTCGACATTACGCGAATTCGTGTACGATCACAAGGTCACCACTGCCTCTATCCTGGTGCAACCTTCCAGGGTACTCAGAAGAGCGGGCGTAATAGTTATGATGTAACAGTCTCCATAGTGGTGCGTTGATTGATCCCGTCAATGGCCATGATGATTTAATCGAAGCCTCGTGTCACGCCAGGATGTCGACTTCTCTTCCTCTTTCCTCTGTGGTTACCTCTGTATTCGGGGGCTAACAGATGACTGGCCAGAGCTTACGACCTACTTTGATGCAGAAATCATTGGCAGTCGTCATGGCTTCTTGACCAGGGGATGGGGTGCCGATGAGGAGGGCGACATGGTGCATTGGGCACGTTTCCCGGCTTTTCGCCACGTTAAGAACAAGCTCAAGGCTCCACACCTGACCATGGACGGTTACCCGGGGGCCGTGTTTATGCGATGGAAAGAGCGTTTTCTGGTCCCCGATCACCGCGTGCAGGATATCAATGGAGCGAGCTTCGCAGGTAATCCACCATTAACCTTATGTCAAGCCTGTCTTCTCAAAACCATCTCCACCACAACCAGGCTTTTACTACGTTTGCGTTGATTTCAATCCTCATCCGCAGTCATCAACAACCTCGACTCGCCAATCATCGATCATCCGGGAGGATCCGGATGCGCCACCACCATCGACACCTAAAGCAGAATCCTTATCTGGCACAAGGGGTTCTGTTCTCCATGAAGAGAATCCAAATCCGCACCGTTCTCCATCTCTTGGGACACGCTCAGGTCCAGGAGTGGCTACCATGAGCGGATTTTACTTCCACCAAAACTCGGAGCCGTAAGTAACTGGTTGATCAAGATATCACGTATATTTACCTAGCATTCGCAGATACCAGCAGTTGTCTCTCCAACATGTTCCAGAAAGCGTCAGCACGAGCTTCGAGCTCCGATGAATTTGCCTCCGTGGGGCGTCTTGTCTACAAAAGGATGTCTCTCCTGTCCCTGTTTGTCTATTGGTTGGTACAACCACTCCTCACTTTTCACTTCTTTCTTTACCTTTCTAAATCTCTCTCTGTACTCATCCCCGTCTTGTAGTTTTTGTACCACTTCGTATGATATCCAGGCAGTGTCAATTTTTCAATGCATTCAATTTCTAAGTGAGATCCGTCGTTCGATACTGGACTTTTTTTTTTTTCGGGGGATCTCATCGGTTCAAAATGCCAATACAGTAAACTTTGTCTTTGTAATGATGTATGCGCACATGCCGTCGCATTTAACATATCGGCAAAGGTTTATGAATGACGTTAACACTCGGGGATACCGGAGGTGGTGATGACCGTGCCCGGTACCCACATGGAGCTCTAACTTAACTTATGTGAATCGATTCCGAAAACTCTGTCCTCCTCTTCTTCTCCCACTACGTTCACCTGAGAGGATCCCAGGGGAGCAGCAGCACCATCAAACTTATGACGTCGTCCAATGTCCAGTCATCAGGCGCTAAGTCTGACGCGCTCCGACCGGAAACGGAGGAAACGACATGCGTCGTCATCATCGGGGGAGGGTGAGAGCTGCTGCGTCATTCCCACTTTTTTCATCACTTACAGAGCAAGGGAATTCACTTGTGAACACTGCAAAAACACGCGCTTCAACGACGTTGTTTTTTTTTCACCGGTCTACCGGTCACTTTACCCGTAATTGACTCTGTTTTGCGTGTTGGAAGACCCGCGGGCATCGCAGCCGCGGTTACTTTGAAGGAGGACTTGGGATACGGAGGCTTTACGGTGTGTAACACTCTTGTCAAGCCCGGTGTTTAAACATTCATGTTATCCCTGCCCTCAACGCTACGACCGTTACCCTCAATGGTGTTGGTTTTTCCTTTTTTAGATATATGAAAAGGCGCAAGAGGGCGTAGGAGGTGTATGGAGGGTATGTTCACATTCCATACTTACCGGCCTCGCTTCGCGAATTTCAAAGGAAAAGCATTTTTTGACATTTTCGTTCATTTGTGCTTTCCCCCTCTCCTTCCAATTCCCCCTGATTTTGAACCTGAAACAAGGATAACACATATCCCGTACGTAAACCTCTCCCGATATGAGGTGGGAATAAGGCTGACGAAGATCATGATGGGTTTGGGTGAAGGGATGCGGGTGTGATATTGCGGCACATTGGTATTCCTTCTCTCGCGCGCTGAACCCGGATTGGGGAGCGCGTTACGCCTCACAACGTGAGATTTGCGCATACTGGGAGGCGCTGTGGACCCGGTACGGTCTACGTGCGCATACGCGCCTGGGCACAGAGGTTGTACGCGCTACGTGGGACGCCGACGCACAGCATTACATCGTCTTGCTCGAGGACGTGACGTCGAAGGCCTGTCGCACAGTCTCGGCCAAGGTCGTACTAAGCGCCACGGGGGGATTCCAACAGCCGCGAATACCGGATGATTTGCTTGGCTTGGAGACGTTTCTAGGTGATAAGTGGCACTCGGCGGTTTGGCGCCATGACGTGTCGCTTGCCGGGAAGCGCGTCGGCGTCATTGGGAACGGGTGCTCTGCGTAAGTTTTGCTTTCCGGCTTCTTATCTCCGGGCTGCACACACATACACACGCATATACACGCCAACAAGCGCTCGTACCCTCTCTGTGTGTGTGGATCGGGGATCGTGTTGAGCAGCGGTGACCTAGTCGTTTTAAGTGCACAGTTCGTGCCACAGATTTCTGCGGACCCCTCGGTGGAAGTGATAAACTTTTGCCGCACCCCACAGTGGTATACGCAACGAGTAAGTCCCAACTTCAACACTATCAAGATGGTGGCACGCGCGGTTGAGCAGGTTCTCCCTTCGATGTTTCAGACCCAGTACGATTATCCCAGGTGGGCTAAATGGGCTTTTGCTCATATCCCACTCGTGATGCGGGCTTATCGGGCGTTCCTTATGGTCCAGGTGAGCCATAACAGGCATCTTCTACCTGTTCCTATGCGTATTGATTGACGACCCCGCAGAGCGACCTCAACTACCTTTCTTTTGGCCGGGCCGATTCACGATTTCCGCGTGGAGCTCGAGAAGTAAGTTCGCGAATAGAACCGTCGAATAAACCCGGAAAGCGAACTCACCATACTGCTGGGAAGGAAATGACAAAATATATGACATGGAAGGCGCCAAAGAAGTACCACAGCAAGCTCATTCCCGAATTCCGTACGGCCGCTCGTTATCTTTTGGTCAATAAGGATTTGCTGAACCACATGCACATTGTCCGTCTAGCGCCAGGATGTAAGCGCATCATCGTTGACCCTGGCTACCTGGAGAGCCTGCACCGTCCGAATGTGACTTTGAGATATGATGGTATCAAAAACATCGTGCCGCAGGGAGTGCGACTCGAAAGTGGTGAAATCGTCCAACTTGACGTGCTGATTTTGGGTACTGGTTTCTCACTGGTACGTCACTCGTGGCCCCACAGACAATTTCCGGTGATGTTAACATTTAACAGCTGCCACCTCGCCTGGAGATCTTTGGCACTGGAGGTCTCCGGCTACTTGACTATTGGAAGTCAAAGGGTGGTCCCGAAGCCTATTATGGAATCGCGGTGCCAAACTTTCCCAACTATTTCATGTTTCTCGGTATGTCCCGTCGTGCTGCTCGGCGGTACCCATGAGACAGATTTGACGGACCGTGGGCGCAGGGCCAAACACCGCAGGTGGACATGCGTCAGTCCTCTTTAACGAGGAAGTGCAGGTGGGTCGAAACCAGAACTCTTTGTCTCGTCGTACGCGTCATTTAGTACATGCGTCAGATCCAGCACGCGATGCAATTGATCAAACCTATCCTCACGGGCGCGGTGCGGTCATTCGCGGTGCGCGAAGAGGCGAGCTCAAAATACAACTCGTGGTTGCAGAAACGGCTGGCTGGGACAGTGTGGAATTTTTGTAACTCGTACTATCGCCGTGAGAGCGCCAAGGGCAAAATTTTCGCAACGTTCCCAGGGCCTGTGAGTTTATTCTGGTGGCTGGCGCGGCGGCCACGTTATTCGGACTACGAGACCGTTGGTGGGGAGCGGTGGCGGCGTGAGAGGCAGCGGGAGGGTATTTGGACTGTTTTAAAAATTATTGGTATAATGATTGTACTGGGCAAGCTCTGGGAGGGTTTACATCATTAGCAACAGAGTTAAGCGCGTGGTGCGGCCAAGTCCGGACAAGGCTATGATACTTGACCTGTCTTGCTTGCCTTCTGTAATCCTAATCCTAATCATTAAGTTACTACTGTCCGCAGTCTTCGAAATCCTAGACTGGGACACTATTTGCCGCATCCTCCATCACGCACGCCTGTTTTACGTGGGCTCTGTAATATGGATGACCTTACAGTGCCGTGCTAGTTCTATTTCTGCATGCCACAACCCCTGCAAGGACCGTTTCTTCCCTCTCACACCCGGATGCTAATAAATCATTGGATGCGCCCGCGCATTGACAGCTACCACCTCTTTCCAGTTGGAGTACTTCCAAACGTCTTTAAGGGTGGTCGAACCCAGACTCTGAGGAGAACGTCTTCGTAACTCTTCATACAATACGATTCCGAGTCGACCAATTGTATGCACTGCACTGCTCCACTAGTTCGGACCCCTGCTGGTTATGCAGTAGTGAGATCGTAGGCAAGCGCCTGACGAGTTGCTCTAGTTTCATTACGCACCCTTTTGAATATACCCATCCATTTCCATCCGGATGAGGTCTCCAAAAGACGGCGTCCGTCCAACTGAGATCTGCGGTCACGAGGGCCGAGTTTGGGACCTATAAGAATTCACGTCACCGTCACCCTGCCACGCGTCGAGCGTGAGTTGGATTCCTGGGTTATTGGCCCTTGCCCACTCAATGTCCTTGGAAGCGTGGACAATGAGAAGCCAAAGGAACGACTCAAGGTCGTCAAAGGCAATATGCGTAATTGGCCCTCCGGAGTTCAGAATTTGGGTAGACAGGAAGGGTACCGTGCCCTAAGGAGGATAGCGTAAGTCCGGGGGGGTCCGAGTCTCGAAGAGAGAAGGTAAATTCCAGCCACACACATACCGAGATTGACGGGGAGCCGGAGAATTCCCGTCATTTACTAGTAATTGCATGATCCCCCATCAATTAGAAATCCCCGACGATAATTAACGTTGCTTGTGCACTCAAACCTAGAGAACAGATCGCCATCAATATTTATACTGGAAAAAAATATTTAAATGAGGAGCCATTACTTCTATAATGCGGGGCGCCGGATCGGCTCTGAGTAGCGTAGAACATTTCCCGAACTGATGTCCCGATGCAAAATATCCTTATCGTATAGGTTGTAATGACCTAGATCGGGAAACGTGAGTAAAAAGTGAGGCGGACGCAGAGGGGAAACACTACTACTACTTGCCGATAATAGCATGGAGAATCAGTGGACTCCAAAAGTTCGCCGAGAGATGGCGTACCTCCATCTGTATTATGGAGATCTACGAGGGCCTTTCCCTCCCCGAGGAGCGCGATGCAATTTAGCCCTCTCTCTTCAGGTTCACGACATCTACCTTCAGAGAGATCCTGTTGTTCAAAACCTCTTCAAAACTTGGCATCATTCAGAACGGCGCCTCGTGGAACCATGGGGATCTTCGGTCCCATAGTCGTGGTAGCCGATGGTATCTGCAATGCCAAATTGGCCGTTGAACTGAGACAATAGAGGGCCCTCCTGAGAATGCCCTTTGATCTGGTACGTCTGTTTGTATGTTAACCTGTTCGGAATGTGATCTACTCCGGACAACGTTATCATCCGAGTTTCAGTTCCAGGTCACGCTGAGGGAGGGGTGCCTTTGGTGGCTGGGTATGCAGTAAATAAGTGAAGTCCTGCACTCAGAATTCGCATGTGTGCATACCCTGTAAACTGTACACAGTAGTGGAACGACCCCGAAAACTTGAAGTGCCGCGCGTGTAAAGGAGACGGACAATTTCGTAGTTAGCGGTTGTTGATGCGAAACGTATTTTGAAAGCGTGTGGTATCTGAGCTGTAAGCAGCCTCCTCTTTGAAGGATAGGATCCCGTATGGCTTAAAGTCGGAATCTTATCCTTCAAAGAGGAGGAGGCCATTGAAACCTTCGCCTATCGTAAGTTTGAGCGAACGGGATCATAGCATCATCCTATCCGCTCAAACTTACGACAGGATGATGAAACCCCGGATCGATGAAAAACAAAAACATATACTTCCAATGTTTCTATAGTGGAACTTGAAAGCTATGCCGAGGGCGAAGAAGCGTCTCTGAAGAGACAACAGCGGGCGCAGGTCCCAGATTGCCAGACCATATCCCTAACTGAGACCTTGGATTTGACAATAACCTTGATTTGTTCTCGGGCTTTTCAGCAGGCTCCTCCGTTTCGGTTGAAAGCTCACCGACGCTCACAGCTTCAAGCCTTTATAACTGCCATATGTGTCCTTGTTGACCTCGGGTAAAAAGCGGAGTTCACTGAGCTGACTTCGTGGCATGTATCGATTGGAGGTTATCGATGAACTTGTTTTAGTAAGTGTTCTAAAGGTTCGTGAGGCAGGAAAGCCATTTCCATTTCCTGGGAACCGAGGATCGGTTGCGGGCGAATCGCCCCCAGAAGTGCCTGAAATGGTCCGCAAGCTGTCGCTCATGGCCTGCACGGTTCCGGGGTCCGCGTGAAAGATGCCATCCTCGGTGGTCAGGTCAGCATAGTATGTTGCGCTCTTTGTATTATGCTGGCCTAACCACCGAGGCTCGTCCTCGATCAGAGCCTTCATTTTAGACTGAAGTTGAGTCTCCTGGTTTCCGAGTCCTTGCAGCAAGGAAGGTGTTGGCGATACACAAGCACTGGAGCTATGGCAGAGGTTAAGCCGGGCATTAGCGGTTGAGACTTGAGATCTTGAGAGGCCATGATGGAGTAGTGTCGAAGAGGAGGATTGAAATGTGAGTATTGGAGTAGTGTTCTGCTGAGGTTTATATACACTGGTAGTGTTGCCGCGGTCCAGGGCAGTCCGAGTTCCAACTCGACACAACTCGGAGCCAGAGAGCCAACGGAAGTATTCGATTTTCTATGATTGGCAGCGATAACGAAGGTGACACAACAATTTCAGTCTAGTAGTCATCAGGAAACCTACATTTGACCTACGCACCTTATGAGGCTTGTACTTGTACAAATTCAAGTTCGATTACAGTAAGTTGGCAAGCATGGTCTCGACCACCTTGCGTAAGGCATGTCGGTTTCTGAGACAAGCTGAGTAATACAGAAAGGTGGTAAGTCCACAGCTGGATTTCAAGACAGCTCGTGGAAGGATCTGACATCGGGTACGCGTATATCGCGTATAACGGTTCGTTTTCCGCACCAATAGAAATACAGTACTGTAACTTAACTTACATCCACATCATCTACAAGTTGTAGTAGTCTACTGCTGTAGTACTGAGTCGGAGTCGTACTGTCCATGTTACGGAATAAATCAACAATTCCTCGCATTTCGTGCTCCTTCTGTGGCCTCCTTAATCCCTTCTCGATCGAACAGTCTTCTTTTGCAGTCCAATGCAATGTGAAATCAAGGCATACTTATAAGGTGCTTTAGGACCTGAAGAACTCAAGCATGAATGCTGACAGAATACTCCGCCGGAGGACACTCTCCTTACTAGAGGAAAATGCCCGTTCACATGGGACAGCCGATGCCTGAGCTGGTAAAATCAAGAGCGACCTTGAAGATGAGTGGGTGGATCCTGTCATGACTCATTTAGAAGATTCGTATCATGCCTCGAAAAATCGAACACGCACGTGCACAAATTTGCAGCTCATGTACATCGAGGCAGGCTTCGATTTTCAAGACTCGTTCGTCACTCGGGAGCAGTAAGTTTGCCGGTGCTGTATCAGAATATGAAGTTCGGCAGAAGAACCAAACATCAGTTGTTGTTGAAGCCTTCTCTTTGACTTTTCGGTTGGCTCGGAGCGATGAATACAAAGCAGAAGGACGCTGTGTTGATGCAGATGGCGTCGCATCGGAAGGTGAGTTTACAGTGATAATAGGAAGCTGAGGAGATGACGGCGGGTTGTCATCTAATGGGATGGGGTCGTAGAAACAGGAGATCCGATACCACTGTGACAAACAGTAGACTCGGAAGTGGGAGCAGCCACTGTGGCTGCAGGAGCTTGTTGGCGTCTGCGACTGCCTCTACCCCGTGAAGTTGTCGTATTTTTGCGTTCCAGATTTTTGATGGGGGAGGATTTACTGTAATTAGGCTGTACCAGGCGTAGCTTGAGATGGTCATTGAAAATACGGTGACTGGAGTTGAGATTGGGATAAGTGAATATGATTGTTTCCCATATGCGTGTTATTTATGTGCGGAAATACAGTACGTTGGATATTTGGAAAGCTGTGCCGGCTGTGAATATTGCGAGAGTACATGAGATTCATAAGAACGTTGAGCGTGATGGAAAGTCGGTGGAGAATATCGAGGAAATGAAGTTGATAAGGGTTCCGTGGAAGCGCCAGTCGAGAGGTTGGCCTAGCCAGGTGGATGCCTGAGACCGCGTGTACTGTATGTACAATCTCTGGGGCCGTGTGGGTCAGGGCATGAGCGCATGAATGCATGAACAGCTGACGACGTATGACTCGGAGCAAGAAGATGACATCACAATGGTAACTTACAAGAAAATATTTACTTGCGCTGCTGTAGCGGTGAAAGAAACAAAATTTCCATCAAGTCACATTCAAGTCACACGGTACCAGTCTAAGTACGGCCGCTCGTTATCTTTTGTTGAATCACACTGTCCGCCTTCCGCATAGCGCCCGAAATGTATTGTTGACCCTGACTACCTGGAGAGCCTGCACCGTCCAAATGTGATTTTGAGCTATGATGGGATCAAAAACATCGCACCGCAGAGTGCGAATTGAAGCTGTGGTGAAATCGTCCAACTTGACGTGCTGATCTTGGGTACTGGTTTCTCAATGGTACGTCACTCGTGGCCCCACAGACAATTTCCGGTGATGTTGACTTTCAACGTCGCCTGGAGATCTTTGGCATCGGAGGTCTTCGGCTTCTTGATTATTGGAAGTAAGCCAAAGGGTATCCCCGAAGCCTATCCGAAGCCTATTATGGAATCGCGGTGCCAAACTTGCCCAACTTTTTTCATGTTTCTCGGTATGTCCCGCAGTACAGGTCTACGGAACCCATGAGACAGATTTGACACGGACTGTGGGCGCAGGGCCAAACACCGCAGGTGGACACGCGTCAGTCCTTTTCAACAAGGAATTGAACGTGCAGGTGCATCAAAATCAGAGCTCCTTGTCTCGTCGTACGCGTCGCTTAGTACAATGCCAGATCTAGCATACGATGCAATTGATCACACCTATCCTCACGGGCGCGGTGCGGTCATTCGCGGTGCGCGAAGAAGTGAGCTCAAAATACAATTCTTGGATGCAGAAACGGCTGGCCGCAGGATGTAGAATTTTGGTAACTCGTATTATCGCCGTGAGAGCGCCAAGGGCAAAATTTCCGCAACGTTCCCAGGACCTGCGAGTCTATTCTGGTGGCTGGCGCGGCGGCCACGAGAGAAGGGGTGACGATGTGCAGAGAGGGAAGGGGAGGGGATAATGATTGTAGTGGGCAAGCACTGGAAGGGTTTAGATCCTTAGCAGAGGTTAAGCGCTGTGGTGCGGACAAGTCCGAAGAAGGATAGTTGGCCCGCCTTGCTTGCCATCGAATATTATTCAACCCCTGCACTGCAAAGCGGCCTAATATTCCCCTTCTCTTTTTCTCCTTCTCCTCTCTTTCCCTCCGCCAAAAACATGTCCGCACACACACACGGTAGCTCCAGCTCAACACAGAACATTGTTGGCGTCCACTACCGCGTTGGCAAGAAAATCGGCGAGGGCTCCTTTGGCGTCATCTTTGAGGGTCAGCTCCCTCCCGTTACGTCAATTCCGAGGACCTACCTGACCCGGCTTCTCTCGCCACAGGCGTTAACCTCCTCAACTCTCAGAGCGTGGCCATCAAGTTTGTACGTAGCCTTTCTTTGCTTTGTCCTCCCAATTCATTTCTCACCTGGCGTTCTATATTTGGACTCTGTAGGAGCCCAGAAAGGCGGAAGCTCCTCAACTACGCGATGAATGCCGGTCGTATCGCATACTAGCGGGATGCTGTACGTCTTATTGTCTACATTTTCCCGTCTGCATCGTACTGAGACACAACACGAGCAGTGGGCATTCCGCAAATATACCATTTCGGTCAAGAGGGTTTGCACAATATCTTGGTTATTGACTTGTTAGGGCCCAGCCTCGAGGACTTGTTTGATATGTGTGGGCGTAAATTCACGATCAAGACAGTGTGCATGTCAGCACGGCAAATGGTGCGTTACCGGCGTGAAACTTCGGCCGTGCCTCTGAAAGGAGTATGGGTAGATCTCGCGTGTGCAAACAATACACGAGAAGAATTTGATATACCGCGACATCAAACCCGATAACTTCCTCGTTGGCCGACCAGTGACCAAGGCCGCTAATGGTACGCCTTTCTTCCTCTCGTCTCGTATGCATATGCGCACGTGAGGCACTCACTTTGTTTGCTAGTGATACACGTCGTGGATTTTGGGATGGCTAAACAATACCGTGATCCAAAGACAAAGCAACATATCCCGTACCGTGAACGCAAAAGCTTGAGTGGGACTGCGCGATACATGAGTATTAACACTCACCTCGGCAGAGGTGCGATCATACTTCACCCGATATTAATTCATGTTCTGATTCACAGATAGAACAATCGAGGCGTGATGATCTCGAGTCTCTCGGCCATGTCTTCATGTACTTCCTTCGTGGAAGCTTACCCTGGCAAGGTCTCAAAGCGGCAACGAATAAACAAAAGTACGAAAAGATCGGCGAGAAAAAGCAGACAACACCCATAAAAGAACTCTGCGAAGGCTACCCAGGTAAATCGTTACAAACTTTGAGTTTATTTCTCTCTTTCTGACCACTTATTCCGTGTTGCGCAGAGGAGTTCGGCATTTATCTGAACTATGTCAGGAAACTTGGCTTTGAAGAAACGCCCGACTATGACTTCTTGCGTGAACTGTTCGCCAAAGTGATGAAGAACAATAACGACGTTGACGATGGCGTTTATGATTGGAATCTCTTAAACTGTTCTTGTCCCTTTAATCCTCCTTCTCCAACTTGTACTAACTCTCTGTCCTAGCTGGTCGTGGTTGGGAAGCCGCAGCTGTATGTTCCATTGATCCTATCCAACCAAATGATCATCTCATCAGTTGCCTTAGCAGAGCAAAAATCAGATGCTTTCGCAAGCTCCGAACACCACAACACCACATACACCTCAACCAGATCGCCGAAGAGATCTTCAACGTCGTGAATCAGAACGTCGCAGAACATCCAAGGTAAGGCAACGAGAGCCTCTTTGACAGTTGGACGATATTCTTAGAAACTACAAGGCACCGCCAATGCTTGCCCCAGTTGCTAGCAATACTCCGGGACAATCCACCCCCCTTTCCGCTGCAGCACAGGTTAACGTCCCCGTAGCAGCGATGCACCGTAGCGGCCACAATACGAGCCCACAACATCCGTATGCAGCAGGTGGCTTCGAATACCCACGCGGAGAAACAACAGACGATAACTACAATCAACAACCGTACGGTCGAGTTTCGCCCATGATGTCTGCTGCGGCACCACCAGCTGTCAGTCAAGTACGCGCACGGGCGGGTGACGTCGGCATGTCGCATGACAGAACTGCACAGGGCGGCGAGCTGCCACCGGAGAAGGGGGGTACCTTATGGAAGATCCTGACATGTAACTGTGGTTGAGAAAAATCCCCGGAGTCCCTTTCCCTCATTTTGACACCCTTCAGCTCATTCATACACGAGGTTTAATCCCGGAGATCTAACCCACTTCTTTTTTTTGGTCGGCCCGCTTTCCCATGCTGCACGATGATTTCTCATTTGCATCCATCTCCATTTTCCCTCATTACCGGTCCTTCCTTAGATACCCTACCTCTCTAATTGGTCCTTCGCTGGCGTACTTGTTGTTCTTATGGATGCTGGATGCTGGCTCTAATTCAGATTACGGCAACTACTTGCGATCATTGTCTGTGTGATATACAGTATGGATGACAGAGGCCCCTTGGGACAATGGCAGTTGTTATGACAACTTTCATTCCATATTTCAATTCCATTCCAGTTGCGTACAGTACGTATGACGGTTACTCTATGTAAGACCTAGGAAACCAACCGAGGTAACTGTACCTGTGGATGCGGAATAAAGCAGAGTAATGACGTGATTCGATAACAAGAAAGCAGAAAGCATAGCGACGAATTACTAATCGTGGTATCGAAGGCACATATTGAAATTTGCCTATCAACAATCAACAGAAATGACAATACCGTGACGTTTTATGGGCATGACCTAGGCCTGATATCAAATCTTTCCACCTTAACGCCATCCGCCGCTCCACCCATCATCGGTATGCCTATTATGCCCATGCCCGACATGATTCCGACTCGGGCTCGAAGTATGGCTCTGGCTCTGGCTATTATGATGTCCGCGTCCGCGTCCGTGTCGGCGCTGTCCGCCGCCAGGAACACTATCAGTGGTCGGCGTTGGCGTCCATCGTACCTGCTCGTCACCGTCACGGTCGCTGGGTGTAGGCGAGCGAACAGTGTAAGTGGAATCGGCGCCATAACTCCCATCATCGGCTGTTGCTTGCGCTTGCGCCGGGGCCGGGACTGAAGCCGGTGTCTGGCGCCATTCGTGAGAGCGCGGAGGTGGTTGATGTGGTTGGGGATGGTGTGTATGGGCATGGAATTGATGATAATCGCGTGGACGTGCATGTTCGTGCTTGTGCTCGTAGACTGGTGGAGGATGGGCTGTGGGGCGATGACTATTTGGTTGTGAAGATGGTGCTGGTGGTGCTGTTGTTGCGAGTACTGGTGATGTCGGTCGTGCACGTGTATTTACATTTCCGTGTGCGTGTGAACAGGGACGAGGATGTGTGGACGGAGATGAGGTAGGATGTGGGTGTGAGTGTGATGATGATGATGTGTGTGGGCTCTGTGGTGGTGGGTATCCTTGAGAGTGGTACATGTCGGAGGCGGGATGTACTTCTGGCGTTGGTGCTGGCTCAGGAGGTGCCGCCACGGGAGTAAAGGGCATAGCTTGGTCTCGATAAGGCTGCCCCCACCCGTCTGGGTTAGGTGTGTAACAGTGCCCTTGGTTGGGCTGTCGATTCCCAGGATAACCTCCCCGTGACCCACGCCCACGCCGGTAGGGACGAAAGCCACCCCTGCCGTACTTGTGGTTCTGGATGTCAATTGAAGATAAGATTTTAGCTTGTGATGATTGGGATACAAGACGCACCGGCTGCCTATAGTTCCCCCAGCTTTCTTGATAATGTGGTTTGTTGGACTCCGCGGGGGTGTAATCGTCAGGAGAAGTCCACTCGCCATCGCCTGGTGGGGGTTCAGGTGGATATGGCGCAGTTGACGGAAATGCGGTGCTACTGGGCACCGGGACCGGAGGAGCAGGAGGATTGGCACGTATTTTTTCCAGTTCGTCCGAAAGTCGATTGATAGGTCCTAGAATACGGTTCTCCGACTTCTCCAACATATACTCGAACTTGCCTTTCAATTCGGAAGCCATGTTGTTGGATATGTTCTCGACCCTCTGTATATCCTTCTTAGAGGACTGGACAGTTTGGGACAAATGCCGAAGCTCATCGCGAAGATGTGCATTGCCCTGCACCAACACATCGAACTTCTTATTTTGCGCCGCATGGAGAGTTTGGGATAAATTCCGAATCCTATCGCGAAGATCTCTATTGTCCTGCGCCAACTCGTCGAGCTTCCTGTCTTGCGCCACCACTTTGCTAGTGAGTGTGTCGATCATCGCTTGGAGATGCGAACTTTCGAGTACAGCTGTGGAGGATTGAGTAGACCGAGGACCTTGGCTCTTCTCATCACCCTTGACAGATGTTGCGGATCGCGGAACAAGGCCAGCACTGGGAGGCGACTCTGAATTCCTGGCGCTCGTCTAGACGTCCGCTCGAATTAGTAGAGGATCCACTCTATGGATGACGCCACACACCCTCCGCCTCCTTTCTGGTGGCGCGACTCCGTCAAACACGAGAGAAGTTCGTTTACGCTTCATAGAGTCGATCGCCACATCGGTGGAGTACTGGACTGTTGCTGGTACCGATGATCTCGCCTTGGCATGTTCTGATTCTGTTTTCGTATTCGTAAGGATCCTGGCCTGAGCGATGGAGACTTACCTCCTGGGGGAGTCTCTGACCCCACCACGGTATTACTAAAACTGTCCTCTGATCCCCAATCACCCCCATCTCGAGGATTTGACATATCCATGGCATAGGGCGATCCGAGGGTCTTGATGGTTATGAGTCAAGCAGTTAGAGACACAAGTACATCCTATAAGGCGTGTGGCACGTACAGCCACCCCGGAGGACTTCGGCTTATCATACCAACCAGGCTTGATATGGGGTGTGTTATTCAAGGGCTGGCAGTGCGAGAATGACAGCGCTACAGTGGCACGTTTTTGTCCAATCAAATTGGAGACGTCGTCACCTGACGCTTCGGCGGCTAGGATCGTCTCCTGGTCTGGAGACGTCGTCTTGCTAAGATGAAACTCGTGCCATGTACTTTGTTCTTGTGACTTCTTGTACAAGGTGATAGCTTCTGAGGAGTGGATACCTGCCTCGGCAAGGTGCACGAAACAATGACCTTTACGACATTTCTTGCAGTGCAAGATAGCAGTATTGTGTACCGCATGAGGCTGGGCCAGGTTGGCGTGACATAGAGAACCACCCTGCACAGGCACATTTCATTTTACCAATCTGGCCGCAAGATGACAAATCACGTACCTTGTTGACCTCTGCCCGCCACTGTTGGATTGCTATTCCTGCCTCGAAAACACTCGTCACATTGTTATTCAAGATTTCACTACTATGTGTCAGACCGTTGGAAGTGCGGACAATGGATGAGAGGTAGAACACACCAGTCCGCAACCTCGTCAAATACGTCAACTCCACCAGCTTTGAGTGCGCGCACAGCCCGATCATAATCGCCATATAAAATTTGCAGGGGCCAGCACTGCACAGGTTCCATAAGTCCCCCACAACCGCAAGAGCGTCCTTCCACACAGCACCCTGGACAGATATGCAACCCATCGCTGATGCTCGATGGGCATTTGGCCGAGGGTGAACAACGTCTGCAACAAAAGAAGCTAACAAAGATGTCGGAACCGCAAAAGTCGCAGCTGAATGCAGGATAACCCTCTGAGTCGTAAACGTTGTGACTGAAGTCCCGTATAACATGATCCAGGGTTTCTGCGTCGGGACAGCACTCCTCTAGAATCACTTCACGAAATAGCTCGAGCAATTTCTGCACATCGTTGGCAAGTTGTACCCGGAATATGTCATGACTAGGTGGTCGTTATCACCCTAACGTGTCACATGAAGCAAGATACGCACTAGCCAGCACAATTGTCTTTTCGCCACATGTTTTCGAGTAGAACAATCTTTCGGCGAAGCGTGTGATGAATGGTACTTTTGATGCGATACGTCTCTACACGGCATACGCTAACAAGAGAATATAAGAATACCCGCTTTCTCATTACAAAACGTGTCCTACCGTCTATAGATAGGGAGTTCTTCATGAAGCGCGATTTGGGTACTTCTAATTGTCATTCGCGACCAGGACATTTTCACAGTGAGACTACCGTGATTCACGACTTGATGACAACTCTTAGGTGGGACCAACACGAGATCACCAGCCTTCTGTTCAGTGATATAAACATCGCAAGGAGCTGTCGCAAATTCTTCAATCGACATTGTATGGGATTCCAAGTCCAATTCGTGGCCCAAGGACTGAAAATGCTTCGCCATAAGTGGAGCTGCAGAACTTTCAGTCATAAACCAAAAGGCGGAAGCGCCATCTTCAGCATAACACATAAGATTATGTCCAAAAGAGGCGCAGAGATCTTTGTGGCACGGCGTGAATGTATCCCCTATACCCAGGTAGCACATCAGAGTCTCTACGCGGGCCTGCGATTGAAACTGAGAATGTGCATAAGAACGAATAGAGCGCACTCGCCTGCTCGGGGAGATCTTGCATTATATCAGCTGGGCCGTGTGGACGGAGCGAATGAGGAACCAGAGATGTCTTGTCTAGCCACTCCTTCCATTCACATGGGCACTCCATATCTTTGGCATACCATCGGGAAGTTTCTGGAAAAACGAATTCAATGAGCCAGCGGTAACGAAATGTCGCCAAGTTATTAACCATCCGCGCTGGCATAACGATTAATAGACTTTATATGTTCTAAAAACTCCGCGAAGGAGACGTCGAGGTCACGGCGGTTTCGCACGTTTCTAACCTGGATCTCTGGCTAGGACGTCACCACAGCCTTAGCCAACTGACTAGTCTGCCAAGCTCACGTTGTTTTAAATTGTTACGTAGCCATTGGATATCAAACATGGCGGTCGGCCAGGCCTGATGCTCGTGCATGCCTTCGATGACGAGCGGCACCCCTGAGGACTCGTGATTGCGAATAGTTGCATCTAGATTCTTGTCTGAAACAGATACGCGAGGTATTTCGCGAAAGCGATGTCCTTGTATGAGGAGTCCATTCAGAGAC
The DNA here is from genome assembly GCA_022884055.1 of Russula griseocarnosa. Lineage (NCBI taxonomy): Eukaryota > Fungi > Basidiomycota > Agaricomycetes > Russulales > Russulaceae > Russula > Russula griseocarnosa. The sequence goes on along the minus strand of JAGKRU010000020.1, from coordinate 82,367 downwards.
CACCCAGCGGAGGTGAGAAGTGGCTCTGGTGGCATGTTTCTCAGAGTGACAGGTGCGGATCGAGTTCACTTTACCGTCGCGATCACGTGAATAAATCCGGATGCACATGCTCGGCGCTGATTCTCGTAGGGGTCCACGGCATGTCGCATATCTCATCCTCCTCGCTTACTGACCTTGATATCTGGGAATTTGTCACATGTTCCAAATGCCATCTACCCTTTTCGTCGGATCCATCAGCTCCCCCGCAAGTCCCGTTTTGGCTTACTGAATGCGGACATGTTATATGCAACCTGCATCTGAGTATGTAGCCGCTACAGTATACCGACGATGTTCGTTCGAGTCAACGGAATCTATCTTAGATGCTGATCAGTCGTGCTGCGAATGTGGCGCTCAGCGGATACAAATGATACCTCTTCAGCGAGAGGTATGCCTCTTGCATTTTGCTGCACTGCCAGGACCTGAAATGCTTCGAAAGTTGGATCCTCCAATGTCTAACTGGTTTTGTTCAGTACCACATGCAATGGATACAATCTCTTACTCTATCAAGGCTCGTGGATCTATTATTCACTGCTGTCTCATAGCTGAGGTTTATCAGTTTCAACAAGATATGTTAATATCGCTTATCCGGTCTCTTCGTGAAAAGACTGCTCAACAAAGGGATGTCCTCCTTCGTAATAAACAGGAGCTCGAAGAACTGAAACGCTTGAGGAAGTACGCGATGCTTTCACACCGCGTAGGCCTTATTTGACATGTTCAAAGGATTACTGAGGACCTTCGTGCGGAGAATGAGCAGCTGCGTTTATATGCTGGTTTAGATGGTAGCGGGTCAAACAGCGCCCCCATTTCTAGTGGTAAGCGGCGGAGAATGGACGCATACAAGTGAGCTTTCTTGGGTCTAATGACTTATTTTACTCATTCCTCTCACCACAATGAAATCTAGCACCGACGGAAGGAATCTATCGAGTCCTCGCTCAGTGACCACACCTTTGGGACCAAACAGACTAACTCTACCTGTGGACCATCGGCCACCCGTGCTCGGCCAACGACTCTCAAACACTACGACCACAAATCCTAAGGACCCAACGCAAGGCGGGCGACCGCTGTCCAGTCGCTTGCGGTATGCTCCGACTAAAACAGCGAGGATTGTGCTTACCTATCCAACTGAATATTCACTTGCGCAGGCAATATGCGTATGACCCCTCACCTATCTCGCAACAACCGGACACCTCGGAGTCTCAACAGGGAACGTCGTACCAACAGCAAACGCGTGCGATGTTGCCACCGCCAACGCCCGTAACTCATGGAAAGACTAGTGGGTCATTCGCATCTACTGGCACTATTGGTGGTGTCCCTCCCCATTCTCGTGGCCAGCTACACCCGGGGAACGTAGGTCAAACTCAGCAGCGATTACCTTCGGATAATACTTTTGTGTCGACTGCTGCCCATCACACTTCACCACTAACCTCTAATCCTTTCACTCCTCGAGCATCGACCTCTCATATGCCTTCAGTCTCAACCTCGCGCTTCGTCCCTCAGACTCCTGACACACGACGCTTTGCTCCTGCTGGTACTGCTGCCGGGTTTCGTGCCCATTCACGCGCTGGAAATCCTAATCCTGTCATACAAAGCGGACAGAGAGCCCCATTTTACCCTGGCACAAGGATGGGTTGAGCGAAGTTCACAGTCTGCTCAGGAACTAAGGACATAGGGTGTAAAGGCGTAATTACCCCCAGAGTCTTCCGCATTTAAGGATCGTTGATTCTACGCTTTGTTGCTATGTAGGTTATGCGCGATACCATCGCACCATAAAATGTTGTCCTTATTATCCTGAGTGCTGTATTCTTCCGATTCGCTATCACTTGGCCTGGGCAAGATTCGAAAGACATGGCACTTGAAAATTAGTCCCTTACAAAAGGGCCCTTAGAAGCGCGATTCTCCTGATTCATTGTATTGTCATCATTCCGCAGTTTACAGGACTAGGCTCTCACCACCATCGACCTTCGATGGGATTGGGAAAAGGTTTTACGATGCTCTTGTTTCGAAATTATCAAGGTGGAAGAGTGGTGATACCAGAGGTCGCATGTCGCATACATTCACGACGATATATTTTACCCCCAAGTTTAGGCACGACTTTAGAAAGAATATCATTGGAGGGTGAAGCCTGTCGGCAAGGTGCATGATCCGCGGTAACTGTGTAAACTTGTGAGCAAACCCTAAAAAGGGATTAGTGATACTATGTTTGCAGACACCCGAGATATGGGCTCACCCGTATCCAACCGGAGGTAGTATAACAGGTTGATCGATAGCTATCAGTATCGGAAACATCATACAGTGGTGGGTTTGATTCGCATTCGCATTTTCTTCGATGACGATGAAGGAGACAACGAAAGCTAACCTTTGTACGGTGAGTAACCGTCCCACTCCGAGTTGCGGCATAGACCGGCTTGTGGCTCTGTTTATGTAAGGCTGTAGTGACTGCGCACTCCGGTGAGCGACGGCTCCTATATTGTCTGACCTCTGTAACTGACACCAACACCCCATCATGGCTTCCTCTTACGCCACTGGAGGACCCAGCCACTATTATGGTAACAACCCGCAGGACGATGCGTACCATGACTCTTCGCAATTCTACAACCCACACACTCCACACGAGACTTATGATCAGAGTGGATATCGGGAACCGGAGGTGTACCTCGATGAACCCAGTTATACATTACCGCAAGGACAGTCGGCGGAGCCGCTCGAGTCGAACACTAAAGAAGAGCCTGACTACGTGCCGAAGAGTTCAACCTACCCCTCTGAAGCCACGGTGCGTGCATCGCCGAACAACGCAATCCAACGACTTGGGCTTACTTGTCTTTTTTGGAAATAGGAGTCCTCGGAGTCTGCGGGCATGGAGATACCAACAAGGTCGCTGCCTTTGGACACAGGTACATGTTTCGAACAGCGGTAGCGTTAGCGGGAACATCGTATATGCTGACAAACCATGGTTACAAATTTCAGGGAAGCAGGCCGCGATGTCTCTGTCGCTTCTTTTGCTGCACCGTCTTCATCACGATATTCCTCATCGCATGCATTATTCTTGCCCTCGCCTTAGTGCGTCTGTTTGCCGTGTCTCGTAAACTTTTCCTCATTCCCATTTCCAGTGGATACGACCCCCAAATATCGTCATTGGAGGTAACGATGGCACAGTGAGTTTGCATTGTACTTACAGATTGGGAAAGACTGACACCAGTGATTTTTTAGTCGCCAGCTGTTGCCCAGGGCCTCAATGTCTTGAGTGACGGGTTTCAAGTAGATATGGACATCCCCATAGAGTGCGTACTTTGATTCACCTGAGGCATCGATCGTGACTTGTACTTTTCAGAGTCGTTAACCCCAATTACTTTTCTGCCAAGCTCACATATGTGGATGCTCAGGTGAGTTTTGATGTACGTCTCGGCCGTTCGTGCGCTGATATGGGCGTAGCTTTTTTATCGTATCAACAACACCCTTATTGGTAATGGAACGATCCACAATGTGGTTCTCCCGTCAGGCTCGACGACAAACTTCACCTTCCCATTCGCACTCGTCTACACCAAGTCCATTGACCCCACCTCTGCTATCATAACCGATATCGCAAGCAAATGTCTCGGGTCGCCACCGTCGGACTTGACCATAAATTATAAGATAACCGTTGGTGTGAGAGTCTTTTTGGTTACAATCGCACCAACTATCAGCAACTCGCTTTCGTTTGCTTGTCCCATCGATCAGACAAGCTTGCAGGTTCGTGTACTTATACTATAATAGCATCAGCTTCTTTTAGATTTGACAAATCTTCGCTTTTGAACAGGGTCTAATAAAGAATCTCGGCGTCTCGAGTCTCACCGGGTCTGGTTCTAAGCCAGGCTCGTAGTTGTATAACACACGATGGGCAACATACGGACCGTGGATGGACATTTATGATCGCACGATTTGTTTCATGTATGCACTACAGTATGGATACAGCCGCTATCTAGTCAATCGAGGCACGCCTTGTACCCAGCAAATCGACCCTGTAGTGTCCACATTGGTACATGTATGCTGATGCACCCGCGCCAGTGTGAAGTTGAAGCACTACTTTGGTACTCTCCAATCGGTCCATCTCCGCGCTTTGTTCAGGTGGCCTCCCTGTGTAGAATCGTGCTTGTCAAAGCGAAGGGTTGATGGTCTCATGTTCTGATATGTCATGGCAATGTTTCGGGGAATAAACATTGTAATAGCCAATGGCTATGGAATGCTATGACAGACTTGTGGGGTACCCCAAAAATGTCACGAAGTTACACGTTCCGTTCCATAATCGGATAACCCGTGACAGGCCGTATCGTCATTACCCCCCGCAAATCACCACTTACTGCTGTGGCCCCACCGGAACCACATCTTAACCGTTGATATGCTCTTTTTTCCGATGCCTTTTCACAGCACCAGCGGAGACCATCAGCAGCAATTCGCCAACATCGCCAACATACCTCCCCTAGTGCAGTGGGCACTGTGGCCTGAGATATATCTCATCGGCGTCCTCGCTTACCAGCCTTACCCGGTCAACGTGCACTCGAATCAGTTAGCTCTGGTGGTTTGTCCTAGCAGTGCCTCTTGTGTGCCAGCTGGCAGCTGGTCTCTTCGCCACAGGTCAGCTGTGTACGACATATGTCGTACTCCTACAGTAGCGCTAAGGCACAATCTCGGGGTCACAAGCGGTATCCCACGTGTCACGTTCCACTAGGAACATGCCTTGGTTGACAGAAGTCACAGAACTGACGCGAGTCAATTTACTGTAACTTACCGTAGCGGTTTCACGGGCATCTCACTTCGGCAATGCTGGCATAGCACCCGAACAGGACAGGTGACAGAACGGCAATCCGAACCCGCCACGACGCAAAGAATGGGATTCGCACGCATACAGTAAATCGAAAAACGAAAGACATTCGAGTCTCAATTTGGCCAGATTTAGGCGCGGAACTGGTCACCTGTGTATATTCACATTCCAAATAGCCAAATAGGGCGAATTAACAGCATCTGGTTTGTGTGAAAAGAACCCAGACGACGATCCAAGATTTGATCGGTGCAAAACGATGGGTGCACTTGTCTGTCTCAAGTCAGACCTCTAATATAAATATCTTCTCTCTTGTCTCCAATGTTCTTTATTTCTTTCCTCGCTTCGCCTCCCCCGAGACGCATACATCTGCACCCACCCAATGCCCGAGCCTGGTTCTACTCCTCTCCAGTCTCTTCTCGGTGGCGTTGGTCTCGCCTTTCCAGCGCAGACGCTCCTTTCCCTCAATGGTAAGACCTTGGGTATCTCGGGCTTCATCCATGGAGCGGCACGTGGGAACCTAGAAGATGTTCTATCTGCGCTTGGCATGATCGCTGGAGGTTTCGCCGTTGGTGCCATTGAGGGTATCAAGCCGACAATCCAAGATACTCCCGCGTTCCCCCTCATTTTATCCGGGCTGCTCGTTGGCGTAGGCTCGAAAGTGCGTGTCAAACTGCGCTAAAGTCTCAGTTCGTCGTGTCTCATCCGTCCCGCCCCTTACACATAGATGGGGAATGGTTGCACGTCCGGGTATTGACAGTTTCCCTTCTGTATCTTGGTGGCAGATTCTCATTTCTCGCGCAGACATATGATTTGCGGACTACCACAGTTTTCCGTCCGGTCAGTCAGAAGCAATCATAATTCTTATATTCAACAGACTTTAAACTTACGAGAATACTCACACTCTAGGTCTATCGCCGCAACCGCGACGTTCTTTGTGACCGGCTCGCTCACCACGCGCTTCGGCCATGGCACGCTAGTGACTCCCCCAGGTGATTCTTCACTAGGCCCTCACGGCGCCGCGTTCCTTGCCAGCGGATCCGCAGCGGTCATCTCGGCCATTGTTACCTCACGTGCAATCGGTGCAAAATTCCCTGCACGCCTGATCGTCGCGTTCTGCTCCGCGTTTGCGTTTTCCATGGGATTGCGTCTGGCCAATCTTACCGACGCGCGGCGCGTGCTTGGGATTCCTGCTGAACCCGGCGCACAGCGCGTTCGACCCGTCGCTTTTATACCTAGCCGTCGGCGCTGTCCCTCTCGCCTCTGTGCTTTATCACGCGGGGTCTGTGCGTGTGCAAAGAAAGGGTAAGGTCGACGCCCAACTGTTGACGGGCGCTGCGGTGTTTGGGATTGGGTGGGGGATCGAAGGTATTTGTCGTAAGTTCCCGTCCTCCCGTTCCCCGATCATGCCACTAACCTGGACTACTGGGTATTTATGATCATCATCGGGCCATGTAGCTGGTCCCGCGTTGGTTAACTTTGGTTGGGCACTCGCGACTGGCGCTAACATCAGGCCGCTCGCGACATGGCTAGCTGCCGTTATCATTGGAGGCTTCTTTGTGCCGTCATGACAGTTCCATTGCATCTTTCTGATCCTCTTACCGCATTGTTCATGCCCCAATTTTTATCAATACTGTATAGCGTAAGATGTAAGGTACATAGGAATCAATTAGTATTAGAATACACTTAATACCAACTGATATCTATGCAACCGTAGCGGCGGCGGAAACAGCGGGAGGTGGTGCAGAGGAATTTTTACTCCGCCCCCAGCGAACTCCGAGACGCTCACCATCCATGTCTAGCCCGTTTGCCCATGCCTCAGCTGCGCGCTCCGCGGATGTACGATCCTTGAAGTTAACAAATGCGCATCTGAGGCACAGAAACGATCGGGTAAGCTTCGAACACAGATGCGCAGGGGGGTAAATCACCTTGATTTTGCCACGTGGACTATTGAACGTAAAGACGTCGGATCGACGCCAGGTAATGACTTGATGACACGCGCGCGAATGGTTTGTTCCGTTGCGGACGCTGGCAAGGAAGAGAGAAATAACGACATCTTGTCATGAATGTGCCATTGAGAAATGGTACTCGAGTAATCTTTATGTAAGAGAGGTACTCACCACAGACTCATCTTCTGGTGGTTTGAGGCCTTGGCTCTCTGCATGCCCAACCAAAATTTTGCGCGCGACAGGATCGTTGTTCCCAAAGTATCTGTCTTGAATATTCTGCTTCGAGAGTTCGTTATTCACTGGCATCTCGTGTCTGAAATACAGCGAGGACGGGGACAAACAAATAAGCTTGCATAACCAGAGGTTGACGGGGAGGGGGGGCAAGGAACCAATACGCACCGGTAGGGACAATCGTTTCCACGATTGCACTCCCCTTTGGCATAGAAGGAACATAGATGTGGCCGGTTGCGTTTGTAGTAGGGTTCGGTCCGCGCTAGCTGTTTCAACATCTCGCGACCGGCCGACGACGCCCGACCATCATTCAGCCTGTTCTCACTCCCAGCAAACTGCACGCAACACATTAGCAAATACGTTCGATCTTTTTACGCCCAGACACCCAGCGCACCTTGGCCTCCTGATTCTGCGCATAGTACTCCCGATTGATCTCGCTCGTCGGTGCCTCGTTCGTCACGCTGAGCGCGGTATCGCGGACTTGGGTTGGAAGGTGGTATTCGAGGTCGAGGAGACACGTTTGACAGACGTTGCGCGTCTTTGCGCAGGTCTGGCAGACCACTGTCGTTTTGAAGCGCATGCCTGCGCCTGGGTTCCAGCGGAAGACAGTGAACGGACGTGCGCACGTTCCGCATTCACGTCCGAACTCTTGCTTTGACTATTTATTTCGTGGGAGCGGAGGGAGAAGGGAGAAGAGGGTTTTAGAGACCAAAGAAATCGAGCGAGAAGTATGGTGACGGAAAAGGTGCTCACCATTCTGATGAATGGGTTGTCCCCGAGACCTATTGGGAATACCGGACGTTTGAACCAGGCGATACAAGGAGATCTGGAAGAACTTACATGTCTCGCAAAGGATGGGGAATTCACTTTGCTCCCAGCCTGCTTTGTTGATGTCGGCCTTAGGCGGCATTATGACTTTTTGTTGATGGAGGAGAACAGAAAGGAACGATGGTGGAGGAGAACAGAAAGGAACGATGGAAAGAGTTGAATAATGCACTCGTACTGGATGACTCAGCAGACCCTAACCTCGATGTGCCTGCGTACGACCTCAAGCTCAAGTCGCACGCGTTTCATCTATCCGCCTGACTCTCTTCCAAAACTCTAACCAACAACAATTTATGAGGTTGATGTTGGAATTCGACGACACCCTCCGAATCTGGGCATTAAATTGTCGAGATCTTTGTCCATTCACTTTACTGTACACAACTGAGGAACACCGCCGAGTCGCAGACAAAGAAACTCGCCAGATTTAATCTGCACTAGCGGATAATGCATAGATAATGTCTCATGCAAAACATAGAGAAAAGGTTATGTGCGAATAAAAGTTGTCCCTGAAAAGTTCAGTATAGCCCAAGGGAACCAAAAAAAAAAATACTGGTTATGTGCGGTGCGACAGCAATTTAAGTATATGTGATACGTAGAGAGAGGCTGAAGGGTAGGGTCGAAGCAGTGACGATCACATCCCCTCCATCTGGAACGAGCTCCGATACTTTCTTCTCCAGATTCGGGCGTGTCGCTGCTTCAAGTTGCGGCGGGGCCTGGAAATAAATTTGCTTCATTGGCGTCGACAGCGAAGGCTTCTTGATCTGGCTGGAGAGACATCAAAATATGGACAACAGACACCAGGCTCGCACGTACATGTCTTGTCTTTCAACCAGCGTCTCGATAAGGCGCTCCACCGTCCAACTCTCCCGAATAGAGATTTCAAGAGACTCTCCACCGCATACCGGGCAGTCACTGCGTTTCTCATGCTCGAACGTGTAGGAGTATACACTTTCTGTACCGATAAGCATAAAATAATTGTTGAGGTATGCCGCTGAGCTGGTCGCAATCTTGAACGCCTCGTTGCAACAAGATGCTGCATAGATATGTGAGCGCATGAGCTAACAACAGGGGTGGTGTGGAATACCCGCGATGATGGCATTGGTTGAAGCAATTGCAGGAATAATATTTTTTACGACACCCTGCGTTAGTGACCATGTTACGCCTTCAATCTTAAACTCCTGGGCCCTCTTTAAAGCTACATCATACAGCCATTGAATATGCTCGGGATCATCGGTATCGAGCTTCGTATCTGCATAAAGGAATTGAAGCGATTAAACGGTTGTTTGAAGAAATATAACCCGTACCTCCTTTCACTTTTGGCCATTCTAGAACAGATGCCCATTCTATGCAGTGCTCGGGAAGACGGGGTGTGTTTGCGATCGTGCAGATAGGGAAAGCAGTGGGCTTGTTCAGCATGTCGAGAGAACACTCGTAGCATGATGTTACTGTTGGTAGGATGATACGCGCTTGCCCCTTGAAACCTTCGAAAAGAACGGTTACGTCAGGCTTAATGGGGAAACATAAATAAAGACCTTCTGTGCCGCCATCGATAAGAGGTTTTAAACTCTCTGGATTTTCCGGATCTACGAGATTCACGAGAGTTGCGTTGATCCAACGCCGTGCTTCCACCGAGTCGAGACCGCAGATGACGAGATTGAATTGCATGTAATAGCCATCATCTTTGTCCTGGATTTTGCCGTAATATCTTCTCCAGTGTCATCAAAGGGGTTAAAGCCACACAGTGGGGAGACTCACGGTGTGACCTTTACACCAGGTACACGCTTCATGATATACTCCGCTGCCACGGTAGCTTTTGGTTGGCCTACATCCTTTGGTTTGCAAAAAGAGGGGTGTTGGAAGATTAGGGCGCAACAAAAACAACTCCTCACACACCTAAAAAGAAACTGTCTATTGAGGTTGCTGATGTCGATTGTGTCCATATCAATGACATGTATATCTTTGAACCCTGAAAGGGCTAAGTTGGCAAGGATCTCACATCCCAAACCACCCGCGCCGATGACAAGGATCTTGCATTGATTACGAAGAAAGTTTTTGACCTTCAGGAGAAAAGTGCGTATAGGACACCGAGAACAAGATATATACAAAAATCACTTACGCCATCCCCTGCCATGAACGAATCTGGGTCTGTTCGGGGCCCTGGGCGATCCAGGACCTGATCTACATGATGGTACCTATCATCCCAGTCAGAACAGTGGACGCCATTGGTGATTGGAGTATCTGTTGTAGCCATAGGAGAGGGATACGGAACCACGGAGGAGTAAGTGGAAGACGACGAGGAGACTTGGGAGAGCGGCCGATTGACGCGCGCGATCAAATTACAATTTATCACGACGCGTCCATTTCGTCATCAATTTTACTTTTTGGACAGACGATGACCGCTGCCACTCTCAACTACAGCGGTCACCTTCACCTTCGCCATCGCCTTGTCCTCGCTGTACTCAGTGGTAAGGCGATTAAAATCGACAAAATACGTCCCGGCGACAAAAACCCAGGACTTCGCGGTATGTGATCCGGATACTGCCTCAGAAGTAGACACTGAACGGACATCTAGACTATGAAGTTAGCTTACTCAGGCTGATAGAAAAGGTGACAAATGGTACAGTGATAGAGATATCTCTCACAGGCACGTTATATCTCTTCTCAGTCGATGCGGACCTGACGAGGTTTTAGGTACCGCTATCCTCGTCAAACCTGGGATCATCTCCGGAGGAACAGTCGTCCACGAATGCCCTCTTTCGCGATCTATAGGGTATTTTCTAGAGCCGATAATTATGCTCGCTCCATTTTCGAAAAAGCCACTCGCGTTGACCCTGAGAGGTATTACCACGGATGATAGGGATCTTTCTGTGCGTCAGCCTCGGACTTCTTGATACATTCGTCTAATCATTTTCCACAAGGTCGATTTAATTCGCACTGTTACTCTCCCGCACTTGGAACCCTTTGGAATTACCGATGGGCTGGAACTCAAAGTACGTGGACCATGCACCCATGCTCGAGCTTATGCTTACGCGTCTCTGAAGATCAAGAAACGGGGTTCACCTCCGCTGGGTGGAGGAGAAGTTCTATTCTTCTGTCCTATCGTCAAGCAAGTCAAGACCCTTAATTTTGTCGAAATCGGAAAAATCAAGCGCATCAGAGGCATCGCGTATGTTACCTCCCTTCTAACTATTCTTACCCTTCTGAAAAATTCCCTGTAGACACGCGGTGCGCGTGAGCCCCCAGTTCTCTAATCGTATGATCGAGGCCGCTCGTTCTGTGCTTAACCGTTTCATACCCGATATCTACCTTTACTCCGATGTCTATAAAGGCGAAGAGAGCGGGAAGTGAGCATTTTCAACCCTCCTGACCGGATTCAAATTGACAGTTTCGATAGATCTCCGGGATATGCACTGTCCCTTGTTGCCGAATCCACGACGGCCGCTCTTCATTGTGCAGAAGCTGTTTCTCAACCCGGCGTGGCCCTGAAGACATTGCTCTTCAAGCCGCACGATCATTACTGAACGAGATAGATAGAGGTGGTTGTGTCGATCAGAAACACCAAATCTTGGTCCTTCTTCTGATGGTACTTGGTAGCGAGGATGTTGGGCGCTGTAGAATGGCAGAACCCACGGAACGAACGTGAGTGGGTGTTCGCTGATGGGTAGCCCCCACTAAAGTGCCTTTTCTGTAGCGTGCAATTTCTGCGAGACGTCAGAGACGCGTTTGGCATTTCATTCAAAATCACCCCTGCTGATAAGTCGGGCCAGTCATCCCATCTTCTGTACTCGTGCTACGGAACTGGCTACGTTAATACGAACCGGTCATTGGCATGACCGCACCAATCGGCTGTGTTACTGGCTGACCGAAGGCCTGCTCCCGGGAATGGCATACTTCCCATCCTGGTGTGATTGTAGGTTACAAAATGACCAACCTAAGGTTTGGAGGCCTTGACAACTGCATGGGTCGACACCCACAGAGTTACCAAGGGTATTATTGAGTGGATGACAAGCATGCCGACTACGGTTGTTCACAATGAGAGAGATTTTCTTTGGGTATCCGAGGCTGTCAGTGCGAACTTACTAGTACATTTGTATCGTTATACACATGTTATCGATAAATGATTAACACCTTGCCATAATCCCCATCGCCTGAGCCTTCCCCCACAGCAACCAACCAGCGTTCCAGCGTTGGCCATCCTACGTTAAAACGGCAACACAGCTCGTCTGTGTGGTGCTCGCCATCGAGGAGCGGCACTAGCGAAAGTGGATATGCCAATGGCTGCGATAGTAGAACAGGCGTAGATAAAGGTGGAGCCCCATTTACTTGAGTCTTCACCACCAGGGAAGAAGGCGAACGCGAGAGTCTGGGGCGTACGACGTGTTGCAGACGAAGCTCTGTGGGCACTGCGAGAGCTTGCGCGATCTCGAATAGAGATGCGGGCGTGGTCGTTGAATGTCGTCGAGGTTCACGGACGCGAATGGTCTGCGGGGAGGTCGGTGGTAGTCCCGCCCGCGAGCGGAGCGTGCCGAGCGATGCTTCGGCTACGCGAGGAGGGGGCGAGACTGTGCCTGTACCGCTCGTAGAGTGCACGCTCACGGTTGCAAAGCCTGGCGCTACGTCTGATGTGCGTCGCCTGGGTCGCACGGATGTTGAGTGCAGGGCGACGGAAAAGCTGCTGGCGCGTTTGCGGACGCTGCTTAGGAGGGAGGGTGATGGCGGGAGCGTTGTTGGTTTCGACTCGGGGTGTTGTTGCTGCTGTTGGATTTCGTCGGTGAGCATGGGCCAGCGATGTACGCGGCGGAGGAAACCCTGCATGCACATGGCGTGGGTGAGAATCAGTTCTTGGTTTGTTTGTTAGTTTTTGGTGCGGAGGGAAGACACGCACCTTGATGACGCCGAAACTTGCAAACCTCCGAACATCGATGCCGAGACTGCGCACGTCGTGGTCTTGCATCCATTCAAAGACGGTCTTTCCCGGCCTCATACGGGAGTATAGGTGAAGGAGCTTTGGCCAATCTGGGATCGACCTCCCTGTGGGGTCGTGTAAGGTCAGTTAGCCAAAGTACGAGCGCGGCCGGGGCCCGGGTGTAATATATACACCACCTTACCTTCCTTTATAACGTAAGGACCACATTCCTCCTTCACGTGTGCTTCGTCACCGAGCCACTGGATGCTTTTGCGAAGTGTGTACATGTTCGAATACTGGAATATATCTATGATCATGATAACCTGGTAGTATCTAGACACAGGGTAACGTATTTAGTACGGTCAAAAAGAAAGAAGTATGATTTACTTACAATAGATGTGCGATGGCTTGACGTGTTAGCACGATGTCGCAATCCGCAAGGTGCGCTATCCGGGCTATATGTTTGGTGCCGTCTATATATTTGCAAACCTAGTGGAGGTCTACAATCAAAACACTCAATGCTGCTGGAGTGAGCGCACCTTTGTCATGGTCAGATCCCAGTTCTGCTCCATAAGGTTCTCAAACTTAATGAGCGACACGGGAACCATCCAATCGTTGACTGGAGGGGGATTTGGGTAGAAAGGAAATATCTTCAACTCTATAGAGTTGAAGTTGTCTATTCGGATAGACGTCTCGGAGTAGGAGTTCAGATCTTCGTAGAGCTGCTCCAATATAGCATGTATTTTAAAGGATGTGTCCGGCGACGACAGAAACGACGACTCTTCCTTCGAATTTCAAAGTAAATGCAGCACGCAAGATATGGACATAGATGCAAGCTTACCTCGCATGCTGTCAAGACACGGTTCACCTTTCGAACGATGGGCTCATAACAGCTAAGATCCGCCGAGGCATCGAATACAAAGCAGATATTAAACCGGAAGAAATATCGTTCATAGTTTCCCAGTAGTTCGACGGGAAACCCAAGCACTTTGTATATCCCAGCGGTGCAGGTTACCAGCCGTCCGCAGAGGGGACTCTGAGCGATGATGTACTGGTAAATATCATCAAAGTTGAGGAGGGTGCGATTGGACGAGAAGGAACTCCTGTGGCGTGAGGAGGGTTTTACACGGGGTTCTGAAGATCTGTCGGGGGGTAAAAGGATACTGGACGCGCGCGAGCTCCCTGACGGCGTGGGCGAGGTACCGTTAGAGATGAACCCGCCGGTGGAGGAAGCGATCAAGCCCTCGGGAACCTGATATGCGATTTCGGGACCTCTAGACTCGTCGAAACGAGCGTAGAAAACAGATCGAAGGCGAGGGAGAAACGAGTTGATGCTGTTGCCGGACATCACGAGTAGCCGTCGTCGCGTCCGAGGCGGGGTCGCGTCGAGTGGTATGGTATGGCTGCTCCACTCGGCTTCCACGCCCTTCCGCTCCCTCTTGCTCAATTATCCCTCCAAGCTGTACTCAAATGCGGACAATCTTTTCGCTGGTCAATATACCCTCTTCGCGCGTCTCTACCATCGGAGCCTTCCCACGAGTATCGCTTGTGTTTGCAGGACCGCGTCGTTTGTCTTCGCCAATCCCCAGACACACTGTTCTACCGCACCGTCTTTCCAGACTCACCGGAATCTCATGAAGTGGAAACTACGCGTGATGCTGAAACGTTGTTATGGCTCAGAGATTACTTCCAGCTGGATGTCGACCTCGTAAAGCTGTACGACGAATGGAGCAAGAAGGATCCCGTCTTTTCCAAGTTGAGGGACAGGTTTGAAGGTATTCGGATGCTTCGACAGGATCCATGGGAGAACCTCATCTCGTGAGTACTTGTACTGTCCATGCGACCAACTCGACGCTCATCCTGCTCCATCTAGGTTCATATGTTCCTCGAATAATAACATCACTCGAATCACGAAAATGGTCAAGTCACTTTGCACACAGTATTCTCCGCCTCTCTTATCGCTCCCGCCTCCCATGCCGACCGCGACCAGAATGCCTACTCCATCCGAATCAGATGGCACCAATTCCTCTTCTGCGACACCAGAGCCAGGGCCAGAACTGGAGAGTTATCACCCTTTCCCTCCACCGTCTCGTCTTTCTCCCCCTGATGTCATTGCAACGCTCCGCTCTCTTGGCTTTGGCTACCGTGCAGATTTTATCCAAAAGACTGCGAAAATGCTTGGGGACGCGTATTATGCTGATCTGCCTTTAGAAAGGAAAGAAGGTCCAGAGAAGTGGCTCTATACCCTTCGTGACATGTCCACGACGAATGCTCGGCAGGAGCTGCTGAAGCTGATGGGGGTCGGGCGTAAAGTCGCCGACTGTATCCTGCTTATGAGCCTTAACAAGGTCGGTCATCGGTTGTTGCTACTCTCTTTTCGATCTAAATTATCAGGGTAGCCCGAGGTCATTCCCGTCGATACACACGTTCACCAAATTGCGATGAAACACTACGGCTTTCGGGGTACGTCTGGGACCAAGCAGGCAATGTCACCAAAGTTATACGATGCCATAAGTGAAAAATTCCAGAATGTATGGGGAGACTACGCCGGCTGGGCGCATTCGGTGAGGCTCTTGTACCACAAAGGGGGGAGCACGCTGATTACGGTCTTCAGGTTTTGTTCACCGCCGACTTGAAAGCTTTTTCTGACTACGGTCTGCCCACACCGACCCCTCCACCAAGCAAAGTTGCAACTTTTTCGCAAGGAAAAGAGGACTATTTCTCGGCTCCGATTCATTCACAGCGCAAAAAAAGGGCGAAACAAGTAAGGACTCAGGACACACTGGGAGAAGAAAGTGCTTCGTACACAGACGTGAGCCAAGCAGAGCCAAGCAGTTTAGCAGAGCGTATAAAGAGACGACGACGAAGATAGAAGGCATCTAGATGCCAGATAGCTATAGTAATCGCATTTGATCCTGGTTGTACAGTACGCCCATCCCTAGACCAGGTCCTTGTCGACGCTGTACGCCTCGAGGCGAGAGTAATCTACTCAGAGGGTGGCCTAGAGCAGTGAATCGCTCCTAAATTTTGTGGGTGACCTCTTCGTACCAGGCTACGCGGTATGATAGACCAGGTTCATTTGACTCCCTGATGTCGTTAGACAAAGACTATCTAATTGATATCAAGATTACAATAGCGGCAGGTTGCGGCGCGCACGCGAGAAATACTCGCGTGCTGTGTTGATCCACTTAGATGTCATTGGTCACCTTTCTTTACCCCACACGCTCATACTCACTATGCCTTCCTCCAAAACAAAAGCACCAGAAGATAGCGAGTCTCAGGAACTGAAAAACACAATCGCAACTGATCCCGAGGCAGGTGATCAATCTGCATCTGCCTCCGGGTCGGACGAGGAAGCCCCCATGGCGGCCGAATCTTCCGAATCTGGTCCGTCACGTCCTTCTAAGAAAAAGAAAAAGAAGCGTTCAAAGATCGCGCGTGCCATCTCTGCGATCAAGGGCGACTCTGTGCCACAGGCTGTCGTTGATCAGGTCGTTGCGAAAGTCAAGGAGGAGCACGGGGAAGATTCTGCGGCTGCGGATGAGGAGACAGTCCGGGAACTGCTCAAGCAACTTAAGCTGAAGGATGTGGCAGAAGGGAAGGCAGGATTTTTTGGAAAGAACAAAAAGGATACTGGGGACCATAAGGTATGTTATCCATGCGGTGAACCCAATCGTTACCTTTCTGGCATTGATGTAGCCCGATGGCGTAGTTCTGGGCGACCCAACCCGTACCCCACTACGGTGCGCCAGCATATGTATATATCCTGTCTGACGAACTCTGTTCACCCGTACTTGCTTAGACGATGGGGAGCCGGAGGAAGAAGGTTATATCGAGCCTTCTAAACCCAGAGAAAAGGTCAGGCAAGAGCCATTCCCGCTTCCCAAGGACTTCGAATGGAGTGTCCTCGACATATTGGAGCCTTCCCAGGTTTAAACAGATCCATCCCATTCTAACCCGGCCACTCACTCTTGCTTCAGCTCAAGGAAGTGTATGAACTTCTGTCTGCTAATTACGTCGAGGATGAGCAAGCTGCGTTCCGGTTCCAATACTCGGCCGAGTTCTTGGAGTGGTATGCTAAATAATGATCTTTTTGTCTTTCAGTGGCTGATATTTCATCTAATAGGGCTTTTATGCCTCCAGGCTGGAAGAGGGAATGGCATATTGGTGTTCGCGTCTCGTCCAACAAGAAGCTGGTAGCCTTCATCTCCGGTGTTCCTATACATATCCGCGTTCGGAAGAAGTGCAAATTCCTCACCCATCCACATCGTTAGTGCTGACGTGTCGCCAGAGATTTCCGTGCCGCCGAGATCAATTATCTCTGTGTGCATAAAAAATTACGCTCCAAACGTCTTACACCAGTTCTTATCAAAGAGATCACTCGACGATGCCATCTCGAGGGCGTATTCCAGGCAATCTACACAGGAGGTGTCGTGCTCCCCACACCCATCTCCACTTGCAGATATTACCACCGTACACTTAACGTGCCGAAGCTTGTCGATGCAAAGTTCACGTACGTGCCTCGCAACATGACCATCGCCCGCATGATTCGGCAGTTTAAAGCACCGTCAACTCTGGCACTTTCTCGATTTGGCCTAAGGGAGATGGAGGACAGGGATGTGCCTGCAGTCACCGAGCTGTTCAGAAGATACACGGCGCGCTTCGATATGGTCCCACTGCTAGAGGAGGAGGATATACGGCACCAGTTCCTTAGTGGGCGCGGAAAAGGAGAAAAAGAAGCTTCGACAGGCCGGCGACGGGGCCAAGTTGTGTGGACATATGTTGTTGAGGCGAGTTTCTTTATCACTTTTCTTTGCCAGCAGTTTTACAGTGGTACCCTAGAACCCGGAATCTCACGCTATCACCGACTTCTTCTCGTTTTATACCTTGCCATCGACGGTCGTGTCGAACCCGCGGCATAGCGTAATAGAGGCAGCTTACCTCTATTACTACGCGACCGACACTGCCTTTGTAGAGAACGCGGAGAAACACGGGCTACTGAAGCGCCGATTGACGGAACTCATTGGGGACGCGATCATCTTGGCGGACCAGGCCAAGTTCGACGTCTTCAATGCGCTCACACTGATGGATAATCCAATGTTCCTACAAGACCTGAAGGTAATGTGGCCATGCCGGGAGTGTTTTTTATCTTGTTAGTTAACGACTTTGCGTGCGCACAGTTTGGATCTGGAGATGGCATGCTGAACTTTTATTTGTATAATTGGCGTTCTAAAGGACTTGCTGGCATGAATCCGACGGCGGATAGGGTGGCAGGGCGAGGCGTTGGTGTGGTTATGCTTTAGCCAGTCATCTTTGAAATTAGGCTGTCAGGCCCCAGCGGGGATCTCATGGGTCGTCAAATATAGGCTCAAGTGTCATTGGGTTGAATCAATGAATGTGCCGCGGACGTGACACAAGGCACTGGGTTGACACACCGGCCTAGCTTATGAGAGATGTCGTTGACGTACTTACTGTAACCCCTAATGCCCCCATCTAGTATCATCTTCCCTTCCTCCCACTCCCACACAACCTCGTTCCCCTATTCTTTCTGAGTTATGAACCCTGTTCTTGCCAACAACCCGGATGATATCCCCAATGTTCAAGGTGTTCAACAAGAATTAATCAACCTTCGTCGTCACCTTGCTCGAGTGGAAGCCACGATGGAAGCCATGAATGCAAATACTTATATATTGTCTCAAAACCGACGTCGTTTCGAGCTACACCCTCGTCAGAAATACGTCAGGTTTTTCCTCTCGTTATACTGTCCACCTGTGGAACTCAAGTTTGATTTCCGTAGACTGAAGGTAATGGCCATGATTTGGCACTTGCCATATGTGGTCCAAGTTGTGCAGCTCTCCCTGCTGCTGTTCAAGATTTCCAACCAAACGCAGCTATCGGTGACGTGCCTAAACCGTGGAACCCGCTTATCGAAGGATATGAGGACCTGGACATCCTCAAGCTAGTTATCTTCTACAACGACACCTTTGGTATCGACGCAGGTGATCCACTCAGTGTTAGGAAATCCAAAGTACAACACTGGTTGCGTGAAGGAATACGTGTTTAAAGTGATGGGCTTCACTACTTGAATGGGTTTGAAGGCGTGCAAACTAGTACAGTAGAGGCGAAGATTTATTCTACTATACATTAATGCTATGTTTTTGTATACAGTATATACAGTTGGCTCAAATGCGAGTCGGCGTCAGTGGCAGACTCAATACTCCAATGTAAGGCTCTAACTATATTACGCGCGGCTGCAAGTGGATTACCGAACGTGCAAAATTTTCAGCTCAAGAGAGACCTAACTAGTGAGCGCTAGTGAGCCTTCGATGCAATTGGTGCCACGTGACAATGGGCGTAGGTCGTTCACGAGGCGAGACACAAGCGCCCGCTTAAGCGCTACGGTTCCCATTGGCGGCCACAAAGACGCGGCCCTTGCCAGTGCTCCAAACTGCGGCGCTTGACCACTCATCTACTTCAATTACAGTACCTCCTCCTGCCCGTCGCATAGCAAACGTTGGGCCATGGCCATGGCCCGAGCCCGGGGCGTCTCTCTCAACGAGCCTTGTGGCTAAAGTAACTGCAACCTCAACGGAACTAATGGCCATGGCCATTGATTGGCCTTGTGGCCAACACTATGATATAACTCTGCTCGAATCTTCTGTCTATCGTATTTTTCTTTTCTCCTACTCTCTAAAATTCCTCTGTCCCAGCACACATGCATCCCCTTTTCTGACGACTCGGACACAAGGCCAGGTGATAAACCAGGAGATCTCTGGGACGGAGAAATTTGGTGGACTAAACGATAGGAGGCCCTTAAACGGGCAGGATACATGCTTCGGCCTCGATACCGTCCTGATTGGAAGCCATCATGGCCTGGCACTAACAAGCTTATGATTATTTCGAGGATGGACAGATTATGGATGTAAGAGATTATTTTCCTTTTTCTCCGAGTCCCATGCATCCGTAACCTACTGTATATGATCTCAGTGGCGTCTAGGCATGGACGCGATTCGCATATCTGATGGGAAACCAGTGATGATGAAACGGCAACTACAGGAGGGTCTTTACGAACTTGAGATTAACAAGCTTTTCTCCCCTGAGCCCCTTGCATCCGATCCTAGAAATCATTGCGTACAGTTACTCGATGTCATCGAGCTACCCGACGATCCCCAATTCTGGTGCAACCCGTGTTACGTCCGTTCGATAAACCGCGTTTTCGAACGTACGGAGAATTCATAACTTTCTTTTCCCAATATGTGCAGTGAGTCTTGCCGCGTACTGTCATTCTCATTACAAGATACGATTTCTAATTGACTAGGGCGTCGAATTTATGCACGATAATAATGTCGCTCACTGGTATGTCATCCCTTTTAGGGAGGTCCCCATTCGGGTTTTTATCCTTCCTGACACCCCCTGTTACTACTAGGACTGCATGGCCTTGAACATCATGCTTGACCTATCAAATATGTATCCTGAATCTTTCCACCCCGTCAAAATCGACTGCAGCACTAAGGACTTCCATCGGAAGGCTAAACAGTATTCGCGAACAAGACGTCCGACGAAGTACCTCCTCATCGACTTGGACTATGCCATCAGCATGATCTTGCCAATGGGCCTCCACTTGACAAACCGTGCTGTGGGGGTGACCATTCGGCCCCAGAGCACCAGGATAGGGTGACGCCTTGTAACCCGTTTCCACCGATGTATACTATCTCGGGAACTTGGTTCGAGTAGAATATATACAGGTCTGAACTTTTTTCATGTTCTTTTCTCCAGACACACTGACACATTGTGCTGACGGATAATGATCTAGAAATACAAAGGGTTTGAGTTCATGGATCACTCGTGGCTGATATGGTCAAAACTGATCCCGCGAAGCGCCCTACCATGGACGAAGTGGTCATTCGTTTTTCCAAGATCAGGAGCAAACTTAGTACTTGGAAGTTATGATCACGAATGGCTCGCAGATATGAGCTCTGGTCGCCGGTCACTACCTGGAAGTCAGTTGGGCATTGGTATCGTACAATCGGTTACATCCTTGATCGCAAGGCAGCTACAGTATTCCCGAACCCAAATCAACGGTGGGTCTTGAAACAAGCCAGTAATACGGCCACAGGCACAGCCTTCGACCGACAGCACTTCGCGCCTACCCTGCACCTAGCACAACTCACAGACCTCATATGCAGACAGCACAACACCTCCATACATTACACTCTCACGCTCACTAATAGCTATGAGGTCAAATGTTACTATAGGATCACTATAGAACGGGATATTCAAATGTAATGCACTGAATGTCCACCAGAAGATATTAGGGCTATAAAATTTGTTAGATGTCATCTTAATAGTGCAAGGGTACACTAACAAAAGCACCCATAATAAAGTCTACAATCGTCTGAACAGAATATTCTTGAGGAGCTTCAGTAAAGTGTTGTGCAACTTTTAAGCCAATGTTTGACTTCTGATAGTCTGACTCTGCTTGAGTGAGAGTTGACTCCGGCGAAGAGCCAGAAGTAAGTAGAGCAGTAGCATTCTTATAAATCATAATAATAGCTGTTGTAAAGTTAAACAATTGTGGCAACAGGTATAAAGACAAATACCAAGTATGAGATGATATCTGCTATCGCCATAAGAGAACTAGAAAGATATACATATCAGCTTGACTACGTAACAATAATGTGAGAGTACCACCTGTTGGATAATTGACAATGCCATAACATGTTCTACCTGATAATGAATAAGAGGAGTGGCTGATCGGTTAGAGGCAAAGGGCTCTCACAACCTGCAAGGGGGAGGAGCGGGGTGTCAGCAGGGGTGAAATGGAGCGAGAGAGCAAGCGCAGGCACTCACAGACTGGAGGGCAGAGGAGGCGGGGTGTCAGCAGGGGTGAAACGGAGCGAGAGAGCGAACGAAGGCACTCACTTCCTGGAGGGCAGACGAGGCGGGTGTCAGCAGGGGTGAAACGGAGTGAGAGAGCAAGCGCAGGCACTCACAGACTGGAGGGCAGAGGAGGCGGGGTGTCAGCAGAGGTGAAACGGAGCGAGAGAGCGAGCGCAGGCACTCACTTTCTGGAGGGCAGAGGAGGCGGGGTGTCAGCAGGGGTGAAATGGAGCGAGAGAGCGAGCGCAGGCACTCACTTCCTGGAGGGCAGAGGAGGCGGGGTGTCAGCAGGGGTGAAACGGAGCGAGAGAGCAAGCGCAGGCACTTACGAACTGGAGGGCAGAGGAGGTGGGGTGTCAGCAGGGGTGAAACGGAGCAAGAGAGCAAGCGCAGGCACTCACTTCCTGGAGGGCAGAGGAGGCGGGGTGTCAGCAGGGGTGAAACGGAGCGAGAGAGAGAGCGCAGGCACTCACAAACTGGAGGGCAGAGGAGGCGGGGTGTCAGCAGGGGTGAAACGGAGCGGAGAGCGAGTGCAGGCACTCACTTCCTGGAGGGCAGAGGAGGCGGGGTGTCAGCAGCGGTGAAACGGAGCGAGAGAGTAAGCGCAGGCACTCACAACTGGAGGGCAGAGGAGGTGGGGTGTCAGCAGGGGTGAAACGGAGCGAGAGAGAGAGCGCAGGCACTCACTTCTGGAGGGCAGAGGAGGCGGGGTGTCAGCAGGGGTGAAACGGAGCGAGAGAGCAAGCGCAGGCACTCACAGACTGGAGGGCAGAGGAGGTGGGGTGTCAGCAGGGGTGAAACGGAGCGAGAGAGCGAGCGCAGGCACTCACATTCTGGAGGGCAGAGGAGGCGGGGTGTCAGCAGGGGTGAGACGGAGCGAGAGAGCAAGCGCAGGCACTCACTTCCTGGAGGGCATCGGAGGCGGGGTGTCAGCAGGGGTGAAACGGAGCGAGATAGTGAGCGCAGGCACTCACAAACTGGAGGGCAGAGGAGGTGGG
The DNA here is from genome assembly GCA_022884055.1 of Russula griseocarnosa. Taxonomy (NCBI): domain Eukaryota; kingdom Fungi; phylum Basidiomycota; class Agaricomycetes; order Russulales; family Russulaceae; genus Russula; species Russula griseocarnosa. Next base: position 59,747 of record JAGKRU010000020.1, on the reverse strand, counting down.
GTGTCAGCAGGGGTGAAGCGGGGCGAGAGAGCAAGCGCAGGCACTCACTTCCTGGAGGGCAAGGAGGCGGGGTGTCAGCAGGGTGAAACGGAGCGAGAGAGCAAGCGCAGGCACTCACTTCCTGGAGGCAGAGGAGGCGGGTGTCAGCAGGGGTGAAACGGAGCGAGAGAGCAAGCGCAGGCACTCACTTCCTGGAGGGCAGAGGAGGTGGGTGTCAGCAGGGGTGAAACGGAGTGAGAGAGCAAGCGCAGGCACTCACTTCCTGGAGGGCAGAGGAGGCGGGGTGTCAGCAGGGGTGAAACGGAGCGAGAGAGCAAGCGCAGGCACTCACTTCCTGGAGGGCAGAGGAGGCGGGGTGTCAGCAGAGGTGAAACGGAGCAGAGAGCGAGCGTAGGCACTCACAATCTGGAGGGCAGAGGAGGCAGGGTGTCAGCAGGGGTGAAACGGAGCGAGAGAGCAAGCGCAGGCACTCACAACTGGAGGGCAGAGGAGGCGGGGTGTCAGCAGGGGTGAAACGGAGCGAGAGAGCGAGCGAGGCACTCACTTTCTGGAGGGCAGAGGAGGCGGGGTGTCAGCAGGGGGAAACGGAGCGAGAGAGCAAGCGCAGGCACTCACTTTCTGGAGGCAGAGGAGGCGGGGTGAAACAGAGCGAGAGAGCGAGCGCAGGCACTCACCAACTGGAGGGCAGAGGAGGCGGGGTGTCAGCAGGGGTGAAACGGAAGTGAGAGAGCAAGCGCAGGCACTCACCAACTGGAGGGCGGATGAGGCGGGGTGTCAGCAGGGGTGAAACGGAGCAAGAGAGCGAGCGCAGGCACTCACTTCCTGGAGGGCAGAGGAGGTGGGATGTCAGCAGGGGTGAAACGGAGCGAGAGAGCGAGCACAGGCACTCACATCTGGAGGGTTAGCATCAGAAGGCATGAACCACAACTGACATTACATCAACACTCACCCACAGATATGGGAATGGAACAAGACATCTCTTCACTATATCTTCCATATCCTTTGCGTCCAGCTCACGATCGTGATAGACACTGCATTGAGGTAGGATCATATAGCGCTCTCCATGTGTTGTGATAGCACACACCGCTTCACAGCTAGCTTAACGCTCAATTCCAAATTACTCCTTTGCACAGCCAACAGCATCAAGGCGATCACATCGTCATTCAGTGCTCCAGCCGTCATCTCGATAAGAGTGTCGCAACGCTCGTTTGGTTTGTGCATTTCTACCAAAAGAACATTAGCACATAACCAAGACATTTGACTCTAAACACACTCTCTAGTCGCACGAACCTCGCTCCCACACCAAGGGGAGGCAGGTAGTCGTCTTGAAATCGACGTTCTGCTACATCAGCTGGATTACCTCCCGAGTTTTCATTTGGGTGATCCTCCAAATGCATTTTGATATTACGCCGGAATTGTTCATACTTCGTGAACACCGCAATGACAGGGACTTCAAATGGATCCATCAAACACTGTCAATAAGGTTCATACCGACGCACCATTCCCATCAGGGCAGATATCCTTGAAATGCTTCAAATCAAGCCCTGGTCGTTGGTTGTCCATCGGGATGCAATACCTAAAGATATGAACGTCAATAGTCGCAATCGTGAATACTTGAGGGCCCAAACCATATTGCGTGTAATCTATCTGCCAGTCGATTTCTTCTGGACGTTTCTTTAACGAACTTCTGCACAATATTCAGTTCCTCGTCATCTCCCGCTTCAAATCCGCGGGAATCATGAAAAATGTAACCGTCATGATTAGAGAAAATAAGCTCGTCCTCAATGCGGTGCGCGCCACGCTGGGTGAAGGATCACCGGTCAGTAACTGACAAATGACGCTATATCACTGACCTCTGTGGATGGGTCGAGTTGAATCTGGTGGGGCGTTAAGACCAGACTGGCCGAGTTACGAAAGGTTTAGACCACGTACCCGCTCCTCATCGAAGCCCGTTCGCCTGTAGGTAATTGGACTTTGGGTAGTATCACAGACCCTCTTCAAGATCGAGGTCTTGCCAGCATTTGCCCTTCCAATAATCAGGACTCGAAACTTGATGTGTGAGAATCGACGACTTGGAAGGGGATGTTGGGTAGCCATTTCATAGTAACAGGAAGGATTGGGTGTTGGTTGTAACTAGCTAACAGTACCCTTTATGCATTTGTCGCCATCTGTTATCCGCCAATGGCGACGACTGAAAGTCATGGGTGGATGAACAAGATTAACACAGTCATGGCTATCACCGCGTTTCATACTCCGTCACTGGCAGCACATCCTTCACGTCAACCAAATCGCTATCGGCCAATTGAAATCTCACATGCCGTCAACAAAAGATATTCAAAGTGGTCCCAAAGTGGTGACTTGGACGCACTGGTCAGTACTCTCATTTGTCATGTCAGAGTCCACAATCGAGGAGATCATCAACACGGTTCAACGGTAGTACAGCTTCCGCAACTCGGATCATTTTTACTCACCGATGGTATTTAGATTTCGTATCTTGTCGGTCGGCCGGGTCAGTTTTTGTCCTCTCGTCTCATACAATCAAGGACCAATCAACCACCACAGTCCGGTGTTGGGAAGTCATCGCTGATTAACTGTGTATTTCGTATGGACGACGCGGTAAGAGGCTATTATACCGGACGAATGCCGCCTTCACCTTCACCGCTTCCTGGTTGGTGTAGCAAGTTTCGCACATCAATCCTGGAGAATCAGATATCCAGCGAGAATTCATCTCAGATGACAACCCATTTTTCGTTCTACACGATTCTAAAGGCTTCGAAGCAGGAGATGTCGCCGCTTTTGAGACTGTACGTCAATTTATCGTGGAACGATCCAAAAATGAGCTCGAGCTCAAGGAACGAATCCATGCTCTATGGTGCATATATTTCTCCTGCATCTTTCCGACCTTCATTCACCGTTATCAGGCTTTGTATAGAGACACCGACGGCCGGGGGTCGTGTGCTCGAGGCAGGGGACGAGAAGTTACTCCAACTTCTTCATGAACAGGAAACTCAAAGTGCGTTGTCGACCTCCCCTTTCATTGACTTTTGTGATCGACTGATGATTATCAATCAGTTCCCGTTGTGATTGTATTCACTCAGTACGACAAACTAATAAGGACGAAGAAGTCTGAGTTACAGGAGGATGACGAAAATATAGACACAACTACTCTTGAAGATCAGAGTTAGGAGGAGGCCCGGAAAGCGTTTGAAATCTGTGTGCAGTCTCTCCAGCCCACGATGGATCGCCTCAAGATCCCGATGCCGCTTTATGTCAAGGTTTCAGGTATGTTCGTGTCATTGTACTATTTATCTGGTCTTGACTGTTCCCTAGTTCGTCCGGGCTATCAGGAGGACGTTTCAGCTCTCGTGGAAGTCACTCGGGTTATTGTCAAAGAACGACTCCATGAAGATGCTTGGATAATGTGGGCGATAGCACAACGGGGCAGTCTCCCGGTCAAAATCGAGGCTTGCGTCACGTAGGTTTCATCTAACCTATTTGAAACCATAACACTTATTGAGGTCAATTTCCCTCTGGAAAGCAAGGGCATGAGTTGTATGTGTCTGAGATGTTGGTCTCGTCGCACCCCTTTAACGGTATCTTAGATTACAGGCGCGTCCTTACAGGTAGCGTGCCTGGATTCGGACAGATCTTGCTTCGCACCTGCCTCGCGGAAGTCCACAAAGACATCATTAAATGTTGGAATTTTAAGGGCGAGGTAAATTACTTCGTTTTATGTTACGCTCGCTCGACTTATGTGCCCATTGTTAGGTTCTCAACAGTGAAGAATTCAACCAACTGATGCTGCATCTCGTCCAAGATGTTCATACCACACCCGACGTCTCAATGTATGTGCTGATCCATATCGCCCGATGAGTTTTGACGCTTCTCTCAGTCGTCCGAACTTTGACATAATTTCTCAATTTGTGAGCCTTGTCACTGCTGCCTGCGCTCCTATCGCGCCACCTGTCGCCATCCTAGGGTTGTCATATTCATTTATACACTGGCTTTCGACCGCTTGTCAAGCAAACATGTACGTGACCTTGCCCATCTGTATGATCTGATAGTTATCAACGATCACTAGACCCGAGGTTCAACATCTCCTAATCGCGTACACTGTAGATCTCGTGCATGTTTTGAGAGAGCTATTTGACTTGACGCTCCGACCTGACAAGGCTCTGGCGACAAGCTGGCAAGAGCTAAAAGTCGCCTTTGAGACCTACGAGCGATCGCAGTCTCGTCAACAAATTCACAATAGCATTCGCTCAAAATCAGCGCAGGGTGAACAAATCATGACTGCAGATGGCATCAGCAAGAAGGTTCGTGATTTGGTGATAGAATATGTTGGAGGCTTGGAGCTGGGTCCTGATCGATTCTGATCACCATCATTCGTGACATGACGACATTATATTGGTTCACTGTTAACGACTTCTCGTCGTCCATGTGCTACTGTATCCTCTCGTCTCTCTCTCCTTGGTCTTTCACTCGTCTCCGCTTGTCATCTTTACCCTGGTACTATGAATTGTTGTATTAACCATTGTTGTATTAACCGTCGGGCATTCTTGCGCGTTTGCCAGTGCCCATATATGCTGCCTTCAAGTTTCCTTCGTTCTGCCTGCAGTGCTGCACGCGCGAGACCTTCTACAGTAACAGGCGAGAATCAAAAAAGCAATGTAAAATGGACAGCGGAGCTCGACACGTGCTTCCATATTGTCTCCCGTTATCACGGTAATACTGTAACAGGATGTATTGGGTAAAGGAGCTTTCGGTGAAAGTGACGGTGGCCACCGTCACTCGCCGCTTGAGCGTGGGCCAATCTGAGCATCCTTTTTCGGACAGTTCCCCAGTCCCCAACTAGCTCACACCTGCATCTTTTGCTACTAAGTCATATCATCATGTCAAGTTTCGCTTAAACATGGGAACAACAGTGAAGAAATCCTGCCTCCACAGCCTTTACTGTCAGAGGTGTTGACGTACGCCTTGGGTCCCCGCCAGATTTCCCGAGTTATAGCCGTGAAGAGCCCTGTCTCGTAGACACCGACCCTCTCTACTTTTTGACCTCGTGGCATCCGTATCACGTCTACGCAGTAATCACACACGTCGCTCGGAGCTGCGATACAGTGGGAAACAGCCCTGGTGTGGGTATTTCAGCCGGAAAAGAGCGTGTGTGTGATTTATTGCCTGTATTTTGTTTTGAGGCCGATACTTCAACAAACTAGATGGAGACCAAGTCCGCATCCTTGTTCTCCGGCGCGCATAGTGATGAAGGGGGTTTACATTCGTGCGTCCACTCAACCCACTCCATCGTCGACGAGAAGCAGTTTGATTTAGAGAATGTACGTGACTGTGGTTTGCATTTCCAGAAAACCTCTGAACTACTTTTTTCATCCCGTGAAACTTGGAAATACTTGCTGTGTTGTTCGTTGCAGCCCTCGTTCTCTATCATCCGTATTCTATACCTGTGTTTCCAGTCGTCTTTTGTCCCGCACCGTTACAGTACGCCAACTCTGTACTCCAAGCTTCTCCCCCTTCTGCTACCTTGTCATTGAATCCACGGACATTTCCACACCACCTCTATCCACCGCCGTATCCTGACAGACACCACCTACGTTGCCAACCGCCAACCCTATCCTCCTGCGCCCCAAATCGGAACGAGGAAGGACCACATCCGACTTTTCATACTCCACCCCTTCCCAAACTCTCGTCATCCCCTCAGCGCCCCCGACGCTCTCCGCTTACTCTATGCGTTCGTTTTCAGGAATACAGCTGATAAGGGTCCCGTTGCACCACATGTATTTATCGACAAGCTTCGTGAGAGGAATGAGCATTTCCGCGGGCTCATGCACCAAGACGCGCACGAGTTTTCGATTACTTTCTCATACAGGGGGAGAGCTGGGTGACTTCTGCTTAAGGTTCGATTAAAAGCCGAGTCTCCAAAATCGAAAAAATCGTGGCGAGCGAAATCGCCTGAGAAGACCGCTGAGTATGTGTCTACCTCTCTCCCCCACCACCGCGCCGTGTTCACTTTTACTCTGCGTTATGCTAACTTTGCCATCTCTTTACTCAGGCATTTAGCTGACGAGCTGGCTCGCCTCCGAAAACTCATGCGATCTCTCCATGTCCTTCATTAGATGTAGCCATATAGATATCTAACAAAGGCGCGCTATTTCATCTCTTGCTGGCCACGCAGCCATTCAGTTCATAAATATCTTGTGATCATGGGCACCTACACTACAACGTCCATGCAGGATCTAAGACATGATTGCTGCTAAAATATACAGTGGCAAGTCCCCGCACGCTGCCCCCCGATGCCAATTGTTAATCCACATCACTATCGATGACAATCACATCATCGTCATCAATCCCGAAGTCTGGTGTTGGGCTGCGCTCACGACGACGTGGCTTCTTGGAGCGCTGCGAGAGACGTGGTACGCTTGCGCCACCTACACCAACAAGATTGGCACCGAACGTCCGTGTATCAACCCCATTTGACGGGCGTGAGCCCAAGCTTCGCCCTTGGCCTGTGCCCCATCTTGCTTCGTCAACCTTCTTAGCCCCCGTGTCCTCTGTAGCCTTGCTTTTGCCTTTGCCTATACTTTGGGTGGAGGAACCAGTGGCTTGTCCATTGAGGGAATTGCCCGTACCGAGGAAGGCAGCCGGGGGCTGGATGAGTGAGCCACGAGAAAGCAGCAAATACAATGAGAGCATACCTTTGACACTGATTCTTCTTCTGGAGTAGATGGGGGGACATATGGAGGGATATTGAACCCGAAGAATAACTTTCCAAAGGGTAATTTGAGAGGAGCGGCATTTTTGCCATCATTCTCAAGATCATCATTCACTATGACGCGATGTTGGCTGAAGGATGTTAGCAACAGTTTGGCGACACAGGGGTCCACCTACCCAGTCCGAATAATCTTGCTCGACGCTGAGACTTGCTCGGGGGCCTTGTGCGTAATCCCCCGCCCCTTTGTCTTCCTTCCCCCAAGAGTTTCACCACGACCTTTGAATGTCTCCCATGCATCTCCACCTTTACTAACGGTCGTACCGGTTTTATTCGTATTAAGAGGGGTTCCACCCATTGAACTCCCAGGCCGACTTGAGCCAGGTGTCTGTGAGCTCAAATCGATGTTAAGCTTGGAGGCCATCGTTGGCTGAGGCGCTGCCTTTGGACGTTCAGGTTCCACATAGCCTACTGGCGGAGCAAAGTCGACCTCAAGGTCGGTGTCAAGGATCGAAATGCCTTCACCACCGGGTTTTGTTTCCATGACGAGCAAGCCGAAGATAATGGAGTTGTACGATATTTCAATTATATCGCCTTGTGTGAGAGCAGTGAAGTTGCGAAGGGCCTGCTCCAAACTGAACTGACTGAGTCAAGCATATTATAAACAACGTAAAGATACCCTTACACAGCCTTTGGGTCCGAAATTTCGAGGAAGTGGACATGCTGTGCCTGAAGCTTGACGAACTTGCCTTTGACTAGCTCTGCACCAGTGATGCGAACGGGATCGCCCTCATTTAACCGCAATGTCTTCATCATCCAATATGGCAGGTGAACTACTCCTTCCTCGGCGATGAACTCGAGGACGCCAGCATGAGTAGAGGCAGCCGGGTTCTGAGGGTTTCGAAGCTTAAACATCCACGGGGATTCAAGGTCAAGGGAAGTAAGATGAGCGAGAGCGGATGGGGGTAAAATGACTAGATCCCATCAGTCAGACAGAGAACGCAACGATCAATTTGGAGGCTCACTTTTCCCTCCGTAACTTAAATTCTCTCGTTCGCGACCAGGAAGCATCGCAACACTGTATGCTTTCAGATACTCATCATAAGAGCTTGGATTCGATCTTTGCCGCCCGGGATAACCAAAACCTCCGCCGAAGCCTCTGCGAACGCATTGTCAGGGACAACGGGCGACAAGGGCATGCATCTACGTACTGTGCCAATTGGGCAAACAAGCCCGCGGGTCCCCCAGGACCAATATCATCTTCTTCGCCAAACTGGAAGAGAGGTGATGGTCAGAAACGAGAGCAAAGTACACAACGATACTGACGAAATCCATGTGGTTGTAGTAAGAGTTGACGGCGGCAGGACAAACGCTGCGTTTCAATGACGCGTCCATTCACGTGATCACCGGCCACTGTCGGGCCGCGCCTTTCGCACACGCACAAGCACGCTCAGTTTGAGTGCTCGACACAAGATAATTGCCTATACAATGGCTTCAGCAACACTAGCACCAACGCCAAGAGCGCCTCTTACATCTGCCTCAGGCGCGAACAAGGCGTTTAATGACAAGGTATACTCTCGTTACAGTATCGATGCATGATGTTTCGTAAAAACGCGTCTTTATGCCAGGGAAAACCGATGGAGGTCCGCTTGTCCAACCTAGTCGCTGCGAAAGGTATGTAGCTTCGAATCTAATGGATGTGTATTTTAAAAATAATAATTTATCGTAGCGATCAGTGATGCTGTGCGGACATCACTGGGTCCTCGTGGAATGGACAAGATGGTTAGAAAGATTTCATCCTGGGTTTTTCTCGCGTCATTCTTATGCCCATCCTCACAGATCCAAACTTCGAAGGGAGAGGTTATTGTCACAAATGATGGCGCGACTATTCTGCAAAGCATCCAGGCTCTCCATCCAGCTTCCAAAATGGTGAGCGGATTCACGTCTTTAGATCCCAATATGATGGATATTGACGCATTCGGACAGCTCGTCGACTTGTCTGCAGCACAGGACGTCGAGGCTGGTGATGGGACGACATCTGTCGTCGTACTCGCTGGTAGCTTACTCGGTGCGGCCGAGAAGATGCTTCAAAAGGGCATTCATCCAACAATCATCGCCGAGTCTTTCTTGAAAGCCTCGGCAAAGGCTGTCGAATTTCTCACCGAAATATCGACCCGAATCGACCTCAATGACCGCACAACGCTTATAAGGGCAGCCAGCACGTCCTTAAATTCCAAGGCATGCCGAATTTTGCTTCTCCCTGTACTGATCTGACCCGTTGTGCAGATTGTCTCTCAATATTCGTCCATCCTAGCACCTATCGCCGTTTCTGCCGTCACTCGCCTTGTCACGCCCACGTCCTCGAACGTAGACTTACGAGATATCCGTATCGTCAAGAAGGTTGGCGGTACTATAGAAGACACCGAACTCATCGATGGGGTTGTACTTAATCAAAATGTCGTCGTCGCTGCTGGCGGTCTGACAAGAATCGAAAAAGCAAAAATTGGCCTTATCCAATTCCAACTTAGTGCTCCCAAGCCCGACGTTGGTTACCAAACTACCGTCTGTTTGAGACGGACACTGACGAGTACCGTAGATGGACAACACCGTTGTCATCAATGATTACCGGCAAATGGACAAGGTCATCAAGGAGGGGCGCACCTACTTGCTCAACATATGCAAAAAAATCAAAAAGAGTGGCTGCAATGTCCTACTCATCCAGAAATCTATCTTGCGCGATGCGGTCGATGATACATCCCTTACCTTCCTGAAGCGCCTCAACATCCTCGTCGTCAAGGACGTGGAACGCGATGAGATCGACTTCCTCACAAAGAGTCTTGGATGCAAACCCGTCGCAGACATCGAGGCATTCACAGAAGACAAGCTCGGATATGCGGATCTTGTGGAAGAGACGAACAATGATGGGACGAAGGTTGTCAAAATCACGGGAGTCAAGAATAGAGGGCGCACTGTTAGTATCCTCGCGATGAGCAGCAACCAACTCGTTCTCGATGAATGCGAGCGTTCGATTCATGACGCGCTCTGCGTCGTACGCTGTCTGGTCAAGAAACGGTGCGTGGACAGAGGGGAAGACTCGTGCTGCTTCGCTGACTCGTTTACCTTCCCTCCCAGCGCACTAATTGGTGGAGGTGGCGCACCAGAGATCCACGTATCGCGCATGCTGTCGCAATACGCACAGGCGCTGAGTGGCATGGAGGCATACTGCTTCCAAGCGTATGCAGACGCGCTCGAGGTCATCCCGACAACGCTCGCCGAGAATGCCGGACTCAACCCGATCGCAATCGTCACCGAGCTTCGTAATCGTCACGCCCTTGGCGAGCGCAACGCTGGCATCAACGTTCGGAAGGTCCGTCTCTCTCTCTTGTATGCTTGACTTTGAATGCAATGTCGACATTTTTCTTGTAAATAGGGACAAATCTCTAATATCCTAGAGGAGGATGTTGTGCAGCCGTTGTTGGTGTCAACAAGCGCAGTCGAGCTCGCGACAGAGACCGTGACGCTGCTCTTGAAGATCGATGACTACGTGCAGGCAAGGTAGAGTAGCTAAGAGGTTGTTGTATATATTGTACATGCAGACACGACACAAAGTCATTCCGGTCAATTGACCACACTACGAAAGAAAAGACCGAAAAAAGAACGGTGGCCCAGTTTGTTCACTCCAGCTCTATATATCTACCGAACCAAGTTCTGGAGGACTTTTCATTCGAACGGGGTCCACAGTGTACAAAAACTAAAGAGTCCATAGCGCTACAAGCGACAGCAATACACCAGATGCGGACTGCCGACATAAATACAAACGAACAGTTGGCCTCACTCTCGAGTCTTCTTTCTCACCCCCAGCGTTGCAACGCACCAGCCGCCGCCGTCTTCAAACGCGACTCTTTCTCCGCGTCAGCCGCACTAACGAGGAGCGGTCTCAGCTCCGCTTTGAGTTTGACGAGCTCCGGTACACGTTCTGCTCCGACGCCGTCTTCGCGGCCGACCTGGCCGAGCAATATGCAGGCATTGGCGCGCACTTCCTCGGGCACGTTCACGCCATGGCCTTTGAGAAGGTACGCGAGCGTGTCGATGGCGCGGCCCGGGGTTGTCACGGGTGAACCGATCTCGCTCTCGCCCACGGAGCCTGCGATGGCGGAAGAGTTGCCTTGAACCTCCAGCGGTAATGGCGTCGTTATTGCGTCTAGGACGACGTTCGCTGTAGAAAAATGGAATGAAATAAGCCAGGTGAGAGATGACTTGTGAGATTTAGATGGGCTTACGCACCAGAGTGTAGACTGAGCAGCGTTAGAGCAACAATTCCCTCGTTGATAAGAATCGGGTATCTCTTGCTGCGCCCGACGAGTTGCGCGAGCGTAAGCGCGATAGGACTCGTGCTGACGATACCCATTGCTGCCTTTCGCTGCTCCCCGTCTGGGGTATCCTCGTGCCAGAGTGTTCGGATCACGTTAACGAACACGCGCGTGCCCTCGCTCTTAACCGCCGTCGAGTCAGAACGCTTGACAATGCTGATGATCTGGTGAAGCCCCGTCGATGCGGCGTCTTGACCATCTGCCGGTAGCGCCAGATCGTAGCAGTTTTTGGCTAATCGGGAAGGCATCAGTTCTTCCGGCATGCAATACGATTGTTAATAACCTCTTTTGCGGACTCACCGTTGCCGTTACAGAGATGTTTTATGACTCCAATAGCGTTGATCTGAACCATTTCCGCTATATCCGAGGTGGGCTGGAATATATTAGATTCGACAAGTCGCTTAATGATGCCAGCCTCGCTGAGAGACGGGCGAGCGGGTGGATTATATGCGAGGTGTTTGAGCAGGCCGATGACACCATGCTTGACTTTGATATCAGTTTCTGGGCGCAGTAGTGAGGCAAGTTCGGGGGCGAGGCTGACAGGCGGGTTTGTAAGGGTGACCGAGTGTGCTCCTGAGAACTCAAATAAAGCTTCGCCGAAAGATGATAGATAGAACGCACCATGACGCAAGAGATTCCCCAAAGTCAATGTTGCGCAGACTAAGAGGTCGTCCCGGTTGTCATCTTTGAGGTCCTTGTGTCTCTTGACCCACTGCACCATCTGTCCGACAAGCACTCCGCCTGGCTGCTTCTCGTCCGAGTCATCCCAAAGCACATCATCGTTCTTCTCCTCTCCTGCGATCTCGACGACCGCCTTGATGAGCGCGGCCTTGCAAAAGTCGAATGTACGCTTGCGCTGCGCGCCATCACCAGGTAGGTCCTTCCAAAGTGGATGGTAGTCACCGCGGTCGATGAACTCGAGGATATCTGCTAGACAGCTCACGCCACCGTGTTCGTCTGGAAACGCCATGCCGCGAGCCAGTGAGAGCCGCACGTCCTCGTCGTCGAGCACGAGCGCTTCGAGGAGCGAGCATGACTCCTCAAACGCCTCAAGGTCGGTGGATACAAGGGTGCGTCGTAGTGGGGTCACCTGGTCAAAGGGCGCAGAGGGGGTCTCGAAAGGCAGAATGTATGAACGTATAGGCGTCACGAGTTGTGGAAGGACATCTGGCCCGAACAAAGTCGGTGCTGTGACGACGCTGGTTTAAGGGAGGAGATCAGATAGACGCGCCGCACCGCGCACCGTTGTATTTGAGCTCTCCGATGGCACGCCATGCCCAGGAAGAAAGACCGCTCCGTAACTGCCATGACTCGTCGCACTCTTCAGGTGGGATGTGTGGAGCTGGACTCTTTGCCCAGGCACCCGCCGGGTATATCACTCCCGCGAGACGAAGGATCGTCACGGGCGCTTCCACTGTGTTGAGTGCCGTTTTGACGGGTTCTAGGTTAGAGCATGCACGTCAGTGCATCCCGGCGATCATCCAGGAAAGGCAAAAGCGCACCGTAACCCATACTCGCGTTCAGCAGTACGCCGATGGCCGTTCTGACGACTTTTAAATGTGCCACGGAAAGTGGGAGAAAATCAGTGGGTTTGTCCGCCGGCATGAGGTCGGTGTAGCGCTCGAGTAGGGTAACGAGTGCGTTGAGAAATCCTGACTTGCGGAGGTGGCCTCTGTTCTCATCTGTGGAAGGTTACTAGATGCAAAGAGTAGGGATGACACCGGTCACACCATGGTCAACGCAAACATTAGCTCCTACGCGAAGGACCTCGTATAGTGCAGGTAGATGAGAGACGTCAGGCACACGTAATCCTCGTAAAACGTCTTTGACTATCGCTGCCAGGACAGCAGGCAATTCTGTGTTTCCCAACGCTGTCTGAGTATCATCTACGAGGCGTCGTCTTGATTCTGAGAGGAGTCGAGGGTAAACAAAAGGTGCGTACTGTTTTTCACCCGCAGCGCGTTCGCCAGGGCCTGGGCGGTGGCTTCAACCTTGTTCCAATCGGCATCTGACAGCCGCGTCTGTCCGGTGAGCTCGGTAGCGAGCGCGATGACACCGGGATCGGCCATGGTTGTGAGCTGAACGTAAAACGAAAGTGGAGGTGCGAGGCAAGTTTAAGTTGAGTACAAAGGGACGCATACATTCGGGCCTTTTCTTATCATATCACGACCACTCCAGTACCCTAACGCCAGTACTGCGGCGCATCATGCCCTACGATCTTGTACGCTGCATCAAGCGCACTCACAACCTCCTCAGGGAGTGGTCCTTTCACCACACTCGCCATGTTCGATTTCAGGTGCGCAGGAGTACTTGACCCAAAAATAATGCCGTCAGCTGGAGAAAGGGCCGAGTGGTGCTGCAGCCATCGATATCCAATCTCCGCTAAGGGGATGTCGGCTTTCTCCTAATTACGTACGCTGCCGTTAGCCCAGCGAACCGCAGACGGCGATCACAACTCAACAACTCACAGCAGCCGCCTTGACCACTCTCATGGCCTCAAACTGGCTATCTTTCAGATACCGTTCTTGCAGCACGGGACTCAACCATGAATTTGCTGGATTACAAATGTCATCCATCCCACTGACGTCCTCTCTAGAACTTACTCTTCCTGCGAGGAATCCAGCCCTGTTCAGGATCAGCCACATAGATATCGACCGAATACAACTACTTACGCCAATGAGTTATACGTGATTATTCTAATGCCATATTTGCGGGCAGCAGGAATCAGCTCTGACTCAATCGTGCGGCTAATCGCGTTATATAGACTGAGTGACGAGTTATAACCACTCCCAGTCGTTAACCGCTGAATGATCTTACACTTGACAGTAAGTTGGCTCAATCCAATCATTTGTTCTGCATATGTGAATAATTTCCACTAGCTGTATGCACCGGAGTCCTTGATGGTTCCATAACACGTGCTATTGCTTACCTCCCATGCAGGATAGTTGCTCAAACCAAAGAGCTCACTGATTGACGATTACAGTCATCGCCGCATTCTAGGGGTAGAGAATTAGATACTCACAACTTGCCTTCTTGATGCAACTTGTTTATCTCCCTTAGAGTGTTTTCGAATGGCACAGATCTGTCAGGCCGGTGAAGATACAAAACGCGAATCTTGTGCGGGTGGAGCGCTTTGAGGCACGTTTCCACAACAGATCTGATGGCTTCTGGCTGATGCCCTCCGGGATGGTTTCTTGGGTGAACTCTACAGGAATGATTCGATGAGATGCAGCAAACATCAGGAGAAATTCCTTTCACACTTGGTATCAATTAAGCCACCTCTCAGATCCAACTTAGACAAGAGCTTGAATTGACCACGTGTATCAGATACAGCTTCGGGTGAGACGGAAAAGTACCTCTTCTGTCGTTCCATCACCATATATGCGAGCAGAATCCAGCTCCCTGTACTGTTCAGAGAATACGTCGATGAGGTCTTGAGCGGTATCAACGGACGACACGGATACGCCAGTTCGCCCGGCTACACCCATGTTGGATGTTCCCTGTGCAGACGGGTATTACTATTAGAAATGTGCAAATCAGGGGCACTTGCAAGTATGAGGGGAATGCGAGTCGACATCTCAACTCTGCTACTTGTGCTAACCCCAAACTGTCGAGTCGTCAAATTTCACCAGTCGGTTTGAAACCCCGCTACAGAACGTCCTGGCCAGTCTTCTGCGGCGGCTCAAGTCGTTGATTAATCATCGCTTGTCATTTTTGCGACTTTCGAACCTGCCGCGGCCGCGGCCGAGGCACTGGGCAACCTTAATCACTGAGCCACATAATAAGGCCCTGTTTGGTTGAAACAATCTCGGATTATAATCCAGATTGTACACGCCAGAAAAAAATCGATTCTTGGTCAGTCCACTTTGATGGTTCCGGGCCCTGCCCGACATCTTCAAATAGCCGATAATTGATGAAGTCCAATGCGACCAATTACAGCCGCTCGGTCATACAGATCTGGATAAATAATCTGGATTATAATCCGAGATTATTTCAACCGAACAGGGCCTCTTCGAGACGAGACAACGGGGACAAGAGGCTTGAAAAGCAATATTAGCATACTTCTCCTGTGTCAGAGTAAACCACCATGTCTCTGGACAACGACCCGTCTGGTGCCATCGCTTCTTTCAGTTCTCTCTTGCTCGCTTCCCTCTCGCAGCTTTTGACACTGCGCCTTATTTTTATTGCGACCCTTGTCACCATCCTGGTAGCCCAGTATGTAAGGAGCCCATGGCGTAAAGTGCCCCCCGGTCCAAAGGGTCTTCCGATTATTGGGAATGCCTTTCAGCTCCAGAATAGGGGCTGGATGTTTGGTAGAGAGTGCAAGCGAAAGTTTGGTTCGTCTAATCCTGTCTTTTATCGACTCGATGACCCTTCGAATTTACCATGGAACTTTCAGAACATATGATGTACTTGAATGCTCTTGGTCAGCCTATTCTCATCATAAATAGTCTCAAGACTGCCTTTGAACTCCTCGATCGGCGCGCATGCATTTACTCTGATCGCCCTCGTCTTATCGTCGCTAATGGAATCCTCTGTGAGGGTCTGTTCACGGCTGCCATGCCGTACGGAGATGTGTTGGTGTGTCCTTTTATTCCGAGAAGTCGGAACTTATTATTCTTTGTAGGTGGCGTCGCACTCGCCGTGCAGCACATGAAATTCTCACCAAAGTAGTCGTTCGCGATTATCACCCAATTTTTTGCAAAGAGGCAGTCCTCCTGGCTTCTGCAGTACTCGGCAACCCAGATGCTTTGGACAAACACATCCAGCGCTCCTCCGCATCCGCTACCATGTCGATATTATATGATTATCCTACCCTCGAGAACGAACATGACGAGACAATCACGCAGATCCACACTTTTATTGATCGTATGTCGGCAGCATCTGCTCCCGGAGCGTATCTGGTTGAGTTGTGTCCCTGGATGATTCACATCCCAAAGAGGTAAGAATTTATATCACTTACTGTCGTCATCTGTTCACCTGGAACTATGGAACATTAGATTTGCAAAATGGAAACGTGAAGGAATGGAATATTTTCGGCAGCATACAACTATGTTCAACGGACTTCTGAATACCGTTCGCAGTGACATTGTAAAGTCGATTACTGTATCATGCAAAAGACCTGTTGAGTTGTCACCATTCCAGGCTAACGGTTCTGAACGACCAAGTATGAGCGCATCACTCATAAAGAATTCAAAGCGAAGCGGGCTCTCCGATAACGAAATAGCCTGGCTCCTGGGGACTTTGTAGTGCGTTCTTTCGCTTTGTTAATAACACAAAGGATCTCCACTTAACCGAGTCTGCAGCTCCGCTGGCGCAGAGACAACCGCCACTACATTGGCCTGGTGGACACGTGCAATGATTGCTCATCCAGAGATGCAGAAACGTGCTCAAGAGGAACTGGATACTGTCGTTGGCCGTGCTCGCACTCCAACCTTTTCCGATGCTCCTAATTTGCCTTATATCCAGGCATTAGCCAAAGAATCTCTTCGGTGGCGTCCCCCGCTCCCATTAGGCATTCCGCACACTACAACTGAGGATGACTGGTACGAAGGCATGTTTATACCTAAGGGGACTCTTTGCCTGGTTAATCTCTGGCAATGCCACCATGACCCGGCGTCGTATGGTCCCGATGCTGCAAGCTTCAATCCAGAGAGGTTCCTGGACGAGCATGGTAGACTCATTCCGGGTCCTGCGGAGACGCGGGATGATGGGCACAGTGCATACGGCTTTGGGAGGCGGGCGTGTGTCGGGAAACACGCCGCCAATGACTCACTGTTCATCGATATAGCCACGGTACTCTGGGCTGCTCGATTCGAACCCGCGCTTGACGAAAACGGGAAGGAGATACCCTTTGATGCGAAGACGCCTGTCGATTTAGGAATGATTTCGTAAGTAGCAATCCCTCATTTTTTTCTTTGTCTTCTCTCCGACTTCAACTGGTGGATCTTAGCCGGCCGCTCCCGTACACGTGCAAAATTACCCTTCGGTTTCCTGAGGCATCATCGTTGCTCATGGAGGAATTCTAGTTGTTGAAGGCATAGGGTAAGGTAGGGCCTCTTGAACACGAAGTCCTAGGCAGTAATTGTCTTACTGCAAATGACATTGCTAGGGTCTTTTGGTTCACACTGTGTGGAACGAGAGGTGACATCAGCTGGGTATCTTTGGTACTATCCGACAATCCCTACATGTACCCAGCATCTCAGATGATAAAATAAAGCACGAATATACTCCATTTTGGTTGTGTAGTTATACTCGATTTCGGTTCGGTTCGGTTCGGCGCGATGATTCACGTCTTTAGTAGCTCCTGAGAGAAATTGCGTTTATCGCACCCACCCCAATATTCTTTTCACACTGACAGAAGGAACTTTAATTTAACACATACTTAATATTATGTTATTCCTCTGGTATACTTATGCAACCGTTCGTATAAGCGGGATCGTCGCTGTGATGGCACTGGCAGGCGAACGGGGTAACCGGTCACCGACTCGGAACGTCCCGAGTCGCCGAAAAACAGCTCTGTCAGCATTTTCGGCTAGCTGCTGCACGTGCTCAATCACCTTCCAAAAATCCAAAAAGGACGTGGAAAAGCAGATTCTGCTAGCAGTACTGTAACTGCCAGTGGTGTTTCGCTTTCGTGTGTTACCGTATCTCTGCCTGTGATCACTTACCCCTCACAACTCGGCAACGCGTTGAACTCGCGTCATGACTCGTGAGCCTTGCGTGCCGTCACTGCCATGCACTGTGTCCCAGTTGCATACCTCCACGGTACTAGAGATCAAGGAACCATCTCGGCTCCGCTGTCAAGCTGCGCACTGCGCAGTTGTTGTACTCGCAAGTCTCGTATGTGCACTGACTTGTCATTTTTGACCGGAAACATGACACTGACGCATAAAAACTTCGTATCATACCGCCCTTGTTATTCCAGCACATCATCTATCACAGAACGCTCTCGTCTGTAGCTTGTTGCTCTACTTGGTGTGCCGCCTTTTGTGCGTAATCGTATTCTACCAGGCGTGTATAATCATGACTCCTGAAAAGCAAATTACTCTCGGAGTTAGCCAGCTGCTGCGTCGAAATCCAGCGGCCCTTCCAGCTTTTCACATCGGTAAAGCCGCGGCAGTACAAAACCCTCTTCGACTTGTATGAGCTCAAGCGAGCTCGCTCTAGCAAGAGATATTTTCCTGATGGAGACAACTTGAACCATGGGAAGATGATAAATGACTCTTGAAAAACAATTGACCTGCTCCTCTCATGTCAAACTAGATCACCATGACTCTAGGCAACAACCTCTTGTTCGCTCTCCTCTCGCAGCTTTTGACCACCCACCTTGCTTTGACTGCGACCCTTGTCATTATCCTGGTAGCTCAGTATGTAAGAAGCCCATGGCGCAAAGTTCCCCCGGGTCCAAAAGGTCTTCCCATCCTCGGGAATTCCTTTGACCTCCAGAATAAGGGCTGGATGTTTGAGAGCAAGTGCAAGAGAAAGTTTGGTCAGTCCAATTCACTTTTTTGCCGACTCCATGACTTACCATAGATTCTCAGAACATATGATGTACTTGAATGCCCTCGGCCAGCCCATTATTGTCATAAACAGTCTTCAGGTCGCCTTTGAACTCCTTGATAGGCGTGCGAACATTTATTCCGACCGCCCTCCTTTCATTGCCGCTAATGGAATCCTCTGTGGGAGTTTGTTCACCACCTTTATGTCATACGGAGACGTGTTGGTATCCCCTTTAAAAAAATAAATCCGGGACTTATCGTTATTGCTTGTAGGTGGCGTCGCACTCGCCGCGCAGCACATGAAATGCTTACAAAAGTTGTCGTTCGCGATTATCACCCAATTTTTTGCAAAGAGGCGGCCCTCCTTGCTTCTGCCATACTCAAGAACCCTGATGCCTTGGACAAACATATCCAGCGATCTTCAGCATCCGCCACCATGTCTATATTATATGATTATCCCACCCTCGAGAACGAACATGATGAGATCATTACACAGATCTATGCCTTTATCGATCGTATGTCGGCAGCATCTGCTCCTGGAGCGTATCTGGTTGAGTTGTGTCCCTGGATGATTCACATTCCAGAGAGGTACCAATCTGTGTCACTTACCGTTTCATCGATTCACCTGGAACTATGGAAATAGATTTGCAAAATGGAAACGTGAAGGAATGGAACATTTTCGACAGCATACGGCCATGTTCAATGGGCTTTTGGATACCGTCCGCGGTGACATTGTAAGTCGATTATTTGTGTTCGTACAAAGAAACTTCTTGATTCGGGGATATTCCAGGCTAAAGGTTCTGAACGACCAAGTGTATGTGCCTCGCTTATAAAGAATTCAAAGCGAAGCGGGCTCTCTAATAAAGAAATAGCCTGGCTCCTCGGTACTTTGTTGTTCGTCCTTTCACTATCGTTAATAAGACAGTTTATCCACTTAATAATGTCTGCAGTTCCGCGGGTGCAGAGACAACTTCCACCACCCTGGCCTGGTGGACACGTGCAATGATTGCTCATCCAGAGATGCAGAAACGTGCTCAAGATGAACTAGATACTGTCGTTGGCCGCTCTCGGACTCCAACCTTAGGTGATGCTCCCGATCTGCCTTACATACAGGCATTAGTCAAGGAATCTCTTCGGTGGCGCCCCGCTCTCCCATTGGGTATTCCACACACCACGACGGAGGACGATTGGTACGAAGGCATGTTCATTCCCAAAGGGACTCTTTGCCTGGTTAATCTCTGGCAATGCCACCACGACCCTGCGTTGTATGGCCCCGATGCTGCAAGCTTCAATCCGGAGAGATTCCTGGACGAGAATGGTCGGTTTATTCCGGGTCCTGCGGAGACGCGCGACGACGGGCACAATACATATGGGTTTGGGAGACGAGCTTGTGTTGGGAAGCACGCGGCCAATGATTCGATGTTCATCGATATAGCCACTGTTCTCTGGGCTGTTCGACTGGAACCCGGGCATGATGAAAACGGGAATCAGATACCTCTTGATATGGACACGCCTATCGACTCAGGAATGGTTTTGTAAGTCACTTTCCCTTTTTCTGTCTTCCACTTTTTGAGGGGCTAGGACGTCGCGTTTACCTGGTAATTTTTAGCCGGCCGCTCCCGTACACGTGTAAGATTACCCCTCGGTTTCCTGAGGCAGCTTCATTACTCGTAGAGGAAATTGAGTTACTAAAGGCGTGAGGTAAGGCAGGTCTTTCTGCCAGTGGTGCCTGACACCTGGTTCTGAACTGTAATCGTTTTACTCCAAGATGACGTTCAGTCGCGGGCGTCTTTGTCGTTTCTTGTATTACAGTACGAGACGAACATGTGCGTACGGCCTCGGCAGGGTGCCCTTGATAACGGACTACATGGTAACTTCCATGTCTTGAATGTATTTACCGTTCAACGTTCAACCACTGCGGACATGCCATTTTGGTTGTGTACTTGATATTCGATGCAGTTCGGTGCACAGACTCACCTTTTTTACTAAGTCTTCGCACCCGCACGAATTCTCTCGGGCTCTTCCGAGAAGAAACTTGTATTGTTCGTCTGGTAGGTACCCTTAAAGTTGCTGGTACTGTCATAAGAGTAAGTAACCACAGGCAGAGATAAGGTAAACCGCATTCATACGCATCCCCTTTACGTGACAAAACGTGACAAAATGGCCGAAAAGCTAACAACCTCCTGCTCAACTCAAATATGACATTCTTTGAACCACAGAATCTTCTGTATTTTAACTTCTCAGATCTGTGGTGTAAATTATTTGATATTGGTGTGATACTATGGTGCCCCGCGGAGTTATGAATGCACCTAGTAGTTGAAGAGATTTTTTTTGACCTGAATCCAGCATTTCTGCTCTGGAGTTCTCTAGTATGTGTATGAAAATTGGCTAAGGTTGTGATCTCAGGAATGCATTGCGCGATGGTTACCGAGAACGGAAGTCATTGATTCTGTCGAAAATGGACTCTGCAGGTCTGAAACTGCACCAAATCTCTCCGAAAAAATTCTGCAGAGTTCTTAATACACATACTATAGTGTTTCATACTATGTTTATTGCTGTGAGGTGTTGTGCTCATGAGTGGACAAGATAGCTACAAGCGTGACAGAGACACATCAAAGCTCGAGTGCCGCTCGGCCCACTCCAACATGCTTGGCGAATTGAGCTGAATTGGCAACGCTTATTGCCGTTGTCGGAGTTTTAAAATTCTCATGACATTTCGTGACAGCCAAACACTTCTTCGTCCATTGCATGAGCACGATACCTCAAAGCAACGAATTCAGCATAGGAGCGCAATAGTATCTGTCTTATTAACTCTACATAATTTTTCGGAGAGATTTGATGGAGTTTGACCTACAGAGTCCGTTTTTGACAGAATACAGTAATTCTTGTTCTCGTAACCTCGCGCAATGCATTCTAAGACACCACACCTTAGCCAATTTACATGTGCATACTAGAGATCTATTAGAATATATCCCGTAAAACTCCGGAGCAGAATGCTGCGATTCAGATGAAAACAAATCATTTTCAACTACTAGGTGATCTTAACTCCACGGGAACGGAGGGCACCAGTCGCCATTTTGAAGAAAGTTTCGGGTGAATCCGACAAACTCCATGGAGTAGACCCGACAAGGACCCGAACAGGGTTTCCCCTGATATACTTGCTCCAGAAAAACGTAATGTCTTCATATTGAGTCGTGCAACCCATTCAAGTCGCCAGTAAGCTTAGTGTTTATGCTTGTCGAGAGTGGTCACCCCCTAGGTCTGAAACCGCTAGGCCTGGACTTGACGCGGCTTTGGAAGCGTACGTGGGAGTCTGAGGGGGTCGGATCGGTGAACTGTCCGAGTACTGATAGTCCTTCCATCAGAATGATCCTTAAGCACCTTCTGATTGACTATTCAATCATTTAGTAGGCGCCCTTGCTTGCGCTCTAATACAGCCTACAGCCCAGGAGCCCCAGCAACGCCCAATACATAGTCCTTCCAATCAGAATGATCCTTCTGATTGACTATTCAATCATTTAGTAGGCAACCCTTGCTTGCCCCTAATACAGCCCACAGCCCATTAGTAGTTCTGCCGCGACCGAGCGCAAGACGACCGCCTCCTCTGCACGACCATCATGTCAACTGCCCAACTGCACCCTCCACGTCTACCTCGCAGTCCAACTTTGTATCCATTTTCAACGCTGCTTTGGAATCTTACAAACGTAAAACTAAGAAGGACTTAGTCTCACATCCTCTCCTTCCCGACCTTCAATCCTGCGATTCCCCCGAGGCTGTCCTCACCGTCCTTCAGAGAGCAAGTCTCCGTATTTGTGCATCCCAAAACTGCGACGAGCCTCACAAAATGGGTCACACCGATCGTAAATGTCTTGTTTTCATTTTCTGAGACCATTGGCCACTGGCAGGTCGTTGTGGTGTGAATATTAGACATTTCGTCGCGGGGAATTTCTGCTCTAACGTTATTTTTAGGCATTCCCGCCGGCAAATGTAATCTTTGCAGGGATCACCGTTCTCCTTTCGGTCAGCGTCTTACATCTCTCCTTTGTGCGACCAATTTGACATCAAAGCCAGGCGCTAAGGATACGAGCGCTAGCCAAGACAAGCTCATCGACATCTTTAACGCCATTGAACGTTTCTTCCACCGACTTGAGATATTATCTAGCATCATACCGACTAGGGCTATGAATAACATAATCGTTGAGATTATGTTGAGGTGTTGACCACCTTGCGATCGCAACAGAGGAAGTGAAGCGTGGACAATTCAGTGAGTTGATGTGGTGGTGTATATTTACCATTCTCGCTGACAGGCTATTCAGAAAAGTACTTTAGAAGTTGACAGGAAACAGAGATATCGAGAACAGCCTGGAGAAGTTGGATAAACTGACACAAGAAGAGGCACAGATGGCATCTGCGAGCAGCTGAAGATGACTCACAGCGTCGATGATCGAGTGAGGGGTTCGGGGCCAGGTACAAGATGTCCGCGATGAAGTGCAAGATGTCCGTGGGATGTGCAAGATGTTGGCAACAAGATTCTTCAAGTTGTCGACGACAGGGTGCAAGATGTTGGTAACAAGGTTCAAGACTCGACGACAGAGTCAAAGACATTGACAACAATGTCCGAGGCATCGATGACAAATTAGACCAGGCCCACCGTTCGTTATCTTTTCAATCCCTGTTCGCCATTCCGCGGCTTAGACAGCTTCACAGGTAACCAGCTCAGAGATAGTCTCTACGATGGCTTTCGCCCCCAAATCCTTCCACCAATCATAATATTGCACGCAAAGCCCATCACAACGGCACAACGCAATGGTTTTCCAAGGAACTCTATTCAATCGATGGAAATCGACTGGTTCCTTCTTGTGGGTACACGGAAAACGTGTGTTATTTTTTACCTTCACCATGCGGCGACCCCTGATTATCTATCATTTCTATAGCCGGTTCAGGAAAAAGCGTTGTTTGGTTCGACCTTCTTCGACTCTTCTACCCTTGTGAAAATAACATTATTATTTCAGTTCCTCAATTATACAAGATATCATGAACATGCGCGATGCTGGGATGGCCACAATGGCCTACTTCTATTTTGATTTCAGGACGTTGATAAGCAAAACTTTCCAACCTTCTCTCCCTCTCTTCTCGTCCAACTCTCTGCGCGGTCCAATGCCTGTTGTGACAAACTCTCCCAACTTATTCTGCACATGATCGTGGGGTACAGAAGCCTAGCGATCGCGCATGGCGGAATGCCTTATACAAATGCTCGCGCTCAACGGGCAACGGCCCTACTTACATCATTCTGGATGCACTCGACGAATGTCCGGTCACGTCTAGTATACCATCACCCCGAGAAGAAGTCCTCGAGCTCGTGGAGGATCTTGTTGGGCTTCATCTTCCCAACCTGCACATCTGTGTTACAAGTCGGCCAGAGCCGAACATTCAAATTGTCCTCGAACGCTTAACCGAGCGCCGTGTCCCTTCATGACGAAAGTGGACAAAAGGAGGATATTTCTAACTATGTCACCTCGTCTGTTCACTCAGATCGAAGGATGGGGAGATGGCGGAAGGAAGACAGGGAGCTGGTCATCAAGACGCTATCGGAAAAGGCGGATGGCATGTAAGTGTGCTGTCGTCTGCTTATTGCGAATATTAAACATGGAATAGGTTCCGCTGGGTGTTCTGTCAATTGGAGCTCCTACGGCAGTGCTTCCACCAAGTGTCCGGCGTATTCTTGAGGAGTTGCCTGACAGCCTGGACGGAACATACGAGCGGATACTAAGGGAGGTCGGAAAGCCCAACCAAGGACATGCACATCGATGTTGTCAATGCCTTGTTGTGGCTGTTCGTCCACTTGAGGTCAAGGACTCGCGGAAGTGCTCGCATTTGACTTCAATACGGGAGGATGCCACACTAAATCCAGGTGGCGCTGGGAGGATCAAGAGGAAGCAGTGACGCGTCGCATGCTCTAGCCTGGTCACGATGTCAAGGACGGTGATTCGCGGGTGGTTCAATTTTCGCATTTTTCTGTCAAGGAATTCTTGACAGCGGACCGGCTTGTGGAGCCCATGCGAGATGTCTCGCGTATACATTCGACTGGAGGCTGCACATACGATTATTGCAAAACATGCCTTGGCGTCCTCCTACGATTGGACGATCGCGTTGACCGTCACAACGTCAAAAGCTTCCCGTTGGCTCATACGCGGCTCAGCACTGGCCGACGCATGCGCGAAGAGAATGTCGTCACACATCAAGGATGGGATGAAACGTTTATTTGACGGAGACAAGCCGCACTTTGCAACGTGGCTTTGGATTTACAACGAAGATCAGGGGGATGATTCCATGTGGACGATGCGCCCTGAGAACCTGAAGCAGTTCCCCTATATCACGCTGCAATGCTCGGATTTCGCGACTTGGCAGAACATCTCATCGTCGAGCATCCAGAGCATGTAAATGCCAGGGGTGGGAGACGCGAGACTCCCTTACATGCTGCAGTAATCGCCAAACATACGAACACTTTGTCGCTATTGATTGACATGGCGCAGAATATGAAGGCCAACCCAAGAGCATAAGTGGCGGGACTCCACTGCATCTTGCGGCGTGGGATGGAAGACTCGAAGCTGGGCCATGTCTACTTGATGGTGGTGCAGATATCAATGCTCGAAACAGAACTCGTAAGACTCCACTGATATATGCGGTACGGGAAGGACGTGTCGAGTTTGCTCGAATGCTACTCGAACGGGGGCAGCGATTGACGCAGGATGACGTCGGCAAAACTGCACTTCACCGGCGCGACGAGACAATCTCCAGGCCGTGCTATTATTATTGAAGCACGGCGCAGATGTCAATGTGCGCGGTAATTCGGGCCACACCCCTTCCGAGTTGGCCTCATTGTGCGGGTCTCAAGAGATTGTAGAACTAATCTCTGCGTATGTGCCGAGTCTATAACGAAGTAATATCTGCTTGTCGACTCTATGATGTACAGTATGTACAAGACACAGTACCGTACTCGTATTACAACTCAACCTGTACTTTTATTACGTACTAGCGGTGGCCCGTGCTGCGCCCGGGCCCAGCTAGCGAGCGAGCCCCCAGTCCGAGGCCGAGAAAGCCCCAGTGAGTAGGAAGCCCAGCAAGCCACAGAGCCAAGCCAGCTTCCGAGAGCCAAGCAAGCCCCAAAGAGGAAGCCAGCCCTCAAAGCCAGCCGTCTACATTAATGGTTATCTGTTTTATACTATAGTGATCCGTCTGACCTAAGTTGGAATAACTTAATATTATTACACGATTTCATCATGTAGAGTGATGTAGAGTAAGATGTAAGAGGATGTGGCACAGTTTTTTTTTTACAATAATGATTAAGGCTCCTCACACTTGCTTACACACATCGTCGATTTTTCTTCTGTACGACGCGACAGCAAAAGATAGCCATGAAAGAAAGTACAGCACTGGGGAGATGTCAATGGTGATCCGGAAAGCATTAGATTGTCGTTAGATCGTAAGGTGGGGCAATTGTTGGAACTTGGAAAAACGGCGGTGCGTGCAGGAAACGAGTGGGATTTGGGGAAAACGCGCGAGGGTGCCCAGGTGTAAATACATGTACTTTATAGTACCCAAATGTATGTAGCACGTCAGTAAGGTGAATGAAGGACAATTAGCATGACATTAAATAAGCGAGCTAGGAGGAATGAACCACGCGAGCTCGATTTTCAATATGTACACAGGGTAAATAGGGTCTCCGACAGTTGTAGAGAGGAAAAGAAACGTCACATGTCTTGATTGAAATCGTCGTCATTTGTCTTTCAGCATTCTTATTAAGGGAGGTCGGTCTGATGATCGCCACGCGATTAAGGAGCGAGTTGTGTGTCAGCAATGCCACGTGAGTAGAGAGTCATCATATCAAATTTTCTCTGTTAAGGGAGGGTCTGGTCCGGTTGTCATTGGCTCACGCGATTAACACGCGAGTTGTGTGTCAGCAATGCCACGCGAGTTGTGACTCATCATTTCAAAATCTTGTCTTTATGATATTAGGGATGGCTCAAGCCACCCGCAACACTAACCCTATATATCCCGAACATATGGGCCTTTAGCATGTATTTGTTCTCTTCCTCCTACCGTGACCACGGTTAGGGTTTTACAGAACCTGAATGTCACAGTGGATGACTGCCGCCTTCTTGGGCACCTCCTCCGGTGGTGGCCCCACAGAGTCCCGTAATTGCTCCTCCCTTGTGACGTCGTTGGAGATGGCTCCCTATGGAGTATTTTCTTTCCCTTCGCTCAGGAATTGTGGTTGACCGATGACACAGTGATAGACGAGGCTGAAGGCACTTTGCGACAGTTCTCTCTGCAATCTTCAAAGAACGCAGGGAAGACTCTCAAAGTATCTCAAGTAAACAAGATATTCGTAACGCATATGCACCGTGACTGTGTCCTCAAATGGATGTTATCCTTCTCTTAACTGATACCCTACTCGTTGACTGCATCACAGTGGACCACGTAATGGGTCTTCCCACCCTCTTACGCAACATCCTGGGCTCTCACTCCGGTATTATCTCGCCGCGCGGGACTCCTGTAGGTGTACTTTTCCATGCATCTGACGAGCAGATAAGCTTCAATCACATAACGTAGCCGAGGGTCAACCTATACGGGCCCGCAGGCCTTCGCTCCTTCGTCCGCATCACGCTTTCCCTGACTCGCACACGAATGGCAGACCGCTATGCGGTTCACGAGCTCCTCACCCGAACAGATCCACGTACGCCTTGCGAAGAAGCTCTCCATGATTACGAGGAGCCTGGACGAGACTTCATTTGCGACGAAGACGGATACTGGCGGAACTTTGCAGAAGGACGCAGTTTCAGGGGGGGCTTAAATGTGTGTGCTGGGCCGCTCGTCCATCGAGGTCTGTGTCTCTTGGCGGGCCATAATACTGTTCGATTTAACGTTCGACCTGCTTGACCGTGACGGCTGGCTTGTAGGCCCTTGCATTGACTTTATCATCCACGAACCCGCATCGCTCCCCGCTCCTCGAAAGTTGGACATCCTCGGGGACACATCCTCCGCTACCGGTCTCACCGCACTTGTTTCTTCTACGCCGGGGCATCTGTCGCTCCTGGTACATGGAGCAACGGATGCGCACATGCCAGAGGACATAAATCCGTTCTTTGCGGCGCGCGGCCCGTTCGCAGTCATAGCAGCTGAAACAAAGGAACGTGGACATTCGACCCCTACAGAAGCTGGTGCATGTGCTGGAAAATGGGGTGCTAGGCAACTGATACTAAACCACATCGGCGCAAGGTGGGCTCATCTGCTCCCCTCATTGGCCGCGACAGTACATTATTCGTTACTGGTATCTTTGACGGCGTTCTCATTCCCCCTTCCCTCCCAAAAACTATTGTTCCCTTGCGATGCAGGTTCTCGGCCCCGTTCCCGGGATCGAACTCCGAAAAAAGAGTTGCCGTAATTCGTGAGATCGAGCGACAGGCCAGTGAAGCATGGCGAGCTACTCCCTGCGAGCTTCCTGTGGAATTGGGAGCGGAGGCGGCGACGATTCCGGGTATGGCGGATGAAAATGAATGCAAAGCCGTGGCGGCATATGACTTTTTGACCGAGAAAATCCCGATTCGATCTCCTGCTGATAACAATAGTAGTAGAGAGGGCCTCATTCTGGCACCCGTTGAATGAACGCTGTGCCAAGTGCTCCATATGGTTCAGTATGTTGGATACTATGTTTTTTTGTTTGGAGCTTGTATCTGTTACCCTCAGGCTTCTGGGACGCTGGGCAAACGTTTTCCTGGTCTTCTCAAAAGACGCTCGTTTTATCGCATTTCACCATTGTATATGTGAAACCTTCCGCATAATAGAAAAGCATCTCATCCAGTCCTTGATGCACTAGAACTGAATATGCCAACGATCTGCAACCTTATCACTACTGTGTATATTCGAATCTGCATCTGTACATAGTTGTACGCGCGCGGGATATGAATTCGGATTTCAAAAAAAAGTACGGGCGATAAACAACATTTAGACATAAGTCACGTCTTCACGAATACATATCGGCAATGTGAACTATTTAATAGTATTCACCGATCAAGATGGCAGACAACCTTAATAAGTAACACAGTGAGAACTGAAGGTCTTAGCGTCGCGAAGTCTCTGGATACCTCACGCCTTCAGAAACTCGAGCTCCTCCGAGAGTATTGAAGGTGCCTCAGGGAACCGGGGGATAATTTTACACTGGTACGGAAGCGGCCGGCTACAATTCCCCAGTCCAAACTCTCAGTACACATCCAAAGAGATAGTGTGAAGAGACCACGGCTTACAAAAGCATTCCTGTATCAACAGGTGTTTCTGCATCAAGAGGGATCTCTTTCCCGTTTTCGTCACAAGCATGTTCAAACCGAACAGCCCAAAGCACGGTGGCCATCTCGATGAACAGCGAGTCATTTGCAGCATGCTTCCCGACGCAGATTCGCCTCCCAAACCCAAACCCACTGTGACCATCTTCGCGTGTTTCCGAACGACCTGGAATGAGCTTCAAGTTACCGTGCTCGTCCAGGAACCTCCCCGGGTTGAAGCTCGCTGCGTCGGGGCCATAGGATGCCGGGTCATGATGGCATTGCCAGAGATTAACTAGGCAAAGAGTCCCTTTGGGGATGAACATGCCTTCATACCAATCGTCCTCGGTCGTGGTGTGTGGAATACCCAATGGGAGCGCGGGGCGCCACCGAAGAGATTCTTTGACTAACGCCTGTATGTAAGGTAGATTTGGGGCATCTGCAAGAGTTGGTGTGCGAGAGCGGCCAACAACAGCATCCAGTTCATCATGAGCGCGTTTCTGTATCTCTGGATAAGCAACCATTGCCCGTGTCCACCAGCACAAGGTTGTGGCAGTTGTCTCTGCACCCGCTGTGCTGGAAACGTTGTTATGTGGACTGCCTCAGCGACAGCGAGACAGAACGCACTACAAAGTCCCGAGGAGCCAGGCTATTTCGTTGTTTGAGAGGCCGCTTCGCTTTGAATTCTTTATGAGTGAGGCACATACACTTGGTCGTTCAGATCCTTTAGCCTGGAATGGCAGCGACTCAACTAAATTCCTTCATGAACACAGATAATTCACCTACAATCTCACTGCAAACAGTATTCAAAAGTCCATTGAACATGGCTGTATGCTGCCGGAAAAGCTCAATTCCCTCACGTTTCCACTTTGCAAATCTGATATTCCATAGTTCCAAGTGGTTAGACAAACAAAGACGGCAGAGACTCATACCTCTCCGGAATGTGAATCATCCAAGGAAACAATTCCACTAGATGTGCTCCAGGAGCAGTTGTTGCCGATATGCGATCGATAAATGCGTGAATCTTCGTAAGCGTCTCGTCATGTTCGTTCTCGAGGGTGGGATAGTCATATAATATAGACATGGTGGCCGATGCGGCAGTTCGCTGGATGTGTTTGTCCAAGGCATGTGGGTTTTCGACCATTGCGGAAGCAAGGATGATTGCCTCTTTGCAGAAAATTGGGTGATAATCGCGAACAACTACCTTGGTGAGAATTTCATGTGCGGCGCGGCGAGTGCGACGCCACCTACAAGCAATAAGGATAAGCTCGGAATTGTTAGAACGAAGGGAATACCAACACGTCTCCGTATGACATGAAAGCAGTGAACAGACCCCCACAGAGGATATCATCCGCGACAATAAAACGAGGGCGATCAGAGTAAATGTTTGCACGTCGATCAAGAAGTTCAAAGGCAGTCTTGAGACTATTTATGACGATAATCGGCTGACCAAGAGCATTCAAGTACATCATATGTTCTGAGTTTCCATGATGAAAGCCTTAGAGTCAGAGAGGGGAGAAGAAAAGAAAAAAGAAAAGGACAGACCAAACTTTTGCTTGCACTCCTTCTCAAACATCCAGCCCTTATTCTTGAGTTGTAGTGCATTGCCCAGAATCGGAAGACCTTTTGGACCGGGGGGAACTTTGCGCCATGGGCTTCTTACATATCGAACTGTTAAGATGATGATGAGAATCGTAACCAAAGCAATGCGGGGATCCTGCAGCTGCGAGAGACTGTCCAAAATCATAGTGGAGATGATGCGGGTCTAGGCTAAGAAGGACTACTGGCAGACGCGTGATCCTTTTCTTATGATTGTTATTGTTATTGAGGTTCGTGTTTCACAATTGAACGTATTGAACACATATGGTAAAGTCATTGATCTAAAGCCCTTGATCGACAGCTGTCAGGTATTGCGGCGCAGCAGCTGGCGCCCCCTATTGTGGGGCCCACAGGAATATGAGTGACGGCCCGGGCTGCTGGGCCGGGCAGCATCCGAGTCAGGTAAGGCTCACAAGTTGTACAGTTCTCTGCGTCTGACGTTGCCACGGCTTGCCAATTCGAGTGCGGATGTCTCACGTTTTCACATACTCGTCAAGCCTGCTTACACGATCTTCGTTGACGATCACCTTGACAGATATGACGGTGACGACTCTCCTCTCGCCCGATATGCTGCCGAACATTGGGTCGATCATGCCCGGGTCGAAGATATGTCATCGCGCATGCGGGAAGGATTGGAAGAGCTCACCTCTATGATGAAGACCTTTTTTTGCGGCATGGCTCCAACTCTATGACATCACTTACCTTCCCTCTAATGGGAACCCTCTTTCCGTTTACTGTAATGGCCTCCATGAGATCGATTCGATCATCGATCAGCGCTCAGCTCCAGCTCCGCTCTCTATGCCGCCCTCTATGGGTTTCACGGTCTGGCGGAAGACATCATGTCAACCATCCTGAACTTGTGAATATTAATGGCATCTACTATGTGTCGCCACATGGGCAGCATTGGCGGCGGGATAGCAGAACCGCTCTACCAGCACGATGCTGACGTAGATCTCCGGGCCTTTCGGAAGCGAACTTCACTGTATGGCGCATCGTATGAAGATCGCGAAACTGCAGAATGGCTACTCCATCACGGCGCGGATCCAAATATCGGCGATGGATCATATCGATCATACCAGGCAGGACTCCGCTGCATCAGCTATGAACGGACACCTTGAGATCGCTGGGGTTCACTAGTTCACTTCGGGATGGCCTTAGCTAGTTTCCATTTCACGATGCCTCAATGTCGCTCGATTCCTTCTCGAATACGTCCCGATATAAACTCCCAGGATATGAGCTGCTTCGCGCCGTTGCATCGTGCATTATTACATCATGGGAGGCTCGGCGTCATGTTCGCACGTCCTGGTTGAATGCGGGGTGAATATAGACCTGGAGGATAACGAAGGCAGGACGGCATTTCACTTTGCGCCGGAGAGAGGACACCACGATTTCGCCAGGTACTACCAAACCGGCTATTGTCCTACGATTTATTCTCATGATGGGACCTCCAAACACCTTCCGGATTCTTCAGGATACAATTGGATAGTTACTCTGAATGTTCTGAAAAATATACTAAGAGGTCAGAAAAAATCGTGCAAATTGACGCCATAGTAATGCGCGGAATCGATACGATGACAAACATTCGTTATTGGGTAATGTTGATGCACTATCTCCAGGTCGCATTTTCTCTCCACACTGCGAGCGCTCTACGCTGGATGATGCATCATGATGATTCCAATATGTCTTGTGTTATCCGTTGCTTATATCCCAAGGGCGATGCTTGCCAGTTGTCCGAGAGTGGTACGCTAAGGTTATCGCGGAATTTTCCTGACCACAAATAAGTCATTTCAGTTCGCGAGGCAGAAGGTGACGAGCTACGTGCGGTTGTTTGTTGTAGGCGATCGCATTTGAAATATCCGCAAGAGTAGCAGCCCCGCCAACGGTGACAGCATATTGGTGGTCTCTCAGCTTCTCTGCCTGGGACTGCAGTAGTAGACGTTCAGGTCACCATTCTCTTTACCAGATGTGATGGCTTGCCTTCATCCTCGGTTGGGTGGGGTTAATAGTGTGATGTGGGGAGGGGTCCCACCCCTTTTATGTTTATGGACCACAGTCTCCACAAGAAGTATATGATCTCACTAGCGGTGGCCCGTGCTGCGCCCGGGCCCAGCTAGCCGAGCGAGCCCCAGTCCAAGGCTGAGAAGGCGCCAGCGAGTACGAAGCAGAGCACTTAGTAAGCCGTATCCTATGGTATTTCTTGCACGACGTGCCGCATCCCGATCACCAAGTCGTGGCGATGTTAACGTTGTTTCTCGATTCCTTACTGTTGTCTGGACGTGCGGGTTACGTGCCTTACATCTTTTACTAAAAGCCCAACATCACCTCCAATGTTTCTAGTAATAACCATACGGTACAGTTGGGCGAGGTGGTTTAGACTCCGACTCGGAGAGGCCTGGATCTTCTTCAACACCTTGCTCCCTGGATCCATATTCTCTTTGTCCTGCTTTGCCTTCCCTTTTGCCTTCCACCATGCCTTTTTCGTTCGGCGCAAAGCCCACAGGTTTTGAAACGTCTTTTTCACTGATCCTGCTATAGATGGAAAGTCGACAAATGCATTGTTTTGTTTACAAGCGGACCACTTTCGAAAGCCGGTGGGAAGATTTGCAGGGTCCATCATGTCGTTTGAGATAAAAGCCAATGCCGACTTTCTAGTAAACAGAGCAGCGCATCAACTTTACCAGATACAGTAAGGTATGTGTGTACATCGTATCGATTCCGCGCCTGCTGTAGTGGGTGCCGCCTCCGCGCTGCGCCACAACACGTATACTGTGACAGCTGTCGATCAATGGCTTTACCATACATGTTCAATTGATGGCCACTGTGAAACATGAGCGCATGAGCCCCGATGGCGATAGTAATCAAAACAAAAGGACCACGCTTCTGCCAGTAGTTCTTCGTAGCCTGGACCCGTATCATCTCCACTATGATCTTGGACAGTCTCTCGCAGCTGCAGAATCCCCACCGCGGCATTGCTCTCGTCACGACCCTCATCATCATCCTAACAGTTCGGTATATAAGAAGCCCATGGCGCAAAGTTCCCCCCGGTCCAAAAGGTCTTCCGATTCTGGGAAATGCACTACAGCTCAAGAATAAGGGCTGGATGTTTGAGAAGGAGTGCAAGCGAAACTTTGGTTCGTCCATTTCTTTTTTCTTCTTCTATGACTCCATGGCTCCTTACATTCACCATGAAACTTTTAGAGCAGATGATGTACTTGAATGCCCTAGGTCAGCCGATTATCGTCATAAATAGTCTCAAGACTGCTTTTGAACTCCTCGACCGACGTGCACACATTCACTCTGGTCGCCCTCGTACCATTGTCGCCCAGGATATCATCTGTGGGGGTCTGTTCACTGCTTTCATGCCATACGGAGACGTGTCGGTACTCCCTTTATTCTAACAATCTCGAGCTTATCCTTATTGCTTATAGGTGGCGTCGCACTCGCCGCGCAGCACATGAAATTCTCACCAAGGTAGTTGTTCGCGATTATCACCCAATCTTCTGCAAAGAGGCAATAATCCTTGCTTCCGCAATGGTCGAAAACCCACATGCCTTGGACAAACACATCCAGCGCACCGCCGCATCCTCCACCATGTCTATATTATATGACTATCCCACCCTCGAGAACGAACACGACGAGACCCTTACAAAGATTCACGCCTTTATCGATAGCATGTCGGCAACAACTGCTCCTGGAGCACATCTAGTGGAATTGTTTCCTTGGATGATTCACATTCCGGAGAGGTACGAGTCTATGCTGTTCTTTATTTGTCTAATCACCTGGAACTATGGAACATCAGATTTGCAAAGTGGAAACGTGAGGGAATGGAGAGTTTCCGGCAGCATACAGCCATGTTCAATGGACTTATGAATAACGTTTGCAGTGAGATTGTAAGTCAATTATCTGTGTTCATGAAGGATTTCATTGAGTCGCTGCCATTCCAGGCTAAAGGATCTGAACGACCAAGTGTATGTGCGTCGCTCATGGAGAATTCAGAGAGAAGCGGGCTCTCCAACAACGAAATAGCCTGGCTCCTCGGTACTTTGTAGTTCGTTCTTTCTCAGTCGTTGATAACACAAAATTTATCCACTAACCGTGTCTGCAGCGCCGCGGGTGCAGAGTCAACTGCCACAACATTGTGCTGGTGGACACGAGCAATGATTGCTCATCCAGAGATGCAGAAACGTGCTCAAGACGAACTGGATGCCGTTGTTGGCCGCTCTCGCACCCCAACCCTTGCAGATGCCCCAAATCTACCTTATATACAGGCGTTAGTCAAAGAATCTCTTCGGTGGCGCCCCGCGCTCCCATTATGTATTCCACACGCCTCAACCGAGGACGATTGGTATGAAGGCATGTTCATCCCCAAAGGCACTATTTTCCTGATTAATCTCTGGCAATGCCATCATGACCCGGCATTCTATGGCCCCGACGCGGCGAGCTTCAACCCGGAGAGATTCCTGGACGAGCACGGTAAGCTCATTCCGGGTCCTTCGGAAACACGCGAAGATGGTCACAGTGGGTTTGGGTTTGGGAGGCGAATCTGCGTCGGGAAGCATGCTGCAAGCGACTCGCTGTTCATCCAGATGGCCACCGCGCTTTGGGCTGTTCAGTTTGAACACGGTTGTGACGAAAACGGGAAAGAGATCCCTCCTGATACAGAAACACCTGATGATACAGGAATGCTTTTGTAAGCCGTGGTCTCTTCACACTATCTCTTTGGACATTTACTGAGATTTTGAACTGGGGAATTGTAGCCGGCCGCTTCCGTACCAGTGTAAAATTATCCCCCGGTTCCTTGAGACACCTTCAATACTCTCGGAAGAACTCGAGTTGCTGAAGGCGTGAAGTGCCTAGGGGCTTCGCGATGCAAAGACCTTCAGCTCTCACTTATGTCTAAATGTTTTTTATCACCTGTACTTTTACTTTTGAAATCCGAATCTATATCCCGCGCGCGTACAACTAAGCACAAAGGCGGACATGTATACTACGTATTATGTTTAGGAATGTAACATCTTGGAAAGAACCAGCAAAGTCTGATTGTGAGCAGCATGCGGTTGTATGGTGGGGTGGTCATTATCACCTGTACATTAGTTATAGTTATTGTGGTATCCAATTGACGAGTTATTTGAGAATACTAGTGATCGCTGCATTACGCTGCATGGTACAACTCATTCTTGTGACTTTTGTCCTGCGGTACGTATTTGCCGTGGAGAATATGTGGGAAGTCGCGAGGCTAGCATGTAGGTTTCCAACAGTATTATTGCAAGAGCGAGTGGCACACTGACGGTTAGTTCACCCACCCAGTACTACTGAACGCACTTGGCGCATATGAGATTGGTGGTATCCTCTTGGGAAATTCACGTGACCGATAGCTGTGATTAGTCATCAAAGCTGAGAGAAGATGTCAGTCCACTAGCTATCATATATGTATTCCGCCTCTCGCTATGGGTATGTGAAGTCATGGAGACAGATGCACGTCTGCACGAGTCGCAGCCGATTTACATGTCAATTCAATTCATTGTGTGCAGCTACAGGATTTCTAAGCCCACGCTCGGTCGAGGTGTAAAAGCACGAGGTTCGCGATGAGATGTTGAGAACGCAATAAATTTTGGAAAGTATCCGAGTCATAGCACACGCGAAGTTATGGAAAGAACCTGCCAAGTCAAGGAATCTGCGGGCGATTTTTGAAATATCCAATTTTGAAAAAGGTGTTTGTTCTGGGAAACCTGTAGCCGATAATTGCTTCACGCCGCTCGCAAACAATATTTCGAGCCTCTCTGAGCTTGGAGAGGTCAGAATGAGGAATGGCACGCGTTGGAGCGGTCTGTGCGAGCTCACCGAGACGGTACTCCTTATACTGTAGTATCTTGCATTCTGGCTCCGCTCGGTAGTAGGTATTCTTTTGGTGCGGACACCCTTTAATCTGGATGTCTTAGTTATGGTCGGAAACTCAAGCTAGACAAGTTTCCGCCCTCTGCCAGTGTGAGTGAGCAGTCTGCTTTGTGATAATTAGTGAGTTTAACCACACACCGCTTGTCCATGCGAGAGGTCTCCACAACTCTATCCTCTCGAAAAATGCGGCAACGATAGTAGCATGCATGAAAATGCCACATTGCTCGTCTGCCACAACACGGGTCTAGGTGCTGTCCGAGGTATAAAGTGTTCACAGTTCACAGGCTCGCTTCTGTGTCCATTAGTCTTGAATCTTTTGCCCCAGGTTTACTTCTTCCTGCATACTCCGTCAGCGACCCAGTCAAGAAACACTTCAAGAGCAAAACACCGACATCGTTTTAATCATTTAATCACCTCACCCTTTTATTCACTTCATTTGACGCCATGCGCTTCGGTCTCAATACCTTCACAACATTCCTGAACTATCTCGGAAGTCGCAAGGCCCTGTCCAGTTCCGTCAACACTCACCTCCCCAACATCTTCGCGCGTCGCAACCCGCGCATCGCGCGATCTCGATCGGCAAGACTCCACGCAGCCAAGAGCGCAGCAAGACTCCGCAACCGCAGGTCTACCGCCAATGCCGCCGCCAATAGCACAAATCGGCCCTCCTCGACAGCCGATACTGGCACAACGCACAGATCGAAACGGCGTGGCACCAACTACCGGCGGGCGAAGATGCGCCCTCTCATTGCCAGAAAGCCTCTCCGGTGGTGTAACACCGTTCTAGCGCCCCAACCCCCCACTCATCCTCAGCCACCGGGGGCGTTCGTCGTCGAGCCTTCCTTCGTCGTGCCCGGATTTCCCGGGCTAGACGATCGAGACCTTCCCCGTTCGTCGCCCAAAAGCTATTCTTCGACGCGCTGGATGAAGGAAGGGAGGCGATCCTCAGAGCCGAGGAGGAGCGAAAGGAGAGCGAGGAGCAAGCTAAATATGAGCACTTAGTCGAGCAGGACTCGAAGAAGGCGCAGGCGGCACGTCGCAGGGCTGAGGAGGCGGAGTATGCAAGGCTGCTTGAGGAGGATCGGAGAAAGGCCGAAGCGGCACGTCGTAGAGCGGAGAATGAGGAATTTGCACGCTTGATTGAAGAAGATATGCGCAAGGCTAAGGAAGCTCATCGTCGGGCCATGGAACAAGAGGAGAGGCAGCGCCAAGCTGAACGTGAATCCATGGAGAGAGAGCGTCGTGAGCGAGAACGCCGCGAGAGGGAGCACCGCGAACGCGAGGCTGCACAGTCGAACCACGTCACGCGGCTTCGCGTCTACGAGGAAAAATGGGCCGCGCTGCGTAGCAACGCCGTCGGCGTGGAACAACTCAGCTTCTATGATATCCCGTGGCCTTTGTTTGAGAATGTCAAAGGTCTTCAGGATATCACCGAAGAACGAGTTTTGGCGTTCGTGTGCCATCCGCTGCACGAGCATATCCAGGGTCCCGGCGGAGGGCAGGCCAAATCCCTCCGCTCGGAAATGCTACGCTGGCACCCGGACAAATTCGAAGGGAAGGTGCTTGACAAGGTTGTAGAAGGTGATCGCGAGGCGGTGAGGGAAGCGGCCGGGCGTGTTGCACGTGTTCTGACCACATTTAGCGCCAAGTTGCGCCAACCTTTTTAATCTATGCGGTAAAGTATATGTACTTACTAGCGGTGGCCCGTGCTGCGCCCGGGCCCAGCTAGCCGAGCGAGCCCACAGTCCGAGGCCAAGAAGGCCCCAGCAAGTAAGGCCGAGTAAGGCCCCATGCCGCCCCAGCGAGTACGAAGCTGAGGACGGAGTGAGCCCCTGCCCCGAGAGCAAAGTAAGATCGGGACAGCGGAGCAAGCAGCCGAGCCGCAGATGGCAGACGCAGTGGGGTTCCGTGTGGAGCATGAAGATAGAGTTCTATGTAAGAGCTTCAAAGCGTTTCACTCACAGACGACGTCCTGTTTAAAGGCCATTTTCTTAACTTGACAATGACGACTCCGTGCATTTGTATTTCTCCTCGCGTGAATTTAGCGCGTGGGTGACCGGTTCTATGTAAGATTGTCAAGAAATGGGGAGAGTATTTGTCATTCACACCGACAGCGGGATCGTTGTGCGAGTTGTCTTTTTGAAAGCTGTTGTTGGGATGACGGAGTACGATTGCCAACCGGAACTGCCAAATGTCCCAAAGACGGTCGGGTTGCTGCCATCGCAACTGATTGCTGTCCGCAATGGCGGTTTTGATCTCTAATATCCCGCGATCGATTGCTGTGACTTCTGGCATACTCGACTTGACTGGAACATCGCGTAAACGGACGGTTTTCAAGAGAATCTGTAGCATAGACATATACGCAAATGATCAATACCGGGCAAGTGAAAAGGGATCGTACTGTACAACTGCACCAGGACGCATTTTAAACAGAATCTGTGCCATACACATGTGGGGGATGGATCCTTATCACGCAAGTGAAAAGGGAACGTACACGCACCGGGAGTTGTTGTATGCAATGACAAAGAAGCAGGAAAAGTTGACGACCGTGCTGTAGGATCGCTGGATGCATTTTGAAGGGAATCTGTGCGTTAGGGGACGAAAATAAGTCAAGAAAAGAAGAAGGGCGCGGTGTTGAGGGACAGCACCGCCGTCCGATTGCAGACAGCATTACTGGTCGACGTTTAGAATAGGGGACGGGTTGCACATTTAGAATAGGGGATGGGGTCTACGTCACTGTCGGAGAGATTTGCAGATTCTCATCTCACATTGTCTCGGCCAATCAGGTTATGTCGCGTGCAATCTCGCATGGTTTGTGTGTCAGCGTTTTGTGTGTCAGCACCTCCTATTAGCGCGTTTATATTATAGTAGACGTTTATATTATAGTAGATAGATATAGTAGATAGATACCTCAGTGAACTATACTTAATTTATTGTTGCATACTTTTTAAGATGACAGTTGTCATGAGTATTCGAGTGCCCGCAGACGAACTCATAGACCGTAGTCTGGTAGACGTCATAGTACTGTATAACTTACGTTGGAACCAAGAAATAGTGTATGGCATAGCCGAAAGCCATATTTCAAGTTGTTTCCCCGTTACGTTAACCCCACCCTTCGCATCCTGTGTCTTGGCCACAGGTTGGACCGCAGTTAATCTGCGTACGCCGGCCGGATGTGAGGTTGATATCATCCCATGTGGTTTGAACGATGGCAAGTGTTCGACTGGGAAATAGAAATGTGTGAGCCGCTACAAAATTGCGATTAGTATGTGAGGATCGTCACCTTGAAAAGATCGGTTAAAGCCAGAAGGAAAGTGTATAGTTCAGCGCTGCGATTATTCGTCAAGCTCCCCTGCCTCGAGTTCGTCCATTTCGTCAAAGTCTTCTGTCTCCCCGGTTGTGTTCACAACGTCTTCATCCATGTCTTCTATCTCAGCGTCGAGATCCATTACCCCGTCTTCATCTTCTTCACCTTCACCTTCACCCTCGCCCTCGCCCTCACCGTTACCCTCACCCTCACCCTCACCCTCGTCCGTCGGTGACTCTGGGTGCGATGAGCGCGCAGATTCATCCACATCGGAACCATCGTCTGCCTAGATGGTGAGAACAACCACGGTTCAAAAGTTCAGACGGTGAGAATCCAACGCGACGCGACGCCTCCGCAAGGTACGCACATCGTTCTTCTCTTCATGCTGCGTCAACACCTTCCCATCGGCACCAAGAAGCCATACCCGCGGTTCTTTATCTCAAGCATCTGCTCCAAATCTCCGTCAGTAAAGAGCACTCAAACAACACAATGTTGACGCACCGTATCCTCAAGTTCAGCCTCCTCGTCGCTTAGGTCGTCCATCTCTTGCACAAGATCACGTCGCATGATGAGCTTGCCAACCCGACGCCCAGGTATCGAGAGGGTGTCGGATACGGCTGCTGTGGCCGTGGCATAAGGGTCGGAAATAGCGGGGGCGAGGAAGCACAGTCGGTGTTGCTACCATGGGAAAGTACAATGAGTGTGTGTGTGATGGTAGATAGGCACGGCGGGACGGGCTGTGGAGCTAAGCCGTCGCAAGCCGCCGCAAAGCCATCTACGATTTCCCATCAGCACTCCTCTCCTCACCCGCACATGGGTTCCAAAAAGAACAAGGTGAAAAAAGTCTTTGCGCCGTCCCCTTCTGCCCCAAACGACAATGCCATCGATGACAATGCCAACAACAACCTCGTGGACGACCTTCTCACCGAGCTTAATTCAAGAGACGAGACCGCTACCGCTCAGCGAGAGTCTGCGACTGTCCTGGAAGAAATACAGACAAGGCAGCAGCCTGAGGCTGCGCCGACAGCTGCTCCTGATAAAACAGGCAGCAAGAATAGGTTCAAGGCAAGACAGGTGCGTTTGGGTCATCGCGCTTGCTCTTCGAGGATGACAAGCTTATCCTCAAGGCAAGGAAAGCCGCAGCTCTCGCTGACACACAACCACCCATCAACACCGCGGCGGATGCGAAGCTGGAACGAGAAGCCAAGGACGAGGAACGAGTGATTAATAGGATATGCAATGAGCTAGGGCTTGAAATGCATGAGGTACTGATACCCCTCTCTCCAACCCCCCCGTCAACCCACCTACCATTGATCTTAACTCTCCTCTCTCTCTCCACATGTATAGATCAATCCAGACGGCCACTGTCTTTTCTCAGCAGTCGCAGACCAACTCGCCACCCTCAACGTCGTTCCATCACAAGAGGCGCATTACATCTTAGCACGCCGAGCCGCGGCCGAATACATGCTAGCGCACCCACAGGACTTTGTGCCATTCCTTCCGAGCGTCGAGGGCGAAGATGGTACTGGCGCAGGGGAGTCTGGGACCATTGGCCCAAGGGAGTATACGCGCTACTGCGCGAACATTCGTGACACCGCCGTATGGGGTGGAGAACCCGAGATTCTCGCACTCAGCCGCGCCTACGCCATACCAATACACGTTGTTCAGAGTGGTCAGCCCCCGGTCGTCGTGCACGACCCTAGTGGTGCACCAACAACGGACAATCTCAAGGATCAGCGAGCGGTGCGGATAAGTTATCACCGACGGATGTATGGGCTAGGCGAGGTACGCATCTTTATTCGGATCTTTGTAGATCCTGGTTACAGCACCCCCTCCTAGCACTACAACTCGCTTAGACCAAAAACGGGCCTCCAGAAGATCACCAGCCCTCTCAGGAATTTCTTAGTCCCAACATAGCAGTCGGCTCTACTTGTAGAATAATCGAGATGTGGACTATTGTTCATCAATGTTATACACGTTCATATGCAGATCATCATCTCAAAACAGGAGTCCTGTATTCTGTGCTGCTGCACCCGGCTGTGGCGCATCTACCGCGTACTCACCGAACGCAGCATTCAAGTTTGCATACGGGTCTGTCGTGGTCATTTGGCGCACAGGAGAAAGCTTGCCTTTGGCAAAGCCCGCATCCTCGTCCTCGTCTTCGTCTTCCTCCCCTGCGCTCCCCTCCCTTTCGAGCAACCCGCCCTCGATGCCACCGTCAACTGGTAGTGGTGGGGCCGGCTTGGAAGCGATCACCGGTAGCGAAGACGGTTCAGAAGTGCTACCCGGTTCGATTGGTCCGGGACCCTGCACAACGATAGGACCCAACGTTGGCGTTTCGCGCTGGATGGGAACCAGAAGCTGTCTTGATAACGAATTTAGTGCGGGTGAATCGGCAAGCGCCTTGCCGGCGGCGCCGCGGATGAACGTCTGTTCAAACAAGGAAAAATGAAGATTGATGTAGTGAACGGTGCTAAGTTGGGGGTACCATACCTCTGGGTTCTTGTGATAGATGCTGCCCAGTGTGCCCGTATGCAGCAATAGTTGGTCGAGCGCTCCACGATCCATTCGGTCTGCATCCGTCGTGATCGCGGGCTTCTCCGAGAGTACGATTTCGCTCGCAACAGTCGGGTTGATTGCAAGCAGGCGCCAGTACATGAAACCCCGGTCACGTAGGTCTGGGTTATCAATCTCCTCCGTCGTCCATTTGAGCACCTTGTGCACAAGCGCCTTGACCGAATCGGACGAACTCTTGTAGATAAACAGTTTGACGGCCGCAGTGACGAGGGCGAATTGCACCTCGATGGGTTCCTCGAGAAAGTTGTACGTGAGATCGTCCATCAACTCGTCGGCGTTGTCAATGCGATTTGCGAATTGTCCGATGACCCAGACCATGGAGGCCTTTGCCTCGGGCTCATCTAGAACGTCCAGGTTCTCGCAGAGCGTTGGAATGATTCCTTCGTACCTGCCAGGATATCGCCGGAAGATATCCTTGATGACGATGATGGCCTCTTGTACGACATAAGACACCTTCGTCTCGATGAGGCCGAGAAGAGATTGAATGCACGCATCAGCGGCTTCCTCGACTTTGATTGTGATGCGCCCTATCGAGCGCACGGCTTTGCGCACAAAGTCGACATCTACCTCCGATGCGTACCTGGACGTGATTATCATGAAGCGCCGGCCCAGGGAGATGTCGCTACGTACTCTTCCAGCTCCGCGAGCACCTCCTTGACATTTTCCTCGCTGGAAAGTCGGTACATGATCTCCAGCTTGGCAAGCTTGACATAGATTGGATCATTGTACTTGCAGAAGAATACTTTCACGTCGTTCTTGAGGACGGCCGGCCGTCTCTGAATTATGAGCAAGATGTTCCGCAGAGCGACATACTGCACCTCCGGCCCCGAGGAGAGAAGTGTTACTGGGAAGCCACCACAACTATCAGCAAACGACAGAACGGCGAGACTTCGACATGCGTTACCTAAGGGAGGGCCCATCTTCTTGCAAATATGGTCCACTAATTTTTTATTGTCCATGTA
Source organism: Russula griseocarnosa (assembly GCA_022884055.1). Classification (NCBI taxonomy): domain Eukaryota; kingdom Fungi; phylum Basidiomycota; class Agaricomycetes; order Russulales; family Russulaceae; genus Russula; species Russula griseocarnosa. Next base: position 16,495 of record JAGKRU010000020.1, on the reverse strand, counting down.
GTTCATTAAAAATAGGAGAATCTTGATTGTAGTCAGAACCACGGCCGAGTTGGCGTGCTGTAATTGCACGGATATGCGCTCGCCAATGAGCTCAGCGTCAGCATGCGTCTCTGGAACGTAACGTAGTAATGCGTCGAGGATGTAGATTTGGCCCCATCTTCACAACTAGTCAACAAAGCTGATGGATAATGCAGAGAAGGTACGTTACCCACTCTGAGCTCTCACCGAGCGCTGCGATGAGTTTGTTCGCAACGGGTAGATTTAGCTTGAATACAACCCCATCAGGCCTGTCAGCAATCTCAGATAACGCTGCCACGGCGTTGGCGACGACGGTGGCGTTGCTATCGACCAACAGATCGCGCAGGAGCTCGACAAAGCCGCCTCTCTCCGCTTTGCGTGGGTCGGCTGCGTACAGCTTTGCAACGCATATTGCCGCCGTCTTCCGAACGTATGGGTCGCGGTCCTTGAGGTGATGGCGGAGTTGCTCGGTCAAGTGTTCGACGACAACGGGGATGGGTATATAAGACATAGTGCGGATCGCGAGCGCGCGAATGAGGGATTGCGGTCGTTGCAGTCCTGCAAAGGTAGCTGAGGCATGAGACAAAAGAAAGTTATTGGAATACTTTACCTGAAGGAAATTAGGGATGACCATGTGAATAGATTCTGCCTTGGTCCGTCCATAGTTAATTAGAAAGAGGTAAACCACTGTTGAGATAGTCTATGCTGGTTCCACTAGATAGAGGACGCGGACGCACTTTTCTTGATCTCTAACAAAGGCGTTCCCAAACACTGCACAACGTCGACGAACAGAGCTGACACTGTGAACATACTCGCATGAGCACGAACGCGCCAGCGAGCGCCGCAATACGAACTATCGTTTCCCATAGTAATGTTCGCCACTATCTTCTTCAATATAGTCTTCCGCTTCGTGAACTTTTTGTCTTTCGTCTCCGCAGCCTGGAGTTCCTGGCGGAACTCCTGGAGGCCTCATGAGGTTTGCGTGGCGCGACGACACGCATTTATTACACGTACCTGGATCTTTCCGCGCTGGAAGAACTTGGCATCTTGGCTCATTGTTCGACTCGGTCCCCGAAGTGATTAAGCGGCGGGGTATGGATGTCCGGCCAAGTCACATGCGGGCGGCCCGAATTGTCCACCTCGCTTCGGCTCGCTCTGATGGCACCCACTCACACACCCCTCGCACGCGCCTCTCTAGACTCGTCCAAATACACTTGTATCAACGTCTTTCTAAAGTCTTTAAAGTCACATACACGTACACTCAACGCTCTCTTTGCGCAACATGCCACAGAGCTTGCTGTTCTCGAGCGTATATATTACCTCAACAACAATCAGCATCGTCCTGAACTCTTCTGGCAGCGCATCGTCGAGGCGCGGCGATATTCGCGTCGTCTTAGGTCGCTTGATGTGCCTTCGCTCGTGGATGGCCTCCGGAGGTCATTCTATGGTGGCACAGTAGATGCTAGGTAAGACTTTCTGCTATCGGCGGGTAATAAATCTCCTATGAAATACCCTACGAAGCTCGAAACTGCAAAAGGGGGCATGGACGCACTACCCATCCGTATCTTTTTTCAAGTCCTTCCTTACGCGCGTGGGTACTTGTACTGCACTGCTCGACAAGGTGCACTTATTTTCCATATCCCTCATCCCCACAATGCTGAATCCGCGACTGTGCACAGACTTGCGTGCGAATGCGCGCGATATACCAGTACGCGTTTTGCTGTCTCGGAAGGCACACCTCACGCGTCAACTATCTCACGCAGCATGCTCACGCTCGCCATGCAAAGCGGCGCGTTTCTGTACCTCGTAGTCACGCTCACCGCTCTCGCCGCCCGCATAACTCATCTCTCCTCGGCGGTACGCAGCGTGCTAGCCGCGCTGCATTCTGAATGCGCGCATCTCTTCGCTGAATTAGATGTACGTAGTGCTTCAGATCGGTTGCGCAAAATAACGTCCTCTCTACTTGTCCAGCCTACAGAAACCTCACGCAATTTGGTACCGCTGCCACCACCACCGCAACTAGACGGGTGGACACAGAAGTCTCTGGTCCACCACTGGAATATAATAGGCGCACGGTGCCAAATGCAGATCTGGATGTATCTGTCGACCTCGGTGAGGCAATCGCCCGTACGCCCGGGCTCACACCACGGCCGAAATCCAGATCTGCATCTCCCGTGTTGCCAGACTACCTCTCGTCGGTACATAATGTGACTTTTGTGCCTGTGATCGGAGCACAACGACCAGGTGAGTGCAAGGCACTTGGCTCTTTACTGTGTTGTATGTACAAAATGTCGATTCCAATTCATATGCCTATAGCTGCCATTGCCCCGGCCGTCGCTGTCGATCATGCCTCGCCGCCTTTAGCCCCTGGGCCTTCATCACGCGTCGTTACTGCGGCGGTGGTGAAGAACCAGAACCGCGCCAGGCAGCCTTCAAGCTCCCGCACCACCGCAGAAGGGCGGAAAGAGAAAAAGCTCCACAAACAGAGAAAGCCACAGCGCGACGAGATCGATGACATTTTTGCTTAGAGATTTAATAACACAGTAACGTCTGCGGTGAAATATTACTGTACAGTATCAGGATCTGAGTCGGTGCAGTTGTAACTTGTAACTTGAAAGTAATGATCTCATATTTATGTCATTGATGATCTGTCATTCGTTATTACTATAATAATAAAAAAAGGTCAATTATAGCGGGTGTTCGGGACGTTGGCATGGTGTCGGTTGGCAAGGGTGTCAAACGCTGACCTTGAGGCATTTTCCTACCGTACAATAACCTTTTTTCCTTGTGCCGTAAATTACAGAAAGGGTCTTGTTCTATTTTTCAAAAACTAAAAAAAAATATTTGTCGGAGCAGGTCCATGTACAGTAAAGTTACGAGACCAGACCACGAATGACTGGAACACGGCGAGAGGACATTTTTTCCGAGTTCCGAGTCAGGCGGGCGTCTATCATTCGATTCGCAGTTCGCCGCCCGCGCAGCCTTTTTTTTTTTCCCTACTCTCTGGAAAACTCGTAGCACCGGCACCGATCACTGATCACGGTGGCAATACCATGCCGGTGTTTCAGGGAGTGGGAGTACGGGTACGGTACATGACATAACATACAGCATGACAGTACTGTATTATTGTATTTATCAACAGGAGGCGTGTGCTGGCTTAGCGTGCCGATCGGATCAAAAGACCACTGCTGCTGCGGGTGATTGATTTTGCCATGCGCTAGATATTACAATACATTGGGAGAAAAACTTTGACATTTACACACGCTACTGTAAGGGCTGATTTTGGCACTTTGACGTGAATGTTGTTATTGCCGTGCGGCAACGTTGATTGACGCTGATGCTGGGGTTTAGTGCGGTGCCTATTACATGTGGTACACTTGAACCTCGCAGCGACGGGGTGTGCATACTATCGTTTGACCAGAGTTGCAAAATTTTGCAAAATTGCCCTCGGACTTGGCCACAATGCAACTTTGAGCCACCGGCTGTTTTGGGCACTTAGAATAGGTTATAAGCCTTGATCCTATCGACTTACTTTTGAGAGATGTGTCCTGTGGTCGCTGTCCGAGGCTTCCCGGGTTGAAAAACCAGAGTTGCAAGATTTCTGTCACGACCTGTCACACAGGCGGTTCAAACTCCGACAGGCATTGCAATCGGCCAAACCCGCGTGTTCAATTGACGCGTTCGACACATTTTCAAACTCAGCTTGACTTTCGAGGTCGATTGTCACGCTCGATTTTGCAACACATTATATCTCCCTTCACAGAACACCCCTGCACTTGCAAGTTGGTATACAAGTAGTTTTATATGGTCCTACTATACTCCCAAAAGAAAAACGGTTTCTGTGCAGTGCTGAGCTCTTGAGCCTCGTGTTTGTACCTTATCTAATGTAATCAACGCAAGAGATTGACCTGTCGCACACGAACGAATCAACGAAATTCTATTCTGAAACTTGGGATTACATGGTGAGACATAACATAAACTAATGACAAAAAGTCCGAGGGCAAAAGCTGGCCGGAATGAGGTAAGAAATGCGATTTTGCAACTCTGGTCCAGTTTGCAAGCCAGGACAAACAATAGTATCACCTTCCAATCCGATGAACCGGCCTCGGCTCTCACATCACACGGAACTTGAAGAGAACTTCTTTGCCTTGCCAAAAGGTGCTCTTGTAATTACAATTTTGCGTGTACATCAACAAAAACACCCGAGCGGAAGGGCAAGACACGATCCTTCCTCGACCATCGAACACATGAGAATATATGTGCGTGAAAAAATGAGATCACGAAACACAAGTGCAGCGGAGAAATAATCAAAGCACGAGTCCAAAACATAACGCCAATAACACGAATATAAGTACCACGACCAGCGCCTTCGGGGTATGCAAGTGGATGAAAAAGGAAACATCTAGAGGGCAAAGAACGCAGCAATGACTGCAATGAGAGCGACTGCTACCCGTGGCGATGAAAGGGCACCAGCGCCATTGCTAGTGGATTTGGAACTGCCACCCACGGGCGAAGAGGATGGCGAGGCACTCGAAGCTGCCGATGAGGAAGCGGGAGATCCGTAGGAACCTGTGGAACTGCCCGCATTGTTCGAGGACATAGAGGCAGCGACATCGGTGGGAACCATGATGGCGTTGCTACCAAGAGCAGACAAGTCGATGTTGCCATCAGAACTGATCGTCTCGGGGTTCATTGCGGCGAAAGCCTGGCTGAAGAGAACGTTTTCCACAGCGTATTGTTGAGACCAGCTTGGCATACCGCTCATGTCGATGTTCGTTCCCCAGCTTGCGGCAGAGGATTGGTTGGCAGTGACATTGGACGTATACGACATGGCAGCCTGGGTTGAGGGATACTGGCTGGCAACGGAGGACATCATCATTCCGACGGAGGTGTTTTGCATGTAGGCGTTAGGTGGGTTGATGATACCAAACATGCCCTTCTCGCAGTGATTCGGAGTGCCGCAGTAGAAGAACGTGGGACTAGTGTCGTTAACAACCTGAGTGACTAAGGAAAGACAAAGGTTAGTCCTTGTCAAGAAACGAGTAAATGGATTTTATTCTTACAGACGAAAGTCTTGTTTTGTTCGCCGGACGCGAAAGGCTTGTCGCCCGTCTTGTTGCAAAGAGAAAGTTGAGACGACTTGGTTACTGTGTGATTGTTGGCACCCCAAACGAATTTGACAGTATCGCCAACAGATGCGTTGAGCGCAAAAGGCACATATCGAAGAACGCCTTGGGTAGGGGCAACAACGACTGTATGGGTCTTGCCGTTACCGCTACTGCCAGAGGAGGAAGTCGATGAAGGGGGCATGTACATGCTAGATGGATTGCCGAATTGGGCCACACATTCTGTCACGAGTCAGATTAACCGTGTCAATGCAGGTGCTGAAAGAAGCATACGTTGCACACAGCTATTATAACCACCGTTGTTCCAGTTCGAAGAGCCAGAGCCATACGAGCTAGAACCGGAGCCGTATGAGCTGCTACTTGAGCCCATCGTGTAGGTAGCGGCAGCGGCAGCAGCAGACGAGCTCTTGTCGCCAGAACCATAACCGCTGCTACCCGAGCCCATACCCATACCTGAGCTCATACCCATACCCGAGCTCATCATAGAAGGCATGGAAGCGGCAGCAGAAGAGCTGTAATTACAAGTAAAATAACATAAGGTCAAGCTATCATCTAGGCGACTCTAGGGGAAATATAAACGTACCTCATACCACCGTATTGCATAGGAACGGCAGAAGTTACGCGAGCGAAGACGGCGGCAGCGCCAATAAGGGAAGCAGCGAATGTGACCATTGTGTCGGGAGATCAAAGGTGTAGGCGAAAAAAAGAATAAGTCTGGACAAAAAAAAAGAGTGCGATGATATTCCTCCCAGGGAAGCGAAGTGTGTACTCTATCAAAGAGGGTGATCTGCAAAAAAAAAAAAACAGCGTTAGTAAAAGAAAGGACAGGGAGCCAAGAAAGAACGAACCTCGAGAAAGTGGAGGAAGGACCGGAAGTCGAGGATCAACTCGACTTAGAAGAGAAAGACAAAGAAGAAGAGGGAGTGAGGGGAGAAAGATGGAAGGAAAAAATTAGACGACGCGCGTAAATAAGAAGAGCGGTGACCAATCGGGGCTTGAAATCTAACAAGTGCCTTGACGACCAATCGGACCAGACGATCAAGAAGACAACATCCGTTTACGGAAGCCCCGTCGCCTTCTTTTGACTGATTGGCTCTAATAAATTATTATTATCGGCCATCGTCGTGAGCAACAGGCCATTCCGTTCACACCACTCTCCCACCCTGTTCCCGAGGTGCCCGTGCCTGCAAGAACCAGCTTTTTTCCACGGATGCCAGCCCCTTGTTACGCGCACAACTATCCACCCCACAATCCGAGTCAACCGCGTTGTTTTAATCAGACGCGCCCCTTCAATGGTTCTCTCTTTTCAGGGACAATGCCGATGGCCCATACATATGTATAATTAAACCTATCCTTTATATGGAAGAACTACCGATAGACTTCACAAAACAAAAAAAAAACCACGTCTCAGTTTGTCCAGATGCGTGATACAGTGCCATGCCAAAGTACTAAAACTTCCGTATGCTTGGTCGTGGAGGTAACCCACCCCGTGAACCGGCCGACGGCTAGCCGGCAATGACGGTGAACGATGCGGTGCGCCCTCGCCGTCTGCGCGATGATCTGGTTCATGCCTTCTACCGCGCTCCTCACGTACAGGCCATTCCTCGTCGGTGGGACGAGAAGGGCGATTGCTCGCATTTCGCTGTGATGCACTGCGCTTCGCATCCCGTAATGCTTTTAGCCGATCGTTCGCCTTTGACGGAGCGCTCACGGAGATGTCTTCCTGTAATCGCCCGCGGGACCCTTCGCGCGTCTCTTGATGCCGTGATGGAATTGCGGTGTCTGTAGCTGCCGCGTCATAGATATCGCGCAAGCTACGACCACTAGAACGCGGAGGTGCCTTGGCACGACGAGAGTCGTAGTCGTACTCGCTACCTTCCCGGTCCCGTCGACTTGTCTCTGAACGGCCGAGCGGGCGGCGCTCATGCTCCTCGAACAGCCACGGCGGTAAATCTGTCGGATCACGCGCCTTTTCGATGTGGTACGCCCTCAAGGCACGCGTAAGGCGTGACTCCTTGCCCGGTGGTGTATCTGTACGCCAGAATGGTAGATGGTTTAGAATGCCGATTATATAATTCCCCGTACCACCAGAGGAAGGAAGCCAGAAACGTACGTTCGCCCGAATACGCCACAATATTCGATGCCCATGCCTTTGAAACGTTTATAGTGAGAGTGCTCGCTGCGGTTGCGACGCGCGACCAGAGCGACAAGCCGTAACCCGGCAATAACTCATCTCGATCGTCTGTTTCGCCTGAATCCCCTGTGCGTAAGCACGCCGCGGCCACGATTGGAGTTCCATAAACGAACGTACCGTACTCAGGATCGGGCATCGCGGCATTTCGCTGGCTGACCCACCCGCCCCGCTCGGTTCCCATTGCCTTGCGCGGTGCGCCCTCTTCTTCCAAGCTCGTGCGAGACGACCCATACCCATACTCCTGCGATTCTTCATCCGATCCAGAAAGGCAGACGAAGACCCTGATACGGATGAGTATGATCCGGTACTCGACTTGGATGATGCGTCCGAGCGACGGGCGAGTGGAAGTGGCGGCACCTCTGGCACATCGACGTGCGATGATGAAGATAACGATGATCCGCCACGGGAGGGCATTATATTCGCCAATGAGCGCTGCGGACGTACAGAACGGGTTGGCGGTGCCCGTGTAGATGTGCCCGTGTTACGACGGGGGTAGCCGTCACTGTCCCTGGTCCTGGCCTTGTATTCCTTATTCTCTCTCTCCTGTACATCGTAGTGCCCTACGGAGCGCGCTCGTGGACTGGAAGGCAATCCGCCGCTGAAATTTCGGCCTGTTGGTCGTCCTCTTGGCATAGAACTCATCGGGAAAGTTAGGAAAAGCTATCACGCTATCCAGCTAGGTGTGAGGGTAAAACAGAAGAGAGGGAAACCTTGCCACCTAGTAGGTGATAATAATAATTGACGGCCCCACGTAGCCGCAATCTAGGGAAAAGCTGTGCCGGGCTGAGTAGGCGACGATGATGTGAGTGGTACTTTACTAAAGCACAGCGCATGCCAATTCCAAGAGGTTTGATATTCGAAACAATGTTACGGTTGTTGGTTATGGTTACCAGCGGCCCGGGGACGCGGGCCACTACTGTAATCACTAATGCTAGCCGGGCCGCACCAAATTGACGACCTGGAACAACACGAAGTTATACTGTCACTGTCACCTTCGAGTCCCCGCGTGGTACCTTAATCCACTTGACTATTTTGTCTTTGAACATTCTATAGAGATCACCATCAGAAATGCCGCTTAGCTGGCAGCGTAGCGTTGCGGTTGTATTTTGCACAGCCCACCATCAATCAACTCCTCCAGTGAAGTGACAGATGTGCCGGTGAGCCTGACGTCTGCCTCGAAACTATGATACGGGACATAAACCTGCATGATGGCCGTTTATCTTCGTCCTCTCAAGAGGATGAACAGTGGTCATGTTATCCTGGAATAGCCTTGCGACAAAGAAATGATCTGTAACGACCATCTTATGTCCCGTCTCCAAGGAAAATTAGATTCCCCGTCTCTCCCACCTGTTGCCATATAGTCGGGACCCGATCTTGGGGCACGAGAGCATCCATATCTGCACCCGGTACACGACCATGGTTCAACTCCCACACGTCCTCATGGTCCTAGGTTCCCCGACTGCCACGCTTTTGACCCATCAGGTTCAAGTGACTTCCATCTCTAATACTGATCTCAAACTAACAATTAGATGGCCACTCATTTCTTGGGGCCTGGACAGTATAACCACCAATTACGTATCTCCTTCAGAACATCTTTTGGAAATTTGCTGTCGTCAGCCCTAAAATGTAAATTATATTGGATTCCCAGATCACCCGTTGCCCTTTAGCATCCTTTTAAGGCCCACAGTAAGTTATTGCCATACGGCTGTCTCTCCTGATATAACCCCAACGTTCTTCGAATTCGCTGCCGAGGTCCCCGCTCACTCGTGTCCTTCAGGGTCAACGGTCCACTACCCCAGCAATCTCCATCACAAGGATCGTCATGCTCGGCAGCGTGCCCCGCGGAGATTCTTTCCCCATTCACCAGAGTGCTTCCACCGGCTACTTGCATACTAGTAATATGCCGGCGGTGTTGCTCTATTACACAGTGATCCTTGCGTCTCCGGCCATGTACTACGGTACAGTATGTTTCCACTCTTACCTGCGTCGCATGTTGGATCAATACGGGCTGCCTACAGTATGATCTTTATCGGAACCGCCGCGTCGCTTTCTGCCGCATGCCAGTTTTGTATCGTAGGTGGTGGCACCAGATGGCCGAGTGGTGCACCTTGTGTGCCTGTTGGGATACGGGCACCACCTTGAAACGTAGGATGCATTATGTCTTCTGAATTAATTATTTAATCAACTGGAAGATCGCTCTCAGCCGCGCTCGGTGACGGGTGCTATTCGGTGATTACCTGTAGAGCTCGCCTCACCCGCTAGTTACGGAGAGTACGGTAGCTATCTTATAATCACATTATGCCATGAATCCGCAGCAGACCCTTCGGCTCAGGATAATTGGTTCCTTACATGTAATAAGTGATGATTCGTTGGTGTGCGACAACCGTCGTGATGTCCTAGTAGCCTCGCAACACGGAGAATTAGATTTTTGGGAAAACTTGATCCCGAAGTCTATCGGCATTGCCATACGCCAGGCCATGTCCCTGTTCCACGTCCAGGCCGGGCATATAAATGAGGGAGAGAGAAAGAACCCAGAACTGTGTGCCATAGTCGAGCAAGAACGGACTCGGACCAGACGGATGATAATGGGCTGATTCCCGCGGCCATATTAGCTTAGAACCCGTGTCGCCTTTCGTATCTCCTGCTTGAACGATGACCCAGTCTTCGGTATCCTTGCGACCCATTCTTTTGGGCCGGCACGAATGTCGGCCGTCCCTGATGCCACTTGTGGTCCAGACTCGGAGAGTGGCTATCCTAAGATGGCTGTATAGTATAACCCTGAAACCTGGCTGTCCGTGTCATTCGGTGATCTCTGTGGTAGTGGTCTCTCTGCGACTTCCAATATCAATGGACAGATCCATGGCCTTCTGATTTGCCCCGCCGTGCCGCTGGGCATGACAGACTTTGATTCCTGATCGCGTTGTTTTTCAGAGCCGTCTGACGCAAATATAAACCAGTATCATCTGAATGTTATAGTAGCCTGAAAGATATTGTCTATGAGTTTCATCGCTTCATGAAAACGCACAAATTCGCTCGATGAAACTGTTAATCACATATTTGTGAAATCCCGTAGAAAGACGCAGAGTTCCCTTTGGCAAGCATCCAGCTATGTACTTTGGAAACCAATAAGCACAATGAAACCATGGGCATTTCGTCCTTTATAGGGGGGGGAGTAAGTAGTAATTATCCGGTGATATTCAACTTGCTAGAAGTTATAACTCGTCTTCAACGGATGTGTGCATTTAATCGTCCGGTAGTCTTTGCGGGCTTCGCCTACCAACATATCCAACGGGACTGGACCACATCACCTGGCAAGGCGAAGATCATCCCTAAATGCGATCTCCAGTGATGGGACTCGGGCTTCCGGCTAAAGATTTTCAGCTCTATACTCTCACATGAGTACCTCCACGGTAGGTGCATGTAGTGATATTTTCAATAGCCATGAGGCCTGCTTATACGCCACCATAAGTTTACATTTACATCGGTGTTTACGAAACCATAGATTTTACTCACCACACTGAACTTCTATTAATAACAAATTGCACCTTGTGCTTGGCATGGTATTGTTCAGAATGTATGAGTGTGAAGGGGTATTTGTGACATGTATGACACTGTAAAAGCACTGAATGTTCATCTGCCCAAGGCCGTGGACCTCCCAAGTAGGAGCAAAGGGCAAACATGCTGCCATCGCACGTTTGCCCTTTGATCCTGCTTGGGAGGTTCACAGCCTTGTGCCTCCAGGACCATGGAGAAAAAAGATCTCCCTGACCTATCAGCAACAGCACTGCTGGTGTTGTCAAATGAATCACAAATGCCGTGAGTGCGTTGTTGCAACGAAAGAGTCATTCTGCTATAAAGTGTGAGAACCGCTAAGCCAAGTGACGATGCCGTGAGGTCTGCGCACCATGAGGCAACTGTGAGGCTTTGATATCTGTGATATCATATCGCGATAGGCGCGATTGCGCCATTGATGCAAACAAGTTCCCATGCTCAACTCGGGCGCTGAGACTGAAAGGCACCACGAAAAGACTTTTTCAGGTTAACCGTTATGTTCCCAGTACGGAGAGTCTCAAACACCCTTCGACCTTACGTAGATCGTGTGCGATGGGCCAGCACAGATGGGCCACTGTCCAAGGACAAGTTCAAGATCCTGGTCTTAGGGGAGGTTCGTCCGTCCCACGACCACATGATCCCAACTGATTATTTTCCCGCCTTTGGCCAACCTACTGCTAACTAAACAAACCCTCCGCGGATAGCTCTGGTGACTTAGCGTCGCCCAGCAACTGTACAATCGTTTCGAGGTCGCAGGAAAGCCTCTGAAAGCTGGAGATATCGCGATCGTCGATGCCGCCGAATATCACAACTACAGGTACGTGTGAACAGTAGTTCTACTATGTCTATCTAATGATAGCTCACCCCAAATGTTAAAACTCAAACCTGATATCTTCGTCATGTAGCCTGGATGGTATGTCTAATCAAAATTCCTTTCTTCCTCACCGTAACCGAGATCTGAGCCCTCCGGTCTGATTTGTCCCTTAACAGGACCCTCGTTGGTTCCGGTCTAAAACAAAAGTCGACGCTCCGTCGGGGCTCGCGTCCTTATCCCACCGCACATCACGCACATTTCCGAGAATGTCGCGTCCTTCGACCCGGCGCACAATGCCGTCCGCACGGACTCGGGCCGTTCACTCGAGTATAATGCGCTCGTCGTCGCGATGGGACTCCAGGTGAACTTTGGCGCGATCGAGGGCCTGCCCAAGGCACTCGCAGACTCGTCCAGCGGCGTGTCGAGTATCTACTCGTACCAGACGTGCGACAAGACCTGGGAAGATATTGATGCACTCCGCGCGGGACGCGCGATCTTCACCCAGCCCCAAGGCGTCATCAAGTGCGCGGAGGTCAGCATAGTATTTCGCTACTCTCGCCTTCCCTTCTTCGGGCCCTCCTCAACCGCTAACATTTCTCCCTTTTCGCTGTGCTATGCATTACAGCACCTCAAAAGATCATGTGGATGCTTGGATCGGTATCGTCAGACGGGTCGCCAGGGTCAAATCAAGGTGGATTTTTTCACGGGCACGCCGACCATGTTCAGTGTGAAGAAGTATTCCGATGCATGGAGTCTCTGCGCTTGGATCGTGGTGTTGGTGGATACTTCGGTCGCAACCTCGTGGCCGTCGACGCTGCCAACCGCAAAGCTGTGTTCAAAAACATTGCTGATGGGACCGAGAGCAAAGAGGACTATACATTACTGCACGCCACGCCGCCAATGGGACCCTCGATGTGATCAAGGCAGCCCAATCGCGGATGCAGCGGATGGTGAAGTAGACAAGGGCACGCTGCAACATGTCAAGCCTGAGTACAGCAATATATTTGCGCTCGGGGACGCATCATCGCTACCCACGAGCAAGACAGCTGCAGCTATCACCAAACAGGCTCCTGTCCTAACGGAAAATCTGTTCCATCTGCTCGACAGTGGCAAGATTGGTCCGCCGTGTACGATGGATACACGAGTTGCCCTGTACGTTCCATTATTTGTTGAACTGACGTGTGGCAGAGGCTGAGCTGTTATCAACGGGAATAGCTCTTAACTGGCTACGGCGAGCTTATGCTGCAGAGTTTAAGTATGGCTTGTGCCGCGGAGACCTTTTCCAAGTCTGTCGGGATCAGGCTACCCAAAACGGTATGCACACCCTAAAATTTTATTAAGGGCTACCGATGTTGATCCAAATGCTTGTCTAGGCTGTTCTATCATCTAAAGAAGGTAAAAGCAATGTATTACGTGCGTAGGGGCGGCTGCTGACTTAGTTTTAGGACCTCTTCCCCTATGTTTACTTTAACTACTATGTGAGGCTTATCATCGTTGCAGCGCCTGAAACTGACAGTAAATGCAGGTGAAGGAAGATGGTTTGCCCGTCTGGATTGGCTAGACCGCAGTTTGTGTAGACACGTGACCGTTGACGAAAATAGTGTGACTGAGTGTGACCGTTGATTGACGCGACGGGGTTGTGTTGAGATGTTTGTACAAGACTCTGCAAGACTCAATCATGTCGCGCTCAATGACAGCGCTCAGGTCATCGCCCCTTGGCGAATATCTCGACCAGACTTTGATCCTTCATCCTCACTGTAAATCAGTTGTTGGGCGTCTTTGGTTCCACAATATCAGATACCAAGCCCTTACACGAAACCAAAGTTGGTTCAACTCTTCAACGATGAGATCAAGCCCAAGATGAAGCAATTTAAGAAGGATAGAGTCAAGAAGGAGGCTAGCTTCGCTAGCGATGATGGGATCAAGGACGGTGTCACCGCCGATTCCTCAATGAGGATAGTAACAAAGTGTGTGGTTCTTGCCTCGTTGCCTACATGCTCGTTCACTCGTGTTACGCCCAGCCCCTACGCCGTCCTCGCGCCGCGGTTCACGCGCGCCCTTCAAGTGAAGTTGAATCTAAAGCAGAGGCAGTAAGTCGCGTCATGTCGCGTCCATCACGCGTGTTGTGGTCGCGTACTCATCCCAACCCCTAGCCTAAGCGCCGAAGGTCTGCCCAGCCTGCACTTGGTGTTCCCCCACCACGGTCTGGCGAGCCAACACAGCCCGTTCTTGTAGAGGAGAGCGAGCCCGAGGAGGAGCTTCCTCGTAAAAGCCAGTCGGTCCAAGAAAATGGTGCGTTATCTTGCTGCCCTTCGGTAACGTATCGACTTACCCTGGATTCATTCAGGCTGAAGCTGCCGGGTCGCGTACTCGCCGATCCTCAAATGTGTGTGCTAGGTCTCTTTTACACGACTGTTATTATGGTCTGCTCACAGTGCTCGTAGTTTGCTGAAGACAGCGGATGGGAGGATAACAATGTTTTCCAATCTGGCGCAGAATCATCCTCTCCTGCGCGTCCGCCTCCGAAACCACGAACTCGTAAAGCCGCGGCTCCCAAAGCCTCCACATCGACTCGTAAATCTTCTCGCAAGGCCACCCTCGGCCCCTCCAGGTATCTCTCATCATCCTCTCCTCCACACGAACCACAGGCTAAAAGAGAGGATGGCGATCCTGTTGCCTCACCACCACAATCCAATTTTGCACCACGCTTGTCTCCTGAGGCCATTCGAGAGAACGACAACATTGTCAGTGGTGCAGCACTCGCCATTCAAGAAGTTCATCACATCGCCATTCAAGGCATTGTCCCTCGTGAAGACCCGGAGATGGTTGAAGAGGCTGATGATGAAGAGACGTAGGTGAAGAGGTCTTAGAACGGGTCGTAGAAGAGGAAGCCAGTATTGCGAATGCGGAGGATGTGCAGAGGACGCATCTGAGACCGATGAAATTGACGAATTAGATGAATCCGAGGATGGGAAGCAAGACCTCTCCGTCGCACAAAGCTTGGTCGATGACGCTGTTGTGCGCCCCCTTCCCGTTCTGGCCCGCGCGTTCTGGCTTCCTCTTTCGTTTTCTCGCTGTCGTTGCTTTGCTTTTGGTTACTTGGTCGTGGCCCCGTAAAGGCCGAGTCGGCTGCACTGGGATTTCTGTGACACCGATAGCATACAAACGACGCTCTTGAAAGACTACACGAGGAACGCCGCCATCGAGGCTTGCAACAGAGATAATCGCACATCTCTGTACCTCCCCACGCTGGGTGGAAGAAGAACCTTGCCCTCCGCCACCATTGTTGCCATTTATACCTGACGAATGCACTCCATGCCCGAGCACGCGACATGCACCGATACCGTGTCGTGCGAGCATGGTTTCCTCCTGCGTCCTCACCTGTTGTTAGCTTTCATCACCTTGCCATCATCCAATACTTTGTCTCCTCACTCACAACTTTCTCCATCTACCAATGCTGTTCTGAAGTTCATATCAGCAACATTAGATGGTATGCCAGGCCTCGACCAGTTGCGCTCCCGCCACGGTGCGTCGAGACCCCAAACGAAAGCGACATATTGGGGTACTGGAAGGCAATTGAGGCCGTCTTGGGCTTGAACGCGGGAAGCGCTGTGTGCTAGTGAGGTACCACCTATCCGGACACAGAGGGTGGAGAGGCAAGGAGATGGGAATGCAGCTCGATGCATTACGGGAGGCAACGAGGGCAAAGACCGCGGTGAGTTGCTACCGCTCATCGACCTCAGGGACTAAGTCTTTTTGTTGTAGCCTCAGCTGCAAAGCACTTTCGAAGACAACATTTGGTGAAGCCATTCAGCAGCTGGTCACATGGGGTGGTGTAATTACTGGAGAAGACCCATAAGCCAAACCTAGTCTTGCATTGCATTGGTACCTTATTCAAGGTTTACAGGGCGGAGATACATTGCGCACAAGACGCTAACCTTGATGGACTTGCGCGCTCACTGTCAAGAGCCGCGAGATATGGAAAGAATGGAGAATGAAGGTCCTTGTCGTACTTCCCCATTGAGTACCTCGCCAATCCATTATATGTCTTCGCCCGACTACAGGTACGATCGTGGCTGTGCTTGGCATGTACGTTTTACGCTGGCGGCGCGCGCAGGCCCGCACTGAGGACAAGCGCGTAGCAGAGCTGGTGCAGCTCGCGCTCGCGACGTACGCAACCAGGAGATCGCTCATCATACAGACCCGGTGACAGCACCTGCGCCGTACCTCTCGCGCTGCAGCTGCGTGATCTAGTCCTGCAGGACGAGCATTCCGTAGCGGCCCGCGCGCAGCTGTGGAAACGAGTCGAACGTGTCGTTGGTGAGTAATGCGAATGTGCGCGCGAATCTCGAGGAGGTTCCTGGTGGCGATGAGCTACGAGTGTGGCGCTGGGTCGGGGCTCGGGCGGCGCAAGGCGGTCGAATACGATAGCGTCGCCGCCAGCGCATAGTCGCATGAGCTTCCCATCTACACTATCTCTCTCTCTCCGATCTCGGTTAGGTTATCATACCTTTCTTATGTTTTGGTTACTTTTCCTCTGTCTCATTTCTTCCTTTTGAATTAATAATCGTGTAGAATAAAGTACTCGACCAGCTATTTGGATTTCGTGCCTCCCTAGTTCGTCCGTGTTACTGTACCGAATCACTTGGGAAGTACTACTCGGCTTACTATGACCCGTTATGATCTATATTACGTACCGTTCGTGTCGTGTTCGTACTACAGTACTATATGTGTACGTCTCGTGTTATCGCTCTTCGCTCGCTTGTTATCGCACAGTCTGCGTAGTTTGTA